>CM055882.1:37770011-38970011 GCA_029582165.1 Portulaca oleracea
CTAAGACAGTATTAATAGTACTGTTGCTTGTTGCTGCTGGACAATCGAATTCCTGCCACCACCCTCCATTTTCTCTTCTTCTTCTTCTTCTTATTTTACTCCTACATTTCCTCTTTCTTCATTCTTTCTTCTTTCTTCTTCCGTCTTCCTTCTTCTCCCTTCTTCCTCTTCTTTCTTTTTCTTTCTCCTTGTGCTACTGTTCTTCCCCGACCCCAAACCCTTCACACCACTGCTCCCATTTGCACCACCACCCCGAGCCACCTCAACCACCACCAAACCACCCTCCTTTCACCTGCATTACACTGGCGACCACCACTTCATCACTTTCCGATCGCCGCCTTACCTTTTCCAGCCAGAACCACCACCCTAAGCTTCCCTCAAAACACCACATTCTCACTCTCTCGTGCCCTAACGTGAAACTACCTCCACCACTGCGTCGTTTTCGGCTGCAACCACACCCCAGCGCTCGGAAGACGACAACCGGACTCCCGACGACACCCTGACTACCAGTAACAACCGCAATGCCGGCGACGTCCTCCTTCCCGGCAAAGATAGCTCGACTTCGGTGTGGGAGCTCTTACTGTCGTTCTTCCTGACCGTCGTTGCTGCCGCCTGACCACTGTCGACCGGCCACCGCTCCGACCACTGTCCCGTCGACCGCCCAAGCGCCACACTCCCTCTTTGGACTCTTGTTTGTATACCCCTAAATTCTCTTTTTCTGTCTCTATGATTTTTGGGTGTTTTTGTTTGATGTTTATGCATACATGAATAAGTGTTGAAGTATCAAATGTGGATATTCTGGAAATTATGATTAGTGTCTTGGATTAAAGTATAAGGGTTGGATTAGTGTGTGTTTGTATTTTGATATTATGGTTTCAAGATACATGATTAGTCGCTGGTTGTTAGTCATGTTCATGTATAATATTCATGCTAGTAATAAGTTTATCCATGTTATTTAATGTTAGTAAGTTACTACTTTTTTTTATAAACTAGGGTTTATGTTAGAAAAATATTTCTTGTTTATAAGTTTATGATACTATCAAAGTATTCATTATATTACTAAGTTATACTATTATTTTGAAGTTCTCCTTATTAGTAAGTATCTTTGATTACTTTAAAATTATTATGCTCCTATTACTAAGGTTTTTAAGTTATCCATTTTATTATTATTAAGTTTTACGTAATAATATTATTAAGTTTGTGATTTGAGTAGTTTTCATATTTTTATTATGAATATTAAAGTTTGCAAATGATTTGAAGCGTTGTATTATTACTAGTGCTAATTAATAAGTTTTGAAACTTATTTCTATGTTCCAAGAGGGTACTAAGTTTACCTATTATATTTTCAAGGTCATATTATTGATAAATTTCCATTTTATCCCTATTATGTATATTATTATTATTAGTATCAAGTTTCGTATTATGATAATAGTTACGATGATAGTAAAGTTCATATGCCTATTTTCATAATGTTACTATATTAAGTTGAACTAGTATTTTACGTACCTATTAATTTTAATAAATTCATGTTATTATGGAATCCTTGTGTGAAGTGTGTAATCTTAGTGTCTCATATCTTCAGTAGGGTTAAAATGTTTTAGGTTTGTGTCATGTTGATATTAGAACCTTGGAATATATATGTTAGGAACCCTAAAAGGGTAGTTTTAGCTAGTAAAGCATGATATTGTGACCTAGTTTTGTTATTGCATGAATAATGACATTTCGGTAATTTCTGTGAATAGTACCATGCAAGTCACATGTTAGATTTTAGCTATTACTTGAATAATGAGAAATTTTGTTGATATAATTTATGTGTGTAAATTTCATATATGTATTATTGTCCTAGAGGTCATGTATGGTACATAGGTTGAAAGATATGATGTATGTCTCTTGTTCTTGATTTTTTTTTGATAGATATACATGTTACATGGTTAGTAAGAAATTGTTAAGTTCGGAAAAAGGGTAGAATATGTGTGAATTAGCTACCGTGGTGAGTGAGTGTTGATTTTAGAAATTTTATTCGATTATAGGTTCGAGCGAGGAAACGAATCAGTAGCTCCGTGTGCATTATTTGAATTGAAGTGAAGTTCTGCAAGTAATGTCTATGCCCTATTCCCCTGGATGCCCTTAAAGTTTTCCATTGGTTTTGTTGAATGTGCATCTCGGTATGGGGACTTTGAATGGAAATCTTACTGTTTGAGGTTTTGTGTAGAAAGTTTATATTGTTTTGTGAATCTTATTAAATCCCTTGATTTTGTATTAAAGGTGTTTTATGCAGAAATTCTGGTTTAAGAGTTTTGGAAATGTCGTTTGGAAATTGAAAAGAGTTGGACTGGTAAACCTGACTAATAAAGGCTAAGAGTTTAAATGCGGGTTCGGGCAGTACTCCCCTAGACCAGGTGTTTACCTGTTTAGGGGTAGAAATTATTGAGGTTTACCCCCTCATGATTGTAATGTTTTGTTTTCAGGTATTAATCAGTAGTGTGACAGGAATGGGGACTTAGATGTGAGGCCGTCAGAATAAAAGTAGAAGTTGTTTTGAATAAAATCTAGCATGGTGAACCTCATACTAGTTTACGTTATTTAGTTTTGAATTTGAGTTGTCTTTTCGTATTTATGATTTAAGGCTTAATGTTGAATGTTAGTTCCTTTCTTGCCTTGTGTTCCCTAGGGAATACGGCAGTGACGCCCTTATAATGGTTTGAGTCTTCCATTTGCCGTTAATAGCTTTGTCGTTTTTATATGTTAATTTTTGGGGCGTTACATAATGGTAACAAAGCTCTGGGTTGCGGCCTGGTAGCTCTTAGGTATTTAATAGTTTCCCGTTAGACCTTAGGAAGCTACACTCGGAGTGTGAGCATAGGTGGGATGAGGTAATAATTCAGTCTTATGTTTCGCTACTTTTATGCATGTTAGTACGTAGGATATTGGTATGAATCTGTTTTGTAGTAAAGAGTATCGTATGCAGTAGGATGTTATGTTATGATAGAGTAAGAAGTTATGTTTTTATGATGATGGAATGATATGTTGAGTTTCTACTCATTTTGTGAAGTATACTATATTGACTGTGGTATGTTGAGTATGAATATGAATTGAAAAAGAGTCGATTTATGGAAAATGTGAAATACAAATGCCATATTGTGTTTTTACTTATTACCGTAAATTGTGGGTTGTGTAAACATGGTAATTATACTTTTAAGTGCCTACTGTTGTGTGGTTTTGTTACCTCAGGTAAGTATGGTAGGAAGGGAAATTTATATTCTAGCATTATGAATTATTTGAAATGTAAGACTAACTAATAGTTGTGTTATACTAAGTCCTACAAAAAGAATGACACCGAATATCGGGAAAGGGTCTTAGGAAACACCTCCACCGCCAATTCCTTCTATGGCAGAACTATGACAGCGGTATGCACCTTTATACGAAGTTGCGGCACATTCTGTGCAAGGGGCGACATCATTCAATCATGAAGGTACTCCAACTTCGGGGACTGACCTAACACAACTCATGATGATGGAATTAATGGCCAGACAATCCAAGCAATTCCAATGGATGACGGGTCAGCACAAGGAAGGCCAATCCTCCCTTTTTCGGGAGTTCAATAATTGGAACCCTTCATCGTATAGTGGGGTAGCTGACCCCAAAATCTTTGAAGAATGGGTGAGAGACGTGGACAAGATATTTGAGGTTATGTGATGGAAATCAGCCCACGCTTGTTCACCTTGGCCCAATCAAGAAGGTCCAATTAAAGGTCCATCATACACATAGGGTCCTTCATCAAAGGAATACAACTCATACAGGGCCAACGGGGCATGTTTGGTTCAGCTACATCAAGTGGGCCAACGAAAAGAGATACAAGGTTGAATTACAGAGGCCCATTCATATGGTGTGTTTCATATTTCAAGAGGATGTCCAAACATCCTAGAAGATGGGCCAAGACACACGCCAAGCCCAAGAGAAGCAAGGGTACACGTCCAAGTCAAGAATACAAGTCCAATTTTATGATCTTGATTTTTGGATGTAATTTAATTAGTTATATCTTAATTATTTTTGGTGTGGTTCTTTTAATTAGGCTAGATTAAACGTGTGTTTCATTTCCTAGATAGGAATTGGCTAATTTTGTAACTAATCCAATTTGGATTAGGAAAGCCAAAACCAATTAGGATAAGGTTTGATACAACCAACTCCCCCTAGGATAAGGATTCTTAATCCAAGGAGGAGTAGGAGTAGTTAGACGAGTTCTCCTTGGCTTGCACGCCAAGAGAGAGACTCCTAGGCCTAGTTTAGCTTGGCTTCCACGCCAAGTAGGAGTACAAGTCCCTTAAGGACTCTCCTAGTATAAATAGCCTAGGTTTGTATTCAATTGATACATCAGTTGAGAAATATGAATCAAGCTTTAAGCTTACCCCCTGAGTGTTTAGATTAACCCTCACCCCTTTTCTTCTATTGTATCTTGGTTTGGCACCCAAGTGGTTAGGAAGAGCTTGATCCTAGGTTGCGGCCTAGATCAAGTTAGCCCTAGGTTGTCCTTCTTGTGGATTCAATTAAGAAACCTAGATCTATCCGTTCTTACCAATCTATCAATATAGTTAAGGTAATTACCCTGTGAGCTTTCTGTCAATACAGTTAAGTCACATTAATCCTATACCCTACCCCTTCATCCCCAATTCCACATCCTCCCATCTACATCCCCACAAACGTCACCCTCTCTCCCAATCCAAATCCATCTCACATTCCCTTTTTCTCTCTCCATAACAACCATCCAACAAACTTATCTCTCCTCCAACAACCTAGCAACCTCCAACTTTTCTAACCTCCAATGTCACTCCACCTCTCTCCCACATCAAATGCCATCTTCCCTCTCTCTTCCCATCCTCACGTCAACCCCCCCGGTCCTCCTAGCCTCCATTCAAGAATCATCCATCTCTTCTCTTTCCCTTTCAAGATTCATCTCTCTCTTGAATCTTGAAATCACAAAGCCCTCATGGCAAAACAACCTCCACAAAGAACCCTAATTCACGAGAACCTTCGCCTTCACTCTCCCTAATCTCGTGAACCATCCCACCCTCGTTGTTTGGTTACACGTGTTTCATGTATAATCGGAATCAAGAACCTTTCTTGACCCGGTAATACATCAAAAGTGGTATCAGAGCTCTAGGTTGAGGTTGAGTGTAAACCAAACACGTAACCTTCAAATCCAAAGGCTTAACTTGCAAGTCTAAAGCTTAACCTGCAAGTCCAAAAGCTTAACCTGCAAGTCCACAAGCTTAACCTGCAGTACCAAACACATAACCTTCAAATCTTTAGTACCAACCTGCAACCCTAAACTCCACAAACAGCCCAAACACACTCCCTTCCCTACCCAACGTCAATCTGGACGTTCCGAACCCCTACCATGGCTCACGAATTGTTCTTCATGAGGAGGATCCTCAACAATTCGATTGTTCCAGAAGATCAGCAACAACGAGAAGCTATCTTTTAGTCTCGTTGCACAATCAAAGGAAAGGTCTGCTCTTTGATGATTGATGGTGGAAGCAGCACCAATGTGGCGTCAACTACTATGGTGGACAAACTTCAGCTGGAAACAAGTCCCCATCCAAATCCCTACACCATCAAGTGGCTCAATCAGGGTGAAGGTTTACAAGTAACACAAAGATGTTTGGTAAGCTTTTCCATTGGCAAATCTTTTCAAGAATCTTTATGGTGTGACGTTTTGCCTATGGATGTTTGTCATATTCTGCTGGGAAGACCATGGTTATTTGACAGGAGCGTGATACATGATGGAAGAGCCAATACCTACACTTTCAGGCTTAACAACAAGAAAATCACCCTAGCTCCACTAAAAATAGCCAACCTATCCCCATCCAAAGAGAGTGATCCAAATCCCATTACTTCTATGACCATTGACCACCCTGAGTTTAGTGAGCATAAGGAGATCACTCCCTTAAACCCAAACACAAAACCTAGCTACGAAAATTCCACCAACGAGAACCCTAGTCTCGAAAAGGGTCATCCACTCGTCACCCTCCCATCCCAACGTGATGTTCAAGCTGATTTGGTCCCTAGACCTGTCATGATTCATAAGAAGACAACTCACGAGAACCCTATTGAACCTCCAACGGTTCAAAAGCAAGCTGATGATCTTCAAGCAAAGGGTCTTAATAGGGAAAATCTCAGTCCATGCGTCATTCCTACCCTTTTGGTTCCAAGAGAAGAAGGAAACCAAAGTCTGTGCATCAGCAAGAGTCCTATCAAGTATAGGTTTCCTAGAATTGAAGATCTAGTGGATGAGTCTTATGGTACCAACGTTCTTCCAAATATTAATGTACAAAGTGGGTACAATCAGATTCATATTCAAGAAGGGGACATTACTATCAAAACTAAAGGAGATCTCCATGAGTGGTTAGTCAAGCTTTTTGATCAAACTGATGCTCCATCACTTTTTATGAGATTGCTGACTCAGGTTTTGAAGTCCCTTATTAACAAGTGTATTGTTATCTACTTTGATGATATACTTGTGAATAGCAAGAGTGAGAAAGGTCACATCTTTCACCTCCAATCTGTTTTGGAGACCTTAACTCACGTGAGGCCGCATGGTAAACTGTCCAAGTGTTACTTCTTCATCAACAACATAGTCTCTCTTGGCTATGACCTTTCGACTGAAGTGATCAAGGGTGATGAAGAAAAAGTCAAAGTTATCAGGAAGTGGCCTACTCCAACTAGTAAGCAAGATGTTCGAAGCTTCCCCCGCTTGGTTTCTTTCTATGAAAGAATTGTGAGGAATTTCAGCACTATTCTACGACCTATGGCCGAGATATGGAAGTATAGGAAGCTATCATGGACGCCAGCAGCTCAGCAAGTGTTCGACATCATCAAGGAGAAACTCTGCACCGCACCTGTCCTTGCCCTAGGAAGCTTTGATAAGAAGTTCGGGATCAAGTGTGGTGCTTCTGGAATCGGTATTGGAGCTGTTCTATCTCAAGAGGATCGCCCCTTAGCTTATTAGAGGGAGAAGTTCGGTGATCCTAGATTCATGGAAGATAATGGGAGCCAACTCCGCTTATACAGTAATAAGATCTCTTTCCGTCCGTCGAGTTCCTGGCAACCAACGAAGAATACTAGAGATCTACCTAGCCTTGGTCTCACCTTTGGGGACCAAAGTTTCATGGAGGATAACGGAGGTCAATCTATCGAAGGAGTCACAGTTCACGTGAAGGCACTGATTCACGTGGAGATTATTGAAGCAACCATGGTTCACGTGAAGGTCCTGATCCACATGAAGATTCTAATTGGGCAATTTGAAGTCTTTGAACTTGAACCTCCAAGTTTGAGGACAAACTTCTTTCAACTAGGGGGGAATGATGGAAATCAGCCCACGCTTGTTCACCTAGGCCCAATCAAGAAGGTCCAATTAAAGGTCCATCATACACATAGGGTCCTTTATCAAAGGACTACAACTCATACAGGGCCAACAGGGCATGTTTGGTTCAACTACATCAAGTGGGCCAACGAAAAGAGATACAAGGTTGAACGACGGAGGCCCATTCATATGGTGTGTTTCATATTTCAAGAGGATGTCCAAACATCCTAGAAGATGGGCCAAGACCAACGCCAAGCCCAAGAGAAGCAAGGGTACACGTCCAAGTCAAGAATACAAGTCCAATTTTATGATCTTGATTTTTGGATGTAATTTAATTAGTTATAGCTTAATTATTTTTGGTGTGTTTCTTTTAATTAGGCTAGATTAAACGTGTGTTTTATTTCCTAAATAGGAATTGGCTAATTTTGTAACTAATTCAATTTGGATTAGGAAAGCCAAAACCAATTAGGATTAGGTTTGTTACAACCAACTCCCCCTAGGATAAGGATTCCTAATCCAAGGAGGAGTAGGCGTAGTTAGACAAGTTCTCCTTGGCTTGCACGCCAAGAGAGAGACTCCTAGGCCTAGTTTAGCTTGGCTTCCACGCCAAGTAGGAGTACAAGTCCCTTAAGGACTCTCCTAGTATAAATAGCCTAGGTTTGTATTTAATTGATACATCAGTTGAGAAATATGAATCAAGCTTTAAGCTTACCCCCTGAGTGTTTGGATTAACCCTCACCCCTTTTCTTCTATTGTATCTTGGTTTGGCACCCAAGTGGTTAGGAAGAGCTTGATCCTAGGTTGCGGTCTAGGTCAAGTTAGCCCTAGGTTGTCCTTCTTGTGGATTCAATTAGGAAACCTAGATCTATCCGTTCTTACCTTTCTATCAATTTAGTTAAGGTAATTACCCTGTGAGCTTTCTGTCAATATAGTTAAGTCACATTAATCCTATACCCTACCCCTTCATCCCCAACGCAACATCCTCCCATCCACATCCCCACAAACGTCACCCTTTCTCCCAATCCAAATCCATCTCACATTCCCTTTTTCACTCTCCATAACAACCATCCAACAACCTTATCTCTCCTCCAACAACCTAGCAACCTCCCACTTTTCCAACCTCCAACGCCGCTCCCCCTCTCTCCCATATCAAACGCCATCTTCCCTCTCTCTTCCCATCCTCACGTCAACCCCCCCCCCTCCTAGCCTCTATTCAAGAGTCATCCATCTCTTCTCTTTCCCATTCAAGATTCATCTCTCTCTTGAATCTTGAAATCACAAAGCCCTCATGGCAAAACAACCACCACAAAGAACCCTAATTCACGAGAACCTTCCCCTTCACTCTCCCTAATCTCGTGAACCATCCCACCCTCGTTGTTTGGTTACACGTGTTTCATGTATCATCGGAATCAAGAACTTTTCTTGACCCGATAATACATCACGATGCCAATGTCCCGAGGATCGGAATGTAAATTTCGCAACTTACCACCTCAAGGGCGAGGCAGATTTATGGTGGATGAGTATGAAGGAAATGCAAAATGAACCTGGATTCAATTGGTAGCTATTTAAACAGATGCTGAGGAATTGGTTTTACCCTATGGCTCTTCAAAAAGCCAAGGTGAAGGAATTTCTGGAGCTTCAACAAGGGGGAGACACAATTCTACAATATGCGTCCAAATTTATGGAGTTGTCGAGGTTCGCACCGATCTATATCGCCGACGAAAAATGGAAAATGAATCGGTTTGAAGATGGGCTCAACAACACAGTATTACATCAGGGACGACCTCAACAACACAGTATTACAAGTAGGGCATGTGGAGGACCTAGACATTTTTCTCGGGAATGCAGAAATCACACTAGGATGGTATGTTATCGATGTGGTAGCCCTCACCAGATCATAAAGAACTGCTCGCATTCAGCTGAAGGAGGACCGAGTAACACCGGAGGTGTAAATCGTGGTGCTTTACCATCAAACAATCAGCGCAGGATCGAATATCCTGGGCATCACGGGAGACCCCGCCCAAACCCAAGAGGCTTCAATGGAAACCAGAACAATCAGGTCAGGGCGCTTCCACCACCACCCCCTCGTCAACAGCAAGCACCATGCAATGCTGGACGTAGAATTTATGTGATGAAGAGGGAAGAAGCTGAAAACGAGGCGGATGTTGTCACAGGAACATTCCTTTTATGTTCCTATCATGTTTATGTGTTGTTTGATTCTGGCGCTAGTCATTCCTTTATATCTCCTGACATGGTAGAAAAGACTAAGCTAACATCCTCTGAAGAAAATGAAACCATGTTGGTGACCTTGCCTATGGGAGCGGCAGTACAGTGTAGGAAGTTATATAATAAATATCCAATAATTATAGGCGACCAGGAGTTTGATGCCGACTTATACCAGTTCGAGTTGATGAAATTCGATGTAATTCTGGGTATGGATTGGTTGGCTAGATATCAAGCGCATATCGATTGTTGTAAGCAGAAAGTGACCTTGATTGGTCCAAATGGGAGAAAAGTGGTCCACTACAATGTTCGACATCTACGAGGAGTGAGAATTATTTCCGCTTTAAAAGCTAACAAATTGATGGGACAAGGGTGTGAAGGATTTTTATGTAACGTTATGGATACTAAAGCTGAGAGCGCATCTCTCAAAACCATTCCTGTTGTGCAAGAATATCCAGATGCATTCCCTGACGAAATTCTAGTGATGCCACCACAACGAGAAGTAGATTTCTGCATCGATTTAGAGCCTGGAGCTACTCCAATATTCAAGAATCCCTACAAAATGGCCTCAGCTGAACTCAAAGAACTCAAGAATTAGATGGACGAGTTGTTAGAGAAAGGATATATACAGCCAAGCACCTCTCCATGGGGCGCACCGGTCCTTTTGTGAAGAATAAGGAAGGTAGTATGAGATTGTGCATCGACTAACGGGAGCTGAATAAGATTACGGTTTAGAACCATTACCCGTTACCACGCATTAATGATCTCTTCGATCAGTTAAAGGGAGCTACTATTTTCAGCAAGATTGACTTGAGATCGGGATATCATCAACTGATGATTCGGGAAGAAGATATTTCCAAGTCTACTTTTCGGCCCGATATGGTCATTATGAGTTCGTGGTTATGCCCTTTGGTCTTACCAATGCTCTAGCCGCTTTTATGGATCTAATGAATCGAGTATTCAAACTCTTCTTGGATAAATTTTTTTGCTGTCTTTATCGATGATATTTTGATATACTCAAGGACGCATGAAGACCATGCACAAAACTTGCGAAAGGTGTTGGAGACCTTGCGAGATAATGAATTATATGCGAAGTTATCCAAGTGCGAGTTTTGGTTGGAGAAAGTGGTTTTTCTTGGGCATATTGTTTCTAAAGATGGTGTAGCAATGGACCCACAGAAAGTGGAATCTGTTAGTAACTAGCCTACCCCGAAGAATGCCACAGAAGGAAGAAGTTTTCTAGGTTTGGCTTGGTACTACCGGAAGTTTGTTCAAGACTTCTCCAAGATCGCAACACCAGTCACCAATCTGACTAGAAAATCTGTGAAGTTTATATGGTCAGAAAAATGTGAGAAGGCTTTTCGGGAGTCGAAGCAGAGACTCACCTCGACACCTATTCTTACTTTGCCTCAAGGAAATGAAGGCTTTGTTATCTATAGTGATGCCTCACATGGTGGGTTAGGGTGTGTTCTTATACAAAATGGGAAAGTAATCGCTTATGCTTCAAGACAGTTGAAGACTCATCAGAAAAATTATTCTACTCATGACCTTGAGTTAGCAGCAGTGGTTTTTGCTCTCAAAATCTGGAGGCACTATCTTTATGGGGTGCATTGCGAAGTATTTACTGATCATCAAATTCATAAAAAGTATCTCTTCACTCAGAAGGAGTTGAATCTTCACCAAACCAAATGGTTGGAATTCCTAAAAGACTATGTTGTCAATTTTCAATATCATCCAGGAAAGGCCAATGTAGTAGCAGATGCTTTGAGTCAAAGACACTACTCTACAGTGAATCATTTGGTGACTTTGCTACAACAATCATGCGGAGAATTCAGAAGATTGGAGCTCAATGTAATAGTTATAGGGAAAGGTGTTGTGTTGAACTGCTATGGACATCCAGCCGACTATTCTGGAGGAGATTAAGAATTCTCAAGAGTTGGATATACAATTGGTAAAGATAAGGGAAGAGGTGACACTAGGGAAGGCACCAGGTTTTGTGATACATGAGGATGGAACATTGAGAATCCACAACCGGATATGTGTACCCAATATGGAGGAATTAAAAAGGAAAATCGTGGGTGAAGGGCACAACACTCCATATTCAGTACATCCAGGAGGAAACAAGCTTTACAAAAATCTCAAGCAAAGCTTTTGGTTGAGCAATATGAAAGAGGAAGTGGCTGATTATGTGTCTCGATGTCTGACCTGTCAGCGAGTCAAGGCTGAACATCGGAGACCATTAGGTCTACTGCATCCGTTGGAAATTCCAAAATGGAAGTGGGATTCATTAGCTATGGATTTTGTAATTAGTCTTCCTAGGACCAGGAGAAAGAACAACGTCATTTGGGTGATTGCGGATCAATTGACCAAGTCTGCACATTTCCTCGCTATGGCTAACACTTGGACGTTAGACCAATTAGCCCATGCCTACGTGAGTGAGATAGTGCGACTGCATGGAGTTCCTAGTTCGATAGTTTCGGATATAGATACAAGATTCTAGTCAGGATTCTGGAAGAAGTTGCAGGAAGCTTTTGGTACTAAGATAAATTTTAGCACCGGTTTCCATCCAACTACGGATTGGCAAACAGAGACAACTATTCAGGCTTTGGAGGATATGTTGAGAGCGTGTGCTTTGGATTTTAAAGAATCATGGGATGATGAGCTAACCTTGATTGAGTTCTACAACAATAGTTTTCATGCTAGAATTGGATGTCGCCGTTTGAGGCATTATATGGGAGAAGATGTAGGACTCCTTTGTGTTGTCAAGATATTGATGGAGCCCTCACTATTGGCCCATAGTTAATACAACACACAACCCAAAAGGTAAGGGCCATACAAGATAGTATGAGGACGGTACAAAGTCGGCAGAAAAGTTATGACGACCGAAGAAGAAGACCATTGGAGTTCGAGGTGGAAGATTATGTGTTCCTGCGTGTACCTCCTACGAATAGAGTGATGAGATTTGGTTAAGTTGGAAAATTGACTCCAAGATACATTGGGCCATATCCTATTTTGGAGCGCATAGGAGAAGTGGCTTATAAATTAGAGTTACCAGGAGATCTACCTCGAGTACACAATGTTTTCCATGTCTCACAATTGAGAAAATATGTTGTAGATCCTTCGCATGTGATTGAACCAGAACCATTGCAACTAAAGGAAGATCTAACCTACGAGAAATAACCGATCGAGATCTTGGACCGTAGGGAGAAGCAATTGCGTAGGAAGACTGTTCCTCTAGTTAAGGTATTATGGGCAAATCATAGCACGACTGAGGCCACTTGGGAAACCGAAGAAAAGATGCGTACAAAATATCCTCACTTTTTCAACAACTAGGTAAGTTTAAGTTTCGAGGACAAAACTTCTTTAAGTAGGGAATGATGTAAAATCCCGAGTCTGTAAGTAAGTTCTGATAGTAAATAAGTGCGTGGTTAGTTTTAAGTTTAAGTTTCGAGGACGAAACTTCTTTAAGTGGGAAATGATGTAAAACCCCGGAAAATATTAATTTGGTTAGCGTTAAAATTGTTTAACGTCCGTTTTTATCTGTTATGTGGTTATCTGTTTTTAACACGGAGCTTTTAGTACCGCAAGTGAGTTCCTTGGAATTTTTAGTCTTAAAAATAATAGTTAGGAATTTTTGGGCTTCGGGTAGAATTTATTTTGATCAGTTGTGAAAATTTTTATCTGTTTATAATTATATATTGTCATGAGGATGACATCACATTACCCACCCATTTCTCCCCATTTTCTTCTTATTTATCAAAAACCTCTCCCCAAGTTTGCTTATTAACCGTAATGTTGATACTGCAAAATGCAAACCCCACTATTTTTACTCTCACCCTTGCCTATCTTCCAAAAAATTACTTATAGATACCCTAACTTTTGAAGAAACAATTTTTTGGTACCCTAACTTTTCAAAACTAATTTTGGGGTACCCTTACTTTTAGGATTAGAAATTACTAGGTGAATTTCCGGCGAAATTCCGATTGATTCAAATCATTTTCGTCCACAAAAACTAAGGGCATTTTCGTCCACAAAAACACATAATCAATTTTCCGCCTAAAACTCATCGACGAATTCAAATCATTGGCCGGAAATTCACCTAATTATTTCTAATTCTAAAAGTTAGGGTACCCCAAAATTGGTTTTTAAAAGTTGGGGAACTAGAAAAATATTTCACCAAAAGTTAGGGTACCTCCAAGTCATTTTTTGCCTATCTTCAATTGACACGTGCCCCCTTCTCTCTCTCTCTCTCTCTCTCTCTCTCTCTCTCTCTCTCTCTCTCTCTCTCTCTCTCTCTCTCTATTTCTTTCTTTAATATAGTACTAATAGTATTGTTGCTTGTTGCTGCTGGACGATCGAACCTCAGCCACCACCCTCCATTTTCTCTTCTTCTTCTTCCTCCTACATTTCTTCTTCCTCCATTCTTTCTTCTTCCTACTTCTCCCTTCTTCCTCTTCTTTCTTTTTCTTTCTCCTTGTGCTATTATTCTTCCCCAACCCTAAACCCTTCACACCACCGCTCCCATTTGCACCACCACCCCGAGCCACCTCAACCACCACCGAACCACCCTCCTTTCACCTACAATACCCCGGCGACCACCACCTCATCACTTTTCGACCGCCGCCTTACCTTTTTCGGCCAGAACCACCACCTTGAGGTTCCCTAAAAACACCACATTCTCACTGTCTCGTGCCCTAATGTGAAACCACCGCCACCACTATCTCGTTTTCCGGCAGCCACCACACCCCGGCGTCCCGAAGACGACAACCAGACTCCCGACGACACCCCGGCCACCGGTGACAACCGTAACGCCGGAGACAACGTCCTTCCCGGCAAAGATAACTCAACCTCGGTGTGGGAGCTCTTACTATCGTTGCTGCTGACCGTCGGTTCTGCCGCTTGACCATAGTCGATTGGCCACCGCTCCGACCACTGTCTCGTCGACCACCCAGCCGCCGACCGCCCAAGCACCACACTCCCTCTTTGGACTCTTGTTTGTATACGCCTAAACTCTCTTTTTATCTCTCTATAATTTTTGGGTGTCTTTGTTTGATGTTTATGTATACGAGAATAAGTGTTGAAGTATCAAATGTGGATATTCTGGAAATTATTATTAGTGTCTTGGATTATAGTATTAGGGTTGGATAAGTGTGTGTTTGTGTTTTGATATTATGGTTTCAAGATACATGATTAGTCCTAGGTTGTTAGTCATGTTCATGTATAATATTCATGCTCGTTATTAGTTTATCCATGTTGTTTAATGTTAGTATGTTACTACTATTTTTTTTTATAAACTATGGTTTATGTTAGAAAAATATTTCATGTTCATAAGTTTATGATACTATCAAATTATTCATTATATTACTAAGTTCTACTAATATTTTGAAGTTCTCCTTATTAGTAAGTACCTTTGATTACTTTAACATTATTAAGTTTCTATTACTAAGGTTTTTAAGTTATCCATTTGATTAATATTATGTTTTACATAATAATATTATTAAGGTTGTGATATGAATAGTTTTCATATTATTATTATGAATATTAAAGTTTCCAAATGATTTTAAGTGTTGTATTATTACTAGTGCTAATTAATAAGATTTGAAACTTATTTCTATGTTCCAAGAGGTTACTAAGTTTACCTATTATATTTTCAAGGTCATGTTATTGATAAATTTCCATATTATCCCTATTGTGTATATTATTATTATTATTAGTATCAAGTTTCGTATTATCATAATAGTTATGATGATAGTAAAGTTCATATGCCTATTTTCATAATGTTACTATATTAAGTTTGAACTAGTATTTTACGTAACTATTATGGACTCCTTGTGTGAAGTGTGTAATCTTAGTATCTCATGACTTTAGTAGGGTTAAAATGTTTTAGGGTTCTGTCATGTTGATATTAGAAACCTTGGAATATGTTATGAATCCTAAAAGGGTAGGTTTAGCTAGTAAAGCATGATATTGTGACCTAGTGTTGTTATTGCATGAATAATGGCATTTTGGTAATTTCTTTGAATAGTACCATGCAAGTCACATGTTAGATTTTATCTATTATTTGAATAATGAGAAATTTTGTTGATATAATTTATGTGTAAATTTCATATATGTATTCTTGTCCTAGAGGTCATGTATGGTACATAGGTTGAAAGATATGTTGTCTGTCTCTTGTTCTTGATTTTTTTTTTTTTTTTTTAAGATAGATATACATGTTTCATGGTTAGTAAGAAATTGTTAAGTTGGGAAAAGGGTAGAATATGTATGAATGAGCTACAGTGGTGAGTGATTTTGATTTTAGAAATTTTATTTGATTATTAGGTTCGAGCGAGGAAACGAATCAGTAGCTCCGTGTGTATTATTTGAATTGAAGTGAAGTTCTGCAGGTAATGTCTATTCCCTATTCCCCTAGATGCCCTGAAAGTTTTTCCATTGGTATTGTGCATCCCGGTATGGGGACTTTAAATGGAAATCTTACTGTTTGAGGTTTTGTGTAGAAAGTTCATATAGTTTTGTGAGTCTTTTTTAATCTATTGATTTTGCATTAAAGGTGTTTTATGCGGAAATTCTAGTTTAAGAGTTTTGGAAATGTCGTTTGGAAACTGAAAAGAGTTGGACTGGTAAACCTGACTAATAACAGCTATGAGTTTAAATGCGGCTCGGGCAGTACTCCTCTAGACCAGGTGTTTACCTGTGAGGGAGACTGTCAAGAGACCAGGTTACACCTGGTAATGGTTGGAATTGAGAAATTGTGCGACGCCCATCCGAATGTGTTTAAATGAATTTTATAATGTTTTTAACTGTTTAGGGGTAGACATTATTGAGGTTTCCCCCCTCATGTTTGTAATGTTTTGTTTTCAGGTACTGATCAGTAGTGTGACAGGAAATGAGACTTAGATGTGAGGTCGTCGGAATCAAAGTAGAAGTTCTTTTGAATAAAATCTAGCATGTTGAAACTCGGACTAGTTTACGCTGTTTAGTTTTGAATTCGAGCTGTCTTTTCGTATTTTATGTTGTAAGATTTAATGTTGAATGTTAGTTCCTTTCTTGCCTGGTGTTCCCTCGGGATACGGTAGTGACGCCCTTAAAATGGTTTGAGTCTTTCAGTTGCCGTTAATAGCTTTGTCGTTTTTATATGTTAATTTCCGAGGCATTACAGAGCAAGTACCAGAGCTTCACACAATTTAGCGTTAAGCCTCTTGAAAGCTGCTTGCGTCGCCTTGGTCCACTCAAAGGTCCTCTTCTTCATACATTCGGTGATGGGAGCAGTAAGGGTGCTAAAACCTCGAATGAACCGGCGATAAAAGGAGGCTAGGCCGTTGAAAATCCATGAAAAGTAACTCATGAAAAGGAACTTAAGGTGGAGGGAATAGGCCAAGGTCGAATAGCTTCCACCTTCGAGGGATCCATCCAGATGCCTTAGTCGGACACGATAAACCCATGAAAAGTAACTTAAGGTGTGAAAAACCAACACTTCTCAAGCTTCCCAAATAGCTTCTGCTGCTGTAGAGCCCAGAAGACGGACTCCAAGTGTGAAAGATGCTCGGTTTCACTCTTGGAATAGATAAGGATGTCATCAAAGTATACCACCACGAACTTGCCGATGAATGGTCTCAAAACCTCGTTCATAAGTCGTATGAATGTGCCAGCGGCGTTGGAGAGGCCAAAGGGCATAATAAGCCACTCATACAACTCCCCTTTGGTTTTGAAAGTCGTCTTCCACTCATCTCCTTCCCGCATACGAATTTGATGATCATAACCACTCCGGAGGTCGATTTTGGAAAATATACGCGATCCATGCAACTCGTCGAGCATATCGTCAAGCCTCGGTATGGGATACCGATACTTTATGGTGATGTTGTTGATAGCTCGACTATCGATGCACATCCGATAAGTGTCATCCTTCTTGGGAACCAAAAGAGCCGGAACGGAACAAGGACTCATACTCTCCCGCACATAACCCCTAGAAATGAGCTCATCCACTTGCCGTTGAAGTTCTTTGGTCTTCTGGGGATTGCAACAATAGGCCGCTTTGTTGGGGAGAGGAGCTCCGGGAATAAGATCGATTTGGTGATCAATGCCTCTCGTGGGTAGAAAACCCGGTGGTAACTCTTCGGGAAAGAAGTCGCTAAACTTGGCAATGAGGGGAGCCACAAGAGGGTGCGTGGGTTTCACTTCCTCACTTTTGTTTACCTCTAAAAGAAGTAAGGCAAAGACGACCTTCCCCTTGCTTAGGGCTGGCTCAACCCGTGTTTCACTCATGTGTTTGGGCTCCTCACTTCCCACCCCGGGTTTTGGAGGAATAATTTCATGTGGAGCTAGTGGTAATAGCTTAACCCTCTTACCCCTAAGGGTGAAAGAATAGGTCTTTTTCAACCCATTATGCACGGTTTACTTGTCGAATTACCAAAGACGCTCCAATAATATATGACAAGCACTCATAGTAACGACATCACAAACAATAGAATCATCATAGTTAGCACCAAAAGATAAATTCACTAGGACTTGTTTGGTTACATTGATGCCATCGAGGTCGTTGAGCCACTTGAGTGAATAAGGCCGAGGGTGAGGTAATAACGGTAATTCAAGCTTTTCAACCATATAAGTAGATGCAACGTTGGTACAACTCCCTCCGCCAATAATAAGATTGCAAACTTTACCTCCGACGAAACACCGTGATTGAAAAATCGTCTCCCGTTGGGCATTGTCATCAGGGGCTTCATGGGTATGCAAAACCCTTCTCAAAACAAGTACTCCACCATGCACGGGCAGTACGTATGGGAGCGACGTTCTCCTTTTCACTCACAACCTCTTCCTCAACCTCCAATTCCGGTTTATCTTGAGCCATTTGAAGCTCATCATCCATCTCTTGGACCTCTTGAAGGGTCCAGGTACGACGGTTCGGACAGTCCGCCGAAAAATGGCCATACCCTTGACATTTGAAACACTTATTGCCTTCTATTCGCCTTGGAAGCTCCATTGGAGATGGCATAGCAACACCCTTTCCCTTGTCAGTTCTAGGTGCCGAAGTGAACTTAGGAGTCTCAACAGATTTCGGGGTGCCCAAATAAGCAGTAGCTCGTCCTGAAGGTTGGAAGAAAGTCCTCGTTAGAGGCTTGTATGAGACCTTTCCTTCTTTCGCCTCTCAACCCGAAGAGCTAAACTACACAACTCATCCATAAAATGGTAGGGTTGAATTTCATTCTTCTTGGTAGTGGAGGGGTCCAACCCATTCAAGAATCGCATCATGGTCTATTCTTCAGGTTCCTGAAGGCAATTTTTGATGAGGAGCTGCTTGAACTCCTGAATATAGTCGCTCATAGTTCGTTCGCCCTGAGTGAGAGCATATAATCTTCGCATGACACCTTGTTTGTAGGTGTTGGTCAAGAAACGACGATTCATCAACTATTTAAGTTGTGCCCATGAAGTGATCTTTGCCCGACCTTCCCAAGCTCTCTGGGCTTTTACATTCTCAAACCAAAGCAAGGAGACTTTGGTGAGTTTGATGCTAGCGATCTTAACCGCCTTCTCATCGTTGTACTCCTTGGTTTCAAAGATCCTTTCCATAAGTTGCACCCATTCGTGATAATAATCGGGATCATTGGAACCATTAAACTCCGGAATATCAATCTTGACGTCATGAAACTCATCACGAGGGGGCCTCTCAACCATTTTCAGTCGTCGAATTGAGTCTCTATCGTCGTCACTCGACTCAAAAACAGGAGAAGAACGGATAGGACTAGGATTGGGTCTCCGATGCTCGTCACAGGGATGACGTTGGCACTCTTGGGTGAGGTTGTTCATCTGAGCCATAAGAGTCACAAGGGTACGCTCAATGGTGAAGAGTCGGGTCTCTACAGCTCTAGCGTGAGGACTATCGCGATGGCTTGATTCCTCTCGATTGGAACTGACTTCATCGTCCACATCGAAGGAAGGGTGAAGGACGTATTGTGTTTGGGTAATTTTTGTGGAGTTTGGGGGTTTTCTTGTAGTTGGCTAGTGTTTGAATTGGGGTTCTTTGTGGCTAATTCTCCAAGACATTTAATTGAACATCTTCCGTGCACTATCTCCAACTTTCATTTCAATGTTGCAATGGACATCAAAAACCAACAAACACAACATAATACAATATACTCCAGTACACTTGATGGCCTGTTTGGAGAGAAAAATAGAATGGAATAAGGGTAGGATAGGTATCTAATTTCTTTTCTTGGTGTTTGGTAAAGCATTTCTGGAATGGGATTGGGAAACCCCCAGATTTCTAATGCCCCTCAAAAGGGTGGAACTAGAACCCTCCCATACATGAGGGGTATCAAAAGGGTGGAACTAGAACCCTCCCGTACATGAGGGGTATCAAAAGGGTGGAATAAGAACCCTTGCCTTATTCCATTCCCTTCTCTCACCAAACACTTTCTATTTTGGAATCAAATTCCATTCCCAACCCTCTAGATATCTAATTCTATACCCATTCCATTCCACTTTTCTCTCCAAGCATGCCCTGAATGGCATAGGGAATGGGGAACACCAATATTGCAATCAATTCAACAAGAATCAACAATAGAGACCTCTACTTGCAATAAAAAAAATCAAAAGCTCAAGCTAACCAAAACCTTGGCTCTAATACCAAATGGAGCGTATGCGTGAAAGGGAAGAAGTAGCTTGAGTAGAAATTCACAAATCATCCATTAACAATAGCTTGAACACCACGAGATTGGATATGGCCCTTGGATAAAGAAATAAATCCACCACCAATGACATAGCATTCCACCATGATTATTAAAAGGTAATCCACCACTAATCAATAAAGAAATGACTTGTAACACCACCAATAATCAATTCAATAAATTAAACAAAACTTGAGGAGAAATTAGGGGTATTCCCAATGCCATTGTATCTTCCTCCTCCTCATCATCTGACTCACAGTCAAATTTACGTACTGCCTTGAGGGTAATTCCCTTGGGTTCTGAGAGGTCATTCAATTGGATCTCATAGGCCAATAGTTTTCCAATCAGTTCCTCTAGTTTGAGGACCTTGAGATCTTGAGCTTCTTCAATGGCTGTGACTTTTGGACCCCATTTTCTTCTAGGTAGGCATCGAAGGACTTTTCTAACTTGTTCCTCATTTGGATAGGTTTTTCCCAGAGATATGAGATGGTTGGTGATGCTGCTGAATCTTTTGAATATCTCTTCAATAGTCTCATTTTCTTCCATTTTGAAAGCCTCATACTTCTGGACGAGAATGTCCAACTTGATGTCCTTAACTTGGCTTGTGACTTCCTATAAGGTGACCAAATAGTCCCAAACCTGTTAAGCATTTTCATAGTTAGAAACACGTTCGAAGTCATTTGAATTCAAATTGGAATATAGCAAATTTAGAGCACGAATAATTTTTCCCAAAGTTGTGAAATCTTCAGCTGTCATCTCAGATCTTTCTTTTGGGACATTCTGGTTTGCAGTGTTCTTCTTTGTGGGAGTGGGGAAATTTCCTTCAGTGACTATGACCCAGAGGTCCCCATCCTGATTTCTGAGGAATATTTCCATCTGCCTCTTCCACACTCTGTAATTTTCGCCGGTGAGGAGTCACTACTAAAAACTTTCCATATTGCGACGGAAGTTATCAAAGGTGCGACGAAATTTTCGGACCGAGCGACGAAATTTTTTCCATCGCATTTTGCCTCGTCGCAGGACCTTTGCGACGGACCTTGCGACGGAATTTGCGACGGAATTTGTGACGGACTTGCGATGGAATTCGGTTTTGTCGCACTGCCTCGCAATAAATTCAAAAAACCGAAAAAAAAATTAAAAATTCGTTTGCGACGGACCTTGCTGCAACTAAATTTTTGATTACAAAGATTGCATAATATATATATATGTGTATATATCTATATATCTATCTATCTATCTATCTATCTATATATATATATATATATATATATACGGAAATTGGAGTCTAATAATCCTTACTTTTGCAAATTGGATGATGGTGATCCCTACTTTCACTTTGTATTCTGGTGGTCCAAAAAAAAAAGTAAAATTGGATTGTAGTGGGGCATTTTCAAGATTATACCTTAAATATCATAAATTTTGTGTTGCATTTGATTCAAAACTTAGTATAACACTTTACCATAATTTTTAATCAATTTACAACGTTTCTCCCAACTTTTTTCAGTTTTTTACTATTTTTTTACGATTTTTTCACTTTTATAATTTTTAAAAAATCATAATAATTACACGGAGTCTCAAAAAAGTAATTTAAAAATGGTTTAGAAACTAAAATTCATTAACTTTCTAGGGGCAGGAACGAAAAAAATAAAAACAATATAAGGTAAGAATGAAAAAAATAAGAAGAATGTGAAAGTGGACTTGGTACCACTACAATCCAATTTTTTTTTTTTTTTTTGGACCACCAGAATACAAAGTGTAAGTAGGGACCACTATCATCCAATTTGAAAAAAATAAGAAGAATGTGAATGTGAATTTGGTACCACTATCATTCAATTTTTTTTTTTTTGGACCACCAGAATACAAAGTGTAAGTAGGGACCACTATCATCCAATTTGCAAAACATGGGATTATTAGAATCCAATTTGAGAACAGTGAGGTCCTCAATTGGCTTACTGGAACAGAAGACCTTGCAGTTGTCTTCTATACTTGAGGCTTCACAGAAGAGACGATTACAAACTGTGGAACAACTTTAAAGCGAGAATCCTTTCTCACTTTAATCACTCGACCTTAGAGGTCCTCACCAGTACACTCACTGGTTACAAAACTCACCACTCATAATAGTGGCTACAACTCATAATATTATCACTCAATATTCCTACAACTCAGAACTTTTTAGCCAAAGTTCCTACTTAGATTTCCTTGCTTGGAAATCCATGCATTGCTTTGAGAGAGGTTGACTGAATATATACATGAATGCTTGAGGAAGCAACATTCTCTTTCCTTTGGGAGGGGATTGTTGCCTTTCTTGGATTATTCTTCAATCTTCTATGTGATTATGATCTCCATGATTTATTTCCTTTCATTGGACTCCTGAAATAATAATATTAGTCGTTATTATATCAATTCAGAAAAGGCATGAGGGAATAATATTTAGATTTAGAAGATACTTCCCCAAATTAATTTTGTCAATCTTTCAAACAAAATATTGTTGCTAGCGCTGGAGGTCCTCAGAGAAGGTTGGAATTCTTTTGGTGTTATACTCTGTTTTTGGTGCAATTCTAGGTTAGAATGATTTCAATTTCAATTCCTAGCTTCAAATAAGCATGGGGGAGTATTAGTATTGAATAGGGAAATTGGAATCTAATAAACCAACCTTTGAGGGTCCTTTCAAATAACGAACCAACCTTGCAGACTAATTTACAACGAACCCACCTTAACATGTTAATTTTTCAAACGAACCTCCGGCGAGTCCCACAGGCCGGAAAGCTGACGTGGTTGTGTTTTCTCCAAAAAAAAAAGGAAATTTTTATTTTTGCTGAGTTGGATTAAATAAATCAACTTTTTCTTTTTTTTTTAAATCCACCTCAATCCCCATTTTTAATTCTCTCTCTCCTCTCTCTCTCTCTCATTCTCTTTCTCTCTCCTCTCTCTCTCTCATTCTCTTTCTCTCTCCTCTCTCTCTCTCTCTCTATCACCCCAGCCCCCCCAACCCATCTCTCCAACCCAGCCCCCCCAACCCCACCCTCTCACCACCGCCAACCTCACCACCGCCGCCGCCACCACCACCACCACGATCACCATCATCATCATCACCACCATCCTCCATCATCATCATTATCATCACCACCACCACCATCACCATCACCATCATCATCATCAGAGCTGGCGTCGTCCTCGCCGGAGCTGGGGTCGGTGGTTGTCGGTTCCGGGGCGTCGTCAGGATCCGTGGAGGACGTTGGCAGTAGCAGCGGTGGCTTAGGGCGACGTCGGGTGGTGGCGTTTTCTGGGCCAACAAACAGGGGGTTTCGGGGTGGATTTTGGTGAGGTTTTGTGACGTGTTTGGGCGGCGGAGGAGCGCGAAGGTGGTGTTGTGATGGTCAGAAAAGGTACGGGAGGTGGCCAACGATGAAATGGGGGTGGAAGGAGGGGGGTTGAAGGTGGTGCAAGGTGGTGGCGTGGGTGGTGCGGTGCGTTGGGGTTGAGGTGAGCACACAGCAGTAGCAGTACCAAATAATATTGTGGCCGGAGAGTGACAGAGAGAGAGAGAGAGAGAGGGTGGTGGTGGTGGCGGCGATGGTGGTGAGGGTGGCGGTGGTCAGAGGGTGGGGGTTGGGGGGGCTAGGGTGATAGAGAGAGAGAGAGAGGAGAGAGAGAGAGAGAAAAATGGGGATTGAGGTGGATTTAAAAAACAAAAGTTGATTTATTTAATCCAACTTATCAAAAAAAATTTTTTTTTTTTTGCCTAAAACACCGCCATGTCAGCTTTCCGGCCTGTTGGACTCGCCGGAGGTTCTTTAGAAAATTAACATGTTAAGGTGGGTTCATTGTAAATTAGCTTGCAAGGTTGGTTCGTTATTTCAAAGGACCCTCAAAGGTTGGTTTATTACATTCCCATTTCCCTATTGAATATGTACAGTGTGATCATGCTTCTTTGATGCTTGGTGTTTATTTTGGTGGTTATATTAACTTGTGAATAATTTTTAGGATGGTAAGTACCAAAAATCCAAGCTTCTCCGGACCTCCATCAGGAGATGACAGTGGAGCCGGTGGAAGCGCAAGGCTACGACCGCCGAAAAAGGGAAACAAAAGGCTACGCCTTCCCGACACTTGAGGAGGTTAAATCCTTTCAACTTCGAAGGGAAAATCAAGGAAAGGTATGACTCTCTTTCCCAAAGAGCTCTCATTCCCTCTAAATATTTGAGCGAGCCTTTCTTGCGAAGGTGTGGCATGTTAGATGATGTGATGTGGTTGTTAGGACGTAGCCATATGATCCACATAGCTAGACTCGATGAGCCAACCTTTAGGGGGCTTACCTTAGAGTTTTTGTCTACCCTTGTAGTGAACCTCCAAGGGAGGGATGGATGCATCCGTTTTCAACTTCTTGGTGTGGTTACGACAATGACTGTGTCCGATTTTTCCCGTGCTTTTGGTTTGCCTGAGCGTACGTGTCGGGAGTCGTCCCTTATACCTATAGACTGGGATGGGAAGGCCTTCTTTCATAGGATAGCCGCTGTCGATGACTGGATCCTAGGAACTCGCCCTCATCCCTAATTAGGAACCCCGGTAGTTCAAACAAAGCTACCAGAGCCAACTGCTACATGTTGCACGCCATGCTCGACGCTAACCATGCAGCTATGCTTGCTTCTCAACTTTCGAGTGTTGCTACCTCATCCAACAAGGGAATTACCATAGGGGGTTATATCACGCACTTAGCACGCCAGTTCGGCTTTAGGCCTCCCAGGAACCCCACACACCTTGTCCCGGGTAGTATGATTCTGGATGGAGAGCAGTGTAGTTCATTCGATATGTGCAAATTCGACAAAGAGTTGTGTTGCCTTTGGATTTACCCTAACAACACTATATTTCCTCTGCCTCACCCTCACATCTCACCTCAAGTTGTTGAAAACCTACTTTGGATGCCACCGTTTCCTGATTTTGATCCCCACCAGCAGCCTGAGCACGAACTCCATCCTGACCCTCAACCCGAGAAACCTCCTGTAGACTATGAGGCGCACGATCGCGACCTCCAGACAACCATCGACCGGACCGAGCGCCGTGTGAGCGAGTTGCAGGAGAACTTTGTTAAGTTTAGGAGTCAGTCTAACTTACGTTTCACACATCTTAACGAGTCGATCGCCAACCTCACCGGCCTTATCCTGGCCATGTTTGACCGATCCTTACCACCACCACTTCCGAGCCATATCGACCCTTCCCCACCGACCGAGGATCCTTGATCCTTTGCTTTGCTTGCCCTTACCCTTCTCCGTTGTTTTCTGCATTGAGGACAATGAGTGTTTAAGCATGGGGGTTGTATATATCACTTTTGTGAATATTTCTTATTGTTTTTCTGATTTTCGTTTAGTTTTCTTTTATTTTCGTCTTTCTTTTTCTTATTTCATGCTTATTTTTCAATTTTTAGTGTGATTTTATTGTTTTCAGTGTGTTTCTTTTCTTTGATTGTTTTCTGTTATTTGAGTTTTGAGTTGTGTGACTTTCTTAGTTGTTTCTAGTTTTTCCGTTCTATGTTTTCTTTCTTAAGTTTTTCTTCTAGTTTTTTTTTTCTTTATTCCCATCCACCTAAATTACATTAGTTAGAAGCATATACATTTTCCTTTTATTTCTTTTCTTAGTTTGTTTCTTTATCTTTCTTTCTTTTGTATTCATTTATCTCAAAAAACCCAAATAAAACATTAGAAAATTAGAAAAAAAAACAAAACATCATAAAAAACTAGAAAAACAAAAAAATAACATAGGATAGGATTAAGATTAAAATCGGAAACACCTTCCGTGTTGATTTGTAAACCTTTCTTACTTTCAGTTTAACTTGCTTAGCTTAGAAAAGCCTGGATGAGAACTCAAAAGTTTTTGAAACCCTTTCCTTCAAACCTTCGGATTTTGAGTCAAGTTATGAAAGTTGTATTTGACTACTTTGACTATCTTAGAAAGTATAAATATGTGTGCCGCAAATCTTTGGGCTAAGTTTGGTTGATTGAGCCCCATCCCGTGAGTCCACGTTGCCAAAATTATGAATTCATCATTTTTATCAATTCCTTGATCCCCTAAGTGACTCCACCATCAGTTGCATCTCTAGAACTTGCTTTGCATCTTGCTCGAGACTATTTATTTGCATTGCACGTTGTGACAAAGTGATTAAGGCATTCATTTTTATAGTTAAACTACATAGCCAAATAGCCTTCATTACATTATATATACCGTTCTTTTTGCCCCGCTTAGCCTTTGTTTATCCTTCTTTTATGATTGAACCCAGACAATTCAAGCCTTGGCCTATAATGATTCCTATCCTTTGCCTTGCTTAGTTGAGTGAGAGTTCGTTGTTTTTTTTGGGAAGGAACAATCGGTTTGGTGTGTTTTGAATGAAATATGGAGTCTGGAAGAGACTACGCTCATTGTTTCAGTTTGGGAGAAACCGAAATCGCCACCTTTTGAATAGTAAGTGTTTGGTTATGTTGTTCATATATATCATCGAGGCCGAGGCTATAATTCCATGATTTCCTTCACCCCGATCACCCACAAAAAATGAGGCATAAAATATAAAAAAAAAGAGAAAAAGAGTTCCAAAAAGAAAAGGGTGATTAGGGAGATTCAATTTGAAGTTATCAAAGTTTTGACCTGGTTGTATTCAGTTGAGATGTTTGATATTGTTGAGGGTGAAAATTGAGTTCCTTGTATACATTAAGCAAGAAGGAGAGTTGAGAGTAATATACTCGTTGAAAATCAATCCAAGCATGGCTGTTAGCTCCTCATTCCTAAATTTTACAACTCCTTTCCCCTAGCCTAAGCCTCATTACAACCCTGAAAAGTCCTTTTGATTGTCACTTGTGCATTGCATACGAGTAGTGGAGAGCGAGATTCTTACCAAGCTTGTGGTAGACTATCTCTTTTGGTCTGAGTATGAAAAACCCACATACATATTCAAATTTGAGTGTTTGAGTGTTCTTATTCTTTTCCTATGTGAGGTTTGCTCTTTTTAATTGACTTACGTCCGTAACTAACCGCACATATTTGCATTATTATTGAGACTGTTGGCGGATTTGTACATGAAGTACTTGTTCTCTTCTTTTGGTTTCGAAAACTTCTTCCATTCTTTTTTGAACTGAGTTTTGTTTTTGTTTAGACAAATCATAGTGATTGCTTGTTGGATTGATGTGTTCGAATGGTTAGCCTGAGGGGGTGTTAAAATTTTGTTCTTTTAAACCCTATCGAAAACTCATTCCGCTTCTCTTTCTTCCTAAATCCTGTTTTCCCTGTTTGTGCCCTTTTGCTCCTGTTTTTAATTCTGACTTGCTTGGGGACAAGAAAGAGCTAAGCATGGGGGGATTTGATAAGTGATTTTTATATAGTGATTTTAGGGCTCACAACATATCTATTTCATGCTTTTTATATCTGAAATTCCGTATTTTTATATCAATTTGAGTGATTTCTTCACTTGGTCGCGAGATTGGTACGTTTTGCAGGAAATATTAGAAATACATCAAAAAGCATGGAAATTCTAGGAAAAATGGGAAAAATCCAAAATAAATAAAAAAAGAGTTGATGAGAAGAAAAAAAGGGGAAGAAGATGCGGCCCACCAAAGCCCGGCCCAGCTTGAGCGGAATGTAGAAACGCGGCCAGCGTCTCTTCCAGAAGCTTCAGGAGCTCACAAACTGGCAAATGCTGCCAGTGCTTTCCCAGGCGCTGCCAACGCTAAGACACGGAGAACCCCCTTTTTGAACTAAACGCTGCCAGCGTTTTAAAAGCACCGCCAGCGTTTTATACCCTAATCCGACCTTATAAAAGGGGATTCACGCCTACCGTCTTATCAGATCGGTTTTTAGTCGTATTTTCACTAGTTAAAAGAAAGACTTTTTAGAGAGCTTTTAGGGTAGTTTTAGATAGTTTCTTTCCAGTTAATTCTCAAACATTGTTATTAGTTTAGATTGTTGTTTGTGATCGAAGGACACGAAAGAGATCGATTTGGGTGACACGAAGAGATTGATTCCGCCAATTCGAACACCGATTATTTCTATTTTACTCCTATGTTTTCTAGTTATTGTTTAGTTTCAATGATGTTTACTTTTAGCAATATGAGTAGCTAATTTCCTTTGTTTGGGGGATAAACTCGATGTCCTTGGGTTGATTTTGAATGAAGTCTCGGTGTTAGGTTATTTTTTTATTTGTTTAATCTGCATATATTATATGTCATAGTAAAATCTGGCTAATCACCTTTTACTTGGTATTAGATTCTCGATAATATAATGAAAGTTTGAGTCTTGAATTGGAAAAGCGCAGATCGAATAGGTTAGAAAATAGTTAGAAATAATGATTCTTGCCTAGGGTCGTTTATAATAAGTTCTTTATCTTTGATTGGACTAAATAGTTAGAAATAATGTTTAGTTTAATCACTGTAACTCACTTCGAATCGAAAGATCGATGTGAAAAGGCCTAGAAAGATTATAGACTCCCAATTATCCTATTACCTACACCGGGATTGTTGATAATTTGACTGATTGACTAGAGTGGACTCCCCTAAACACCTTAATTACATGTTAAAAACCCTAAAAATTCCTGCTTTCTTAGTTTAGTTTTACAATACACTCCTTAACCTTCTCATGCACAGACTTAGAAGCAAACAATGACTCATAAAGCATATCACCATCAAAAATATCATTGTCACAAACCAAGTTCAAACACTTAGGATCAATCCCCAAAGACTCAAGTTCATCATCATAAGATTTCACATTATTTTCAATGGATTCACAGGAAAGGGTAGATAATGCCTCATTAATACAATGATCCTTAATAAAAGTGAATAATTCAATATCAAGCACATATTCAATTACAAAGGATTCAATTTCACTCTCAACAAGATAATCACATGTATCATGGTATTCATTGGATTCAACCTTCTCTTCACACAAAGGCATGGACATTAATGGTGTGGACAATGGTTCATCATATAACATGTTTTCATCAAGTTCAACATCATCACACATAGAATCAAAAATTTTCTCATGCTCTCTAGATGTGGCTAGAGCTAACGAATTGCTAAGTTCAATACATGCAAAACTACTTCAATTATCGAATCAACTATTTGTGAAGAAAAAGCTTCTACCCCAGTTTTAATCATGCGTAAAAATTCTTTCGTGCACTCAGTCAACGTCGCACGAAAATCATCCACAATAGTTCAGACACAAGAATCAGAATCATGGTACGGAGAATCACAATATGAGCACAAAGCATGAGACTCAACAACATCACATTATGGAAGATCAAAAGAATTTTCTACATAATCCCTACCATAAGATTGATCATCAAAATACAAGGGGTATTCACATGATTGTTCAGCTATAGTCCCAGAGGGTGGTGCATAATAAGAAGATTGGCCGCTAGGAATAACATTTTGTTGCTCAAATTCATAAGAATCCCTAGACAACCACTCAAGTAAATCCCATGCTTTATCTTCTCCTAAATTGGAAAACCCGTAATAATCTAAGAGATTACGAGTTTCATAATTTACACCCTCATACACAATACCCAAGATATCTATTGTATCATGTGAAATACCATATGATTCACATTGAGCAACATAATCCTGTAATTTAGTAAAATATCTCCAAAATATTTCTTGCTCAAATTGTGGAACCCTAACATCAGTCATAACTCTTTTTTTTTATAATTTTTTTTTTGTTTTTCAATTTTTATGTTCACATATTTTTTTCGAAATTAAATTAAAACTAAGAAAGCAATAAACTATTTACACACAAACCAATAACCTAATCTACCAAATAAGGCAATCTCCGGCAACGGCGCCATTGTTCGGTTGTGGTATTTGGGGTAAAAAGTTGGGGTAGTCGTATCCACAGAGATGGTGTGTTAGGTTTTCAGGAAATTGGTTTGGAAGGGTTTTCAATATGCAGAAAGCAGTAAATAATTAAACTAAACTAATTGTGAATTGTAAACAAGAACAAGAAATCAAACAAGAACTAAAGAAACTAATCTAGAAAACAAGAAATTGAAAACAAAGCCTAACTACTAGAACAAGAACAAGAAACTAAACAAGAAATCAAAAGCATAATCAAGAAAGCAATTAAAACACTATGAAAGTAAAAACTAAACTAATTACTGAAATTAAGGAAAAGAAATTATACCTAGAATGCATTGTACTAATCTTGAAATCTTGAATCTTGATCATCAATCTTTCTCCCGAACAAACAAGAAAGGCGTGATTTGGATTACTAAGACTGCTCGAATTCTCACTTGAAGGGAGAATTCGAGGAACCCTAATCCTCCTCTTCACTAAAAATTGGATTTTTGTGGAACTAATACTAATGAAATTGAAAAACAAGAACCGAAAGAAAACAAGAACTTGAAGAAAAGAATTGCATTGATCTTGGAAGAATTGAATTACAATCGACAGTTTAAAGAATACTTAAAGAAAACTAAGAACTAATCCATGGAATTAAACCTAAGGAAAAGCTTGAAATAAAACTAAGCAAGACTAAGAAAAGATGCAAAAAACTAAGATAAAAACTAATGAAAATATAATAGAATAAAAATAATAAAAAACCTAAAACCCTAGCAACAGCCGCCGCGAAATTTTGGAATTGGGCCGAGTGGTCGCGGGCGCTACACCTTTGGTCGCGGGCGCGACATGGCAGTGACTCGGTTGAGTCAGAATCGGTCGCTTCCTTTGTTCATCAGCATAGGTCGCGGTCGCTACCCCTTTGGTCGCGGGCACGACTGTAGACACCGGAATTTGTACCGGTATGAAATCCGACTCACAAAAAAATACACAGACCCAAAATAAATCCGGAATAATCGTTAAAACCCAATGGGGTTTTATTTTTTGTTCACAGCCCACACAGAAGAAGCGGGCCAGGCGCGCGCCCTAGCCTAGAGCATCTAAAACCCGCCTAGGGTTTGATACGGCCTAGAAATGATCAAACCCCGCCTAGGGTTTGATCGAGTTTGCACGCGACGTTGTTTTTCGCCAGGTCAGCGATCCGTGTGACGAAAATTGTTATACCCCGCCTAGGCTTTGGTGATTTTAGCGCCAAAAAATTTCTGCATGCATGCATTTGCAATCCCCTGATTTTTGCCCACGTGGTTGACTTTGCCCCTTGACCCCATATACCCCACCTAGGCTTTGGAATAAAATGGCTTGATTTTTGGGGTATGTCCCCCACCATTTCCCTCCAAAAGCTATACTCCTCCACCTATAAATACCCCCTCCATTCCACCTCCATTTCATCAACAACTCCAACAAAAATGAACTCTCACCACCAACAATCATCATCTACTTACTCTACTCTCATTTTCACCATATTTCCACTCTCTCAAATTCTCTTCATAATTCTATTCTCCTATTACCACCATAATCATATTCTTCACAACCATATAACCATCCATACTCCACTTTTTCCTAATAATTCCGCGAAATTAATCAAACTTCTCCCCGCTCTCTTTCTTTTCAATGTTGATTTTAGTAGAGTATGTTTTATAACAGGCGGATTCGAGAGTTCTTATAATTCTCAGATTCGTAATCTTACCCCCAAATCTAGAAATCGGGTTCGTAGACCGGAGTCTTTCTTTTATTTTATGGTTCGTTCATTTCCTTAAATCGGCTGGCGACTCTTTAAATATTTTTTTATAACTTCGTTTAATTATTTAAAGTATTCGATTTCTTACACAAAATTAATTTTCAAAAATAATTTAATTGTTGTTCAATGATAAAAATGGGTTTGGTCCGAGGAGAAAATGGTCAGAAATTATTAAAACCTAGGAGGGTTTTAATAATTTCCACCAATTATCTCCCTGGGCCTGGAAGCAAGAGGACCAGCCCAGAATTCGTCAAAGCTTAGGCGGGCTTTGACAAATTCTGACGGTACGCGCGCTTCTTGGGCCCTTGCTTGTCAATTGGACTGAAATTAAATTATTTGAGATTATTTTTTGTGGAATTTCCGGATAATTTAAATGATATGAAATGAGGTTGTAAATAAATAAAGTTTCATTATCCCGAAAATGAATTTCAAAAATAAAAATATCCTTATTTAAGGATTAAGAAACCTTAGTCGGCTCCCGATCACAAATATAGCGCATCCGAGGAAACATTTTCCCCGAACGGGAATTTTTTTCCGGGTCCTACAGATTGGCGACTCCACTGGGGACTTAAACTTTAAAAAGAGGGTAAAACTTGAAAAAATCAAATTGATTTTAAAAGTGTAAAAGGGAGAAGTTAATTTATTTCACGTTTTTATTATTCTTTTAGGTATCCCTTGAATACCGGGCCACTAATCGGGTCTTTTGATACGTTAGCACAAAGGCGACGGTTTAGGTTACCTAGGATTGCCCTTGAGAGCGGGAGGCCACTACTATGGGGATGAACTCTACATCTCTAAGCATTTGGTCGCTCCTCTCCCGATGTCACACTCCGCGAGCTTCCTTGAAGTTCTTTGAGAAATACCCTAACTATTTACCTTATGGTATGCAGAACCATGGCGAAGGCATGCGGTAGGCTATATACCCAACCCTAAAATTCCATGAGTTTAGAGCCTTGGTTTAGGGTACCCCTTCATATGTATGCTATGTGCTATGTGTATCCCTCCCCTTTTCTTGTCTTTTTGTAAAGAGTCGACCCTAGTTTTGAGGTTTTGTTCTAGTCCATATAAAATTCATTGGGTTGAGAAAATGATCATTTATTAATTAATATAATTAACTCAAAGGCATTTTTGTTAGCCCAAGTGGAAGGGCCCATTTATGTTTGAAAGTTAAATATCTTAATTGATAAATAAAAATTGACTCACCTTTTATGATATTATATGGCCCTCTATGAAATTCTCTCAACAAAGGTCCAAAAAAAAAAATAATTAAAAGTCTAAACAAAGTTAATGGATAGCGTCTTAGACTGCATAATAGTCACTTGGCTTGAGTAAATTGATTTATCGGTTTAATTAATAAGTCCATCATATTTATGGCCGGCCCGTTGTTAGGCCCCAACCATATTAGATTTGTCAATTAAAACCTATAAATTAATTATGCTCGCTTATTGTTGACTTTATCCAGTCCTTTATAATATCCATTTTCCCCAAATTAAAAAAGGAGTATAAAAAGAAAAAAAAAAGAAAGGTTAAAAAAAGGTGGGTCGTCGGTCTTGTTGAACATTATTCTAGTCCACATAATAGCCAATACGGTTTGAGCTGTCTAAGTTGTTGGGCCAGGTTACGGATTCTCCTTAAAACGGTCGTCCAGTGGATTGGGCCCATCCGAATTGAGAAACACTCACTATAGTTTGCCAACTTATAACTCACTCGCTATGTTGACTTTATTCGGCCCTATATAGTGTTCTGTTTTTTAGGTCCATATAGAGTGAGGCCATGCACTCCCAAAAAGTGGGTGAGTCCTCTGTGTCAGCATATATGTGTCAAGTTGTCTAGGATCATATAAGTTATCTAAGTCATGCATGCATCGGGTAGAACGTGTCGGAGAATGTCATCAAGTGTCCTAACTTTGAATTTCCATCCAGGCATCATTGGTGATCGACTCCGAGCCCGCATTCGAGATCCATGAACAGGCCGTTTGGTTCCAAACCCTCGCTACGATCCGTCTGCCACCAGTGACAGCATCATGTCTGGAGAACAATTCCAACAGATCCCGGTCCAGAGCACCGAAGCCAACATCACGAAGCATTTGGATGAACTCTACACTAAAATGCAAGGTCTTGTATTTGCCAATACTTTAGAGCAAGAGCAAAAAGTGGGCAAGAGGCTAAATGAGCAGCAACAAGTGATGGATGGCATACTGCAAGCCATTACTAAGATCAATACCAAACTGGTGTTAAATGATGAGGAAGACGACGAAGAAATACAGGGATATGAGTTCGAGCCGGAAATCATCAAGACATCTTCAGATTCTGGAGGAATTGGGATATCCAAAACCAAGGTCGATACTCCAGAGGCATCTAACCTCATGAAGGATCTTGCAGTTAAGGCCCTTGAACAAAAATTAGAAAGCCTTACCAAAGCAATGAGCACTTTACCGGCTTTTGTTGACAGATATTTGGAAGTACCATTACCTGTTCAACCGATTCTGAAGGTTGCTGATAAAGTGGAAGTACCAAACATCAGGTTCAAACCCTCTGAGAACCCAGTCATCACATCGAAGAGTTCATGAGGCTAGCACCACTAAACCGAATTGACGCCAGCTTATATTCTACTGTTTTCCCATCCACTCTAGATGGCGAAGCCAAGGTGTTGTATCATGCTTTACCACCTCGAACCAAGACTGATTGGAATGAACTGTTCAAATCCTTCATCAATCACTACAGTCGAATCTAGAGGAAGCAGGCTACGGTAGATGACTTGACCACCATAAAGCAACGCAATGACGAATCCTTCTTGGATTACTTTGAGCGATGGCACACCAAGCTGTCTCACATCAATGAGACAATTCCTCTTCGCCTACAGCTGTCTACTTTCAAGCAAGGGCTAAAAAGAAGTTTATCCAAGCACTTGGGATAGCACGTCATCGAAGACTTTGACTACTTGAAAGACATCTGTGTCCAACTAGAGGCGATGCATAATGATAAGACTACTTCGCCTGGATGGAAAGGGTCTAGTTCCAGCAGGAGGGCCACTAGTGCGTCTAGCCACCCTCCTAACATCATGGAAACTAACTCTATCCAGCGCAAGGGGCCTTTCATACCGAAGTACGAGACCTACACGCCGTTGGATGTCTCTTACTGACAAGCTCTTGATCGATTGGTCAAGAAGGGTTTTTTGTACCTACCTTTGCCAAGGGAAGAATCAGCCACAAAAGGAAAGAAGTTGGATCGATTCTGCCGATTTCATCGTTGCCGAGGACATGATACTGAGAAATGCTGGTCTCTCAAGAACAAGATAGAGGACATGATAAGGGATGGGACACTGCCCATGCCAAAATCTTCTCAAAAGCCTAACAATAAAAATAACCCCATGCCCAAGCATACCAACGCTATCTTTCAGGGAGTTTGTAGTTATGATCCTTCCACTTTGACTGTTGAAACGGGTCAGCCCATCCCTAAGGTGCTCGGCTTTCAAGAAGACCTATCCATTCATGGTATTTGGGATAGTGATGATGATAAGCAACATGAGTACTCCAAGACAGAATGGATGGAGCCGGATAAGCCAACATCGGATGATGTACCATTTCTCACTCGATCGGGCCGCCATAACAACAGGAACACCACCACCCCAGTGGCTGTCTCTACACCAATGGCTACCACTGACAATCATGTCCCGCCTGAAGATCCTCTCCTTACACAACTCAAGAAGAATAAAGCTGAAGTTACCATCTGGCAGCTGATTTGTACCTCACAGGCACACAGACAGAAGATGATGGATGCTCTTACTGCATTAACAGTATCTCCTACGACAACTCCTGAATCTTTAGTTGCCCATGTGACTACTCAGCAAGAGGTTATCATCTTTGGGATTGAATATCTGCCTCAAGGAGGGGCATCCTACAACAAACCGCTATACCTCACAGTGCAATGTTCCAACAAGACTATCCCTCTAGTTTTGGTCAACAATGGCTTAGCTGTGAATGTATGCCCTTGGAGGACGGCACAAAAATTGGGAGTCCAACAACAACACTTGGCTGAAACCGGTACCCAGCTTAGGGCTTATGACAATTCCCCTCGGATGTCGGTTGGGTCCATAATATTACCCATCACTACAGGCAGCATTGCCCGGAATGTGGAATTCGTAGTACTGGACATTCCAGCCTCCTTCAATCTGTTGCTAGGGAGGCCATGGCTTCATGAATGCAATGCCATAGCATCTACCTTACACCAGAAGGTGAAGATGTTGGTCCAAGGACAGGTCATCACCATCTCGGGAGAATCCATCAATGCTGTCTTCACTCCCAAACAAACAACCCTTGAGGTAGAACATAGTTCTATGGACGAAGAACTTCACAACTTTGAGCTTGTGGCAACTTTGAGCCAGGATGAAGCTTCCTTTGACTTCGATCCCTACTCAAACCCTAAAGTGCATGCAATACTCAGGAAACAAGGACACTTCCTTGGAATGCCGCTAGGAAGGAACCCGAAAAACAAGATTCCTCCCGTATTCAACACATTTAAACAGAAGGGAAGGTTTGGCTTAGGTTACAAACCAACTGAGAAGGAAGTTAAGCTCGCTAAGGTAGCCATGGCTGAACAAAAGAGGATGGACAATCCACCTACCTTGTTCCAAATGAAGCCCTATCCACTCACTCTGAATGGGTAGTTCGTTACGGAAGGTGATGACTTCGCTTACTATGGGTTCCCTGATCCATACTACCTGAAGAACAAGGGAGTTCAAGTTGCTAGGTTAGAAGTTTTCAATGGCTGTACCATTAATATGGCTACTGTTTTTATCCCCGCTCGAGACAAACAGCCACCATTGGAATGGACTCATCTTGCTGGGAGCAACATATTTGGCATCGTTTCGCAAGAAGTCATAAGGAAGAACACAAGTCGACGTTGTTATCACGCATTATCCAACCCAAGCTTTGATCCAAGTCTCATGATCACTAAAGAAGAAGATGTCAAGGCGGTCTCATGGGTCGACGCTGAGAAGAATAGCTTTGTTTTATCTGTAGGAGAGTCTGTTCCTATAGACATAGAGTCTGGTCCTAAGAGTCTAGAGTCAAGTGATCAGTCTGGTCTTGAGTCTGCTGGCGATGTACTCATTTCTGTATTCAATAAAATGAACCTTTCTGCTTACTCTGATTCTTCCTTCCCCTCTTCCCTGAACTGTTGCGCTAATAATAATCTGGAATTTAATGAACCCTTTAAAAAATTTTCTAATGAACATGAGCATAAGATGGCGGTGGTGGAAGACACCTTCACCATAAATGTTGGCACAGAAGAACAACCTAGGGAGTTGAAGTTAGGTAGTTCGCTCATAGCAGAAGAACAGGTGGCATTTACGGAGCTTCTTCAGGAGTTTGTGGATGTATTCGCGTGGTCTTACGAGGACATGCCAGGGATCGACAGGGAAATTGCGGTGCACACCATACCTTTGCTCCCCGATGCAAAGCCAGTGCGACAAAAGGCTAGAAGGATCAAACCTGAATGGGCTAAGAAAATTGAAGAAGAGGTGATCAAGCAGCTAAACGCTAAATTTATTAAAGCAGTCCAATACCCTGAATGGATTGCTAACATTGTCCTAGTACCCAAGAAATATGGGAAGGTGCGCATGTGTGTGGACTTCCGAGACCTTAACAAGGCTAGTCCCAAGGATAGTTTCCCTCTACCTCACATCGATGTATTAGTGGATAACACTTGCGGACATGAGCTCCTATCCTTCATGGATGAATATGCTGGTTACAAGCAAATAAAGATGGCAGAAGAGGATATGGAGAAGACTTCCTTTACTACACCGTGGGGAACGTACTGTTATGTCGTCATGCCTTTCGGTCTTAAAAATGCCGGAGCCACGTACCAGAGGACTGCCAATACCCTACTTCATGACATGATGCACGTCGAAGTAGAAGTCTATGTCGATGATATGGTTGTTAAATCCAAGACAAGGGAGGGTCATATTCCTAACCTCCGCAAGTTCTTTCTGCGACTTCGCAAATACAAGATGCGGCTCAACCCAGCAAAGTGTACCTAAGACAGAAAAGGAGATAAGGGGTTTCTTGGGCCGAATCCAGTACATCAGCAGGTTCATTTCAAAGCTCACCATGACTTGTGAACCTTTGTTCAAGAAGCTAAAGAAAGGAAGCAAAGTAGAATGGGACAATCAATGTCAAGCTGCTTTTGAGAAGATCAAGGAATATTTGCAACATCCTCCGGTTCTCATGCCGCCAGTACCAGATGAGCCTTTACTCCTTTACCTTACAGTGACTAGCTCAGCAATAGGGGCAATGCTAGCTCAAAAGGTAAAAGGTCAAGAGAGTGCCATCTACTACTTGAGCAAGAAGTTCCTAGACTACAAAAGTCGATATGCAGACATAGAGAAAATGGCCCTCGCATTAGTTTAGGCCACCAAGAAGTTAAGGCACTACATGCTCTCACATACAGTGTATGTAATAGCTGAGAACAATCCCATAAAATTCATCATGGAGCAACCAACCATCAACAACCGCATTGCTCGATGGGTAGTCATGCTTTCTGAGTTCAATCTTCAATACTTACCTCAGAAATCAATTAAAGGGCGGGTTGTTTCGGATTTTCTGGCTGCTTCACCATCACAGGAACCTCCAAGCACTCACTTGGAATTCCCAAACGAAGGCGTGTTCTTAACTGATGATGTTACTTGGGAAATGTATTTTGATGGAGCTTCTAATCAAATGGGTTGTGGAATAGGAGCACTGTTAATATCTCCAGAAGGTGCACATGTCCTCAGATTCAGAAATTGGATTTTGATGCCACTAACAATGCGGCAGAATATGAAGCATGCATTAAAGGCCTACAAGCTGCCTTGGCTTTAGGAATAAGCCACATAAATGTCTTTGGAGACTCTAGCCTCATCATTAACCAGGCTAAGAACGCATGGAAAGTTCGAAGTGAATGCCTTTTAGCTTATCAGCAGAAGCTTTTGGGATTGGCTGACTAATTTGAGAAGATCAATTTCCAATACCTTTCTAGGGATCACAACGAACTGGCCAATGCTCTGGCTAAATTATCCTCAATGGTATCCATCCCGTCAGGCACGCTCCAGCTACCAGCAATTGTAGAGCGACAGTCTGAACCCGCGTATGTCTATATCATGGAAACACAAGAAGAAGAGACTGAGGAATGGTTTCTCGACATATACAATTTCCTTCGGAAGGGAGAATATCCAGCTGAGTTAGATGTTCGAGGATAACGAGCAATCAGGGCTTTAGCAGCACAATACTGCTTGATCCAAGATAGTTTATATAAGAAATCACCTACAGGCATCAATTTGTTGTGTATCGACGCCAAAAGTGCAAAGGAAGTTATGGCTACTGTACATGGAGGAGAGTGTTGGCCTCATATGAATGGTCGCATGCTAGCGAAGAAGATTCAAAGAGGTGGTTACTACTAAACCACTATGGAAGCAGATTGCTTGAATTTTGTTTGGAAATGTCACAAATGCCAGGAATATGCCAATCTGCAGCATCAACATCCTTCATATCTGACAACACTTACCTCTCCATGGCCATTCTCAGTATCGGGTATTGACATCATTGGCAAAATACACCCAACCGGAACAGAAGGCCATGAATACATTCTGGTCGCTATTGATTACTTCACTAAGTGGGTAGAGGCAGCCTCTTTTGCCAAACGCACATCCAAGCAAGTAGCCAAATTCATCCTTCAGAACATTATATGCCAATATGGAGTACCTCATGAGATCATCAGCGATAATGGGAGCCATTTTCAAAAAGAAGTGGAGGTTTTGCTCCCCAATTACAAGATTCAGCATAATCGATCTTGACCTTACCAAACACAAACCAACGGGGCTGTAGAGGCGACCAATAAAACAGTGGCAGGAATCATTAAGAAGATGGTCGTGACTTACAAGGATTGGCCTGGCAAATTAGCATTTTCCTTATGGGGATACCGAACCTCCATTCAAACTGCCACAGGAGTAACACCCTATTCATTAGTGTATGGGATGGAAGTAGTCCTGCCGATCGAGTTAGCAATCCCGTCGTTACGAATAGTTGCAGAAAGCCAATTGCCAGAAGCAGAATGGGCTAGGGCAAGGTTCGAGGAGTTAATGTTGATGGATGAAAGGCGATTAAGAGCATTACATAATGTTCAAGTGTACCAGAATAGGATAACTCACGCCTTTAATAAAAAGGTGAAAAGTCGTTCGCTTCAAGAAGGCGATCTAGTGCTTAAGGAGATGAGGGCACCACTACAACACCCAAGGGGAAAGTTTGCTCCTAAATGGAAAGGTCCTTACATGGTCAAGGAGATTTTACCAGGAGGAGCAGCTCGGCTTGCCACTATGGATGGAGAAGATATGATTCAATCCACAAATTTGGATCAGCTTAAGAGATATTATGCTTAATATAGCCAAGCAACTGAAAAACCAATTTCCAGACACTTGGTTAATATTCAATTTATGCTCATAAAAGAAGGAAAGAGAAAGTTGCAAGGACACAATAATTGAAAACAATACTTCTTCTTTTATTAATGATCAAAATGCAAGGCGTAATTAAATAAAAGTTTATTCTAGCAAAGCAGTTCAGTTCCTTTGCTTCCGTCCATCTTCTAGTCTTGTTTCACCTTCTCTACGTCGCCAGTAGTCTCATGATCAATCTCTATGTCTTTAGACTCGTTTGGGTCCGTCTCTTTGGTTTTGGGCTTATAGGCTCGCCTATGTGACTTCCGCGTCTCCACCCTTGGACCAAGCCAGTCCTTTGCCGTCATCCTCGCACCAAGACGATCCTTTATTGTAGAGTGAAGACCCAGTGTGTCCTTCATGGATGCCCGACTTCTCAGCGCCTCTCCAGCACGACGAGACTCAATAGCCGCAATTAACCATCCGTGATATTCAGCGTCAGCCATCTCTGATATATGTGCCATGGATGGAGCCCTGAGGGTCGGCCTTCTTGCCCAATACTTCAACCAAGACTCTATCACCGAGCCACGGAGCTTCAGCCGCTCGAGGGCTTCACATAGTCGTTCGGGGATGGTCTGTTTGTGGCCCATTTGTCGCAATACCCGCTCCGGGAAGTAGAAGGTCATGTGTGTAAGGTCGGCAATACACACATAAGCGTTGCGATAGTCACAGGTCACATATTCGAGAACGTACCACCACTCGATCCACCACGAGATGTCACGGGGTTCTTTCAGAAAGGCAACCCATTCAGTTACCAATCGGAGCTCGGTAAATTGACGCTTCCTTTGACAGTAATTTGCGAGCGCCGAAGGGTTACGAGGGACCTCGATAAGGCCCAAATGCTCCATCAGCCAAATCTGCCCAAGTCAGTTAGCACGGGTTACAATTGCATACCAATTATTCCCAAACTAACGAAAAAAAAAGAAAAAACTCTTAAAACCCGCCTAGGGTATGCAGGCAGTAGGCATTTTCTTTGAAAAAATAAGAGAAGAAGTGTACCTGAAGAAGTAGGGGGCTCCCACGAAGCTCGAATTCTGGATCCGGATCATCCAAGCCCATCATGGTTTCTGCTAGCATCAATGGCACCGGATTAAAACCTCGAGCCATGTCTTCCACGATCTGAATTAGGCCCGCCGGCCCGGTTCTTCGTCTGCCATGATAAAAGCAGAATTCTCCAAGAAGGCATAATACGAGTGCTCGCACTCGTATCACGGGACCATATTCCAATGTGTCGGGCGATCGACAATGGTTTGGAAATGTACATTATCACCAAATAATGTGCTTCCTATGACCCGGTTCGGAAGGCATAGTAATTCCTTGTATTGTTTGGTGTTGTCGGCAACCATTGGAGGCGATGTCGGCCGTGCAAAACGATTCGTCCCGAGAATGGACCACCACTCTTCAGGAAGCGGGCATAGCTCCTTCAAGGAGAATCGGAAAATGTGCATCTTCGGATGCCAAAAGGCGCTCACTGCTCGGATAAAGTCATGGTTGACTCTCGCATGTCGAAGACTTAGCAACTTCGTCAGGCTATATCTCCCGAGCTCTTTCTTCTCGTCTCTGGACAGAATGCTTATCCAAGTGGCAAGTTTCTTCTCGAAGGCCATGACAAGAGGATTTTTTGTGACTTTTGGAGACTTTTAGATGGAGAATGCAAGAAAAGAGGATGGGTGATGATTACATACACAAGAGTAAGGTATTTATACACCTACAATAAGGATCAAAATGGAGCAAATCGGCCAGAAGCAATCACATAGCCGTTGTTTTCATATCCCATGATTCAAGCCTTTCTTCAACGGCTAGCAAAAAAAAGAAAAAAAAAATTATAACCCGCCTAGGGTATAACCTCGGTAGCCCAGCACGCCCGCGCGCGTCCGCCCAAGCCTAGGCCTCCAGCGCTCAAAACCCGCCTAGGGTTTGGGCGATCCAGGCCCAATTTTTCAGCTCCTGCGGCCCATCTGCGCAAGGACTTCTTTTGGGCCTCTCTGTTTGAGCTAAAACTGGCCCATTCGTGTATTTTGATGTTCCGGATTCTGTTATCGGCCTAATGATGTCCGGTTCTGAAATTTTTGCTTGAGCTATATTCGACACTTAAGTTTTGTTCTTTTTTATTTTATTTTCTGTTTGGGGAAGCGGGATTAATTGGAATTAATCCCATCATGTAGAAAAATAATTTGAAATTGCATTAAATAAAAGCGTTAAGTTGTGCATACACCAAGTTCGAGTCTTGCATAAAATAAAAAAATATATTATAAAGAGTCCTGCATAAAAAAGAGAGTCTTGCATTGCATAATAAAAAAAGATAAAATAAAAAAAGAGAGTCTTGCATTGCATAAAAATGATCACCACAGGGAACCAGAATCGCCACTGTCCTCCGCCAAGTCGCCTCCTGCATTTGAAATTCCTGCGTTGGAAGCGCCGCCCGCACCAAAGTAGGTATCCCAGGAGTAATAATCAGGCCTAGGAGCAGTCTGCACAGGAGGTGATGGCCCAGTCAAGGGCATTTGTGAAGGATGCATACTCGACGGCGAAGACACAGAATGTTTCTGCGAAGTAGCCAGCCAGGAATGATCAGGAACCTACCATTCAGCAGAGGGAGTAGGCCATACCGGACCAGTTCCATAGCCGGGGACGGGCCAACCAGAAGAAGCAGATCCGCCCAGCCAAGAGTGTTGAGGCACAGTCCACTCTTGGGAACCTGTGGGCCACGACGAACCTATCTCGGGAGCAAGGATAGGCCATCCTGCAGAACCATAACCAAATGATGAAGCATCATAAGGTGCAGGGCGCGAAGTAGAGTCATCCGCTAGGGCTTGACCGCCAGTATACCCTACGGATGCACCTGAATCGCGGTCGCTCACTACCATTTCACGACCACGATGAGCAGAGCGCACTGAAGCCGGGGTGTGACGAGAAGGAGGAGGTCGGTAGGTGGCGCTCGATTCAGAAGCATCCTCCACCCAGTAAGGATGAGGCTGAGCATCACCATATCCAGTGCTGTGATATGACCCTCCATGACCCAGTGGTTTCTCCAAGGACATTTGAGTCATGTCCTCTTTCATGCTCGGAGGACAACGACCTCTACTACCGGACCTGCTACGATGGGATCCAGTGGAATGTTGACCTTCGATCAGAATGCCTTTGCCCCGACCCTCTGTTATAGCTACTAGAGGAGGACGAGAAGACCCTCCAATGTCTTCCTGAGATCGACCTCGAGTGGATATTCCCCAACTGAAGAGCGACGTGGGGGCCCTGTCCGAGGAGCGCTTGCAGTGGAATGACGAGGTGTTTCTCTGGGAGCGGACTCTGCGTCAGCCTCCATATCGGCCCGTCTGGTAGCACCACCTTCATATCTCCCCGAACCAATGAAGCGTCGATCAATGAACTTCCTCATGGTGCTCCACTCCTTAGTCAGCTACCGGAGAAATCCCCACCGCGGCTCGAAAATAGCAAAACCAAGGGGTCATTCACAAGTGGTATACAGGGTAAAAGGAGGCAATATAAAACAAAGTTTTACCGGTTTGCGGTCGAAATCTTGGAGCGCAGAGCACCCACTACTGTTCTCCACTACCAGGAAGCCACCGATTTTTCGTCTCTATTGAGGAGCCTCCACTTCGGCAGCTGCAGCGGAAGGTCCCAGTAGTAGACTTTCCAGTTAGAAAACGGCCAAAACATGACAAGGATAAAGAAGGAAGATACATACCACTCGAGGAGCCAAACGGCTAAGGTAACGCTGGAACTCTTCGTCGAATTGATCCTGGGCAACGTTGTGCACGAAATCGTCAAATGCTTGACCCCGGACTAGATCCCTCAAAATGGCTGAATCAATCCGCCATGGCTCAAATCTTTGTATTGGAGGATCTAGGGGAATGAGGCCAGGGTAACCTCCCAAAATCTGCCTCGAGGCCCTCTCCCTTAAATACCGCACATAGCCGTAAGGCCCTTCAATTAAGAGGCGAAGACGGGTGTCGTGTTCTACCCGATCCAGAGGTTGTGGTAACCCTCTGATGTCGAAATCGGCCCAAGGACGCCAATTTATTTGATCCTGCAAGAAGAAGGATACATTTAAACATGGCATGTCGAAGAAAATAGAAAAGGCGTCAGGAGTAAGGAGATATCGGCTACAAGTTATCCAAAATGCCGCGAATGAGGTCGAGAGCCCCCGACTTGTATTTCTTATCATGTATGCCCTCAATAGTCCAGCGTTCAGCAGCTGGCACTGCCTTGTTCTTCTTTGAGCAAATTCCCAGGGCCAAGATATACTCATATGCCCACGACTGCATGCAGAATATGTCAAACCGGGAATGAAAGATGAATAAGAACATTAAAAAAGAAGGATCGAGCACATACCTCGAGTACCTTCCACAAGGAAGGACCGTACTGGTAGCGAGCCTGGGCTGCATGGAGGTAAACGGGATCCGCATCCAATGAAAGACGGACGCCCCGACGGAGCCAATGCATGAAGTTGGCATAGGTCGCATTGCCCCAGTTCAGGTTTCAGATATTATCAAAGTTGAGGAGGTTCCGAAACCAGGTTAGGGAAATATTATCCCCATGGTTGGCAAAGAGCGTGGCAGAGATGATATATGCCATAAAAATGAAACGGCATTGCTCTAGAAGCAGGTTTTGGAAGTTCGCATCGCGAACGGTCATCTCAAAGTGCTTATAAGCAAGGTTAAGGAGACCTTGACGATGCCCCAAACGCGCAGACACTGGAGCCAGAAAATCCAGAACTATAGGAGGAACATCTACGTCGAAGACCACATCCTGCCCGCCCCAAGGAAGACCAGTGATCATGACGAAATCTTTAGGTGTGATTGTCATCTCACCTACCAGGAAGTGGAATGTGTTGGTGGAATCACACAACCTCTCCGCTATCGCTCGACCAATAGTGCGGAACGTCCTTTTCTTCCAAGCCTCCAGGTATTTCCAGAAAGGCATGAAGCCCGCCGCGGTTAGAGTCTCTTGGACAAAATTCCCCGGGATAGAATTCGCTGCCTTAAGTGGCACTTTTAAGACACCAAGAGTTTTTAGATTATCCTCCTAAGGGTAGAATTTCAAGGCGTCATTTTAATGGGGGCTCTAGGTATAATTTCATGGACCCAAGCTAGACCCAGCACGGACACTGGGCTCATAGCCACGACTCATGAAGCAAACAAGCAAGACCAAACAGCATGGCCCAAACCGTTTCAGCAACAAAAAAAAAATCTACCATTATTTGAGTCCAAAACCCGCCTAGGGTTTGACTCAAATAGGTCCACAGTTGCGGCCCTTGCAGCGGCCCAACAAAAAAAAAAAAAGAGAGAGAGCGGGTCAAAACCCACCTAGGGTTTGACCTCGCCCAGCCTAATTAGGCGGCTCAGAACGAGCAACGGCCCAGTAGGCCTGGAATTAAAACCCGCCTAGGATTTAATTCCGCCTAATGGGCAGCTACTCAGTTAACTGGCCCAAAACGCATGCAATTTTTTCGAAATTTTGGTCCATTTTGGCATGGGAGCAATTTTCAGATATCTTTTCGGTCAAAAATGCAAAAAACGGGTCACTCTACACGCTAACATGTATACTTAAAATAGCTAAAAATCGACAAAGTATGAAAAAAAATAAATTCATGCTTGTTCATTTTTACGCTAAACTAAGTACAAGAGGAAGGTTAAAAGGATTACCTTGCCATGGGAACGGTAAAACCAAGCGTGGTTCCAAGATTCAACAATAAGATCATAAGGAGCCACTTCCATGCTGGGAACGAAGTTGCGACGCGAGGACCGCTCATGGGGCCAAGCCGCCGCATGCGGAAGAGGAGGATTGCGGTGACCGCGGGGTTACATCTTTTCAAACCCGAAATTTGCTTCAAGATTTCTTTCTAGAGAGCGAAGTAGTGAGCTAGAGAGATGAGGGAATTGAAGATGTGACGAAGATGAAAGAAACCCCTTAAATTTATAGAAAGGGTGGGTGAGTGTGAGCCACTCGTTTTTGTAACCGCCTCGAGATGTCAAACGCATTTCATTGGTCGAAAATCTAAGAGGTTATCCTTTTGTCACCCAAAACAGAGGCAGGGTGACGTGGCCCCTTTATGACCACAAGCGGGACAGACCCACTTTGATACCTTCACGAGGCAGAGAAAAAAAAGAAAAAAAAGGGAGAAAAATGCACAAACCCCGCCTAGGTTTTGTGCAGCCCAGAAGACACGGCCCAGAGGGCGCGGTCCAGGCGCGGACCGGCCCAATAATAAAAAAAAAGAGAAAAGCCCACGATTTCAGCCCACAACCGGAGCCCACACTCCGGCTTTGCGGCCTGCAGGTAAAAAAATCGAATCTCCTTGGTTTTATTTCAATGAAACTAATGTTCGATCTTTTCTCTCATAATTTTCAGGTTGTCAACAATGGGACCGCCATCACCCAGCTACCGCACAGAAGGTCCCTGCCATCATCATTCCGGGCCATCGGCAGAGTTTCGATGCAGTCCCAATCTCCGAGCCATCAGCATCATGTCCGATGAAGTCTCGACCCCCAAGGCCATCAGCAAGGCGCTTGATGAAGTCCTTTGGCATAAAAAATGCCACCCCATATGAACCGACACCGGGAAAGACTGGACCCCATATGAAGCGACACCGGGAAAGACTAGACCCCATATGAAACGACACCGGGAAAATCTGGACCCCATATGAAACGACACCGGGAAAGACTGGACCCCATATGAAGCGACTCCGGGAAAGACTGGACCCCATATGAAACGACACCGGGAAAGACTGGACCCCATATGAAGCGACACCGGGAAAGACTGGACCCCATATGAAGCGACTCCGGGAAAGACTGGACCCCATATGAAACGACACCGGGAATGACTGGACCCCATATGGAATGACACCGGGAAAGACTGGACTCCATATGGCGACTCAGGAAAGATCGGACCCATATGAAACGACACCGGGAATGACTGGACCCCATATGGAATGACACCGGGAAAGACTGGACTCCATATGAAACGACACCGGGAAAGACTGGACCCTATATGAAGCGACACTGGGAAAGACTTGAAACTTCCATCAGCCATCGACATCATGTAGAGCATCATTCTTGCTCGAGATCATCTCAAAGGAGGCGCATACTACCAGCAATCGCGACGCAGGACTTAGCTTCCAAGAATCAAATCAGGCTTTGCAAACCAAAGTCATATCCTCGGACTACTTTGACCTTCGTCCTATTCGGACTCGATCAAAGTGGGGGCTCTCTGTAGACACCGGGAATTGTACCGGGATGAAATCCGACTCACCAAAAAATACACAGGCCCAAAATAAATCCGGAATAATCGTTAAAACCCAAAGGGGTTTTATTTTTTGTTCACAGCCCACACAGAAGAAGTGGGCCTGGCGCGCGCCCCAGCCCAGAGCCTCTAAAACCCGCCTAGGGTTTGATGTGGCCCAGAAATAATCAAACCCCACCTAGGGTTTGATCGAGTTTGCACGCGACGTCGTATTACGCCAGGTCAGCGATCCGTGGGACGAAAATTGTTATAGCCCGCCTAGGCTTTGGTGGTTGACTTTGCCCCTTGACCCCATATACCCCGCCTAGGCTTTGCAATAAAATGGCTTGATTTTTGGGGTATGTCCCCCACCATTTCCCTCCAAAAGTTATACTCCTCCACCTATAAATACCCCCTCCATTCCACCTCCATTTCATCAACAACTCCCACAAAAATCAACTCTCACCACCAACAATCATCATCTACTTACTCTACTCTCATTTTCACCGTATTTCCACTCTCTCAAATTCTCTTCATAATTCTATTCTCCTATTACCACCATAATCATATTCTTCACAACCATATAACCATCCATACTCCACTTTTTCCTAAACCATCCACATTTCTCATCCGGGTTTCAAATCAAGGGCCAACTCAAGGGATCAAATTCGTCGTCGCTACACCTTAAGCAAGGTTCGATTCTTTGATTTAAATTATTGTATTTAATCATGTAATTCTTTTTCTTTAATCCCATGCTTGTACATTTATTTTGTAAAATAAAACCGCATTTGTTTTATATTGCATGATTTGAATAATAATTCCGCGAAATTAATCAAACTTCTCCCCGCTCTCTTTCTTTTCAATGTTGATTTTAGTAGAGTCTGTTTTATAACAGGTGGATTCAAGAGTTCTTATAACTCTCGGATTCGTAACCTTACCCCCGAATCTAGAAATCGGGTTCGTAGACCGGAGTCTTTCTTTTATTTTATGGTTCGTCGATTTCCTTAAATCGGCTGGCGACTCTTTAAATATTTTTTATAACTTCGTTTAATTATTTAAAGTATTTGATTTCTTACACAAAATTAATTTACGAAAATAATTTTTCGAGGAAACATTTTCCCCGAACGGGAATTTTTTTCGGGGTCCTACAGCGACAGTAGTGTGACTCGGGCGAGCCACTGAGGTTTCTCGGGCGAGCCTAGCTTCTTGCTGCACTGGTCGCGGGCGCGACAGTGTAACGAATCGGTCGAGTCGTCTCTTGGCGCGGGCGAGCCTTTGATCTGTCTTCTTGCCCTGTTTTGCACCAGAATTGGATATGAGAATTTCGGTCGGGTTCGCCTTGGGTCTCGGCTCGGGTTGACTTGGTTTGACTCGGGAAATAGCTCGGAATTCCCTAAAAATCTTCAACTAAGCCCAATTTCCTCCTAACTCTTTATTTTCCTATAAAACACCAAATCATCATATCTAATATACAATTAAGGGGCTAAAATAAGCAAAACACCTTATAAAATGATATTAATTCGGCTCGGAACGAGACCGAACAACACTCCCACACAAAGGTTTGCTCGCCCTGAGCAAACTAAAACAAAGAAAGAAAATAAAACTAAACTATTCTAACTCACTTTCGTAGGAATCACGGTTGCATTTAGCGTATGCAACAAGCCCTTTAAACCCCTTGGCAGCCCAAGTGGACGAGGAAGGTCTCGTGAGAGTTTATAACAACTATACCCACAAAAGCCGAACAAAAAGAAAAGAAAAAGTAGACTCAAATTTAAAAGAAAGGAAAAGCCTCAAGAAAGAAACAGGAAAAAGAAATAAAAGAAATAAAAGGGTTACAAATACAATGAAACACCCCCTCAGGCTAACCAATCAAACACAAAAATCCACCAAGCAAATACCAAGATCAATATGGAAGAGGACAAAATCAGTGTACAATAGATAGAATGAATTTTTCGAAATTAAGTAGAGAGAACAAGTACTTTAGATGCGAAAAACCGCCAACAGACTTAAGATGAATGCAAATATGCGCGGTTGGTTATGGACGTAGGCCTGTCAAAAGAGCAAACCTCACTTTAGGATAAAAATTGAACGCTCAAACACTTAAATTTGAATGTGTATGTGGGTTTTTCTCATACTCAGACCAAAAGAAACAACCTACCATAGGCTTGGTAAGAATCTCGCTCTCCACTGCTAGTATGCAATTACACAAGTGACAATCAAGAGGACTTTTTAGGGTTGTAACGAGGCTTAGGTTAGGGGAAAGGAGTGGTAATATTTGGGTATGAGGAGTTAAAGAGCCATGCTTGGATTGATTTTCAAAATATATTACTCTCAACTCCTTCTTGCTTAATTTAAGCAAGGAACTCAATTCTCCCTCATCAATATCGAACATCTCATCAAAAACCTCATAAAAAAAGCTTTCACTATCTTCAATTGAATCTCCCTAATCGCCCTTTTCTTTTCGGAACTTTTCTCCCTTTTTTTCTTCTTTTTTTTTCTTCTTCTATTTTTTTATGGGTGATCAAGGGAGAAGAAACACGAATATATAAACTTAGCTTTGACCTCAATATATCAAAAGAATAACATAACCATTCGGCTAACTCATAATAATTGGGATATGTAATGTGTCCCAATTCAATTAAAATCAAAACTACACCCCTAGTATCTCAATTCCATACACGGCGACACTGAACCAATTTTCGCTCCCGAAATAATGAATTCTCACACATCCAAGCAAGGCAAAGGGTTGTATTGTATTGTCAGGGTCATGGCTTGTATTGTCAGGGTTTAAGCAAGGTCATGGCTTGTATTGTCAGGGTTTCATCACAAAAAGAAAGGTAATTAAAGGCTAGGCGGGGCTAAAGAACAGTAATAATATTGTTAGGGAGGCCGTTTGGCTATGTAGTTCAATTAATATAGAAAAAGAATGCCTCAATCATATTGTAACAATATGCAATGCAAAGATGCAATTTAAAACAAGATGCAAAACAAGTTCTAGCGGTGCAACTAGTGGTGGAGTCACTCAGAAAATAAAGGAATTGATAAAAGTGATCAATTCATACTTTTAGGCTATGTGGACTCACGGGATATGGCTCATTCAACTAAACCTAGCCCAAACATTTGCGGCACGCATATTTACACTTACTAAGTTAATCAAAGCAGTTAAACACACTATTCATTACTTGACTCAAAATCAGAAGATTTGCAAATTCAGTTCCAAAAACTTTTAGGTTCTCAACCAAATTTTTTTAGGTAAAGCAAGACAAACTGAAAGTCTAATCGGTTTACAAATCATCACCGAAAGTGTTCCAGACAGACTAAACCTAAAAATTTTAAAAAAATTGCAAAAAACTAGTAAGGCACTTGTGCCACCCCACTCCCACACAAAAACTCTACAATATCCTCATTGTGAATAAGGTGACACCACACAAAAGAAAAAAAAAAAAGCAAACAAAAGAAAAGAAACTCAAGCCGGCATGCATGCCTCCCCCATTCCCACACAAAAAGGCTAACAATGTCCTCATTGTAATCAGAAATAGAGATAAGCAAGCACCTAAAAGGAAAGAAAAAGAAACATACCAAAAGAAAATAAAGTAAAAGACGGAAAAGAAGGCCAACTCACTAACTGTAATAAGAAGATAAGGAAAGATATTACCTAGTTGGGTACTGAATATACCCAAACAATGAAGGCTCAAAATAAAACCATCTATGGAGCCTCAGCCACTCCATCTGACCTCAAGACGTCAGGCACCATGTCAGAACCATTCAACGCCCGTAGTAACAAATCATGCATCCGTAAATGCATCTCATAAAGGTGTACATAAGAGCACAATCTCAAAAGTATATCAGCAAACGTTAGTGCTATCAACAGTTTATCAAAGGTCTTAGAAAAGTCATAGAATTGACAGACTACAGGAATGTACACAACTTTCCTAGGCACCTTAAAAGGAGACATGACAAATTATTCCTCCCATTGACTTGTAAATGGAGATTGGGTATGCAAATCAACGGGAGGAGGCAATACAATACACTCCTTAACCTTCTCATGCGCAGACTTGGATGCAAACAATGACTCATAAAGCATATCACCATCAAAAATATCATTGTCACAAACCAAGTTCAAACACTTAGGATCAATCCCCAAAGACTCAAGTTCATCATCATAAGATTTCACATCATTTTCAACGGATTCACAGGAAAGGGTAGATAATGCCTCATTAATACAATGATTCTTAATGAAAGTGAATAATTCAATATCAAGCACAGATTCAATTACAAAGGATTCAATTTCACTCTCAACAAGATAATCACATGTATCATGGTATTCATTGGATTCAACCTTCTCTTCACACAAAGGCATGGACATTAATGGTGTTGGACAATGGTTCATCATCTAACATGTTTTCATCAAGTTCAACATCATCACACACAGAATCAACAATTTTCTCATGCTCTCTAGATGTGGCTAGAGCTAAGGAATTGCTAAGTTCAATACATGCAAAACTAGGTCTGTTAAAGTAGGCATCATCCTCATCAGAATCATACAAAAAAGTATTATCATGCAATTCAGGACTCAATGATGATGAATATTCTACTTCAACTATCGAATCAACTTTTTGTGAAGAAAAAGCTTCTACCCCAGTTTTAATCATGTGTAAAAATTCTTGCGTGCACTCAGTCATCGTTGCACGAAAATCATCCACTATAGTTCGGACACAAGAATAAGAATCATGGTACGGAGAATCACAACATGAGCACAAAGTATGATAATCACATTGGGGAAGATCAAAAGAATTTTCTACATAATCCCTACCATAAGATTGATAATCAAAATACAAGGGGTATTCACATGACTGTTCAGCTATAGTCCCAGAGGGTGGTGCATAATAAGAAGATTGGCCACTAGGAATAACATTTTGTTGCTCAAATTCATAAGAATCCCTAGACAACCACTCAAGTAACTCCCATGCTTTATTTCTCCTAAATTGGAAAACCCTTAATAATCTAAGAGATTACGAGTTTCATAATTTACACCCTCATACACAATACCCAAGATATCTATTGTATCATGTGAAATACCATATGATTCACATTGAGCAACATAATCTTGTAATCTAGCAAAATATCTCCAAAATATTTCTTGCTCAAATTGTGGAACCCTAACATCAGTCATAACTCTCTTTTTTTTATAATTTTTTTTGTTTTTCAATTTTTATGTTCACATTTTTTTTTCGAAATTAAATTACAACTAAGAAAGCAATAAACTATTTACACACAAACCAATAACCTAATCTATTAAACAACGCCATATCCGGCAACGGCGCCATTGTTCGGTTGTGGTATCTGGGGTAAAAAGTAAGGGTAGTCGTATCCACAGGGATGGTGTGTTAGGTTTTCAGGAAATTGGTTTGGAAGGGTTTTCAATATGCAGAACGCAGTAAATAATTAAACTAAACTAATTGTAAATTGTAAACAAGAACAAGAAATCAAACAAGAACTAAAGAAACTAATCTAGAAAACAAGAAATTGAAAACAAACACTAACTACTAGAACAAGAACAAGAAACTAAACTAGAAATCAAAAGCATAATCAAGAAAGCAATTAAAAACTATGAAAGTAAAAACTAAACTAATTACTGAAATTAAGGAAAAGAAATTATACCTAGAATGTGTTGTACTAATCTTGAAATCTTGAATCTTGAATCATCAATCTTTCTCTCGAACAAACAACAAAAGCGTGATTTGGATTACTAAGACTGCTCGAATCCTCACCTGAAGGGAGAATTCGAGGAACCCTTATCCTCCTCTTCACTAAAAATTGGATTTTTGTGGAACTAATACTAATGAAATTGAAAGTCAAGAACCGAAAGAAAACAAGAACTAGAAGAAAAGAATTGCATTGATCTTGGAAGAATTGAATTAAAATCGAAAGTTTAAAGAATACTTAAAGAAAACTAAGAACTAAGCCATGGAATTAAACCTAAGGAAAAGCTAGAAATAAAACTAAGCAAGACTAAGAAAAGATGCTAAAAACTAAGATAAAAACTAATGAAAATATAATAGGCGTTATATAGAAAAGAATTAGGGAACTAAAAATAATAAAAACCCTAAAACCCTAGCAACAGCCTCCGCGAAATTCCAAATCTGGGCCGACTGGTCGTGGGCGCTACACCTTTGGTCGCGGGCGCGACATGGCAGTGACTCGGTCGAGTGAGAATTCGGCGTGGGCGAGTCCAGCGTCTGATTTAGCCGCTTCCGTTGTTCATCAGCATAGGTCAAGGGCGCTACCCCTTTGGTCGCGGGCGCGACAGTGGTTTGACTCGGGCGAGCCACGGAGGTTGCTCGGGCGAGCCTAGCTTATGGTTGCACTGGTCGCGGGCGCTACCCAATTGGTCGCGGGCGCGACAGTGTAACGACTCGGTCGAGTCGTCTCTTGGCGCGGGCGAGCTTTGGGTCTGTCTTCCTGCCCTGTTTTGTTCCAGAATTGGATATGAGAATTCGGGTTGGGTTCGCCTCGCAGGAAATTTGGGGTACGGACCCAAATACAGTCATAACATCACAAAAAGACAATGGCCATGAAATGAAATAAAAATGAAACTTTCAAGTCAACCAATTTCAAGACTCTGAAGTCACCAAATTCACTGACTTCCAAGTCAACAAAAATTAAAGACTTCCAAGTCAACAAAAATTCAACACTTTCAAATCAATAAATTTCAAGATTCTTAAGTCGCTAGGTCCCTTGACTTCCAAGTCAGTCAAATCTCGCATCAACAAGTCTCCTGACTCCCAAGTCGATAAAATGAAAGACTTATAAGTCAACAAATTCAAATCAACAAAACACAAGGACTCACAAGTCAAGAAAAAAATCACGACTCCCAAGTCAATAAAATTTGAGATTTTCATGTCAACAATGCATACGACCCCCAAGTCAGCAAATCCAAAGACTTTAAAGTCATCAAACTTCACGACCCTTAAGTCGACAAACCTATCGACTTCCAATTCATCAAAAATTGAAGACTTCCAAGTCAGCCAAATTCAAGACTACCAAGTCGTCAAAATCAAATTTTAAAGACTTTACGCCATCACAATGAAAACTCTCAAGTCAAAAGTACGAGAAATAGATCGACTTCCAAGTCATTATGATTGTAGGCTTTCAAGCCTCAATCTAGCTTGCCAAGATCTTCATGTCAGTGGTTTGCTTCAAGTCAGCACCATCAATGAAATACCCAGTCTGGCTGACAACTTCCTTCAAGCATGCAATGTTGGGGCATCTTAGTCATGTTAGTTGAATTCTGCTCCAAGGTGACGTCCTCGTCCTTCAAGTCAGCGGCGCACTCCGTTTGGCCCAGCTGAAATTTAGGCACAATAATATGCCCGCTAAATACAAATTATATTCGAGACTCGGCCGCTTCAAACACTCAAAATTCGTGTTGGCAACCGACTCTCGAAGTATCTTTTTCTCTTAGAGCTGGTTAGTTGTTGTTGTATTTTGCAGTTTGTTATACTCTATAAACTTTTAATCCTTTTGGCTAACAATAATAAAAAAAATAAAATAAAATGAAACACATAACAAAAATTGATTGAGATGACAACAACAGTTCCCCTTTCAGCAGGATTTTTTTTTTATTTTTCTTTTGGTCAATTTCTAATCTATATAATCTATATAATAATAATAATAGTAAAGTATGTGGGCCCCACATAATCGTGCAATGAGATTAAAAGTAGGAGTTTCAGCCAATCAAATTTAAGATAATTATTTTTTTTATTCTTTATTTTATTTATAGAAATTCAATATTTTTTGTTTATTAGAGATAATTTTTCCAAATTCAATTTATTACAATTTTTTTTACAATACTATTTTGTTAAACATACAATTTTGAATTTTAAGATCATCAAGAATTTTAAATTTCATATGTCACAAAATTCACAAAATGACTAAATTTCTGAACTTACCATGTAACTGCAAAAATATATTCAGTTAAGATACCCAACTTTAATTTCAGATTTAATGGTCAATAAGAAAGAATCACACGTTTTTAATATGCGAAATCATATTATAATCTTCCAAAACCCTATCATACGCCCATATATCATATATGCAGTCACTCTTATTTACAAATTTTTTCCGCTATTGGTATTTAATTGTGTAGCAGAGGGAGATTTATACTACAGTACTCTTAGTGCAAATCAATTGCTAAACGTGATACTATCACTTCTAAAAAATTAGAGTTAGAGATAGGAAACATTTCATGACGTAAACTATTTTAATTCGTTCGTATTCATTTTCACTTCTCGCTGATCACTTCAACTCATTCGGTCATACAAAACACCACAATATTTGTGGGTGAAGATCTTTCATATAACTTTTCTTTAATGATCATATATTAAGCTATTTTTGTTTCGTATAGAATCACTGTGAGTTATATCCAATTATTGACGCATTAGAATGGGCTAGAATTCATTGTGTTTCATTATTTTATCTTACTTTTCTTTAATGATCATATTTATCTTTTGTTTATTGATATATTCATATACTTTATTTATCACATAATTCTAATGATTTATACCCAATTTTTATAACTTTCAACCAAATTTGTAGGATCACTTCTTATTCGTAAGCAATTTTTTTAGTTATCTGATAGTTTATGCAATCTCAATTATTAGAGCGTGGCGCGGTGGGGAAACTGATGATTTAGCTTGAGTTGGAACTTTTGATGATTCAATCGAACAAAACTTGAACAATAAATGAAGGATATGACATTGAGCCAGTTATTCCACAACCCAAAGGCCTAACACTCCACAATGACTATCCAAGGTAATCCACTAAATAATCACAAGGAATGACTTGCTAACACCACCATCCACAAATGGAATAGGTAAGAACAAGATTTTAGAGAGAACAAGGGAGAAAACCCTAACAATGCTTAAGCATATCATTCATCAACATCAACTTTCTTGACAAGAGGCTAAAACAAAGCATTTATACTAAACTTAAAAAACCCCAAAACTACGTAGTTTTGGTCACAAATCTCGGCAGGAAAAGGGAACCATCGTGGGCGCGATGACATCTGTCGCGGACGCGACCTGTAGCGGACGACAGCAAACGACAGTAACATCAGCGATGGTAGTAGGCGTCGCGGGCGCAACGCTGTGGGTCGCGGTCGCGACCGGGCGCTGGAGGCAAGAAGTTCCTAGCGCTTCTTCCGCCGCGGCCAGCGTTTTCATAAAGCCGAGAAAGCAAACCTTCTGTGATAGACACTGGCAGCATTTCACCAAGCGCTGCCAGTGTTTAGTGGTGACAGCCAATTTTCCCAGGCGCGAGCAAGCAGGTGGTTGCGGGTGTCACCCTGTTGTGGCGGGCGCGACAAGGCTGTTGTCCAGGCTTCCTTGTTCTGCTCTCTTCCGCCCGTTGTAGACTTGACTTGGAACCACTCCCGGACCCCAATACCATGCAGCCCCTCATCCCGGGACGGCCCGGTTCTTCCCCAAGGGCCGGGATCCCATTTATAATGGATGCCACACCCAAGATTGGTTCGAATTCGCGCCCAAGGTCCCGGGTCCACCTTGAAATGGACTCCACACCCGATCCTAACGTCTTTTCCCTTGTTTTTCATGGAAAGGGTACGGGAGGACTTGGTGCCCATGAAAAGTGAGACTTGGGTCTCATCCCAATACGTTCCAAATATTCAAAAATATCTTAGTTTAAGGAAAATGATTGGTTAACTTCCTTGCATTAATTCTCATTCTGCTATACAATTAACTACCTATCAGTACAACTCTCTCTATTTTACAATAATCTTAAGCTATTTTTTAATACACCCCATGCATCGCTCGGGTCTAAGACTAGTAAATTTTAATGGTTGTGATTGTGGTAGATTTTATTCAACGAATGCAAGGAGTCAAAGTACAAAGATTTACTCCCAGTATAGTCAACCCCATTTTCCTACTATTATTATTATTATTATTATTATTATTATTATTATTAATTTTATGTTGAATTTCAAAAATCGTTAATCAATATCTATATAATATATAATAGAAAAGTTACTGGGCCCCACGGAATACTAAAAGGAGAGTAATTATAGGTGATTTGACCAATAGAAATTCATATAAATAAATTATTTTTTCCAATTTTTCTAATTTTTAAATTAATATTTTCAATACATGTTCTCCAACTTAATTTTCTCTCTCCGAGGCTTGATATCTACGATATACTATATGAGCTTTGTGTTTGGATTTTATTATTTCTATTTTCTAGGTATGTTTATGGTTTAATTTTTCATTTTTCAAATTATATTACATAGATTCCATAAATGGTGCATTACAAGGATTATATGCATGTGAGAATTAATGAAGTATAAAATATATATGTAATGAATTTTATGCTCCTACAGCGCCAATGAAATTATTCTCATCTATTGGATAATTATTCGTTAGCTCGATTCAGGTTGCACGGATAATACTTTTCTCACTTGAATGGTTCACCTCTATATGTTATCTAATTTTATGTGTTGGTTACGTGGTTGTTCATTTTTCTTTCATTTTCTTCGTCAAAGGCACATGCACTAGAATTGGAGCTAGCCCTGGCAAAGAAGGAGTATTCGCGAATTATGACTAGCCTAAGCTAGGTGGCCCTCGTATATAGTAGTAAGGATTCTTTCCAGTTGTTTTAAAGAAAGAGTTTGTTTATTGTAAACAACTTATTATCATATCTTTCATTTAATATATCTTTAATGTTGTGATTTTTAACATAATACTTATGTGTCATACATTATGCATCAATGCGAGTTTCGCACTAGGTTTATTGTAAATACGTATTATACAACTTTCTTTTGAGAGACTGTACTATACAATTTTATTTAAGCATTTACTAGAACTGGGTAATAGGTCCTGCCGTGTCGATTTCGTATTCATGTCAGAGTTAAACGGGTTGGAGAACCCTCAACTTGAAACTTACCAATTAAATAAATGAGTTAAAATTTTTTGACGTGAAATGTTTATTTAAATAAACGGGTTAACCGGAACCTAAAGCATTTAACTCAATGAGTTAAACGGATAAAGTTCGAGCAACCCGTTTACCTTTTAACACATATTATTTAACAATCATACACTTAGAAAAGACAAAAATGCATTAGTCTTCACCATTTATTTAATATCTAGCAACTCATTTCTTTTAACAAATATATAATCTATCTACCCATTTAATTTTATTTGGATAATATAACAAGAAAGACAATCAATTAATTACATGGGCGTACTAATTTAGATGGATGGACAGAGTCATGAAGGAGGCAGACAGCTATAGACTTTGGTGTCTTATAATGCCAAATTTATCTGAGGAGAGGGAGGGCGTCAGTTAGGGTAAGAGTTAGGGTTTGGTTGCCATGGATTGGGCTAATATCTGTTGTACATATTGGGTCGACTGGTGGTCTATTTAGTGGGACACTAAATATGACCCATTTCGGTTATTGATGAATATCCTCCTCTTAATATTGTATTTAAATTTATCTATTTAAATTGAACTATTCTCCTCATAATCATCCATCCATACATTATATTGTATTAACTTTTATTAATTTTAACATAAGTGAATAAATTTATACTAATTTATTTCACTCCGTGCATCGCACGGGTTGAGGCCTAGTTTATTAATAATAACATTGCAATTTAATATTAATAATGATATTAATAATGATAATAATAACAATAATAATAATAATAATAATAATAACAAAATTTTATTTAAAAAGAATTAATCGAAAAAACCCAGCAGACACGGTTACCCTACATGCAAGGAAGTTAATTACACTTGATTAACTGAATAATACTTCTTTATTAGATAAATGTTGAGGTACAATAAAAATAGAGGAGGTTAGGGAATTTAGCAGAATCAGGACAGTGAGGTCCTTGATGACTACTTACATGGACAGAAATTGAGGTTCAGTTTCTGTTGAGGGGCCTCACAGACGAGGCTTGTGATGAGGGGCCTCACAGACGAGGTGGAGAGAAGGGACCTCACAGATGAGGTAGAGAGGAGGGGCCTCACAGAGAAGAGGGGCCTCACAGACGAGACAGAGAAGAACATGACGGATTACAATGGATATCAAACTCACAAAGCCTGAGTACTTCAAGGCTCGGCTACACAACACCTTACCAATATAGTTGGCTACATAACTCACCAAGATCCCTGGTTACACCTCACCAGAAGTACCATACTGGTTACATCACTCTCCAAGGACTCATTGGCTACACTTAGAAATCACACGAGATGTCCTACACTCGATTACTTGCTTGGAATTCACTAACTCTTCAAGAAGGAAGCTGGTGCCTTTTTATAAGCCTTGGATGTCATCATTAACGACTACTTCTTCTTTCCTTGCACTGTTGAGCCTTTCCATATTTGTGTTACGTTGATCTTCATTCTTTTTGGAAGCTTGAATCCTTATCTACCAAAATATATTCTACAAGAATATACAATAAAATCAGTACATATCATTCAGAATATATGTTGGGATTATTTAAGAGATTTTGAAGATACTTCCCTAATTTTTTGCTCTTTCAAACAACACTCTCTGGGCATGGCTAAGGTCCTCGGTGGTTGTGGTGTTGAGGGCATCACAGTTTCTACAACCTAGTTTTGTCCAACAAACTAAAAGGCGTCTTCAAGGGGTCACAGACATGGCCCTCTAAGGTTACGGGTGTAGACACGGGGTATCAGTACAAGTTTATAACATAAACTATATATAATACTAGGAAGAAATAAAAAAGAAGAAGTCGAATAATAAAAGGGCAAATACATGCACTTACATGTACAAGTTCGCCTAAAGCTACATGCATGATCACATGTGGAGTTAGCTAGCTGCATGCACATTTTTTACGTAAGAAAGCAAGCCATGCAAAGCAATGTAAACTCATGCAAGGAGGTTGCGAGTTTGAAACTTCAGAAAAGCACCACTAAAACACTTCATAAAGCTTACAAGGAATGCTATTGTCGTTAAGTGTGAAGCACCAATTCCCAAGGCAAATGTATTCACACTCCACCGTCCAAGAATGCATGAATTGCTAGCAAATACATTCCTCCCCCTCAAAAGGCCGATCAGACTTTAAGGCAGTCCACGCTTGGGTTCATTCACTTGCAATTGCAGACCACCCAAGACACTCCCCCTTGCTGCTTTGCAATCTGTGCCAAGTTGAATCCAGATTGCATTTGGTTGAACAGAATTGTATGTGCATGAATGAAGAAGCCTCCCTCCTAAAGCCTATGAATACTACTCCTCTCCAAGCCAAACTCACTCACCAACTCATTCATCCTTTCTCCCCCCTACACCATCGTTCTCTCATTCTCCATCATTTTCTCAAATCTCTCATTCTTATTATCATCCTAATATCCATTCTAGTTATTATACCCTCTTTTCTACCCTCTTTTCACCTCTTTCTTATCTCCGAAATCTCCTTTTCCATCTACCCTTAAGTTGTTAAACCCTTACCCTACTATACTCACTAAAAGAACCACAAAAGCTTTACATGAATCCCTTCGAAAAATACTGGAAAAAAGCATCACTTGTGCCACGGTAAAATTCGTGGCACAAGTTCAAAATTCCCGTGGCAAAACCATCTTGCCACGGGTATTCTTCAAATTAGCCCTGTGGCACAAGTGGGCGTGGCAAGGGTGTAGCCACGGGAAATTTACTACCATGGCTAAATGAAAAATCGTAGCCACGGGAGCTCCCGTGGCAAGCACTGTCCATTGCCACGGGAAGGCTCGTGGCAATCACTTTTCTTGCCACGTGTAGTGCCATGGCAATCATTTTGCTTGCCATGTGAAATCCCATGGCAATGACTTTTCTCGCTACGTGAAGTCCCTTGGCAATCACTTTTAAAGCCATGTTCACTACTAAAAACACGCCATATTGCGACGAAACGTAACAAAGTTGCGACGGAATTTTTAGACCGAGTGACGGACCTTGCTACGAAATTTAGTTTCGTTGCTTTGTATCGTGAAAAATAAATAAATTAAAAATTCCTTTTCCGTTGCTAAGAATTTTTTTACAATTTTTTTTTGCCCCCTTCTTTCTGTTCTCGAGCATCTTTGGATTAGAATTATCTTTTATATATAAATGCTACAATATATATATGTATATATATATATATATATATATATATATATATATATCATTATTTAGATATTAATTTGAAACAATTGAATTTAAATAAATAAAAATAAATGTCAAATCATCCGTACATTTACTTAGTTCGACTAAGGCGCATATTCTTTCTCATGGTTGTGAATCTGTACACCGCATGATTTGCTACAAATCATTACTTTGCTCTCTCCTCACTCTTCTCTCTCTTCATTTTTCTCCTCTATTTTTTACATTCTCTCTCCTCAAATATCTCACATACCAATAACCTACCACAATTCCACCACACCCCACCACACCACACCGCAAAATACCGCAGAAAAGAACAGGGCCTAAGTTAAGAAAAAAAGCAAAAGTTATCCTATCACTCAATTAAAACAAAGAAAACAAAAATCCCTAATGTTACATATCCCTAATTGGCATCTAGAAGTACAAATCAACAATGTAGTTTGAGTTATTAGTCAGTCAGTCACGTATGGACTCCCAACTGCTCCTAACCTGAACTTCGTATAACAATCCATCTCCTTAAATATTCCCTGCATCGAAGACAATTTGGTGTCAAAATTAATAAACCTGCCAAGATGCAAACATCCAAGGCATAACTAAAATTCAAGTTGTCTTCTAAATTAAAATCAAGAGCTCCTTTGTGATGTCAAAAAAAAAAAAAAAAAAAACAAGGTCTGCAAAATCCTCATTGATAGACCTTGATCACTATCTAGAATATGAACAACTTCATCTTCTTGGCCAATGGAAACAAGGTTAGCTTTTCATTCAAAGATTCATTCGTGCACCAATTCCATCAGTCCAAAGATTCATAACTGGCTTGATAGCTGCTCCCAAGAAGATTACACATTTAAGTAGATGTGAACAAGATAAGTGCAACTAGCCTACACAGTATCTTGCCTAACACTATACAAATTCGACTACTTCCAACATCAGAAACTATTCTGCTTATTACACAGCACAAACCACTACCAAAAATACGACAACGAAAAGCACAACAGATGAACACCCTACCTAGACCACTTCATAATGGGCATGAGGCTCACCTTCACCATGCTTAAAAACTTCAGTGACACTAATGAAAATTGTGCGAAAAGATTGAAAGGCAAGAGAATAGGGAAGAATACTTACAATGCCTATAGAGTTTGAATCAAATTCAGCCCCAAAGCAAGCTTTGCAACGACATGCTCAGCCATAAGAGCATACATCCCAAGCAGCAAACCAGTCGAGTGCTAGCACCTGCAAAATGCAATTAATTTAGCCCAAAATTAGATCTTTGACAGTGAGCAAGGCAATCGAAGAACAGAACAACCTAGCAAACAGGCAATTTGGACATTGAGATGGGCTGCTGTTAGTGCTGAAAATCAGAGGAGCAAGATGTGTCTGGCGCCGAGAGCGCAGCAATGGGCGCTGGCTTGGCCGCTGGAGTGTGCCGGAGTTCAGGGCAAATGGCGCTGGAAAGAAACCGTCTGGTGCTGGGAGTGAGAGGGCAGCGATGGTGGCCATTTGCTGTGGTTCTGCGCTGACGGTGGCTAGGAGGAGGTGGTGCGAAGGGCGTGCGATGGAGTGGTGGTTGCGTGGGTGCGGTCGTCGGTGACAGTGGATTACAGGGTGCGCGATAGGCCGGGACAATTGAGGGTGCAGCAGGGCGCGACAGGGGGTTACGAGGCTGGTGATGGTGGTGCAGCCGGTGGCGGGCGGCGTAGGTCGACGTGGATGGTGGTGGAGCGGTGGGTGAGGGTTCCTTGAAGAGATGAAGAGAATAGGGAAGAACTTCCTCAGTCCCGATTAATTTGGCCACTTTATTTTTTCACTGTCTTTGTTGTAACCGTTAATTTTTTTTTTTTATTTTTTTTATGAATACTCCTTTTGAAATAGAACTAGTAGAAGATGCATGCAATCAGAAGTTGCTTTTAAAAATTTGAATGTTTATATAACCTTCCTTATGTTTTATATATAACGGAAAATAATGGCCTTTAGAACTTACCTTTTAAGAAAATGATTTTTTGATGATAATACATCAACCTTATTGGATTGTAATATACCAACCTTTATTATTGCACAACAATAACTCTAACCTTTATACCTAGGTGATATTATTATACCAACAGTAACTAAGGGGGTGGTGAACCAGTCTCCATGCGTGCTAACGTGGCTAGCGAAGGGAAAAAAATCGTCCCAAGTCAATAACCTCATTAAGCCCTTAGGCTCCGTTTGGTCCTTGAAAAGTAGGATGGAAAGAAAGATTTTTGAAACATAATTTATTTTCCTTAAATTGGCTTTAAAAAGTTGGAGGAAGAAGAGTTAGATGGAAAACATAATGGAAAAGTTACATTGATTTTGCCATCAACATTTTCCTTCCAAAGTTGAGAGGAAAGTCAGATGGAAATATGATAGGCTAAATGAGATGGTAGGATTGGGGATGGAGAAAATCAAGGGATAGATTGGTGGAGAACATGGAGGATCTTATACTAAATTAGTGAAGAGATAAAATTTTTCTTTCAATTTCATTTTCCAAAGACCAAACGGCGCCTTAGTTTTTCTCACTAACCCACATCACAGGACATTGGTTGGTTGTGTTTCACGTCAATACGAAGACCAGTTCACCACCCCGTTAGTCACTCTGTTAAGGCCGATTTTTTTTAACGTGGGTTAGTGAGAAAAAATGGAGGGGTTAACGGTGTTATTGGGAAATTGCCGGTTATTTTTCCCCTATTTATCACGTCAGAATCGAGACCATTTAACCGGTCACCACCCCCTTAGTCACTGTTGGTATAATAATCTCACCTAAGTATAAAGGTCAGGGATATTATTGTCAATAGTAAAGGTCAGTATATTACAATCCAATACCCCCAAAGGTTAGTATATTGTCATCCAATATCCCTTAAAAAAAATGAGTATCTAAATGAGTAGAAACTATATTTACAATTTTAAACTATTTATGTATGGAAAAGTCTATCAACCAAACAAATATTGGCCACACGAGCCCCATTTTCTTTAAAGAAAAAAATTAAGTTTCATATTCTCTACTCAATTCTTAAGCACTTGTTTGGCCTAGCTTTTAATAGTGTTTTTGGGTGTAAAATCACAAACTAGGCCAAACAGTCATTTTTTAGAAGCTAATAATTGTTTTCTAAAAACAATTTTTGTCAAAAACAACTTCTAAAGCAAAAACAGTAAATTGCTGCTTCTGCTTCCTAAAACCTAATGACGACTCAATTTGTTGGATTCTATAGTGATAAGTTTCCATAATTTCAATATTCTAATTCTTATAAATATAGTACTTAAATATTTTAATATTATATTAAAACCTTTAATAATGTTATGTTGGACATTTTAATATTATGTTGAAACTCTTAAATATTTTTAATTATCTTATTTTTATAAAGATGGTATATGGGAAATTACTGATATATAAATATTTAAGTTAAAGAATTTTATAGTTAAGTAATACCTATACATAATTATATGGTTATAATTATAAATATATGGTTATAACTAGAATTTTATAGTTAAGTAATACCTATACAGAATTTTATTTAATAAGATAAGCTAGGTCAAACACTTCAATAATTCTCCAAAAATAACTTTTGTGAAAACCGATTTTAAGAAGCAAAAACTGTCTTTTAGAAATTAGGCCAAACATACACCAATTCTTAAATTCAGTCATATTACGATTTTTCAATTTTTTTATATATTTATTATTCTATGAGTTTCAAATTGCTATGAATGATATTTTCCATGGTTTAAGTACTTTTTTGCCACATGAGTTATAGTCTATGACATGTTATTGTCACAGGTGATACTTTCCTGTGGCATAAGTATTTTTTTGCCACGGACGTTCTAGTTCGTGGCATGTTATTGCCACGGGTGATATTTTCCCGTGGCATAAGTACTTTTTCGCCACGGGAGTTGTAGCTCGTGGCATATTTTCACACATCAAATGTACTATAAATTTTTCCCGTGGCAAGACTAAAAAATTGCCACGATTTTGGATTTCCCGTGGCATAATTCGTGGCACAAGTGATGATTTTTTGTAAAACCTCACAAAAAAGCCATCTTTTATCACCCTTTTCGTTCCATCCTCGATACTACGTTAGTACCTTAAAGAGGAGTGTTCAAAGGCATCTTGAAGAACGAGTTTTCAAGCTACAACAAAGGCTAGGTAAGGCTTCCCTTCAAAAGTCACAATGTAAGCTTTAAGTGTTTCTTTCATGTAAATAAGTGTTGTATATGTTGTACTTTCTTTAATTCATATTGCATGATGAATGAAATAATTTTATAAAGTTCTTAGTTATCTCCCTTCCAAACTTTATTAAAAGCACACTTTATAACTTTTAGTACAGTCTTTCCTTCAGTGAGAGGCGAACTCTTAAGGTTCCTAATTTTCGAGTTCGTAATCTTATCCTCGAATCCATTCTCGGTTTCGTAGGCGTAGTCTTTTTTTATTTTCTTTTCGGTTTTGTCATGACTTTTCCCTTAAAAAATTTGGGTGGCGACTCCTTTTCGAAATAAAACACATCGGGATTGCCTAGACTATGGTTGACATAGTTTTACAATGTACCGATACAAGTTTAAGGTATTATTTGTGTATTTCTAAATAATATTTGCCTAAATTGCTTTCTTCCAAGCGTAACATCTTGTGAGCAAATCGAATTAAATTTAGAAGAGTTGGAACAAGTGGATGGATGTTCACTCTTAAAGGTTTAGTTTGATTACTCATGAAATGCATAAAGTAAAGGGGAAGTGATTGTACAACGATTATTCATGAAATGTGCAATTAATCCTTAAAGGGCCTTTTAAAGTAAAATCCCAACACCAAATCTTGAATTCCGTCCCGCTGATGTTTAGAAGTCTAAACGACGAGAAAAAAATGTCCGAAATGGGTGTAGACACCGGATTTCATACTGGGAAAATCCATCAACGAAAGCTGAGAACGAAAAGGAAATCAGAATTCGGGCCCGAACAGGCTCCAAGGCCACATGGCCTTGGCTGACCCATGAATCAAACCCAGCGCAGAAAAAGGCATAATAAACACTGCTATGGCCGCATAGTCTACATAGGCAGCCGACCAGGCCCAACGCAGAAAATCACGCCCATAAGCAGCGTCATGGCCGGGTGGCCAAACTACTTACATGGACAGAAACTGAGGTACAGTTTCTGTTGAGGGGCCTCACAGACGAGGCTTGTGATGAGGGGCCTCACAGATGAGGTAGAGAGAAGGAACCTCACAGATGAGGTAGAGAGGAGGGGCCTCACAGAGAAGACAAAGAAGAGGGGCCTCATAGACGAGACAGAGAAGAACATGACGGATTACAATGGATATCAAACTCACAAAGCCTGAGTACTTCAAGGCTCGGCTACACAACACCTTACCAATATAGTTGGCTACATAACTCACCAAGATCCCTGGTTACACCTCACCAGAAGTACCATACTGGCTACATAACTCTCCAAGGACTCATTGGCTACACTAAGAAATCTCACGAGATTTCCTACACTCGATTACTTGCTTGGAATCCACTAACTCTTCAAGAAGGAAGCTGGTGCCTTTTTATAAGCCTTGGATGTCATCGTTAACGACTACTTCTTCTTTCCTTGCACTGTTGAGCCTTTCCATATTTATGTTACGTTAATCTTCATTCTTTTTGGAAGCTTGAATCCTTATCTACCAAAATATATTCTACAAGAATATACAACAAAATTAGTACATTTCATTCAGAATATATGTTGGGATTATTTAAGAGATTTTGAAGATACTTCCCTAATTTTTTGCTCTTTCAAACAACACTCTCTGGGCATGGCTGAGGTCCTCGGTGGTAGTGGTGTTAGGGCATCACAGTTTCTACAACCTAGTTTTGACCAACAAACTAAAAGGCGTCCTCAAGGGGTCACAGACATGGCCCTCTAAGGTTACGGGTGTAGACACGGGGTATCAGTACAAATATATAATATAAACTATATATAGTACGAGGAAGAAATAAAAAAGAAGAAGTCGAATAATAAAAGGGCAAATACATGCACTTACATGTACAAGTTCGCCTAAAGCTACATGCATGATCACATGTGGAGTTAGCTAGCTGCATGCACATTTTTTATGTAAGAAAGCAAGCTATGCAAGCCATGCAAAGCAACGTAAACTCATGCAAGGAGGTCGCGAGTTCGAAGCTTCACAAAAGCACCACTAAAACACTTCATAAAGCTTACAAGGAATGCTATTGCCGTCAAGTGTGAAGCACCAATTCCCAAGGCAAATGTATTCACACTCCACCGTCCAAGAATGCATGAATTGCTAGAAAATACATTCCTCCCCCTCAAAAGGCCGATCAGACTTTAAGGCAGTCCACGCTTGGGTTCATTCACTTGCAATTGCCGACTACCCAAGACACTCCCCCTTGCTGCTTTGCAATCTGTGCCAAGTTGAATCCAGATTGCATTGGTTGAACAGAAATGTATGTTCATGAATGAAGAAGCCTCCCTCCTAAGGCCTATGAATACTACTCCTCTCCAAGCCAAACTCACTCACCAATTCATTCATCCTTTCTCCCCCCCTACACCATCATTCTCTCATTCTCCATCATTTTCTCAAATCTCTCATTCTTATTATCATCCTAATATCCATTCTAGTTATTATACCCTCTTTTCTACCCTCTTTTCACCTCTTTCTTTTCTCCAAAATATCCTTTTCCATCTACCCTTAAGTTCTTAAACACTTACCCTACTATACTCACAAAAAGAACCACAAAAGCTTTACATGAATCCCTTCGAAAAACCTCACAAAAAAAGCCATCTTTTATCACCCTTTTCATTCCATCCTCGATACTACATTAGTACCTTTAAGAGGAGTGTTCAAATGCATCTTGAAGAAGGAGTTTTCAAGCTACAACAAAGGCTAGGCAATGCTTCCCTTCAAAAGTCACAATGTAAGCTTTAAGTGTTTCTTTCATGTAAATAAGTGTTGTATAGGTTGTAGTTTCTTTAATTCATATTGCATGATGAATGAAGTAATTTTATAAAGTTCTTATTTATCTCCCTTCCAAACTTTATTAAAAGCACACTTTATAACTTTTGGTACAATGTTTCCTTTGGTGAGAGGCGAACTCTTAAGGTTCCTAATTTTCGAGTTCGTAATCTTATCCCCGAATCCATTCTCGGTTTGGTAGGCGTAGTCTTTCTTTATTTTCTTTTCGGTTTTGTCATGACTTTTCCCTTAAAAAATTCGGGTGGCGACTCCTTTTTGAAATAAAATACATCGGGATTGCGTAGACTATGGTTGACATGGTTTTACAATGTATCGATACAACTTTAAGGTATTATTTGTGTATTTCTAAATAATATTTGCCTAAATTGCTTTCTTCTAAGTGTAACATCTTGTGAGCAAATCGAATTAAATTTTGAAGAGTTGGAACAAGTGGATGTTCACTCTTAAAGGTTTAGTTTGATTACTCATGAAATGCATAAAGTAAAGGGGAAGTGATTGTACAACTATTATTCATGAAATGTGCAATTAATCCTTAAAGGGCCTTTTAAAGTAAAACCTCAACACCAAATCCTGAATTCCGTCCCGTTGATGTTTAGAAGTCTAAACCACGAGAAAAAAATGTCCGAAATGGGTGTAGACACCGGATTTGATACTGGGAAAATCCATCGACGAAAGCTGAGAACGACAAGGAAATCAGAATTCGGGCCCAGAACAGGCTGCCAAGGCCACATGGCCTTGGCTGACCCAGGAATCAAGCCCAGCGGAGAAAAAGGCCCAATAAACACTGCTATGGCCGCATAGTCTACATAGGCAGCAGAGCAGGCCCAACGCAGAAAATCACGCCCATAAGCAGCGTCATGGCCGGGTGGCCAACGCTGTTACGAAATCGGATTCCGCCATGCCATGTCACCATAGACCGTGCTAGGCCTAAGAATGGACCGTCAATTAGGTCAGCCATTAGGGTTTTTAATAACCGTTTTCCCAAGTCATCCTAACACTATAAATATGATCTCTCTGAGAGATTTCTCGAGCGAACTATTTTAAGACTCTTAGAGAGATACCAGGGCAACTTCCTGAGTTCTTCTCTCTTTTAGTTTACAATTATTGTTTCTTGAAACAACCATCTATACCAAAACACATACATCCTAAGATTAAGATTTGTCTTGATTAGGTCGATCTAGCAGTCGAGTTCATGGAGTGATGCGTGGACTTTCAGTAGAGGATTTCTCATTGGAATCTCAAAGGTCAACCTCTGCATCAGCCGAAATAGCAACAAAGGTATATATAATTACTAAAGCTTCTGCGATTGTGTTTTCCTGGGTGATTAATTGTTTATAATTGTTATGATTTTCCTCCAATTAATCTGCATATATTTAGGAAATAGATAACCTAAAACCCAATAGTTGTATCAGAGCCACCGATTGCATGCTAAAGTATTACACCTTAATTCATAAATAATTTTGTCCATAGTTGAATTATATTATGAATGTGCTTGAGTAGTTTATTGCATAAAAATTGGAACTTTATGAAAGTTTTAAACTTTGTTATTCAAAATAATAAATCTGGAAATTTAATTGAAAAGTTTCATGCTTTATTATTGTAATTTCTTATTGCCTTCAAATTAGTCAATTTATGCTTGTTTAATTGTTAAATTTAGCACAAACTTGATTTATTTTAGGTTGTCTTAGAAACGATTATGTTTAATGTTGTCAAACAATATGCAATACATGAAATAAATTTAATTCGCAAAATAGGATTTTGTAGAATTATTTTTTGATTTTGTTTATTTATAGTAAATTTAATGAAAAATCGAAATAAAATATCAAACGAATTCTAAAAATTCTAAAATTTTTACTGGAGGTGTCTGGAAGCGTTTTGGAATTTCTATATTTTTGATAAAATTTTCCCAATCAAAATGGATTTTAATTGAATTTTCAGATTTGAAGAGAAATAAACTTCGTTTACTTCTTTAAATTTTATAAATTTATAGAAATTTGTGAAACTTCTGAAATTTTTACAGTATGTCACTGGGTGCACATATTTGTAGGGGAAACTTTTTGATGTATAATGGGATCAAGAGTAGGGTTGATCAATTACACATCATAGGGGAGACGTGCAACCAATCTAAGAGTGGGAGGCTTCACGTGAAATTGAGGTTAGGGATAGGGTGGTTCACGTGAGGATGAGAGAGAAGTGGGAGGGAATTTTGCCGTGAGGGCTTTTGTGGTTTCAAGATTCAAGAAAGGTTGAATCTTGAACGAGAAGGGATGGATTCTTGGAGGGTAATTGAGGGGGGTTTGACGTGAAGGAGGGGAGAGAGGAGGGTTGGCGTGAGTTTTGGTGGAAGGAAGAGAGAGTGGAGAGGTTGTTTGAGGAGAGAGAAAGTTGTTGGAGTGTTTGTTATGGAGAGAAGAGAGTTGGTTGAGCTATTTTGTGAGAGGGGAAGGGGGTGGACGAATTGGTGGTGGTGAGAGAGAGAGGGTGACGTTGGGATGAGGGGAATGTAGAGGTTGGGATTATCTTATATAAAGATAGAAAGATAAAAGGGATAGATCTAGGTTTCCTACTTGAATCCACAAGAAGGGCAACCTAGGGCTTACTTGATCTAGACCGCAACCTAGGATCAAGCTCTTCCTAACCACTTGGGTGCCAAACCAAGATACAATAGAAGAAGAGGTTGAGAGTTTATTCAAACACTCGAGGGGGTAAGCTCAAAGCTTGATTCATATTTCTAAACTGGATTGATTGAAACGATCACAAGTCTAGGCTATTTATACTAGGAGAGTCCTAACTCCCCTAGGAATCTTACTTGGTTTGCAAGCCAAGGATTACTAATCCTAGATGATTATCTATTCCAATCTCCTCTTGGATTAGGATTCCTTATCCTAAGGGGAGATGGTTACAACTAGCTTATCCTAATTAGAATTGGCTTTCCTAATCCGAGATGGATTAGTTAGAAAATAAGCCATCCTAATCTAGAATTAACTATACTTGACGCCTACTCTACTCCTACCACACACCTACCTCACTTTCTAGAACATTCTAGAACAATTTAGAATGTTCTAGATTTATCTAATTTCCTAATTAAAATTTAAAACACACCAAAAATAAAACTAAAGATAAAATTACATCCAAAAAAATTAAAATTAAGATCGAAGCTTCTCCTGGACGCGATGTGGGCCTATTCTTGGGTTGGTCGGCGTCACTTTGCAGTAAATTAGGATGTTTGGACATCCTCTTGCCATAAGGAGCATACCATATGAATGGGCCTTTGGGCCTTTATGCTCATCTTTTCCTTCATAGTTCGTGTTATCTCCTTGCAAAAGTAATTGGCCTTCTTTGATGTTTTTGGCGTGGGCCAAAATACATCACTTTTCCGTGAATTTTTGGAATCATTAAATTATTTTCCTTTAAATTTTTAGATCTGAAGAGAAATAAATTCAGTTACTTCTCTGAATTTTATAAATTTATAGAAGTTTGTAAAATTTCTAGAAAATCTACAGTAGGTTACTGAGTAAACATACCGTTTGGGATACATTTTTCGTGAATTTTCGATATCGTTAACTAATTTCCTTGAATTTTCAGATCCACATCGGAGTAAAATCGATTACTCTTCTGATTTTTGTTTTTTCGAATTTTTGAAATTTGATAAAATTCTGAAAATTTTACAGTAGCTTATTAGATGACTCCACTATAGGGAATATAGTAAAATTTGATTTTTGAACTTATCGGACTGTTCTCTTTTATTTCTATTTTAAATGGCGAATTAAAAAGGTTTAATTCTCTAATTTTTCAAGTTTAGGGAATTTGATAAAATTATGGAAATTTTTATAGTGGGTTATGAGATGACGCTATAATATGAGAATATTAAAATTTGGTAAGTTTTGATATTTTATTTAAAGTTTTCATACACGAAATAACTGACACTGGGAAGCAACACGGACCGTGTTGATTCAACACGGACCGTGTTGCCAGCAGTGTTGGTGAAATTCGTACTTTTCGGGTTTAGAATTAATTTAAGAAATTAATTATTGAATCCTATTATTACTAAATCAGTTGTTATGCATAAAATCTAATAAAAATTTGTAAAGTTTAGGAAACTTGCAATATTTTTCAAAAGATATGGTATCTTTGGATCCTTTATTTAAAGAAAATTGAGTGACTTGTGTGTAAAGGTATTTTTTTTATAATCCTAAATCTATTTAGGTAAGTAAGATAAATTTTTGGAATTTTATTAATTTTGTCCATCATGCCAACTGTTTAGGAAACCTTTATTTAGTATTTGTTTTCTTATATATTTTATATTGCAATTAAATATGGCTTTATAATTTTTTATTTAAAGCATGTGTTATATTTGAGATAATTATTGCAATATTTCTTGTTTGCATGTGCTTCTACTATGGCCATAGATAGTCGGTTTTACCGGTCTACGTACCGGGTTGGGTAAAATACGACTTGCATGCCGTCATTGAGTTATTTTAAATTTAAATTTATAGTTAAGTTCATTTTAATTCATGTAAGGCCTCAATGCATGGTAAGGTCCACTTTGTAATTTGTTGTACTTGGAGACATCAAGTCGAGTGGGAGCTTAACAACAACGGAGGTGTTGATTCGAGTGGGAGATGTATCCGATGAAGTTGCAAAATCCATGAAGAAATTCTTGAAGACTGTCAAGGCATAGTTAAATTAGTTTGATTAAGTTTAGGTGGCCATACTAGGGGTTTTATTTTATGCTTTTATTTTTTATAGCATGTTGTTTTACTAATCCTTTTATGCTTTTCGAAAGAATTCACCTAGAATTGCATGCTTAGGATAATAAAACCTACTCTCAAAATTGAATTATTGCTCAACCTATCGAAACACCACTTAGACGGAAAAATAAAGAAAGCCAAAGCAAATTATTTGCCCGTCATTAATATGTAGGGTGAGAGTTACGTTAATTCAAATTAGCAAGCAAAACAGTTTTAGGCTAAGAGCAGAGGAAGAGAAATATTGTATCTGATACAAATTTCTTGCCAAGAGCCATTTTGAATGATCGATCATAAGATGATCCACCAAAGGTGACATGAGCTCGAGTTTTGTTGGGCCAAAGTCCACTTGAGCCCATGGGTCTTGTGGGTCTTGGTTAAAATTAAAACACTAAGTGAGAGTTAATAAAGTGATTTGATACGAAGTTAAAGTTAGTTTAATTTCTTTAATGAATAATAACTAAAAATTGAACCTTTTGTATCTTGTCAGAATCAAAGATGTCTAACGTAAACACCACAAACACTGTTAACATCTGTTCTTTTTTGGGCAAAGAGAAATTCACCAGGACCAATTTTCTTGATTGGCACCGAAAGCTGAGAATTGTCCTCAGGGTAAAGCAGAAAGAATATGTTCTAGAAAGAGCCTTGAAGAACAAGCCTGAATGAAATGCGACTTAATCTGAAAAGGACAAATGGCAGCGTCATTTTAATGACGACATCCAAGTTAGCTGCATCATGTTGGCCACTATGACTCTTGAGCTCCAAAGGCAATTTGAGCATAAGAAGGCACGTGAAACAATCACTCAACTGAAAGGCATGTTTCAACAACATGCTAGAATTGAGAGATGTGAGATCAGTGAGCGAATTGTTCGTCCCGTTTTGAGATTGGAAAGCTCGTTGGGCCCCATGTACTGAAGATGATTATCTTTTTGAGTCTATGGAAAGGTTAGGGTTCCCCTACACACTAGAATTGGCTACTGACATTCTTTTAAGCTTACAACATGAAGGGTTCAACACCTTCAAGCTGAACTACAACATGCAGGGGAAAAAATAAGTCTCTAATGGACATTCATGCAATGTTGGTCACAACATAGAGGGACATTAAGATAGCTCACAAGGCTAACTCGAATATCCTCGTGGTTAATAAGGGGAAGAACAAGTGGGAATGAAGAGAAGTGGGGTGAGGAGGAAGAATTAAATGAGGAAATAGATGGATACTCAATAGAACCCTATACGTTCGAGTTTTCATGTGAGTATCCTTTGGAGGAGATTCTTCTTGAGCAGATTCAAGGGGAGCCTAATGGCAGTGAGGTAATCTTCACCACTAATCTTATTGATGGGGCATATACTAGAGAGGTATAGGATGTTCCCCTGGAGGAGCCTTTCTTTGAGCGTATGGAGTTTCATGATTTAATTATCGACGATGCGACATCTTTAGATTCATCTCTTCCCCAAGTGGAGTTTAAGTACTTCCTGATCACATTGAACAATCTTGATGAAGAAGAATTCAAGGAGGGGGTTGAGAAAGAAGAAGTATTGAAGGAAGATGATCGTCATCAACCCATGCTTGTTCCCGAGTGTCTAAAACTCCGGGAACCAACTAAAATGGAGCTTAAATTGCCTCCTCATCTCTTTCACCTGATTCGACCTCCGGAGTAAAAACTTGTTTGGTTCACTAAGGTGGTTGGGAGATGTTTGAAAAAGAGAAGAAAACGAAGGTGGAGGAAACATAAGAGGCCATCACCTCTCTTTTCCCCAAGGTCAACTAAGAACTGGTTAGATCATCTTGACTTATATGCTTGCAAAGTGGGGAAATACTGGAAAGGGAGGAAAAGAAGATGGTGGAAGAGTTGGAAGATGCTTCTCTCATGTGCACCACATCTCTCAAGGATCAAACAGGTATTAGGTCAAGCTAGGGACCTAAAACAAGCACTATATGGGAGATAACCCAAACTTTTCTTCTTTTGTTTTCTTTCTCCTTTCTTTGGAGATAATTCCCAGGTTTCGTTTCTTTTCTTAGTTAGTTTCTTTTTCACGTTTTTAATCTTGTATGCGAATCTTACCAACTTTGGTTGTTTTTACTTGAAAATCCTAACCCTTTGCTTGTCTACTACGGATCGCGGATTGAGTAATCATATTTTAAGACCTCGAGGTAATATCTCTCCTCCCTTCTCTTTTTGAGGTGAATGTTTTATGATCCGTTCGCATGCTTGATTTTATTTTTGGTGGCGCGCCCTTTGAATGTTCGTGTTGGGATTATTTGTTGATGGAGCCGTGTGGGCTCGGGTCACCACCGCTTTTTGCTTGCTAGGTGTTTTTGTTTATTTGCTTTTCCTTGGTTTTTTACCTTTCATGTGGCACCCTTCCCACAATGAGGAAATTGTGGCGTTTTAAGTGTTGGGGGGGGGGGGGGGATATTTAGGTTTAAAGGTAGATCACCTAGCATTTTTGTTTTTATTTTTCTTAAGTTTTGCCTAAAATTTGAAAAAAATTTGTGTGAAAAAGGACAAAAAAGGAGTGAAAAACCCCTAAAGTTTTCATTTTCTTTTGTTTTTGTTTTGTTTCTAGGACTGTGTAGTTAATGTATCGAAGACTTTGTTAATCTTCTTAAAAGAAACCGTTATGAGCATTGTCGTCCCTAGTCCGGGTGTTGTCATGACTCATCTAATTAGATTCCCTTCGTTAACTGCAAAGTCGGGTTCTTGATTCTTTCACTTCTTTTTTGAAACCGTGAGATCTTAATTGTTCACCCTCGAGCTTGTTGAAAAGTGAAAGTTAATTAAATTGGATTAATTTGGTTAATTGTCGGCGAAACCAACGAGGGATAGTGTGAGTGGGCGGCACTCATGCCCTTTAAGCACTTCGTTTGTGTATAGAGTAGCCTGAGTTGGGAGGGTGACCCCTTTTTGGAGGGCCGTTCTGATTCCCGAAAACCCCGACTTTAAACCTTGTAAATCTAGCGAGCAGGTTGTTCACCAACGTGGTTTGATGTGGGTGGTTGCGGCATCCACATCCCTTAAGTACCTTGTTTATGTATGGAGCGAAACCACGCTGGGAGAGTAAACCCCTTCTCGGGCTGCGTTAATCTCGAAACATGCCAACTAGAAAAACAAAGTGGTTAATTAAAAGAAAAGAAAGTAACTTGTAAGTAAATAATTTGAGGAACCCTTCCTTGCGTTTCCTGTGGCCCTCACGAAGCTAAAGGCGACAGAAATGGGGGAGGGCAACTCTTTGTTAACCCTTTTGTTTCAAATGAGCTCGGGTGATGATTTTTGCTTTGGATCAATCGGAATAAACTAGGATACTCTAGCACTTGTGCACATAGGGCTTTGTTTTGTAGGAGACGTTTGGGAATCGAAAACCTTAAAGATTGGCAATGCTTTGAATTAGGTGTTCTTGATATGCTCATAATTGTTCCTTTTGGTTGATTAGTATCATTTTCCTTGGACAAGCGGTTCTTCCATTCTTTTTCCAACTTTGTTTTGTTTTCACTCTCCTCTCTCCTTTTTCTTTGGCTTTTGTGGGTGTAGCCGCTACAAACCCTCACAAGACCCACCTCGTCCACCTGGGCTGCCAGGGGTTTACAAGGCTTGGTGCATATGCTAAATGCACTCGTTTCCTCCCACGACAGAGGAGTTGGCGTTTAGTTTTAAGTTTGTTTTGTTTTGTTTTGCTCGGGTCAAGCAAAAGTTCAAGTGTGTGTGTGGGGGGGGGGGGGGAGGGTGTGTTTAGTCCCATTTTTAGGCCTACATAACGCCTTTTGACTTGCTCTTTTGGCTCGTTTCCGAGTCTTTTTTATCGTTTTTATCTGCTTTTTAGTTGTTTTGTAGGTTTTCGCAATTGAGTAAAACAAAGCAAATGAGCTATTTCGGGGCTTTATAGGGGTATTTTGGAAAATTCCGAGTAATTCCTCGAGCCTAGCCAAGCCGAGAACCGATGCGAAGTCGACCTGGGAACCTTTTCCCCAAGTTTTAAGGAAATCAGAGTCGTAGCACCCGCTACAGCCATTGTAGCGGGCGCCACAACCTAGAAAGAAAAGGGAAGAAAAGGTCTAGAAGCTGGTAGCACCCACTACCAGAGAGGTCCCGCCCGCTACCTAGGTGGTAGCACCCGCTACCTAGGTGGTCGGGTCCGCGACAAGCTCCAGCCAGATGAGGGTTGCACCCGCGACCAGAGAGGTAGTGCCCGCTACCTAGCGCACAACAAAACCGCCTGGGCATTTTTCTCATGATCGCGCCCGCTACCAGGGAGGTCGCGCTCGCTACCTGGCTGGTAGCTCCCGCTACTTGGGTGGTCGCGCCCGCGACCTACTGCAATTCCACGCGATTCTGTGGCTTGAACGACAACGTTTTAAGTAACTTCTTTGCTTTGTATATAAACCCTAGGTTGCGATTATATAATGGGAGAGATTTTATAGAGTCTTATGAGGCTCTAAGCAGGTTTACCTAGCTCTTAGGTTGTAATTAGGGTTTAAGTAGTTAGTGATTAGTGAGATTTTCACTTAGATTGTTACTTTGATTTGGGTTTTGAATTGACGATTGAAATATTGTTGATTGAAGTCTCTCTTTTCTCTTGTTCATCCTTGTTTGTTAGCATCTTTGTTAGATGAATTCCTTCCTTAATCTCTTTTGTTATTACTTGCTACTTTAATTGTTTTCCTTTAATTGTTTCTTTGTTTCTTTGATGTTCTTATTGCAATTTTAATCGCTTTGGTTGAGTTTTGCTTATTCCATGCTAGAATCCATGCTTAGGGTTGGTTTAGTTGACTTTAGTTTAGTTGTCGTGATGAGTAGTGGTTAGAACCCTAATGGGTTAGGGGGTAATTAAGGGTGTGAATGGGTAATTGGGAATGGGTTAGTATTAGTTGGGAATTCACTTTCCCACTCCAATCCTTCCTTAAAGTGGGGTGTATTTGGGTCCGAAAGCTCCCGAATACATCCAACACTTGTCATGGAAGGTTGGAGTTGCGATGGTTAATGCTCACCCACGAAAGTGGAAGGAGGTTAACTAGGGAATTCCATTTCATTAACCCTCGGGGTTCGTGGTGGACTTTGAAGAAGTTAATTTGACTATCCTCGAGAGAGGAAGCCCGGTCGGTAATTTCTAATAGAATTGCCACTTAATTATCCTCTCTTTTTACTCTCTTGTTGCAAAACCCATCTCCTTGTTTCCGTTTGCATCCCGAAAAGCCTCCGAAGCCCATTTTCCCTTTGACGTGACCTTAGTTTCTTTGTTTCTTTATGTTTGCTTAGATTAGTTACCTTACCCTCACCTTTTGTGACCTTATCAATCTAGACCCGTTCTTGACCAATACCTTTAGCCAAGGCCCCTCGCTCCCTGAGAAGAACGACAAAACCGGGGTATACAAACCACATTTACAGTCCTACAGATTGGCGACTCCACTGGGGACTTAAACTTGAAAAGAGGGTAAAACTTGAAAAAATCGATTTGTTTTGAAATTGTAAAAGGGAGAAAGTTGATTTGTTTCACAATTTTATTATTCTTTAGGCATCTTGCATACCAGGCTACTCACGGGTCCTTTGACTGGAGAGCACAAAAGCGTTGCTTTAGGATTAACCTAGGATTTTATCCAGAGAGCGGACGTCCACTACTTCTGCGATGCACTCTACATCGCCAAGCATTTGGTCTCACCTCTCACCCATGTTACACTCCAAGCCTTCGTTGAAGTCCGACGACCAACACCTCACACACTTTACCTATAAATTCCATATAGGTGAAGTGCACTGAAGCAAGAACATGTGGTATCTCACCTTATCCCAAACTTAGCAATCCATAAACATTAGAGCTTTGGTTAGGACTATCCCCTCATGTGTATGCTACGTGCTTGTTGTACACATCTTGTATAACAATGAAAAAATTTGAGTCAGCCCAATTTGTGTCGGATATCGCATTAGCCCGCATAGAATCACTAAAGGAACCAAGGAAATGAGCTTAGAACAAAGGCGAGGTCGGCAGGCTTTCACCTCTTTGTTGGTCCAACCCATTTCCTGAATAAAATGTTACCAATTAACCAACCAACAAAACTACTTGTTATAAATAACATCTTGTTGTTCCATCGAAACATATAAATGTTGACTAATCTGGCTAACATTGAACTTGGTAAAATGAAATGGTTGAATAATTGAAAAATGAGATTCGTCTCTCAGTGTTAGTGTCGGCCCAGCAGAGTGCTTTCGCCGTTGGTGTTCTTTCCGATCTCTACGCATTTCACTGCTCCACCGGAAATTCCCTCTGCCCCTACCGTACTGGAACGTATCAAGATGGGGCCCGAGCACCGAAATCAATGGTCTCCAAGCCTTTTCGCACCCCCTTCATAAAACAAGAGGAAAACGACATCAAGGTCGGGTGCGTCGTGCATTTTATGGCGGACCCGGGACCTTGGAAGCGTATTCGGGTCATCCCCGGGTGTGGCATCCACTTCAAATGGGACCCCGGACCATAGGAGTGGAACTACGGGTCCTCATCGGCACCTACTTTGAGCCTTTAAAAGGGTTCGGAGTCCTTCAGAAAGAATAAACGGAAAAGGGTCAACGTGGCTTGTCGGAATTGACACGCCTTCACGCTTTGGGTCACAACTACTTCAATTTAACTCCGATGGATATCAAATTTTAGGAGCTTAAAGTAAACACCAAAAGCTTTCCATCGATATCTTACGGGCCTAAAATGGAGTCTGGATAAAGAAGTTATGGGCGTTTGAAGTCGGCAGGGAAAAGCTGCCCAGAAGAATGGCTCGCCCGAGCTACGAAATAGCTCGCTCGAGCCAAGCAATGGCTCGCCCGAGCCACCTGTCTGGTCAAGATGGTGGCGCCCGCGACCTTTTCCCCTGCACTAATTTCTGCTGTTGCCAGTGAGCAAGCTCGCCCGAGCCGATCTCCTTTTCTGCCGATTTTGCCTGGCAAAACGACTGAGTTTTGGGCTTTAGTCATTTTTGTATAAATACTCGTGGTCTTCATTTTTTTGAGCAGATTTGAATGATATTGAATGTCATTTGCTTGAGAGCTCTCTAAGTCTCTCCCTCACAAAATCTTGTTTAGTTTATCCAATCTTTATTTGGTGGTGTTCAAGTCATTTCTTTAGTGATTAATGGTGGTTTAGCCTAATTAGTCATGGTGGAATGTTAGGCCAAGGTTGTGGACTCTCCTAGCCAAGGACATATGCAAACCCTATCGTTCCCAAGCTCCGTTTTCGTTGATTTTCTTTCGGAAACTCAAGCATTATTAATCCCACCACGACGGTAACGCTCCATCTGGTATCAGATCTTCGGTTTTCATTTGGCTTGAGTTTATGCTTTGTGTCTTACTAGTGTTGTTTCTAGTGTTGGATTTTGTGAGTTGTATGCAGATATTGGTGTTCCCCAACCCCATTGCTATCCAAGTGTGTTGGGAATTACTGTATTGTGGATGTATTTGTTGGATTTGTAGCTTTTTGGTGCATTGAAAAGGAGTTGGAAAATAGTGCACACAAGGTGTTCGATGAAATGTCCAAGTGAAAAAAACACAAAGAACCCTTAGCCAAACACATGCTAACTACAAAAGAACCTTCAAACTCCACAAAATACCCCAAACACTATCCGTCCCTCACCTTTTTTCCCGGTATGGCCGACGGAGCTCGCTCCGAACGAGAGAAATCAAGCCACCGGGATAGCCCTCAACTTCGGGCTATCGAAAACCGACTCGCCACCCTTGACGAACGGTTCTCCACCATTGATCGTACCCTTAATGCCATTGTGACGCGGTTGGACAACCTCGCCCCAGAGCATCAAGTTCTATCCCAGAATGAGTGTCGGAGACATGCCCAAAGCCCTAAATGTCCTCATCTTTCAAAAGTCGAGTGACGATGATAGAGGCTCATTTCGACACCATCGTCGAAGAGAAATAGTTGAGAAGCCCCCACGAGATGAATTCCTTTATATCGAGGCCAAACTCCCAGAATTCAATGGATATTCTGGCCCCTATGATTATCGTGAATGGGTCCAAGCCTTGAAGAGAATCATTGCAACTAAGGATTAGTGATGAACGGGCCTTCAAAATTGCGAAATCGAAACTCACTAGTTCCTGCATCTCTTTGGTTTGCGACCATCCGAATGCAAAGGACTATGGAGGGTCGATCGAAAATCACCTCATGGATAAGGCTAAAGCGATCGATGGATCGACAATTCTTGCCTAACACTTGCAAGCGTGAGAGTAACCATGAGGCCAAGTCATCACTTGATAGGCATGGTGATATTAAGCAAGCGAAGGTCGATCTCATGCCCAACGAGGGAGTTTCCCTTGGTCCTTGTGAACCCATAAACGATGTTGTTGAAGCTTCATGCCAAGAGGAGGATGAGAACATAGACCTTGCCCTTCCTCTCATACTTGTTGAAGAACCCCAACAAGAAGCTCCGAAGATCATCTCAACATCACTTTTTGAGGTGCCAAGCAGCAACGAAATTGTCATCAACACCTCTCATTGCTTGGTCATTTATGATCTTCCCAAGAAGAACGATGAGGTAACCCAAGACTCTTTGATTAAATTTGATGATGGGTGTACTTCGGAGTCTTTGATTAAATCGCATATGCTATCTGGAATATATTGGTTGTTTGAGAGTGTTTGTTGGCTTGATAAGTTGTATGATGAATATGTGATGTCCACGATGGAAAAGTCTCTATATTTTGAGTGGCATGCTAGGAATCTTGGTGTCCATTTGGTGTCTAGTGCCATGTTTGGGTTTGATGAGGCCATGATTCTAGTTCAACCAATGCTTGTTAGCTCGTTATTTGTGTCATCCCTCAATGGATATTGTTTGAATGTTGGTTGTGGTGACATGAACTCTTTGAATGAGTCATACATGTTATTTGGTCGTCATTGGTTATTCGAGAATGTGTTTTTGATTGGGTGTTATTGGAAATTTGGTATGCAATATTTGTGGTAGTGTTTGTTGAAAGAAGGTCACTTGCTTGAATGTGATTATTTGAATTCCTTAGCCCCACATCAAATTAAACCTTGGGTGGGAAGTGAGTTGAGGAACCTCCTATCGAGTGAAACACGGGATGAGTGTGCTCTTGGTGAGGGCAAGCGATCCATAGCTTTGTCTTTACTGAGTGGCAAGCTTAGTGAGGTTGAGCGTTCTGTAACTCCACAAAATATTCTCGTTCCTTCCCTTAATCCCTTATCTCCACACAACAAGCCTCCAACCTCTTTCTTTTATTTGGATGATGGATATATAGTGGGTTTCGAAGCATGTTTGGTGCATGTGATTGTTCATGGAAATCGGGATGTTTGGAGTTCTAGGGTGCCAAGTTGTGGAGAGGGCCTCGATTTTCACACCCAAGAGTTGAGGGCAACTCTTTTTCAAGAAGGGGAGTATGGAACGTATCGAGATGGGGCCCGAGCATCGAAATCAATGGTCTCCAAGCGTTTCCGCACCCCCTTCATAAAACAAGAGGGAAACGACTTCATGGTCGGGTGCGACATGCATTTTAAGGCGGACCCGGGACCTTGGAAGCGTATTTGGGTCATCCCCGGGTGTGGCATCCACTTCAAATGGGACCCTGGACCATAAGAGTGGAGCTATGGGTCCTCATCGGGACCTACTTTGGGCCTTTAAAAGGGTTCGGAGTCCATCGCAAAGAATAAGCGGAAAAGGGTCAACGTGGGTTGTCGGAATTGACGTGCCTTCACGCTTTGGGTCATAACTCCTTAAATTTAACTCCAATAGAAATGAAATTTTCGGAGCTTAAAGAGCACACCGAGAGCTTTCCATCGATATCTTACGGGCCTAAAACGGAGTCTGGATAAAGAAGTTATGGGCGTTTGAAGTCGGCAGGGAAAAGTTGGCCAAAAGCATTGCTCGCCCGAGCCAAGCAATGGCTCGCCCGAGCCAAGCAAAGGCTCGCCCGAGCCATCTGTCTGGTCAAGATGGTGGCGCCCGCGACCTTTTCCCCTGCACCAATTTCTGCTGTTGCCAGTGAGCAAGCTCGCCCGAGCCAGATGCCGGCTCGCCCGAGCCGATCTCCTTTTCTGCCGATTTTGCCTGGCAAAACGACTGTGTTTTGGGCTTTAGTCATTTTTGTATAAATACTCGTGGTCTTCATTTTTTTGAGCAGATTTGAATGATATTGAATGTCATTTGCTTGAGAGCTCTCTAAGTCTCTCCCTCACAAAATCTTGTTTAGTTTATCCAATCTTTATTTGGTGGTGTTCAAGTCATTTCTTTAGTGTTTAATGGTGGTTTAGCCTAATTAGTCATAGTGGAATGTTAGGCTAAGGTTGTGGACTCTCCTAGCCAAGGTCATACGCAAACCCTATCGTTCCCAAGCTCCGTTTTCGTTGATTTTCTTTCGGAAACTCAAGCATTATTCATCCCACCACGACGGTAACGCTCCATCTGGTATCAGATCTTCGGTTTTCATTTGGCTTGAGTTTATGCTTTGTGTCTTACTAGTGTTGTTTCTAGTGTTGGGTTTTGTGAGTTGTATGCAAATATTGGTGTTCCCCAACCCCATTGCTATCCAAGTGTGTTGGGAATTATTGTATTGTGGATGTATTTGTTGGATTTGTATCTTTTTGGTGCATTGAAAAAGAGTTGGAAAATAGTGCACGCAAGGTGTTCGATGAAATGTCTAAGTGAAAAAAACACAAAGAACCCTTAGCCAAACACATGTCAACTACAAAAGAACCTTCAAACTCCACAAAATACCCCAAACACTATCCGTCCCTCACCTTTTTTCCCGCTATGGCCGACGGAGCTCGCTCAGAACGAGAGAAATCAAGCCACCGGGATAGCCCTCAACTTCGGGCTATCGAGAACCGACTCGCCATCCTTGACGAACGGTTCTCCACCATTGATCGTACCCTTAATGCCATTGTGACGCGGTTGGACAACCTCGCCCCAGAGCATCAAGTTCCATCCCAGAATGAGTGTCGAAGACGTGCCCAAAGCCCTAAATGTCCTCCTCCTTCATACGAGTCGAGTGACGATGATAGAGGCTCATTTCGACACCATCGTCGAAGAGAAACTCCACGAGATCAATTCCTTGATATTGAGGCCAAACTCCCAGAATTCAATGGATATTCCGGCCCCGATGATTATCGTGAATGGGTCCAAGCCTTGGAGAGAATCATTGCAACTAAGGAGTATAGTGATGAACGGGCCTTCAAAATTGCGAGAGCGAAACTCACTAGTTCCGCATCTTTTTGGTTTGCGACCATCCGAATGCAAAGGACTACGGAGGGTCGATCGGAAATCACCTCATGGACAAGGCTAAAGAGATCGATGGATCGAAAATTCTTGCCTAACACTTGCAAGCGTGAGAGTAACCATGAGGCCAAGTCATCACTTGATAGGCATGGAGAAGTTAAGCAAGTGTAGGTCGATCTCATGCCCAACGAGGGAGTTTCCCTTGGTCCTTATGAGCCCATAAACGATGTTGTTGAAGCTTCATGCCAAGAGGAGGATGAGAACATCGACTTTGCCCTTCCTCTCGTCCTTGTTGAAGAACCCCAAGAAGAAGCTCCGAAGATCATCTCAACATCACTTTTTAAGGTGCCGAGCAACAACGAAATTGTCACCAACACCTATCATGGCTTGGTCATTTATGATCTTCCCAAGGAGAACGATGAGGTAACCCAAGACTCTTTGATTAAATTCGATGATGGGTGTACTTCGGAGTCTTTGATTAAATCGCATATGCTCTCTGGAATATATTGGTTGTTTGAGAGTGTTTGCTGGGGTGATAAGTTGTATGATGAGTATGTGATGTCCACGATGGAAAAGTCTCTATATTTTAGTGGCATGCTAGGAATCTTGGTGTCCATTTGGTGATGTATGCAAGGTCGAAGAGAAACTCCACGAGATGAATTCCTTGATATCGAGGCCAAACTCCTAGAATTCAATGGATATTCCGGCCCCGATGATTATCGTGAATGGGTCCAAGCCTTGGAGAGAATCATTGCAACTAAGGAGTATAGTGAACGGGCCTTCAAAATTGCGAGATCGAAACTTACTAGTTCCGCATCTTTTTGGTTTGCGACCATCCGAATGCAAAGGACTACGGAGGGTCGATCGGAAATCACCTCATGGACAAGGCTAAAGAGATCAATGGATCGACAATTCTTGCCTAACACTTGCAAGCGTGAGAGTAACCATGAGGCCAAGTCATCACTTGATAGGCATGGAGAAGTTAAGCAAGTGTAGGTCGATCTCATGCCCAACGAGGGAGTTTCCCTTGGTCCTTATGAGCCCATAAACGATGTTGTTGAAGCTTCATGCCAAGAGGAGGATGAGAACATCGACCTTGCCCTTCCTCTCGTCCTTGTTGAAGAACCCCAACAAGAAGCTCCGAAGATCATCTCAACATCACTTTTTGAGGTGCCGAGCAACAACGAAATTGTCACCAACACCTATCATGGCTTGGTCATTTATGATCTTCCCAAGGAGAACGATGAGGTAACCCAAGACTCTTTGATTAAATTCGATGATGGGTGTACTTCGGAGTCTTTGATTAAATCGCATATGCTATCTGGAATATATTGGTTGTTTGAGAGTGTTTGTTGGGGTGATAAGTTGTATGATGAGTATGTGATGTCCACGATCGAAAAGTCTCTATATTTTAGTGGCATGCCAGGAATCTTGGTGTCCGTTTGGTGATGTATGCAAGGTCGTTAATATCAGAGTGATGACCTCATAGACACCAAACAAACACACAACACTGAAATTTTGGGACCTCACAGTGAATAATCGAATGCAAACAACTCCAAAAGAGAGGGTAATCAACAAGAATCGGATGGATGAAATGGGTGAGGTGTGAAATAAGATCGGCAGAGCTATAACAACATGAATAACCTCCTCCAAGATAAGAACCAATTCACCACGCACCAAATAAAATCAAATGGATTGAAATGGATAATAAGGGATGGGAAAAACAAAAAAGGAAAGATAGACTTGAGCTCAAGCTGATACAGGCACACCACAGCTAGAACACAAAGGCAATGGACTTGATTACCTCAGTGGATACAGGCGCACCACCATTGAAGTCACCAAGCTCTACACCCACCACAAGGATTGCCAAATCCTTGATACTGTAGTAGAATTAACCAAATTTGAGAGTTTAACGTCACTCACAAACAAGAGGCTCAATAAGGCACTCAAATCTCATATTTCATATATCAAGTTGTTAATTACAATGACCTCACAGTGGGTATATATAAGCCCAGCTGAAATATCTAATTAGGAGTTTCTTGAGCAAAAAGAAAACGTCCTAAATCTGCTTAATTAACTAATTATATCAAAATAAGATAAAATGTAACTAACTTAGGAAGCTTCTAGAACAATAAAATGAGGGCTAATAAAAGCGTCACACATGGCATCTTCATGAAACTTCTAGAACAATTGGAAGGCTCTAGAAACATCACACATGGCGCTTTCTTGTTGGAGCAAAGATTCTCACGCGTGGGCAAGGCTGGATTATCACCTCACGAGCTGGAAGGACCTCAACAGCTCAAAAGTGACGTCTTCATAGAGGGCCTCATTGACAAACACCTCACTGAATTGGAAAGACCTCAACAACTCAGGAAGTGAAGTCAAAAAGGTGCAAATAGTCTTCCTCTAGTAGGGAACGTCCTTGGACGTCCAAATTCTCAGCAAAGTCAAGATGGAGGTCCTCATGCGCATATTCAAATTGGATAAAAGATTAATGACCTCCAATAAACAGAAGATGATGCATCCCAAGTGAAAAGATCAAAAGGACCTTGCTGAAATACCAAAAGACAAGCTGATCCTGAATAAGGTCCTCGTGCATGTACCCAGATTGCAATAGTTATGCAGAATGCAAACGACCTCTAAATGGATCAACCTTTCGCATTTAGAATGTCTTAGTAACACATTTCCTTGACCTCCAAAGAGAAGAGAAACACAAACCAAGTTGAAAAGAACAATCAGCTCCAGATAAACGTCCTCAATGTCCAGATAAACGTCCTCAATGCATGCCCAGGTTGAAATAGTTCTGTGGAACCTGAATAACATTTGGACCATGTAAGCTTGGACATTATGAATGACCTCCAAGGGACCAAATGTGAGTGAGGCCTCAATTCTGAAGTGTTGAGACAATAAGGATGGCCTCACATCAGGTGGATCACCTTTGATATAGTCAAGGACCTTCAGGGATTCATGGATGGCCTCAAAGTATGCTGACACCAAATGAGGTTGTGAGGGTTGATCTCCATCATTCCCCCCAAGTTGAGAAATGTTTATCCTCAAACTTGGAAAGTCCTCTGCCGCAGAATAATATGGCCTCAAAGATATACACCAAGAATAGTATGGGCTCAAGGACATTGAACTGCCTCCAAAAGGGTCAACTTCAATCTTGATCACTTCAAGGACATCAAATGAATCCTCTAACCTTAGCAACAACTTAGTAGAATCACTCTTTCTCCCATATGCCTTTGCCTCATCTCCAACTATGGTATTAGCAAGATGTTCCAGACATTGTATTGACGTGCTATCCATCCATTCAGCATGAAACACAACTATCAACCTCAAGATCTTGAAGGCCTCATTGGGGTTTATTGAGTGGTTGGGTAGCATGGGAAAAATGATACCAGGGTCAAAAGGCTTTTGTAACATCCTTTGTAAGGTAAGGCTTGAGGGTAGATCATGAAAAGGTTTATCTGTCCTTGTGAGGACCAACGAATCACTGATCAGAATAAAGACCTCAAAGGGACTTTCAGCTCTTGGAACCAACCTCCCTTTCCTCTTGGATCGAAATCTGTCCTTCTTTAGGTAGATCCAAACAAGATCTCCCAGCAGAAAACCCAACTTCTTCTTTTTCTTGTGAGCAAAATCATGAAACTTAGCTGCCTTCTTCCGTTCATGGTGAAACTCATATTCAGGAGGCAAACTAGGGGGTTTTCTTCCGGAAACACATAAGGATATTTTTCCAAAGGATGGGTAAGGAGGGGATGGCTATTTGAGAAGTTTGGGTTTGTGTTTTGGTTTAGGAGAATAAGGTCCTCAACCTTGTTAAGGATCTTCAGAAACCATAGGTTCAAGGATGGAAACCTAGGTTCGTGGGTTCTGAGGGTTGGCTCTTTTGTGGAGGATAGTGATGTTGGAATAAAGGGGTATGGAAAGTAGGTTTGGGAACTCCCCTTGTTGAAAAGGAAATTATGTGGTATGAGGGGTTTTTGTGGGGCTTTTGGGGCTATTTTGTGGGCTAAGGATAGTGGTGGTTTGAGTGGAGGGGTGATAGTAGGATTAATGACGAACTAAGGTTGGAAGGAATGTGTATAACAGTGCTTGACTGTCTGGAGGACCTCAAAACAGAACAACTAACAATTTGAGCAAAAGGATATGCAACAGTAGCACGACTTCCGTCATCAATGGTCAAGAGAAAATCATTATCATTGTTAACAGAACTCAAATAAATGTTGTCCTCCCTTTACTTCTGACCTTCATGCATATAAGAACCACTAAGGACTCTTTTCACCACTAGTATTTCAATTTCTTCATCATAAACCCGATCTCCCAAAAACTCTTTCTCACATTCATCTTCCAATTCTGGTTCATGTACATAAGAACTACCAAGGACCCTTCTAACAACAAGCATTTCTTTCACAATAAACATCTAAGGCATACTTCCCAATATAGAACATATGATCAAGGCCTTAACAACATTCCACACTACTCCACAACAAGCATCATCAAGGCTCACAAAATTAAGATTATATGATTTCACTTCTACTCCACTATCTTGGCTCAACCAAAGTTGTATAATCATGATAACCTTCTCAACACAACACCAAAGCACATGAAATTTCACAAAACACGCTTTCATGAAACTCCCAACTGACCAAAATATTCACAAATATGCTTCATTCATGGCCAACAAAATAATGTAGTAAGAAAATGCTTGAGATCCCATACCTTGACCAAAATATTGGACACCAATTGACTTGAAAAGGATCAAGGCTGGACAATCAACATCACCAATGGAAACAATAAGCTCCTCCACTGAGTTTGTCGGGGGTTTGATACTCCATTCCTCATACTTCGGCCTCCTTCGCTTCCACCTCTTTCGTTTTGGTCTTCTTGTCACCTCCAAGTTCACCCATAGAAATGACCTTGGTTGGAAATTAACCAACTCAACATTGAAGCCACTAGAAGCTTCATTCTCCATTCTCATCATTGTAGCACCTAAAGATAACATGATGTTCATAATCACGATCCGAGGTTTAGATTCTGCCAATGTCACTGGCTGACAGAACCCTGAGGTCATTGGTTGTGCCAACGACAGACAGTCCTCAACCTCCTCATCACAGACAGGATCCTCAAAAAATTTGCCTACACATTCTTCTTCATCAAGATCCTCTACTTCCTCATCATATCTAGGATATTTACCTCCTCTCCCGGATCCATTAAAGGGATCTTCCTCTTCTTCTTTCTCCTCTAACCCCTTATAATCTTCTTCATCTTCATACACATCAAAAATAGGAGTGTGATTAAAATCGACCTCATGTTTATCCTTGTGTTCTTCCTCTTGAATCAAAGGTGGTTCAAGTGACTTCATGGAATCATAAATAAATTCACACAAATTTATCTCCAATTGTAACATCTTGATCTTACACCTCAATCTCTTTAATCTTATTGCCTCCTTCAAAATCTGCTCACTCTTTTGAGATGAAGACTTGTTGAAAGTCATGGCTGCTGGTTTTTTTTGTAGCTATGTGTTTGGGCAGATTTGGGATGTGTTTAGGCTAAAAAAAAATCATAAAAGAATCACCAAAATGGAAGCTAGCTATGCAACCTATTGAGGTAATCTACTACTGCCCAACATCAAGAACAATACCAATATACTCCCCCAAGATGAAACTCAGCTCCTCCAAGATGAAACTCAGCTCTGATACCAAGTTGATGTATGCAAGGTCGCTATGATTAGAGTGATGACCTCACAGACACGAAACAAACACACAACACTGAAATTTTGGGACCTCACAGTGAATAATCGAATGCAAACAACTCCAAAAGAGAGGGTAATCAACAAGGATCAGATGGATAAAATGGGTGAGGTGTGAAATAAGATCGGAAGAGCTATAACAACATGAATAACCTCCTCTAAGATAGGAACCAATTCACCACGCACCAAATAACATCAAATGGATTTAAATGGATAATGAGGGATGGGAAAAATAGAAAAGGAAAGATAGACTTGAGCTTAAGCTGATACAGGCACACCACAGCTAGACCACAAGGACAATGGACTCGATTACCTCAATGGATACAGGCGCACCACCATTGAAGTCACCAAGCTCTACACCCAACACAAGGATTGCCAAATCCTTGATACTGTAGTAGAATTAACCAAATTTGAGAGTTTAACGTCTTTCACAAACAAGAGGCTCAATAAGGTACTCAAATCTCATATTTCATATATCAAGTTGTTAATTACAATGACCTCACAGTGGGTATATATAAGCCCAGCTGAAATATCTAATTAGGAGTTTCTTGAGCAAAAAGAAAACGTCCTAAATCTGCTTAATTAACTAATTACATCAAAATAAGATAAAATGTAACTAACTTAGGAAGCTTCTAGAACAATAAAATGAGGGCTAATAAAAGCGTCACACATGGCATCTTCATGAAGCTTCTAGAACAATTGGAAGGCTCTAGAAACATCACACATGGCGCTTTCTTGTTGGAGCAGCATTCCTCACGTGGGCAAGGCTGGATTATCACCTCACGAGCTGGAAGGACCTCAACAGCTCAAAAGTGACGTCTTCATAGAGGGCCTCATTGACAAACACCTCACTGAATTGGAAAGACCTCAACAACTCAGGAAGTGAAGTCAAAAAGGTGCAAATAGTCTTCCTCTAGTAGGGAACGTCCTTGGACGTCCAAATTCTCAGCAAAGTCAAGATGGAGGTCCTCATGCGCATATTCAAATTGGATAAAAGATTAATGACCTCCAATAAACAGAAGATGATGCAACCCAAGTGAAAAGACCAAAAGGACCTTGCTGAAACACCAAAAGACAAGCTGATCCTGAATGAAGTCCTCGTGCATGTACCCAGATTGCAATAGTTATGCAGAATGCAAACGACCTCTAAATGGATCAACCTTTCGCATTTAGAATGTCTTAGTAACACATTTCCTTGACCTCCAAGTTGAAAAGAACAATCAGCTCCAGATAAACGTCCTCAATGTCCAGATAAACGTCCTCAATGCATGCCCAGGGTGAAATAGTTCTGTGGAACCCAAATAACATTCGGACCATGTAAGCTTGGACATTATGAATGACCTCCAAGGGACCAAATGTGAGTGAGGCCTCAATTCTGAAGTGTTGAGGCAATAAGGATGGCCTCACATCAGGTGGATCACCTTTGATATAGTCAAGGACCTTCAAGGATTCATGGATGGCCTCAAAGTATGCTAACACCAAATGAGGTTGTGAGGGCTGATCTCCATCATTTGATGTCTAGTGACAAGTTTGGGTTTGATGAGGTCATGATTCTAGTTCAACCAATGCTTGTTAGCTCGTTATTTGTGTCATCCCTCAATGGATATTATTTGAATGTTGGTTGTGGTGACATGAACTCTTTGAATGTGTCATACATGTTATTTGGTCGTCATTGGTTATTCGAGAATGTGTTTTTATTAGGTGTTATTGGAAATTTGGTATGCAATATTTGTGGGAGTGGTTGTTGAAAGAAGGTCACTTGCTTGAATGTGATTATTTGAATTCCTTAGCCCACATCAAATTAAAACTTGGGTGAGAAGTGAGTTGAGGAACCTCCAATCGAGTGAAACACGGGATGAGTGTGCCCTTGGTGAGGGCAAGCGATCTATAGCTTTGTCTTTACTGAGTGGCAAGCTTAGTGCGGTTGAGCGTTCTGTAACTCCACAAAATATTCCCGTTCCTTCCCTTAATCCCTTATCTCCACACAACAAGCCTCCAACCTCTTTCTTTTATGTGGATGATGGATATATAGTGGGTTTCGAAGCTTGTTTGGTGCATGTGATTGTTCATGGCAATCGGTATGTTTGGAGTTCTAGGGTGCCAAGTTGTGGAGAGGGCCTCGATTTTTACTCCCAAGAGTTGAGGGCAACTCTTTTTCAAGAAGGGGAGTATGGAACGTATCGAGATGGGGCCCGAGCATCGAAATCAATGGTCTCCAAGCCTTTCTGCACCCCCTTTATAAAACAAGAGGAAAACGACTTCAGGGTCGGGTGCAGCGTGCATTTTAAGCCGGACCCGGGACCTTGGAAGCGTATTCGGGTCATCCTCGGGTGTGGCATCCACTTCTAATGGGACCCTGGACCATAGGAGTGGAGCTACGGGTCCTCATCGGGACCTACTTTGGGCCTTTAAAAGGGTTCGGAGTCCTTCGGAAAGAATAAGCGGAAAAGGGTCAACGTGGGTTGTCGAAATTGACGCGCCTTCACGCTTTGGGTCATAACTCCTTCAATTTAACTCCGATGGATATCAAATTTTGGGAGCATAAAGTAAACACCGAGATCTTTCCATCGATATCTTACGAGCGTTAAACGGAGTCTGGAAAATGAAGTTATGGGCGTTTGAAGTCGGCAGGGAAAAGTTGCCCAGAAGCATGGCTCGCCCGAGCCATCTGTCTGGTCAAGATGGTGGCGCCCACGACCATTTCCCCTGCACCAATTTCTGCTGTTGCCAGTGAGCAAGCTCGCCCGAGCCAGATGCCGGCTCGCCCGAGCCGATCTCGTTTTCTACCGATTTTGCCTGCCAAAACGACTGTGTTTTGGGCTTTAGTCATTTTTGTATAAATACTCGTGGTCTTCATTTTTTTGAGCAGATTTGAATGATATTGAATGCCATTTGCCTGAGAGCTCTCTAAGCCTCTCCCTCACAAAATCTTGTTTACTTTATCCAATCTTTATTTGGTGGTGTTCAAGTCATTTCTTTAGTGATTAATGGTGGTTTAGCCTAATTACTCTTGGTGGAATGTTAGGCCAAGGTTGTGGACTCTCCTAGCCAAGGTCATATGCAAACCCTATCGTTCCCAAGCTCCATTTTCGTTAATTTTCTTTTGAAAACTATAGCATTATTCATCCCACCACGACGATAACGCTCCACGTACTCTAGCTTGGTAGTTTCCACCGCTTTGTGGTTGAGCCACAGGATTTAACAATGACTTAACGACCACCTCTGCACGCTTTACGCCCAATCATTTCGGATAACGCTTGCATCCTCTGTCTTACCGCAGCTGCTGGCACAGAGTTAGCCGATGCTTATTACCCAGATACCGTCATTGCTTCTACTCCGGGAAAAGAAGTTTACGACACGACTCTGACCCGGCTACCTTATTGTGTGGCCCATGCAAAAGTCACAAGCCCTTTCTAGCCCAAAGATTTTTGTTAGATCACCCAATCGTCTGGATCCTATATGCTGGTTTTGTCCAGTCTTTTATGGTATGCTCGCATTTGAATTCCCATTGCATCTTTTACCCAGATCTAAGCCCTATCTGTTGTGACTCGATCCAAGTGAGGACCCAATGGCTATTCATCTTGTACATCATCATGGTAGGCCTATATAGAGTTAGGTCATGCACTCCTAGAAAGTGGGTGAGTCATCTATATGTCAATAGAAAGGTGTCAAGTCCATTAGGGTCCTTTAGGACATGCATACATCGGGTAGGAAGTGTCAGAGTAAATTATTGAGTCACTAACAAATTTCCATACAGGCAAGATAGGAGATCGCCTCCGGGCCCACATCAGAGATCCGCACACTGGTCGACTAGTTCCAAATCCGAACTACAACCCGTCTACCACCTAAGCTAGAGCTCACATCATGGCTAAGGAATGATTCCAAGGGATCCCCGTCCAAGGCATTAAAGCTAATATTTCAACACAACTAGAAGATTTGTACACTAAGATGCAAGGCTTAATCTTTGCAAATTCTCTTGAATCGAAGCAAAAGATTGGGAAGAGGCTCCATGAGCAACAACAAGTGATGGATGGCATGCTGCAAGCCATCACAAAGATCAACGAGAAGCTGGGCTAAATACTGAAGGAGATGAGGACTTAGTGGAATTCTATGAGTATGAATCTGAGCCGAGCTTGTCAAGACACCTGCAGGGGATTGTAAATGCTGAATTTTGTCATTCAATTCAGCTTTGTAAATATTGTAATTTATTTTGAGTTTCTTTTATTTTAGAATAATATAGAAAAATGCCAAGAATTTTGAAATGCAAAAAATGATGAAGGAAAACCCCAAAAAAATCACAAAAGAGCCCAACCAAAACAACCCGAAAAAGTGAAGCATGACCCATATTGCCTCAGGATGCGTGCTGACCTCGGGATGCTTGCAGTCAGGCTTTTCCTAGGCCCAACATACCGGCAGGTATTCTAGTGGGTTAGGCTCGATCCAATTTGCCTCGGGAAGCGTGCTGACCTTGAGAAGGCTACATCTTGGCTTTTCCTAAACCCAGCATATTGCCTGGTATTTTGGTGGGTCAGGCCCGACCCGGTTTGCCTCGGGAAGCATGCTAACCTAGGGAAACACACAACTGGGCGCCCCCAAAGGCCACCATGCCTGCAGGTATTTTGGCTTCTATTCCCTCATTTCCCTAATTTCTACCCCGATTTCACCTATAAATACCCCATCCTATTCCATTCACCCTTTACACCAGAATCACCCTAGTGTATTGACACTAGGTGATTTTTCTCTTCTCCCTCGTTCATTTCATTCACTTGCATAAATTACTTGCCATTTTATTTTCTTCTTCTCTTCTTCCCTCTCTCCACGTTATTATATCGAACATGATTAAATAATAAACTCGGCCAAATCAACGTTTGATGCTTGTAAATGTAAGTTGTACATATTGTTTATCTTGTTCTTTATTTACTTATTTCTCGCATTTAATATTGCATTTGTATGTAACTAAATAATATAAATTACACTAATTAATTCTCCATCTCTTAATTAACCGGTTTAGTAGAGTCCGTTCGTTGAACGGGCGAATTCAGGAATTTTTATTCTCGAATTCGTAACCTTGCCCCCGGATCTGAATCTCATGGTTCGTGGTTTGTGGAGTCATTAATTTTGAGTTTATTAATTCTCGTTTAAAAATTAATCAGCGACTCTTTATTTCTTTTATCTCTTTCATTTTCTTGGTTTTATTTTGAATCAAAGAAAATTAATCTGCAAATGGAAAGTTTGAGTTTCATCAGTAATTTCCAAACTGTAATCTAGTTTTCCCTAGAAATCTCGAGGCCAGAACTGGTAGTATGCATGCCAGTTCTGTGGCTTCGATTTTGATTTCCTACCTCGGGAGTCGTACCCGACCCCAGGATCGACAGATTACCTGGCGGTATTCTGGCCAGTTCTGTGGCTCGGATCCTGACTCGCAAGTCCGGAAGTCATTCCTGGACCATTGTCTGACAAAATACCGCCAGGTATTCAAACAACCTCGGGTATGATTTTGAGTTTTCCGGATTCATCCCTTTCCTTGCCTTCTTTCCTTATTGTCTTGGTAAAATGTAGTTCAAAAAATTTAATTAAAATTGAGGAATTTTGTTTGAAGTTAATAATTAATTAACGGGATATTGGAGCAAATCCCATCAAAGAAAAGACACCCTTTTCGACTCGTCGTACACCGTGTATAGTGGTTTGTTAGACCGGTTTTATCATTATTGTCAGAGAGCAAGGGGCCTTAGTCATAGAATGTAGGTCTAGGTTGGGATTAAGATCACTAGGAGATGAAACATGTTAAAAAGGGGATCACAACGCAACAAAGTCCACCACGGACCCGGAGGGTTAATGAAACGTAATTCCCTAGCTAACCTCCTTCCACTTTCGTGGGTGACCATTAACTATCCAATCTCCTACCTTCCATGTCAAGTGTTGGATGTATTCGGGAGCTTTTGGACCCAAATACATCCCACTTGAGGGAAGGAAAGGAGTGGGAAATTGATTTCCCACCTAATTACTCACTAAAATTACTAACCCATTCCTAATCACCCATTCACACCATTAATTAACCTATAATCCATAGGGTGCTAGCCACTAATCATGATACCAACTACACTAACAACATCAAAACCAGCCCTAAACATGATATCTAGCAACAAATAACCAAAACTCAATCAAAGGAATGAAAATGGCAAGCAAAAACAATTAATCAAGCAAGCAATTAATAAAAGAGTTTAGGGAAGATGAAACTTATTAAAAGCTGGAAGTGAACAAAGGAGAACAAGGGAGATGATGATCCAACAATCTCTCAATTGATTGAATCCTCAAATCTTCAGTACAAAACCAAAATCCACCAAACCCTAGATTAAACTAAGCTAGATCACTCTAATCAAACCCTAAGCTCTCTCTAAAACTTGGATCAAAAGCTAAATAATCGACCCCCCTTCAGTCCCCTTACAAACTGCAGTAAAAAACTATATATACAACACATGGTTATTGAGCAATACGCAACGCTTTAGCCAAGAAAACACGCGCAGAAACAGCACTGTCGCGAGACGACAGTCTAGGTCGCGGTTGCGACCGTGCGAAACATGCCTAGGCGATTCCAGCGTTCGCTAAGCCGCATGTGCGAAGACACTTTTCACGGGCGCGAAGTGGTTCTGGACAGGTATAGTGATTGGAATTTGACATTGAGTAGCGGGCGTCGCACAATACGTAACGGGCGCGAATGCATGAAGGTCGCCAGCAGCACAACCATCATAGCGGGCCTCTTCCAACATTCCCTTGGCCGTCTTCAGCTGCAGGTTGCGGGTGCGACCACTTTGGTGGCGAGAGCGACCAACGTCTGCCGGAGCATGCTGCCTCTACTTCCAGGTTGTAAAGCCCACTATAGAGTTTGTAGCGGGTGCTACGACCCTGTTTTACTTCAGAAATGGGAAAAGGTTCCGGGGTCGACTCCGCCTCAGTTCTCAGCTCGACTAGGCTCGAGAATTTACTCGGAAATCTCCAAAATACCCCTGAAAACCCCAAAATAGCTCATTTGCCTTGTTTTGCTCCTTAAATACGAAAAACCTACAAAAGAAGAAAAAGCGGGTAAAATCAATAGAAAAGGCTCAAAGTCGAGCCAAAATAGCAAGTCGAAAGGAATTATTTAGGCCCAAAAATGGGACTAAACAACTGCGAGAGATACCACGGGGATTTTCTCGGGTCCCATAGGGATAAGTCCGGAAGTTCGGGATCATTCAAAGGAAAGTCTAAAAGTGGCCTCAGAAATTCCCAACGTCACCGAAGATCCTCTTGTCAAGGCCTTAGAACAAAAACTGGAGAGCCTCACCAAGATAATGAACACCATTCTAGCCTTTGCTGGCAAGTAAACAGATGTACTCTTACATATCCACCCAATTATGAAGGTTGTTGACAAGATTGAGGGTCCCAATATCAAGTTCAGGCAATCTAAAAATCCTACCCACCATATTGAGAAATTCATGCGATTGGCACCCCTCAACAAGGTCAATGTCGATTTTTACTCTACTGTCGTCCCATCCATCTTAGATGGAGAACCCAAAGTATGGTACCACGCTTTGTCACCTTAAGTCAAAGCTGACTGGAACGAGTTGTTTAAAGCCTTTATCAATCGTTATAGCACCATCCAGAAGAAGCAGGCCACTGTAGACGATCTAACTACAATGAAGCAAAGGGTCGATGAGCCCTTTTTGGACTACTTTGAGAGGTGGCAAACCAAATTATCCCACATCAATGAGACAATACCATTGCGCTTGTAACTATCCACCTTCAAGTAGGGTCTCAAAGACTTCGATTAGATAAAGGATATTTGTGTACAATTGGAAGCCATGAACAACGAAAATGCGATCGGGACACCCAGTTGGAAAGATTCTAGCATTAACAAGAGGGCAACTAGTGTATCTAACCACCCTCCTAAAATTGTTGAGACTAAGTCCATCCAACGTCGAGGATTGTTTGTCCCTAAATATGAGACATACTCACCTTTAGATGTGACATACACTCAGGCTCTTGACTGATTGGTTAAGAAGTGGATCTTTGTGCTGTCCCAATCGTGTGACAAACCCGAAGTCAAAGGAAAGAATTGGGACCCAAACCAGTTCTGCCATTATCATCGCTGTAGAGGACACGATACTGAGAAGTGTTGGTCTCCTAAAAATAAGATAGAAGACATGATAAGGGCCAGGACGCTCCTTGTGCCAAAGACGACAAGAAAACCCAATAATAAGGACAACCATATGCCCGTACATGCGAACGCTATCTTTGGTAGCACTCTGAATTTGGATCTATCATCCCTTATAGTCGAAGTGGGGCATTCTATCCTGAGGGGTGGGGGGTGGGGGTGAATAGGGTTGATGAGGATTTATGCACTTAAATCACAAGGATATTAATACAATAGATATAACTGAATTATGCTTCTTTATTATACTGAATATGAGGTACAAAGAAGAATGAGGAGATCATGATACTCGTAAGTAATAGGACTATGAGGTCCTCAGAACTGCTTACAACACCAGAAACTCCACAATGGTTTCTCCTGAGTGACCTCACCAAGGATTTTGGTGATGAACTAACTTACTAAAGACAGAGGCTCTCTTTCTTTGGCTACGCAGATTGGATGACCTCACTAGAACCACTTTTCTGGTTACAAAACTCACAACTAAACACACTAGTGGTTACACGCATAATTTTCTTACTAAAAATTCCTACTCTTTGGTTTATACTTCCTTGGAATCGATTGTTCTATGGAGAGGCCAAACGAGATTATTTATGGGTATCTTCAATGGATATGTCTTGTGCTTTCCCTTGCTTGTTGATTCTTGCCATTTCCTTATTGATTCTCAATTTCCATATTTTGGAAGTTCACTCTAGCATTTTTGATTCAGCATCCACAGAGATAAGTATATAAATCAATATAGGATATCTCAGAGAACATGCAGATATGATAATGTGATACAATTTTGGATACTTCCCTTATTTTTCTTGTAATTTTTCTCTTTCTCACAAAATCTGCTGTAGATGCTGCTCTGCATCTTGAGGTCCATGGTGAGCATCATGGAGGGCATCAAAGATTTACGATTATTAGTATATTTATTTTATTAAAAAAAATCAATAATAAATCTTGATGTCCTCATGGTGATAATCTGAAAACACCTCTTGCTCATATTGAGGGAAGCTAAAACATGCCATTTATTTCGATGTTTAATATGTTTATTTATTATTTTTTTCTTCTTTTTAAAACCTAAAGGGAACACTCAAGAAAAACTCAAACACTGGATGGCGCAACTCCCCAGCAACGACACCATTTTGTTTAACGTGAACCTAGGGGTTAAGAGCACGGTCATATTGGTCCGAGGAGTCGGGGTTCCAACCTAAAAATCTCACGAGGGCACTCACCAACTAGGTGTGGGAGTCGATGGTTTTGGTGATTGAACTACTATTCTAAGGTCAAAAAGGAAAGACGATATAAAAGTAAGGGCTCGGGGGTAGTACCGGGCCTCCCAACAAAGAACTAAACATGGATTTTGTGGTTTTAGGAACGATCGGTATTCGGTCGTTAGGTGTGAGGATTGCATGCATACTAAGCTAGTATCGATTCCCCTCGCCAGAGAGGTAAATCAATATTTGCTTCCTATGCATGAGCTAGTGTCAATCTGTCCCACCAGGGTGATAGGTTCACGCATACTTCCTAAGTGTCGTCATGACCAATCTTGTGCATGACTGTACTTGGTAGCACGAGAATGCAATTCTGAATGATCAATTCCGCATCCCTCTCGCCAGAGTTAGGATTTGGAATCTATTAAACCTCCCTAGAGTTCCAATTTGATGCTTGGAAGGATCCATAACCTCCCACCACCCGATATCCTTCAATTATGGAATGGAAAACTAGGGCGGAACACCTAATTACCCCATTAATCTCTCTATTCCCATTAATTTGTGTCTAATCCCCCATGAGAGGCTCTAATTACCCCATAACCCTAAGGGAACTAACAACTCATAATTAACACTAACACTACTTCAATTATCAAACCAATACTTGACATGAATCTAGTAAAACAATGGAGAAAAAAAAATAACAACACGAATTAAACTAACTAAAAGCATGAAAAAGATAACCAAAGAAGCAATTAACTAATTAAATGTTGAAAGTAAAAGGAAAGAAGAGGAACTTACTAAAATTTGGAATTGATTCAAGGCTTCAATGTAGAAAGAACAAGAATGAAAGATTCAATTACAAAACATAATCCCTAATCTAATTACAAGGAATTAAACCTAATCTAAAAACTAATATAAGGGCTAATCCCTAAAACTATAACCTAAACTCTGGAATGAAAAACTGCTCTCAAAAAGGGTAGAGTTTACAATATAAATGTGGGGGGGGGGGGGGGGAAGACAGGGCAAAATATAGTCGTTTTTCTCGAAAAAATAAGTCGGCAGAATTGGGGGGCTCACAACCGCGAGGTAGGTTCTATCCAAAGCCCAATTTTTCCCTTTCTGAGGCGTCACGACCGTGAGGGATTGTGTAACGGCTGTGACGTTCTTGCTGCCCGAAAACTAGATCTTGTTTTGGCCATATCTTCCTCGTCTGACGTTCGATTGATTTGATTCTTGACTTTTCGGAAAGCTTTAGGAGTCTACTTTCTATTGACATAAGCCTCAAAGTCATTGCATATGTCGACTTTCACACACTTCTTTCCATTATACTCATAAATCTTTCATCTCAACTCGGAATGGACCTTATGATATATCATCGAAAAGCTCTTTTGATGAGGAAGCAAGGAATGGATGTGAAGTATGCAGTTTATAGCATTGATCCTCATCTATCCTTGAATTCATCCCGATTTGGCGTTTTTTTGTGCACTTTCCCTCCATTTGCATATTATTGGCGAAGAAACCTAGAAGAGAAGAAAAGTAACATAAAAATACTATAATTATTCATGGCACCGAGGAAAATGCCAAGAAAAGAGATGCATTTAGGCTCAAAACCAGACCTAAACAAAGTTCATAACCTTAACCTCGAATCCACTTCTTGTTTCATAGGCGGATACTTTCTTGTTTCTTTTCAGTTTTGTCTTAGCTTTTTCCCTTAAAAGAGTCGGGTAGCGACTCCTTTTTAAAGCAAAACACATTGGGATTGTTTAAATTATGTTTAACATGGTTTTACAATGTACCGGTGCAACTTTAGGGTGATTTTATATATTTTTAAATAGTGGTTGTATAAATTACCTTCTTCTCGAGTCTAACATTTTGTTAGCAAATTGGACTAACCCTAAAGAGTTTGAACAAGTGGATGTTTACTCCTAAAGTTTAGTTTAGTTACTCATGAAATGCATAAAGTAAAGGGAAGGTGATTTTACAACTACTACTCATAAAATGTGCGAATAATATTTAAAGACTTTTAACAGTGAATCCAGACATAAATCACCCCGTCTCGCGGATGTTTAGAAGTCTGAACAATATACGTGAAAAAAAATATCAACAACACAAATAGGTTAAAGTAAGACAAAGGACAGTGGACAGACCCTGTGCAAAACCACCAACATTAATTATAGTCAAAATCACTTCAAATGCATGTGGAACCAATCATAGTAAACCCAAGAGTTAACGATAAAAAAGATAGAAATTTACGCAAACACATATTCAAAATAGATATAGGGTTAAAGAAGTGAGCAAATGATCTGAACTAAAACAAAACTATAAATTAACTAGCTGAAAATAGAAGCATTTGAAGAACTTTCCTTTAGAATACTTTATGTGTTCCTGACATATCTATAAAAACAAAAAAACTAAGCGAAATTTAGATCAGAAGATTGTTCATTTGATACCTGATGCATACATGGGTTCCTACTTTGAAAAATTTTGCTAAGTCAACTGGAACCCTCCCTTTGTCTCTTTGTGAGTTTCTCAATGAGCCCCAAAAATCCTAGGCTTAATTAGTCTCCATTTTGCTATCAACAATTTATATTTTTTTTTACAACAACGAATGAAAGGGAAGAATGAGAAACAATGGAACCTGTGGAAGTATATCAGAAGATGGATTTCAGATAAATTTAGGAAGCTCTCAACATTCCATTGCTACTGATATTACTTTCACTATTCGATTGTCTAATCATGAAAGACCAACTTAACTCCTTATATGTTTTACCAAACATCTTGTTCTAGCACAACCCAAAAAAAATACCCAACTGAACAATAAACAAAATCAAACCTCACAAAGGAATATCCTATTAAAAGCATAATTTGATCAAATTTCAAACTTAATTGATGCCCAATGAAGTGGTATGAATCCCACCTCATCCAAATTAATAATAATCACACAAAAAAACGACAGCAAGTTGACTAGTCCCTGGAAGAATAAGCAAAACCTAGATGCCAAATGTGTTAGGGGCAGAGGGGTCAATTATGCAATTACAATGAACCCATTAAGACTGAAAAAGAAAAACAAGTGGTAAACAAAGAGGCCGAGCACCTTGGTGTGCTCCGAAAAGTGAGGATGTCGGAAGATATTGGTGGTGGCAGAGGGAAAACAGATCGAGAGTGACAATGAAGATTGAGTTTTTTCTTGCCCTTTGCTTTAATAGTGAATGAAAGGGAAGAATGAGAAATGATGGGACAGTGCGTGGTGTTTTTCTAAATATTTGTAATTTATTTGTTATGAGGCTTTCACTGATGGCTGTGGTTGTGTGAATTGTTTAGCAGGAAACGGAAAATACAATTCATTTTTTACATCCCGTCTTTACCCCCACCCCAAAAAGGAACGAAGGAACCATATTAATTAACCCTAGTGCAACATTTCTAATTAAAAAAATTTAATCTTTCCGCAAGCATTTGATTAGATGGTTATTGTAACACAAGTATTTAACTATTGCAATAAGTATCAACTTAAGGTAACAATTTTTGAAAATATTACTGTACAAAAAATGACTAACCAGGTCCTTATATTTTTGATATAATTATTTTTAGGGTCCTATATTTTGATAAATGATTATGGGATAACATTATCTTTGCGGTAAATTATTTATTAGGGACATTCTGACCAATTTTCCTGTCTAAAACTGCATGAAACAATGATTTTTGTATTTAAGATTGTTTTAATTGACATCCACTATCATTTTAGACCTTAGAATTTAGGGTTGGTCAAAGATACATACCCCTAATCAACAATGAATACTGCAATTCATGCTTTGTTCGCCGGAAAATAGATCGGAATGTTCCTCAGAAATAATTACAACAAAGATAATGTCACTCTACAATTACTCCCTCCGTTTTTATATAAGTGTTGCTTAGGTATCTGTGTCAAAAATTTTGACCGTTAATATCTTAATTAATTTGTATAATGATTTATCAAACAAAATTGATATCATTAGATTCATAAAAAAAAATGCTATTGAAAAAGTATAATATCATATGTTTTTACAAAACTATTATATGAGAAATGGTTGATTAATGATGCACCTCAAAAAGCGTGAATGACAGTTAATAAAAAACGAAGGGAGTATTTATTAAAATACATGGTTTTTTAAATAATTACATCAAAATATAATGACCTTTAGTCGTTTTCCCTATTACTGTAGGGTATCCAATGTAATACTTATGAAAGTTGTTACACAAACGAGTCTTACTATATATAGCTATGTTTGGTTGTAATGTTTAGGCTCACATTTTTAAAGTACAATTTAGCTTACGACTAATACTTTTATATATTGTGTTGGGTTAGTTACATTGAAACAATAACATAGCATGAATACTGACAATATTTAATTTGGGGTTCTTAGTCTTTGTTATGTAATGTTTACAATGAAGTATTTTAACAAAACTTTTGAAGACACTTGGAGATCAATACATTTAGGTTTTGGTTTTTGTCTACTGGAATTTTTGTCAATTTATTCACAAGTATTAATTAGCTTGTTCGTATAGTGGTTGTATCTAATACACGACTTTATATTTTGAAAGTATGACTATTATTTATAATTATTTTATTGTTTTGACTAATAGATTGTACACTAATTACAATTGTTACCATTAAAAAAAATATATATGTAAGAGCAACAACACTTGTTTGTGTGGAGGGAGTTATATCTTCCAAAACTTTTATAAGTTTGCATCATGTTAAATAACCACACATGAATGTGCAGCTAGCAATAACTCCGCAGATTTCAACACACTTATCTTCCGCACACTTGTGTTCAATTTTGGCGGATGCTATTTGCACATTATAAGCGTAGTTGGAATCTAAATTAAATGTGTGAAAAAACAAACTTTGTTGCAGTTCGTACATGAATTTCCATGTTAAATATTTCAAGTATACGAAATCACAAAATATAGGTAACCTAGGAAGTACTCCCTTTGTTCCATAATGTTCGTGAATGTGTTTTACATGTAATGGAAGTGTAGAAACTTTGACTGTAAACTTTTTATATATATAATTATTTTTTTATAAAAATTATTATCATGAGATTGTATTTTAATACCAATGTTTTATAAATTAATTTTGGAATTTATGTCAAGGTGATGTATTAGAGAGCATGACAAAATTAAAGTGACTAATATTGAGAAAATTGGGTAAATAGTAGATTAAAAAGTTATCATCTATATGGATAATGTAAAGAAAATCTTAATCAACTCTTCAGTAGCCAAAAGAAATATCAAATATGCATTTTAAACGTTCAATCAATAAAAACTGAAAATTACACCATCTACTATTCTACTCTAACAAACTTATGCTTTGGATTTTTATCATCTTTATAAAAACTATGAAAAATATTCCTTGGAAAATTTTAAGTAATTCAACATTTAATAGCTTCTATATTGTTAGAAAAGATATTTTTATTTACGGTAAGTTTTTTTATAATTTTTTATGAATATCAACATGTATCCTAAAGTGTTTTCCATAGATATATATCCTAATTTGAAATGCATCAACTTTTTTCTTTCAGTCCAACCGTATGTTTCTCCTTATTGTAATAAGAACTATTTCAAGATGGTTAAACCATAACAACACATAAACTAAGATAAATTCTATCAAATATCCAAAAATAGTATTTGTCATAGCTAGATCTTAGTCAATCAAGATGCACCTTAATCTCAGATTAACTTAAAATAGTGATAAAAGTTTCGTATATAACATTCAAGTTTTAACTAGTGACTTCAAATATCATGTTCGAAAACATAGTCATTCATTTATGTGATACTCTTTTTCATCAACACTGACATCTTACTATACAACTAGATCGAAGTTCTGACATATCCACCATGACTCAATCACAAACTCTATTAGTATGGACTTTGGCGATGCTACTAACCACCAGCCTTGCAGCTAACAAAGTTCTTGATGTAGGTGTAAATTGGGGGAACATTGCAACAAACCCATTAGATCCGAAGATCGTTGTACGCATGTTGAAAGATAACCATATAAAAAAGGTGAAACTTTTTGACGCTGACTCCTCAACGCTCGAGGCTTTATCTGGCAGTAGGATTCAAGTGATGGTTGGCATACCTAACAATATGCTAAAAGATCTCACTAAGTATAAAAATGCCAAAGAAAGGGTTAAGAAGAATGTAACAAAATATCTACATGATGGAGGAGTTGACATTAGGTAAATCTCTAACCAATTAAAACAAAAATTCCTTTTTCAAATTACAAATTTTAACTCTACACGGTGTTATAAGTTTCAATCTTCTTTGAAACCATAACTTTAATTGAAAGCTATCACAAGCTCATCAATGCATGTACTTATGCTATAATTCTTTATTTCTTTGTCTTAATGAGCCATATTGTTTTTTTTTTTTTTAAGTATTTCTCACAATAACTCTTAGCTATGTAAATATAGGTATGTGGCCGTAGCAAATGAACCTTTTTTAGCTAGTTATAATGACGAATACAAAGAAAATACATTTCCGGTGGTACAAAACATACAAAAAGCAATCGAGGAAGCTGGTCATGCCAACACCATTAAGCTGTCAATCCCGCTTAATGCAGATGTGTACGAATCATCGACAAACGTACCCTCAAATGGAGATTTTAGAAAAGATGTGAAGAAAAAAATGGTTGAAATAGTTAAATTCTTCAAGGAGAAAGGTTCACCTTTCTTGGTCAACATTTATCCTTTCCTTAGTCTCTATCAAAATGTTGGTTTCCCGGAGGAATTTGCGTTCTTCGGGGATGGAAGTAACAAAACAATCCAAGATAAAAATAATAAATACACCAATGTGTTTGATGCAAACTATGACACCCTAGTTTGGACATTAAAGAAGTATGGAGTTGCCAATTTGAAGATCATTGTTGGAGAAATCGGATGGCCTACAGATGGCCATATCAAGGCCAATGCTACTTATGCAAAAAGGTTCTATGAAGGTTTGCTTAAGAAGTTGGCCGCTAACAAGGGAACCCCTATGCGTCCTGGAAAATTAGAGGTATTCTTGTATACTTCATCTTCTTTTATTCATGAAAACTACTTAGCTTGGTATTATGTATACATATACATATGACAGTTTTATTCATTTATTTGACATGTTATGTAGTTATCATATGTGAAATGATTGTGCTATGTTACGAACTCAATTAATACTTTAATATCATGTTGGAGAAAGGAGTATTATGTATACTTGAATATTATGTTGGAAAGTGGAGTACTATGTATATATGCACACATGATAGTTTTACTCACGTATTTGACATGTTACGCAGTTATCATATGTGAAATGATTGTTTGTTGTTACTAACTTGATTAATACTTTTAAATCATGTTGGTGAAAGGAGTAATGTAGTCATAGAAATTCAAAGAATCACAAATAGCATGACATCCACTTTGTAATATCAATTAAAGAAACATATGAATAATAGCATTGACAATTTATTCTTGTCCCATATATTTCGGAAATTACTTAATGAACAAGTTTTTCCTTTGTAAACTTGTACATAGGTATACTTATTTGGGCTTTTGGATGAGAACTTAAAGAGCGTTGCCCCCGGCAACTTCGAGAGACATTGGGGAATATTTCGATATGATGGGTACCCTAAGTTCCCAATTGACCTTACTGGCAAAGGAAACAATAAGATGTTGGTCGGAGCCAAGGGTGTCGAGTACCAAGAGAAGAAATGGTGCATCCTTAACCCAGAGGCTACAAATGGGGAGAAAGTGCCAGGTGCACTCAACTACGCATGCGCAAGAGCTGACTGCACTGCTCTTGAGTATGGTTCCTCGTGTAATCACTTGGATGGTACTGGGAACGTATCCTATGCATTCAACATGTACTTCCAGATGAATGACCAAAGTGTCGAGGCTTGTCAATTTGAGGGGCTAGCCATGATGACCAAAAGTAATGCGTCACAAAAGAATTGTTTCTTTCCTATAGCACTAAAATCTGAAGCAATAAGGGTTCAAATAGCTGCTAGTGCAGTAGCTCTTTTAGTATTTATGTGTTTTTTGTCTTTGTTGTTTTAAGATTGAGCATTAGTTAAGGCACATTAGTCATGATAAGCTAATAATTTTTTTACTTTTAGCTTGTCAATTCCTCTGTTATGGCCTATATTTCTTAAGCATAAGTTCAATTTTAGAGAAGAATATAACAGTACACTTGTAGTCCGATTGTTAAAGCTAGATTATAGTATGGTAGATTAGGAGCAAAAGGCAATGGAACGTATACCATACAGTGGTCACCGTACCATATTATTTAGGAGAAACTTGATGTCAAGGATGACATGGAGGAATCAAATCACACCTCTAGTTAACACTTCACGAGTTTAACTCTCAACGTACAAAAAGCCAAGGATTTGGTTTGCTATCACGATTTCCTGTTCTAATTAGACTAATAGATTAGAGATCACAATGGTAAGCTGGATCAAATGTGTTCTACGATATGACAAAAGTGGAGCTTTTTGCTTATCATTTATCCCCTCACATTTCTTTTGCTTAGAGCCCTCTAATTGAGCATCGAGAATTGAAATTGGAACTGTAGCTGAGTTATTCTTTGACCTTGCTAAACCATATAATTGTTCCTAACAATGGGATTACTTTATTACTTCTTTTTAAGATTTAAGTTGAACTATTTACTCGCTTGTTTGTGTATTAAGATGGCCATTACAAAATTTTCTCTTTCGAATCCATTTTTAATATTGGCCCCTAGTCCTTTACCCTAAAGCATTCGAGATTTTTGCCGAATTGTAGTGTTGAAACACTTCGAGCACCTCCGCGTAACTAGATACCCTAATCTTATTTAGGAAAATTTTTGACAACCATGACATAAAAGAAGCTCATGATCTTTGAATGATGTCATCCTCCTACATGTTAAAAGTCATCGAAGAAGTGGTCAAGGAGCAAAGGTTAGTCTTCAAGGCTTGGTTTGATAAGAATGCAAGCAATTAGATCTTCCATGAGGACGATGATGTGGAACTTCGATAAAAGGACAAGGATAATTTGGTGCCATCATACTTCCTTACGACAGTCCGACCCTAATAGTGTACTCAAAATATGTTTTTAGTGGACAGGTAGAACATTTTATGTCGAACTCTCTTGTTCCTCTAACAATCCTAGTACCTCCTTAAGTTCCTTCATCCATTGGACCCCTCGTGGATGTTGTGATTAATTCTACCCACATTTCTTCTTATAAGCTTGGCCACTTATTCGTGATTTATATTAAGATATGTAGGCTTAGGCGCCTTTAAACCCAATCCTGCCACTGAAGTATTATTTGGTCAACATGAAGCTTTAGGAGGAAATAGGACGTTGTGAGAGGTGTCTAATTTGGTGGTACAAAAGTTTGGTTCTTTGTCTTTACAAGCTCATAGTTGCATTTACTCATGCCTTAGTGATGTATGCAAGGTCCTAAGATCAGAGTATTGACCTCACAGTACACTACACTAACACAACTCACACATAATCTGGCCTCAAAACAGATAATCAAATACAAATCCACCCAAAACAGTCCTCAACACAGAGAAACAACTATAAACTCCTCAAAACAGAGCACAAACACCAAAACATAAATGGATGAAATGGATGATGATGAAATGATGATCGGATGAACAAACTTACAATCAAATAGTAACCGAAGATAGTCTTGAGGCTCGAGCTGATACAGACCCACCATAGCTAGAACATCAAGGGCAATGGACTCAGTGACCTCAATAGATACAGACACACCACCATCGAGATTACCAAGCTCTACACCCACCACAAGGATTGCCAAATCCTTGCTACTGTAGTAGAATTAACCAGAGATGAGAGTTTAACGTCACTCACAAACAAGAGGCTCAATTAAGGCACTCAAAATGCTATTGATTTCACTGATAGATAATGACCTCAAGCTACCGATTACAAAGTATATAAAGCTAGGGTTGAGCTAGATGATTAAGGGTTTCCCATTGCTCAAGAAACTTTCCTAATCCGACATTAAGCTACTTACCTAACTTAGTAAGCTAATTAAGGCTCATTACAAACTGGATAACATCAAAATAAAATGACATAAAATCTAACAAACGCGTTTTCTTTATTACAAACGGTTAAATCACCTCACAAGCTGGAAATTGCCTCAACAGCTCGGAAGTGAGTCTCAATGGAGGACCTCAATGCTGTATCACCTCATAGAACTGGAATATCCTGAACAGTCCAGAAGTGATGTCTTCAAAGAGGACCTCAGAACTAACAAATATCTCTACTGAGCTGGAAAGTCCTCAACAGCTCTAAAGTGAAGTCTTCAAAGCACTTGTGAGGACCTCAATCCAAAGATGTGGAATTGAGAAATAGCCTCACTGGTTGGCTGCTGCTGCTGGTAATGATGTTGTTGTTGTTCGATGACCTCATGACTTGTTGGACCATCATGAAACACTCTTGGATGTAAGTGTTTGATGTTGTTGATGATGGCCTTGGAGTTGGTGAGGTGTCGTTGGCCGATCTCCGATGCCGGTTACGATCTTTGGATTACGCTGGTTCTGATGGAGGACCTCCATCGTCCTCCCCAGGTTGAGGAAAGTTTGTCCTCAAACTTGGAAGGTCTTCATTCTCTGGAAAGTAAGGCCTCAAATATGCAACGTTGAATGTATCACTACCTCCATAATCTTCAGAAAGGTCTAACATGTAAGCATTATCTCCAATCCTCTCAAGCACTTCAAAAGGACCATCAGCTCTTGGTGTTATCTTTCCCTTCCTCTTGGTTGGAAATCTATCCTTCCTTAGATGAATCCACACTAAATCTCCTGGCTTGAAAATCATCTTCCTCCTATGCTTGTTTGCTGATGTAGAAACTTGCTCAGAATACTTGATGATCTTCACTGTGACTTGTTGATGAAGCTTCTTGATCTCCTATGCATGTTTACCTGCTTCATAACTAAACCTCGCAGAATTTGTTAGTGGGGACAAATCCAATGGAGTTATAGGATTTCTACCGTAGACAACCTGTAATGGTGATGGGCTAGTTGCCTTGGATGGTGCTCTATTGAAAGCAAATTCAGCATGAGACAAGAGGGTGTCCCATCCTGTTTTGTTTGTGGATATCAGTGACCTCAATAGTGTTCCAAGTGTCCTGTTTGTGACCTTTGTTTGCCCATCAGTTTGGGGGTGACAAGCTGTGCTATACTTCAGCTGGGTGCCCAACTTCTTCCAAAGAGTAACCCAAAAATGACTTAGGAACTTGACATCCCTATCTGACACCATACTCCTAGGAACTCCATAGAGCCACACTACCTCCTGGAAATACAATTCAACCACCCTCATAGCATCATAGGTGGTATGGCAAGCAATGAAGTGAGCCATTTTACTGAATTTGTCCACAACTACCATGATTGAATCTTTCCCTCTTTGAGTTCTTGGTAGACCAACAATGAAGTCTAGGCTGATGTCCTCCTAAGGACTGTTTGGAATTGGCAAAGGTGTGTATAACCCTTGAGATAAGCTATGACTCTTTGCAATCTGACATGTAGCACACCTCCTGTCCCAATGCTCAACATCCTTCCTCATTTTAGGCCAACAATAATGTTCCTTCAACATAAGAAGGGTCTTCTCAATGTCAAAATGACTTGCTACGCAACCTCCATGAAATTCAGAGATCAACAACTTCCTAAAACTGCTCCTTGGAATACACAACCTTGTTCCTTTGAAGAGAAATCCCTAGTCTATGTGGTATAGACTTTGAGGATGTCCCTTGCATTTTTGGTACAATTCTCCAAAATCTTCATCATTCTCATATAAAGCTTTCAACTGTTCAAAACCAAGCACTCTTGCATCCAAAACTTGTAACAACAAATACCTCTTGGACAAAGCATCAACTCCTTTATTAAGCTTCCCAGATTTGTGATGGATCACAAAATGGAATTGCTGCATGAACTCCACCCACGTAGCATGCCTAGTGTTGAGTTTATGCTGCCCCTGAATGAATTTGAGGGCCTCATGATCACTGTGTAGAATAAATTCAGCTCCAATAAGATAATGCCTCCAATGTTGCAAAGCTCTAATGATGGCATAAAATTCCTTATCATATGTACTGTACTTCCTCTTGGCCTTATTGAGTTTCTCACTGAAATAAGCTACTGGTTTTCCCTCTTGAGTCAACACTGCTCTAATGCCCACACCTCAGGCATCACACTCCACTTCTAAGACTTTGGCAAAACAAGGTAATGCCAACACTGGTGTTGAGGTTAGCTGTCTTTTAATCTCCTCAAAAGCTTTCTGTGAAGCTGGTGTCCAAGTAAAGCTCTTCCCCCTCACTAACTCTGTCATAGGAGCTAGAATAGTGCTGAAGTTCCTCACAGATCTCCTGTAGAAAGATTCCAATCTATGGAAGCTCCTTATCTGCTGGATTGATGTAGGAATAGGCCAGTCTCTGATGGCTTTGACCTTCTCCTCATCTACTTGAATTCCTTCTGATGTCACAATATAACCAAGGAATATAACATGGCTGGTGAAGAATTGACACTTCTTGAGGTTCCAATACAACTGCTCTCTACTCAGGATCTCTATAACACTCCTCAAGTAGTTCACATGATCCTCCTCAGACTGGCTATAAATGAGTATATCATCAAAATACACAACAACATACTTCCCAATCAATGGTTTCAGAACCTAGTTCATAAGTCTCGTAAATGTTGAAGGTGCATTTGTCAAACCAAAAGGCATGACCAACCACTCATACAAGCCTCCCTTAGTCTTAAAGGTTGTCTTCCACTCATCTCCCTCATAAATTCTGATCTGATAGTATCCACTCCTCAAATCAATCTTTGAAAACACAGTTGAGCCATGGAGCTCATCAAGCATATCCTCAAGTCTTGGAATAGGATATCTATACTTGATAGTAATCTTGTTGATGGCTCTACAATCAATACACATCCTCTGACTTCCATCTTTCTTAGGGACCAATAATGCTGGCACTATACAAGGACTCAAGCTCTATCTAATCATTCCTTTCTCCAACAACTCATCAACTTGCCTCTGGATCTCATTGGTTTCAGCAGGGGTCATTCTATAGGCTGGTTTGTTTGGTAAAATAGATCCTGGGATGAGGTCAATTTTATGTTGGATGTCATTTTTTGGGGATAAACCTGGTGGCATTTCTTCTGGAAAAACATGTTGGTACTGGCTGAGGATAGGTTGGAATAAATGGTGGTTATTTTGTGGGGGTGGTTCATTTTGTGAGGCTGGTTCTTCATCAAGATCAAGAAAAAGAAACTCTTTGTGTTCACTAAACTCATGATGTTCAAATGGTAAGATCACATCAAGGGATTTCTGTGATTTTGGTTTTACGGATTTGCCTTTTCATACTTGAATCTACAAGTCTAAGTATGCCTTTATGATTCGGGAACTTTATTTAGGAGTTTATGACTTGGGTGCTTCATCACATTTCATAGAATTTACTTCTATATGTTTTCCTTCCCCTATTAATGATAGAAAGAGATCATTCAATGTGCATGAAAGTTGCAGCCGGACAATGCCAACATGGGGTCAAGGCCTTAGCAATGGACAACCAACCTTCCATTTTTCGTCCTCCCTGGATCAATTTATCTATTTTCTCATCTTCGAAAATTTTCAAAATTTTTCCAATTCTTCTGAATCAAAACATTTTCAAACCGTTCTGCCAACATTTATGTTGTTCCTTAACTTTGGTAATCATTTTAGATTCCTATCTTCCTAATCTAGGACTTGTACTTTCCAAAAATTCTATATCATCCCAGTTGGTTTATAGAGATTATTTCATGAGTATAAGAGTATCATAAAGTATGGGTACGTATATAACACATGTTACAAGATCATATTAACGTTTAACATAAGTAATATGGCAGACATGATTGATTTTGGACCTGACAAGAGTCATGTCATCAAGAATGTACGAATAAGAGGAATAGACCTGACACGGGCCTTGTAATGGGCTACATGGACCATGTATGCCTTAACATGGGTCGCCTTGACCTTGACATCGACCATGTCAAACCTATATTTAATGTCAAACAACCAATTTGATCTGGTTTTCATTATAAAATCTCAATTATCTATAATTTATTTAACCCTAACAACTATAATCCTTACATGGTTAAGATCATGATTCTTTTTAAGAGCCCCATTAATGGTGTTTACCAACCCCATTAATGGTGTTGCAGGTGATGTATGCAAGCTCCCAAATATCAGAGCATAGAGCCTACAATACTCCACACAGATACACACACCTTGCTACTGACCTTAAACTAAACTAATTGAATGCAATTAGCTGGAATAGATGACAACCCAACAAGGAAATAAAAGGGATAAGCTTGTGTTCACTCTGATCCAGGCACACCACAGGATAAACACAAGGGCAAGGACTTAGTTACCTCAACAACTACAGACACACCACCATTGAAGTAATCAAGCTTTACACACACCACCAGGTTTGCCAGCTCCTTGATACTGAAGTAGATTTAACCAATTAAGAGTTTGTTGACACTCACAAACGAGAGGCTCAACTATGGCACTCAGAATGCTATTGAAATATCATTGATTGTGTCTTTAAGCTGCTGAATACATCACTATATATAGCTAATCCTAATCAGTTTGATTAGAGGCACTTAATTAAAGTAACCTGCTAACCTCCCTTCTAATCTAGCTACTGAATTAAACCAAATACATCATATTACAACCTATTCTAGCTAATAAAATTCTGTTACAGTTGAAAATGTAAAAGAAAACAAGGCTGGCTTCATATTGGACCAAAATCCCAAAGGTTGGCAATTTCAACCAATCAGGGCCTTTCCTAACTAGGAGGGTAACTCTAAGTTACCTCAGTAACTTTCCCGGGCTTTTCTTATGCTAGATGTAATCTCAATAGTTTAAGGAAGGCTGGAAAAGACTTAGATAACCCTCATAGTAGCTGAACAAAATAACTTAGCCACAGGACTGAAGTTCTGGAAAAACTGATAACAAACAATCCTTTTGGGATTGTCTGTTCTGGTGCCTGTAACTTGATGTTTCCTTGCTCGATCATGTTGGGACTTGACTTGTCCTTGGAAAATACATGACAAGGAACAAAAAACTCATGGGGAGCCTTTGCTGAATCTCACTCAATTAAAAGATAAAGAATTGAAAAGAATGCATGCTTGGACTGTTTGTGCTGGGAACTGATTTTGGCTTGGATGGCCAATGCTGGTGGGATGAGTGGCTGTGCTGGCCAGGACTTGCCTTACCAAGGTGTAGCAAGTCTGGATGGATGAAGTTGGTGGACTGGTGGCTGTTGTTGACTCCTTGAACTGCTTTGAACTGCTGCTGAGAGTGGAAGCCTGCTGTTTCTGCTGGAAATGCTCCAACAGTTGCTGAGTTTGGTTCAGCAAGGCTTGCTGCTGACAATGTTGGTGCTGAAGATGCTGCTTGAACCTCCTTGGGTGATGAAGATGATCTATAAGTTGCTCGAGTTGTTGCTGTTGCTGTTGCTGGATCATCCTCCTCCTCCTGGTCTGAACTTGCTGGTGACACTTGAGCTGCTGCTGGATGTGTTAGATGGTCTCTATCATCCTCCCTAGCTTGAGGAAAGTTTGTCCTCAAACTTGGAAGGTCTTCATATGCTGGTAAATAGGGCCTTAAGTCTGCTATGTTGAAGGTAGCACTGCCTCCATAGTCTTCTGAAAGATCCAACTTGTAGGCATTATCTCCTAATTTCTCCAGGACTTCAAATAGGCCATCTGCTCTTGGACCTAGCTTTCCTTTTCTCTTTGTTGGGAACCTTTCCTTCCTTAGGAATATCCACACTAGGTCTCCTGGCTCGAAAACCACTTTCCTCATGTGCTTGTTGGCTGAAGTAGCTGCTTGCTCAGAGTACTTGATGATTTTCTCTCTAACCTGCTGATGAAGCTTCTTGATCTTCTCTGCATGTGTACCTGTTTCATGACTGAACTTTACAGAATTGATTAGTGGAGATAAAAAGGAGTGATAGGATTTCTCCCATATACCACCTGAAATGGGGAAAGGCTAGTTGCCTTTGAAGGGGCTGAATGCAGACTCAGCATGGGGCAAAAGAGTGTCCCATCCTGTTTTATTTGTGTTTATCAGTGATCTCAATAGAGTTCCTCGTGTCCTATTGGTCACCTCTGTCTGCCCATCAGTCTGTGGATGGCATGCTATGCTGTACCTAAGCTTTGTCCCTAGCTTCTTCCATAGAGTCACCCAGAAATTACTCAAAAATTTGGCATCCCTATCAGACACCATGCTCTTAGGGACTCCATGAAGTCTCACCACTTCCTGGAAGTATAGCTCAGCTACCCTTACTACATCATTGGTGGTATGGCATGGAACAAAATGTGTCATCTAGTTGAATCTGTCTACCACCACCATTACTGAATCTCTTCCCCTTTGTGATCTAGGCAGACCAACTATGAAATCCAAGCTTACATCTTCCCATGGGCTTGTAGGACTGGCAATGGAGTATACAACCCTTGAGGTAAGCTGTGGCTCTTTGCTACTTGACAAACTGCACACTTTTTAACCTAGTGTTCCACATCTTTCCTCATTCTTGGCCAACAATAATGCTCTTTCAGCATGAGAAGAGTTTTCTCAATGCCAAAGTGGCCTGCTAGACATCCTCCATGGATTTCTGAAAGTAGTAGCTCCCTGAAACTACTCTTGGGTATGCACAACCTTGCTCCTTTGAAAATAAACCCTTGATCTATATAATATAGACTCTGAGGGTGTTCTTGGCACTTCTGGAAAATCTCACCAAAATCTTCATCCTCTTTGTACAAGGCTTTCAACTGCTCAAAGCCAAGTACCCTTGCATCTAGAACCTACAATAACAAATATCTCCTTGATAGAGCATCAGCTCCTTTATTCAGCTTCCTGACTTGTGATGGATCATGAAGTGAAACTGCTGCATGAACTCTACCCAAGCAGCATGCCTGGTGTTGAGTTTGTGCTGTCCTTGAATGAATTTCAAGGCTTTATGATCACTGTGCAATATGAACTCAGCTCCAATTAGGTAGTGCCTCCAGTGTTGAAGAGCTCTGATGATAGCATAGAACTCTTTATCATAGGTATTGTATCTCCTCTTGGCATCATTCAATTTTTCAGTGAAGTAGGCAACAGGTTTGCCTTCCTGAGTCAGGACTACTCCTATGCCAACACCTGAAGTATCACACTCAACTTCAAAAATCTTAGACAAGCTTGGCAAAGCTAGGACTGGTGCTGATGTAAGCTGCCTCTTAACTTCTTCAAATGCTCTTTGTGCTGCTGGTGTCCAAGAGAAACTTTTGCCCTTCACTAGCTCTGTCATAGGGGCTCGGATGGTGCTAAAATTCCTCACAAATATCCTATAAAATGAAGCTAAACCATGAAAACTTCTAATTTGCTGAATTGAACTAGGAATAGGCCACTTCCTTATTGCTTTGACCTTTTCCTCATCCACTTGAATCCCTGCTGCTGTCACAATGTAGCCAAGAAAAGAGACTTAGCTTGCAAAGAATGGCACTTCTTTAGATTCCCATACAACTGCTCCCTACTTAATATCTCCATCACACTCTTTAGGTGGTTAATATGCTCCAACTCAGATTGACTGTAAATAAGTATGTCATCAAAATAGACAACAACACACTTACCAATCAATGGCTTCAGAACTTGATTCATTAGCCTCATGAAGGTGGATGGTGCAATTGTCAGGCCAAAAGGCATGACTAACCACTCAAATAACCCTCCTTTGGTCTTGAAAGTTATCTTCCATTCATTCCCTTCACACATCCTGATCTGGTAGTAGCTACTTCTCATATCGATCTTGGAAAACACCATTGAGCCATGCAGTTCATCAAGCATATCTCCAAGCCTTGGGATTGGATACCTGTACTTAACAGTTATCTTGTTAATAGCTCTACAGTCAATACACATTCTTTAACTGCCATCCTTTTTAGGCACCAATAAGGCTGGTATTGCACAGGGGCTCAGACTCTCCCTTATCATACCCTTCTCCAGTAACTCATCAGCATGTCTCTGAATCTTATTTGTCTCAGCTGGGGTCATTCTGTAGGCAGGTTTGTTTGGCAAGACAGACCCTGGGACAAGATCTATCTTGTGATCTATGTCTCTCTTAGGGGGTATGCCTGGGGGCATTTCTTCAGGAAAGACATGTAGGTACTAGTTTAGGATAGGCTAAAATAGGGGGTGGTTATTTTGTGGGGGCAGGTCTTCCTCAATGTCAAGGAGAATGATTCCACTTTGCTCACTGAACTCATGCTGTTCAGCTGACAAAAGGACATCAAGAGTAGGCTCAACAATAAGGTTCTTAGGTCTTTTTGTGAGATGGGATGGTCTAAGAGGTGTAAGGGTGATCTTTTTGTTGTTTAGGCAAAGGGAATATGTGTTTGCTCTCCCATTATGGCTAACAGACCTGTCATACATCCAAGGTCTCCCTAACAATAGGTGACAGGCATCCATAGGAATCACATCACACCAAACTTCATCTCTATAAGCTGAACCAATTGAAAAATTGACAAGGCATCTAGAAGAGATCTTGATACCTTTACTTTGGTTCAACCGCTGTATGGTGTAGGGGGCTGGATGTGTGCTGGTAGCCAGATTGAGCTTCCTCACCATGGTTTCAGAGGCTGCATTGGTGCAGCTGCCTCCATCAATGATCAAGGAGCAAATTTTTCCACCAACTGTACATATAGTGTGAAAAATATTCTCCCTTTGCTCTGCTGCTTCATCTATTGCTGAACTGCTCAAGATCCTCCTGATCACTAGCATTTCTCCTTCATCAGGACCTGCTTCAACCTCTTCTTCATCATACACAGGGTCTCCGTGAGGTTCTTCATACTGCTCTTCCTCATCAAAAGGCTCAGGATCAAGCAAAAGAGCTGCTTGAAACTCAACCAAGGTGACTGCTCTCCTATTATGGCATGTAGATGCTATGTGCCCAAGTCCTTGGCACCTGAAGCATCTTCTGTCTGGGTAGGCTTTGCTAGCAGGGGCTGGGGTTCTTTGTGGGGCATTTTGTGGCTGATTTTGTGGGGGTCTTGGGGTTGGATATATAGATTGAGCCCCATTAATGGTGTTTACCAACTCTTAAGGTAGTGTTGCAGGTGAAGTATGCAAGCTCCCAAAGATCAGAGCATAGAGCCTACAATACACCACAGAGACACACACACCTTGCTGCTGACCATAAACTAAGCTAATTAAATGCAATTAGCTGGAATAGATGACAACCTAACAAGGAAATAAAAGGGATAAGCTTGTGTTCACTCTGATACAGGCACACCATAGGATAAACACAAGGGCAAGGACTTAGTTACCTCAACAGCTACAGACACACCACCATTAAAGTAATCAAGCTCTACACACACCACCAGGTTTACCAGCTCCTGGATACTAAAGTAGATTTAACCAATTGAGAGCTTGCTGACACTCACAAACGAGAGGCTCAACTATGACACTCAAAATGCTATTGAAATATCACTGATCGTGTCTTGAAGCTGCTGAATACATCACTATAGATAGCTAATCCTAATCAGTTTGATTAGAGGCACTTAATTAAAGTAACCTGCTAACCTCCCTTTTAATGTAGCTACTGAACTAAACCAAATACATCATATTACAACCTATTCTAGCTACTACAATCCGGTTACAGTTGAAAACGTAAAAGAAAACAAGGCTGGCTTTTGATTGGACCAAAATCCCAAAGGTTGGCAATTTCAACCAATCAGGGCCTTTCCTAACTAGGAGGGTAACTCTAAGTTACCACAGTAACTTTCCCGGGATTTTCTTACGCTAGATGTAATCTCAATAGATTAAGGAAGGCTGGAAAAGACTTCGATAACCCTCATATTAGCTGAACAAAATAACTTAGCCACAGGACTGAAGTTCTGGAAAAACTGATAACAAACAATCCTTTTGGGATTGTCTGTTCTGGTGCCTGTAACTTGATGTTTCCTTGCTCGATCATGCTGGGACATGACTTGTCCTTGGAAAATACATAACAAGGAACAAAAAACTCCTGGGGAACCTTTGCTGAATCTCACTCAATTCAGAGATACAGAATTGAGAAGAATGCCTGCTTGGACTGTTTGTGCTGGGAGCTGATCTTGGCCTGGATGGCCAATGCTGGTGGGATGAGTGGTTGTGTTAGCCAAGACTTGCCTTACCAAGGTGTATCAAGTCTGGATGGATGAAGTTGGTGGGTTGGTGGCTGTTGTGGACTCCTTGAACTGCTGGTGAAAGTGGAAGCCTGATGTTTCTGCTGGAAATGCTCCAATGATTCTTGAATTTGGTTCGTGAGGCTTCTTCTTGACAATCTTTGAAAGTTGCTTGAACCTCATTAGGTGATGAAGATGATCTATAAGTTGCTCGAGCTGTTGCTGTTGCTGTTGCTGGATCATCCTCCTCTTCCTGGTCTAAACTTGCTGGTGACACTTGAGCTGCTGCTGGATGTGTTGGATGGTCTCCATCAGCAGGTCTCCTGTAAAGGCTACAATATGGAAAGCTTTTCCCAAGATGATGAGCATTGTTCCTGCATTCACAGACAAGTATATGGATTTAACTTTGCTATACATCCAATTATGAAGGTGGTCGATTAGGTTGAAGTGCCCAACATCAAGTTCAAACCATATGAGATCCCCACTCACCGTATGTTGGAGTTCATGCGATTGCCACCTCACAAAAGAATTGATGTCGGCTTGTACTCTACAATTTGCCCATCCACCCAATATAGGGAAGCCAAAGTGTGGTACCACGCCCTATCACCAAGTTAAGGATGACTGAAATGAGTTATTTAAGGCCTTCGTCAATCACTACAATCGTATCTAGAAGAATCAAGCTACAATGGATGTCTAATTGCGATGAAGTAGAGGGATGACGAAGGTGGCATACCAAGTTGTCTCACATCAATGAGACTATATTACGTTTGTAATTGTCCACCTTCAAACAAAGTATTAAGGGCAGCCTGTCTTGTCACTTGGGTTACCATGTGATTAAAGACTTTGATTACTTAAAGGACATCTGTGTACAATTGGAAGCCATAAACAATGAAAAGAATACTTCGACACCATGATGGAAAGGATCTAGCTCCAATAAGAGGGCTACTAGTATGCCTAGCCACCCTCCTAAAATTGTTGAGACTAGCTCCATCCAACGTCAAGTACCTTTTGTGCCCAAATACGAGACTTACACAGCTCTTGACGTCTCGTATGCCCAAGCATTAGAAAGGATCATGAAAGAGGGGATCATTTTATAGCCTATGTCGAGTGGCAAGCTGGAGAACAAGATAAAGAATAGGGATTAGAACCAATTCTGTAGTTACCATCATTTTTGGGGTCATGATAAAGAAACATGTTGGACCCTTATAAACAAAATAAAAGACATGATAAGGGTAGGAACCCTTCCCGTTCCAAAGGCAACATCAAAGCCCAATAACAAGGAGAAACCTATGCCTAAACACTCCAACGCCATCTTCAAATTTGTCCATGAATTCAACCCTTCATCTCTCATAGTGGAAAAAGGACAATCAATTCCAAATGTCCTCGAGCACCCTGAAGTTCCCGTTATCAATGGTATCTGGGACAGCACAGGACGATGAATATGAATATGGGAACTCCAATGACAACTTGGTGGTTGGTACTAAAGGAGCCACAAATGAGGTGGCATTTCTTACTCGTTCAGGTCGTCACGAAACCAGACACACCACCATGTCAGTAGTCGTCCCTACCTGCTAATGGATATACTTAGACCCCGCCAGAGGATCCTCTTCTCACTCTAATAAAGAAGACTTAGGCAGAATTCACCATCTGGTAGTTGTTATGTGCTTGCAAGTACACGACTGTAGACACCGGATTTTGTACCGGCACAAGTGTACAAATCAAGCATAACAAGAAAAGAGGATAGCATGAAAGAAAATCCAAAGGACCATCCTCAATCAAAAGCTATCGGGCCAACCCACCACGAAAAGCCTTCATACATATGCCAACCATTTCAAATCCATTTTTTCCACAAATCATGTTGGCCCCATTTCTTTTGATGAGAGTAAAGTACACATCATAAGCTTCCCATCACTTTTTGTATTGCCTCAATCGGAGTCCGGATGAAAGAGTTATAGCCGTTCGAATTCGCACTTAGCCAGTTTTAAAACCCAAACGGGTTTTAACATTTTCCAGGCCCAGAAATCTGGCCCGGCAAAGCGCGCCCCAGCCTAGAAAAGATTATAACCCGCCTAGGTTATAATTGGAGCTCAGCACGACGCCGTTTCGCTCCACGTCATCGATCCGTGTGCTGGAAATTGTTATAACCCGCCTAGGTTATACGCGGAGCTCAGCGCGACGTCGTTCTCGCCACGTCATCAATCCGCGTGCTGGAAATTATTATAACCCTCGTAGGTTTTAAGCTTTCTAGCGCCAAAATTTGCATGCATGCGATTGGATCCCTTGATCTTTGCCCCACGCGTTTGACTTTGCCCTTGACCTCCCAAAACCCGCCTAGGTTATAGTCTTTAATGGCATGATTCGTGGGGTATGTTCCCCATGGTTTCCCTCCAAATCTCACACTCCCTCACCTATAAATACCCCCTCCATTCCACCTTCATTTCATCAACTTTCACCATCAACACCTATCACTACTACCATCTAATACTCTCTTCTCCCACCATATTATACTTCCACTCTCTCAAATTCTCTTCATCTCCTATCATTATTCTATCCTCCTATCATCCCCATATTATTCTTCCATCATCCCCTTCCATCACAAAATCACCTTCCTACACAACATCCATATTATACTTCTTTTCATCTCCCATAATCCCTTTCTCAAATCATACCCTTCACAACCATCCACATAACACTTCTTTCTACACCGCTCACATCATCCCATCCGACTTTCAAGTCAAGGGGCAATTCAAAGGGGTCAAATCCGCCATCGCTACATCTTAAGCAAGGTTCGATTCTTTTATTTAGATCATTGTGTTTAATCATGTAATCTTTTATTTAATTCCGTGCTTATACATATTTTGTAAAATAAAACCGCATTGTTTTTATATTGAATGATTTGAATAATAATTCCGTGAAATTAATCAAATTTCTCCCCGCTCTCTTTCTTTTCAATGTTGATTTTAGTAGAGTCTATTTTTATAAACAGGCGAATTCGAGAGTTCTTATAACTCTCGAATTCGTAACCTTACCCCCGAATCTAGAAATCGGGTTCGTAGACCGGAGTCTTTCTTTTTTTTTCATGGTTTGTCGATTTCCTTAAATCGGCTGGCGACTCTTTAAACAATTTTACAAATGCGTTTAATTATTTAAAATATTTGATTGATTACACAAAATTAATTTAAGAAAATAATTTAATTCATATCCAATATTTATCCAATGAGGGTCCCGAGAGAAAGGGGTCAGAAAATGATAAAACCTAGGCGGGTTTTATCATTTTCAACCCAATTTCTCTTTGGGCCGAAGAGATTAGTGGCCCAACCTGGAATCTGCTAAAACCTAGGCGGGTTTTAGTTGATTCCAGTGGCCCACTGGTTCTCTTTTGGGCCTAGATTTATTAATTGGATCGGGATTAAATTATTGTTAAATTAATTTGTGTAATTACGGATAATTTAAATAATAAAAAACGGGTTTGTAAATAAATAAAGTTTCATCACCCTGAAAACGAATTTTGAAAAAATAAAAATATCCTTATTTAAGGATTAAGAAACCTTAGTCGGCTACCAATCACGAATGTAGCGCATCCGAGAAACATTTCCCCCGAACGGGAATTTTTCCGGGTCCTACAGATTGGCGACTCCACTGGGGACTTGAACTTTAAAAAGAGGGTAAAACTTGAAAAAATCAAATTGATTTGAAAAGTGTAAAAAGGGAGAAGTTAATTTATTTCGCGCTTTTATTATTCTTTTAGGCATACCTTGCATACCGGGCCACTAATCGGGTCTTTTGACACGTTAGCACAAAGGTGACGGTTTAAGTTACCTAGGATTTCCCTTGAGAGCGGGAGGCCACTACTATGGGGATGGACTCTACATCTCTAAGCATTTGGTCGCTCCTCTCCCGGTGTCACACTCCGAGAGCTTCCTTGAAGTTCTTTGAGAAATACCCCAACTGCTTACCTTATGGTATGAAGAACCGGGGCGAAGGCATGCGGTAGGCTATATACCCAACCATAAAAGTCCATGAATTTAGAGCCTTGGTTTAGGGTACCCTTTTTCATGTGTATGCTATGTGCTATGTGTATCCCTCCCCTTTTCTTGTCTTTTTTTGTAAAGAGTCGACCCTAGTTTGGAGGTTTTGTTCTAGTCCATATAAAATTCATTGGGTTGAGAAAAGGATTATGTATTAATTAATATAATTAACTCAAAGACATTATGGTTAGCCCAAGTGGAAGGGCCCATTTATGTTTGAAAGTTGATTATCTTAATTGATAAATAAAAATTGACTCACCTTTGATGATATTATATGGCCCTTTATGAAATTCTCTTAATAAAGGTCCAAAAACAATTAATTAAAAAAAGAATAAAAATTAATTAATTAAAAGTCCAACAAAGTTAATGGATAACGTTTTAGACTGCATAATAGTCACTAAGCTCGAGTAAATGAATTTATCGATTTAATTAATCAATCTATCACATTTACGGTCGGCCCGTTGTTAGGCGCAACCATATTGGATTTATCAATTAAACCCATAAATTAATTATAACTCGCTTATTGTTGGCTTTATCCAGTACTTTACAATGTCCGTTTTCCCTGAGTAAATAAATAAAGCTTGTTGTATTGCTATGTGGAAATATGTGTCTGTATGTTGGGTCTTCATTAGAGTCGGACCTAATTTTGAGATATTGTTTTAGTCTGCGTAATAATCGTTGGGTTGAGAAAAAATTAATTTATAAACTAGATTAATTAACCTTAAATTTTACAGTCGGCCCGGTGGTGGGGCCAATCCATTTTAAAGGTTCATTATCCTTGTTTATCACCTCATTTTAACTCACCTTTGATGATTTTATTCGGCCCTTCTCAATACTCTCATACTCATGGTCCAAAGAAAATTGATTAATAATCAAACAAAGTCAGTGTGTGTGTTGTTCTAGCTCGCGTAATAGTCTAAAGATTAGAGAAAATAAATTTATAAATTTGATTATTAAGTCTAACAAATCCATGGTCGGCCCGTTGTTAAGCCCATCCATGGTGGAATTAATAATTGAGTTTATAAGTCTGTTTTAACTCGCCTTTTGATGGCTTTGTTCGGTCCTTTATAACATCCACTCTCCTTGAGTTAAATAAATAAATGTTTTGGGTCGCAAAAAAAAAAAAAAAGAGTGTAAATATAAGTCAAGTTGTCAATGTGTTCAGCATTATTCTAGTCCGCATAATAGCCAACATAGCTCGAGTCGTTTGAGTTGTTGGGCCAAGTTACGGATTCTCCTTAAAACGGTTGGCCTGTGGATTAGGCCCATCCGAATTAAGAAACACTGACTAAAACCTGTCAACTCATGATCCGCTCGCTATGCTTGACTTTATTCGGCCCTTTATAATGTCCTGTCGTTAGGTCCATGCGGAGTAGATGAGTCTTTGTTTCAGAGTCTACATGTGAATGTCTTTCAGTCTTTAGAAAGTCTCATACAAGGTCGTGTCATATGTGAGTCTTTTCTTAAGTCAATATGTATGTTTTGTTTTTGGGAAGTATAAACCTGGGTCATGGGTGAGTCTTTAGGTCATGTCATAAGTGAGTCTTTTCCTTGGTTAATGTGTTTTTGTCTTTTTTAGAAAGTCTAGTGTAAACCCAGGTCATGGGCTAGTCTTTGTTTTAAAGACAGGATATAAATGTCTTTTTCTTTAGAAAGTATCATATCATATAAGGTCTTGGATGAGTCTTTATGTTAGTGTCTGCATGTAAGTATCTTGCGTTCTTTAGAAAGTATCATATAAGGTCTAGGATGAGTCTTTGTGTTAGTGTCTGCATGTGAGTGTCTTTTTCATTGGAAAGCATCATATGAGGTCTAGGATGAGTCTTTGAGTTAGTGTCTGCATGTAAGTGTCCTGCATTCTTTAAGAGGTCTCATACAGGTTCGTAGGGCATGTAAACCCAAGTCATGGGTGAGTCCTTTTCCAGAGTCAACATATGAATGTCATGCGTTATAGAAGTTTCCTATAGGGTCTACATCATGCAAACCCAAGTCATGGGTGAGTCGTTAAGTTTCTTTCTTGAGTTACCATGTAAGTATCTTGCATTCTTTAGAAAGTCTCATATAGGTTCATAGGATCGGTCATGATCATGTAAATATCTGTCTTTTTATTAAGAAGTCTAATGTAAACCCATGTCATAAATTAGGATTTTCAGGTCAGCATATAGGCATTTGCACTTTAAGAGGTCTCATATAGAATTTAGGACATGTAGACCCATGTCGTGGGTAAGTCTTTTCCTTAAGTCAGCATATAGAAGTCTTGCATCCTAGGAAGTCTCATATAGATCTGTTAGCTCTTTTAAACCCATGTCATGGGTGAGTCTCTCCCGCGTCAGCAAATAGTCATTTTTTCATCTTAGGAGGTCCATATAAGTCGTTTAGGTCATGCATGCATTGGGATGGGTTTTGTTTCTTCATTTGTCCAGTGTCAGGGTCAAGGCCTGAGTTAACCATAAAGGGAATGTTTAGATGACGAGAATTTCTGCAACTACCATAGATCCCGAGGGAACAACATGGAGAATTGTTAGACTTTGGAGCACATGATCCATTCAGGGAAACTGCCTCTACCGAAAGCAGCACAGAGGACCAAGCATAACATGGATTCCCCATACGAGGACGAGGACACATCATCAAAGGAGCTTTAGAAGTAGCTACAGTACTGGTTGTCAGCTTTAGAAGGAGCTTTAGAAGTAGCTTTAGAAGTAGCTTTAGAAGTAGAATCAGTTCTTCGTTCACTTCGTTCCTCTGGTTGCTATGTGATCAAACAGAATTTCGTGCTTGTGCTTTTGACTTGAGTTGAGAAGTTCTCTCATCTTTCCATCATCCGTGCAAACCAAGTCTGAAAAATTTCATTTTCTCTTATCCTTCCATCTTTGTTGTATACCTCATTCCTATCGAATACAGGGTTTAATTAACGAAAAAAAAAAGAAAAAAAAGAGAGAAAAACAAAAGAAAAAGAGAGAAGTCAGTCTGCACTCATCAAGCAGGCTGGGAAAAAGGAGAGAAGACCGAAATCATCAGTCTCTTGAAAATGGACATCTCTATGCTCCTAGACCAGCAGCTTAACCAAATGTGCCAAGGACAGAGGACTTGAACCCAACCTTCATTTCACCACCCACATTACCCTCATTTTTCATCCAATCTCGACTTACCACCTACCACTCACATCTTTGACCTCTCCATGAAACTTCAACCCTTTTCAAACCCTTAACCCAATCCAAAAGGTGTGCCTTGACCAACCTAGTCATTCTCCTCATGATCAATCCATATCTACCCCAATTCCAAAAGGTGTGTTGTGACTAATGTCATCAGAAAGGCGAACAAGAGTCAATCTCATGGAGAAGAAAGTCAAAAAAAGAGATGAAAGGAAAGGGAAAAAAGTGAAAAAAAGTGAAAGCAAAAAAAAAGAGTTAGAAAAATGGAGTTCAAAAAAAAGAGAAGAAGTTGAGAGGGAAATGAAACAAAAAAAAAAAAAAAGAGGAAGAAAGAAAGAAAAAAGGGGTAAGAGGAGAATAAGAATTGAGAATATGAAAACAAGAGTCATGCACACCTCAGAAAACCTCATCTCAAGCCTTCACCTGCATCATCTATACACCTCAGCCTTCTATAACCTTCACAAACCTTCATAACCATATTTTCGAACCGTTAAGCCTTCCTCGAGGCACTATTCATCAAAGTTGCGCTAAAAGAACTACGACTAGCCTGATTCCACCTTGGCTACGTAGGAAAACCTCTTTGAGGCCTGACCGCTACATGGAGCATCCTTTGTCCTCAAAATATTGGTCTTTGAGAGAAAAAAGAAACAAGAGAGGCTAGCTTGGAATCCCAGGCTAGGCAAAAGGAGAGTGAGAGAATAAGAGAGGTTAGCCTAAAAGCCCGTCAGGGTAGGTTAAGCAAAAGGAGAGTGAGAGAATAAGAGAGGCTAGCTTGAAAACCCAATCGGGCGGGCCAGGCAAAAGGAGAGGAAACCCTGGATTCTATCTTTCATCATCATCAATCCTCCATCTTCCTTCTGTTAGACTTGGACATCATTCCATAACCATGTTCCAACCTTTTCCCAAGAGATGATGTCTATCCCATTTGACCATCTCTTCAAGACACGATCATTCTTGAGTGTCTCCCTATCTCATTCATCAATAAAGTCTCATCTACCATCCCTTTCAACCCTTTCTCAAGAGATGATGTCTATCCCATTTGACCATCTCTTCTCCCTTTCAAGACACGATCATTCTTAAGTGTCTCCATATCCCCTTCATTAATAGACCTTTGTCAACCATCTCTTTCACCAAGCATCTTCCAACCCCCCTTTTTAGCCTTTTCATCCCATCTCACCCTTTGAGGACTTTTTCAACTTAGTCATTAATGCAAGTACGACGCTCTGTGTGGCTTACTTCTCAGCAAGAGCGTTCACATCAGATCAGCAGCTAACTGGCAACCACATGATCATGAACAGACTCAGAAACAAGCTACTCTAAACTGGGGGGGCTCGCGCTACCTTTATGACATCAGTCAAGACATTTATCGGAGAAAGCTTCTAAGAGGGACACCTACTCCCTATCCTACAAGGTCCTGCATCTTCATTCTCATAAACGTCCTAATAGTGGTCTCATCAAAAAAAAAAAGAGAGAGAAAAAAAAGAAAAAAAAGAGAAGAAAAAAAAGAAAAAAAAAGAAAAGAGGGGCTAACTTGAAAACCCGTCAGGGCAGGTTAGGCAAAAGGAGAGTTTGAGACTCACGGCTAAGGACTATGTCTTCTCCTATTCCATGGTCCCCATGCCTCATCACGTCAATCCACATTGAAACTGGGGGCTTGTAAATCTCTAAGGTGCTCTCTAAAGCAGGACAGTATCATCAAGGGTCTACGCCAAACCGAGGGCTTGTCATACATCAGCATACAACAATCAAGGTCATCTACATGATCATTCAAGAAACGCATCCTTCAGGCCTGTTGCCTCCATCATTGTTCCATGTCCCGTGGATCGAAACATTAACTCATCCTGAATTTTCCTGAAATTCCCCACGAGTGGCCTTGATCCTTAGAAATCATTGTCTTAGGGAGTCATGGTTTTTAGGAAAGCATTGTCCAAGAAAATCTTTGTCTAAATATAAAGTTGGGGGGGTTGTCTGCATGCATTGCATGTTTAGCTGCATAAAAACATCATGTGTATATTCGGTCTAGGCATAATGGGTTTACATTGCATCTATAAGTCGTGTCAGAGCCTCATAGAGTCAGTTTGTCATGCATTAAGTCAGTCTGTCATGCATTAAGTCAGTCTGTTGTGCATTGAGTCAGTCTGTCATGCATCAAGTCAGTCTGTCATGCATCAAGTTAGTCTGTTGTGCTTTGAGTTAATTTGTCATGGATCAAGTCAGTTTGTCATGTATTGAGTCAATCTATCATGCATTGTGTCAGCCTGTTGTGCATTGAGTCAGTCTATGATGCATTGAGTCAGTCTGTTGTGCATTGAGTCAAGTCTATCATGCATCAAGTCAGTGTGTCCTGCATAAGGTCGATAGTCGTGCGTAAATGCATGAGTGCATGAATGCTTGTGTCAAAACAAAATTGCATTGTCTATGCAAGAGTTTGGTAGACTAGTTGCATGCGTACCCACATATATGGAAAAAAAAAATAAGAGAAGAGAAAGAAGAAGAAGCAAGGAAGTGCTACAACGTTGCTCCAGAACGCAAGACTAGGGGCTGTTCAAGCCCATATGCTAACGCTATCAGACCGTTCGACATGGTTTCCAATCACTAAGAGTAAGATTAGAGTAAATCTCTAATCCAACTCTTGCTGGACAAATTGGTATTCAATCAAGTCATGCATCATCAGCCAGACACGAACGGCGCATGTCTAGCACGAAGGACATAATCTTCACCTGACTAATATGGATCAACGACCGGGCAAATTCAAGAATCCATTCCCCACAGTGAAATTTTGGCACCTATGCGCCTGAAGCAAAATTTAAGGGTCATCGGCAGAGTTTTGGTGAAATTCCTCAGCATCAAGTGTCCATTATTCAGAGCCGCCGGCAGAGCTCGTCGTAATCGCAGCAATAAGAGCCATCAACATCGGGAAAATCCATTGGGCACCATCAGCTGCCTCGGGAAAAGCCGTTGGGCATCTTCGTCAATCTGCCAGACAGGTAATTCTCTATATCTCCAACCATTGTTCAAAACAATCTGACATTCTGCTTTGGTTTCCATGCAGTGAGTCATCACAGACACGAGGTCGCCACTAAAAGGGACCACCGCCATCAAGCTGCCGCATAAAAAGTCGCCAGCTCACAGGTCGCCGACAAAGGGACCACCACCATTCAGCTACTGCACAAAAGGTCGTTGTCATCATCATCAGCACTCAGTGCCATCGGTAGAGTTTCGATGCAGTCCCAATCTCCGAGCCATCGGTATCGTGCCCGATGAAGTCTCGACCCCCAAGGCCATCAGCAACACACCTAATGAAGTCCTTCGGCATCAAAAATGCCCACCATCATCAACATCGACACCGGGAAAGACTGGAACCGACACCGGGAAAGACTGGAATCGACACTAGGAAAGACTGGAACCAACACCGGGAAAGACTGGAATCGACACCAGGAAAGACTGGAACCGACACCGGGAAAGACTAGAACTGACACCGGGAAAGACTGGAACCGACACCGGGAAAGACTGGAATCGACACCGGGAAAGACTGGAACCGACACCAGGAAATACTGGAATCGACACCAGGAAAGACTGGAACCGACACCGAGAAAGACTGGAACCGACACCAGGAAAGACTGGAACCGACACTGGGAAAGAATGGAAAGACTAAAATCAACATCGGGAAAGACTGGAATCGACACCGGGAAAGATTGGAATCGACACCGGGAAAGACTGGAACCGACACCGGGAAAGACTGGAATCGACACTGGGAAAGACTAGAAAATTCCATCAACCGTCGGCATCGTGTCTGATAACAAGTAAGGTGTCATTCTCGCCCGAGATCAACATCGACTCATCAACAGCTAAGTAGAGCATCATCATCTCCAAAGAGGCGCATGTCGCCCGCAATCGCGATGCAGGACTCAGCTTCCAAGCATCATTCCAGGCTTTGCAATCCAAAGTTATATCCTCAGACTACTTTGACCTTCGTCCTATTCGGACTCGATCAAAGTGGGGGATCTCTGTAGACACCGGATTTTGTACCGGGACAAGTGTACAAATCAAGCATAACAAGAAAAGAGGCTAGCATGAAAGAAAATCCAAAGGACCATCCTCAATCAAAAGCTATCGGGCCAACCCACCACGAAAAGCCTCCATATATATGCCCACCATTTCAAATCCCATTTTTTCCACAAATCTTGTTGGCCCTATTTCCTTTGATGAGAGTAAAGTAAACATCATAAGCTTTCCAACGCCTTTTGAATTGCCTCAATCGGAGTCCGGATGAAAGAGTTATAGCCGTTCGAATTTACACTTAGCTAGTTTTAAAACCCAGACGGGTTTTAACATTTTCCAGGCCCACAAATCTGGCCCAGCAAAGCGCGCCCTGGCCCAGAAAAGATTATAACCCGCCTAGGTTATAATTGGAGCTCAGCAAGACGTCGTTTCGCTCCACGTCATCAATCCGTGTGCTAGAAATTGTTATAACCCACCTAGGTTATACGCGGAGCTCAGCACGACGTCGTTCTCGCCACGTCATCAATCTGCGTGCTGGAAATTATTATAACCCGCGTAGGTTTTAAGCTTTCTGGCGCAAAATCTGCATGCATGCAATTGGATCCCTTGATCTTTGCCCCACGTGTTTGACTTTGCCCTTGACCTCCCAAAACCCGCCTAGGTTATAGTCTTTAATGGCATGATTCGTGGGGTATGTTCCCCATGGTTTCCCTCCAAATCTCACACTCCCTCACCTATAAATACCCCCTCCATTCCACCTTTATTTCATCAACTTTCACCGTCAACACCTATCACTACTACCATCTAATACTCTCTTCTCCCACCATATTATACTTCCACTCTCTCAAATTCTCTTCATCTCCTATCATTATTCTATCCTCTTATCATCCCCATATTATTCTTCCATCATCCCCTTCCATCACAAAATCACCTTCCTACACAACATCCATATTATACTTCTTTTCATCTCCCATAATCCCTTTCTTAAATCATACCCTTCACAACCATCCACATAACACTTCTTTCTACACCGCTCACATCACCCCATCCGACTTTCAAGTCAAGGGGCAATTCAAAGGGGTCAAATCCGTCATCGCTACATCTTAAGCAAGGTTCGATTCTTTTATTTAGATCATTGTGTTTAATCATGTAATCCTTTATTTAATTTTGTGCTTGTACATATTTTGTAAAATAAAACCACATTGTTTTTATATTGCAGGATTTGAATAATAATTTCGTGAAATTAATCAAATTTCTCCCCGCTCTCTTTCTTTTCAATGTTGATTTTAGTATAATCTGTTTTTATAAACAGGCGAATTCGAGAGTTCTTATAACTCTCGAATTCGTAACCTTACCCCCGAATCTAGAAATCGGGTTCGTAGACCGGAGTCTTTCTTTTTTTTATGGTATGCCGATTTCCTTAAATCGGCTGGCGACTCTTTAAACAATTTCACAAATGCGTTTAATTATTTAAAATATTCGATTTCTTACACAAAATTAATTTAAGAAAATAATTTAATTCATGTCCAATATTTATCCAAGGAGGGTCCTGAGAGAAATGGGCCAGAAAATGATAAAACCAAGGCGGGTTTTATCATTTTCAACCCAATTTCTCTTTGGGCCGAGGAGATCAGTGGCCCAATCTGGAATCTACTAAAACCTAGGCGGGTTTTAGTTGATTCCAGTGGCCCACTGGTTCTCTTTTGGGCCTGGAATTATTAATTGGGTCGGGATTAAATTATTGTTAAATTAATTTGTGTAATTACGGATAATTTATATAATAAAAAACGGGTTTGTAAATAAATAAAAATATCCTTATTTAAGGATTAAGAAACCTTAGTCGGCTCCCGATCACGAATGTAGCGCATCCGAGAAACATTTCCCATGAACGGGAATTTTTCCGGGTCGTACAACGACAAAAATCGCTGAGTACAATTCGTAGTTAATTGCAATTTACTTGACTAGATTCCTAGGTGCTGAAGGGAGTTCATGAGAGCGGTCGGAAACATGTGGGTGAGTGAACCATGTGTGGCCACATTAAAGTCTGATCGGCTGTCAACAAGGGGAGGGGATGAACCTTAGTTCATCCATGCATCCATGGACGGTGGTGAAGGGGCGGATATGTGGGGTGGTTAGGGGTGTCCATGGACACCCTTGGCCAAGAAGAAATTTGTAATTCTCTAGCCGTTTTTGGAAGAAATTTTCTTAATTGGAGTAAATGGACACCGTAAAAAAATTTTAAAAACATACAAAGAGTGTCCAATTTAACAGCAACCCAAAAACCCTAAAATATTGCTCCTTGTGTCCCAAATAAATTGTCCACGTTGACTAATTAGGTCAAAATTTTTAAATTTTGATCATTAATTTATCAAATTATATGTCGAACATTACAAAACTACCGCTATTAGATTTGTAATGAAAAATATTTATACTTGAATACAATATTATTAATCTTGCTGATAAAACTTGAAAATTAATGATCAAAGTGTTGCATCGAAGACCGTAAAAAAATAAACTAAACAAATTAATTAGGACGGAGGGAGTACCAATTTTTTTTTATAAACAAAAAGTGTAAGTCAATGAATTGGGTAATTGGGTATCAATATAAGTGTAAGATATAAATATCTAGTTAATGTGAAATTTCAATTTATTTGGTGGGCATATTTATGTAATGATTTGAAATTTTGTTAAACTTGTGAATATGTCATTTAATATTTATTTTTATTTTTATTGTTATTTATTTAAATATTATTTTTTTATTTTTTAAAAACACTTATATAATAACAAGTATATTGGACACCCCTAAATTAGTGGTCTAGATCCGCCACTGCGGTGGTGTGTGAATGTGTTTGCATTGGGAACTAGTGTTTCACACTCGACGACAATTGCATTTCATAAGCTTTTTTGAGGACTTTCTGAGGTGCTTTTGTGAAGCTTTAAACTCGTGACCTCCTTGCACGTACTTACGTAGCGTTGCATGGCTTGCTTTCTTACGTAAAAAAATGTGCATGCAACTAGCTAACTCCACATGTGATCATGCATATGGATTTAGGAGAATAATGAACATGTAAGCGCATGTATTTACGCTTTAATTAGTATCCGACTTCTGCTTCTTTATTTCTGCTTAATACTATATAGTTTATGCTATATATTTATGTACTAATACCCGGTATCTATAGATAGCCCCCGCTTTGATTGACTCATTGATAGGATGAGAATCAAAGTAGTACTGAATTGATGGACACCAGTTAGGATATGACTTTGTAGAGTGCAAAGCCTAGGGTAACGCTTAGAAGCTGAGTCTTGCGTTTTTGGTTGGCGGCTGGCGCCTTTTAAGATGATCTCAAGCGAGAATGGCGCCCTACTTTGAAGTGTTCTCGGGCGTTGATGACGTCCCTACTTGCAATGATCTTGGACGTTGACGATGTCCCTACATCAAGTTGTGGCCTGACACTTGGAAGCTAAAGTCCTGTGTCGCGGTTGGTGACTTCCGCCTTCACAATGATCTCATGAGAGAATAACGCCCTACTTGTTGGGGAGACTTCATCGATCGCGATGTCGATGGCTCTGGGGTTTAATGTTTGATGGCAATTCAATGCCGATGGACTTCATCGATGCTCCGCCGATGGACCTGGGCGTTGAAACATCACCGAACACGATGCCGATGGCTCGGGTTTTGATGTTTGATTTTGAAATTTGCTGCCAATTTAATTAATGTCGAAAAACTTCACCGGACACGATGCCGATGGCTCTGATTTTGATGCTTGATTTTGGTGGCAATTCAATGCCGAGAGACTTCACCAGACACGATGCCACTGGCTCTGATTTTGATTTTGACGGCAATTCAATCCCGAGAGACTTCACTAGACGCAATTCCAGTGGCTCTTATTCCTGAGATTTCATCGAACTTGATACCGATAACTCTTATTTTCCTACAAAACACAAACGTATTTTGTCAGTTTTTATGATTAAATTTTGATCCGGGCGACTTACCTTGGAATGCGCCAGCATAATCATTGAAAAATGCATTTTATTTGGGGACTTGATATTTCAATAATGAGAAGACCCAGTTTATTTCATTGGGCACACTTAGTCGTGCCTTTTCTTGAAAATATGCACTCCTGGCTCTTGGAAGCAAGCATGAGGAAAAGACAAGCACTCCCTCCTTCGCTAGGCCGATCAGAATTCAATAAAGGAGAGGAATCTTTTCTTGTACAATTCAGCCTTTGTAGGCCATGCGGGAGACCAAGTTGACCACAATAATTGTGTGAAGCCTTAAGTCCGATCACACTTTAGCTCTTGGCCGCTCAAATCTTGACACGTGGCTGTGTGGGTCAAGCTATTATGCCTATAAATGGAGCTTGAAGCTCGACATTCTTCATCATCCCAATCAGAGCTCTGCTTAGCTTCCTTTCTTATTCCCTCTCTAGAAACTCTTTTGGGTATTTTGAGTTTTATTGCAAAGTAATGGCTTTCTTGTGGAGAGGACGTCGCCGTGCTACTCAATCGGCTGTTCAAGAACGCCCATATGCAAGGACGGTGCAAATAGAATATCCCAATAGCAAATTCACACCGGCGCAGTTGGTCTTCCCCCATGATGAGCATGCGTGGTTCTTTTGTTCTCATACTTCGGTATGCCTTTATTCTTCTTACAAGCATATTTTCCCCCATAATGGCTTTCTTTAAAGATGTGTTTGTGCTTTAAGTTGAATTTAAAGTAGAATGATTACTCTAAACTCTACTTGAAACACATTACTACCCTTGAGGATCACTTGAATTTTTCTTCCCTTTGTTGGTTGTTGACCATAGTATGACTCCTTCAAAACCTGTCGGAGTATGCAAAGTGTAGTAGACTTATATAAACACAAAAAGGTGGAGGAGTTTTAGATAGCTGTAGACACCGGGATTTTGACGCATAATATAGTATGAAAAACAAGAATGGAAGAAATAACAGCAGCTCGACAAATACATGCATTTACATGTATTTTGTTCACCTAAAGCTACATGCATGATCAAATGTAGTCCATCCTAGCTACATGTACATTTTTTTATAAAAAAAAATGAAGCTTGCAAACCTTAAAAGCAAGTGCCAGAGGTCACGAGATCGCGAGATCGAATCCTCACAAAAACACTCAAAAAACACTTGAAAAAGTTAGCTAAATAATACAATCACTCCGTCTAGTGTGAACCACCTATACCCTAGGTTGGTTGACTCTCCACCCCACCGTCCATGCATGCATGGGCGAGATGGGATTCCTCCCCGCTGCCTGAAGGCCGGTCGGCCTTGGTGGCTCCTCCCACACGTGGTCAATTGACCACGTGCTGCCGTCCACAGCCACCCATCCCCCGTAGCTGCCTAGTGAATGCCAAGTCTCGGAGATTACTATGTGTGCATGTATGCATGCATGCATCTACTCCCCTCTATTCTTCTATAAATACTACTCCTCTCCAAGCCATTTCATGAACCAACTCACTCATCATCTATCCCTCTCTACTCACTCTCTAATCTCTCTCATAATATCTCTACTTCTTATACTTCGTATCTCATATTCATCTCTCATTCATCTCTTATTCTATCCATCCTCTATTCGATCCTACTTTCCATCATCTATCTTACCATAATCTTCACCATTCTTCCATCACAAAAAGCCTAAATACATATCCTACCTTTATTCATCCCAAACCCCACAAAAAACCTAGCCTAAACACATCCCAAAACTACAAAAAAGCCTTCTTATTCCCCCCTTTCTACCCCTCTTCTTATCATCTTTTTTCATCCCTTTTTCTGTAGTCCTTTTAGCACTTAGAGAGGAAAGTTTCAAGGTATCAAGGAGGATTCATCAAGCATCAAAAGGCTGGACTTTTTCCCACAAAGTAGCAATGTAAGCTTTTAAGTGTTCTTCTTTTCTTGTAAATAAGTGTATATTTGTACTTTTCTATCTTATATATCACATTCTTGTTGCATGATTCAATGAAGTAATTTTATAAAGTATTCATCCATTTCCCTCCCAAACTTTATTAAAAGCACATTCTTAAACTTTTAGTAGAGTCTTTCCTTTTGTGAGAGGAGAACTCTTAAAGTTTACTTTTCGAGTTCGTAGCCTTACCCCCAAATCCATTCTTGGGTTTCGCAGGCGGAGTCTTTCTTTATTTTCCTTTTGGTTTTGTCTTGGCTTTTCCCTTAAAAAGTTCGGTGGCGACTCCCATTTCGAACTAAAACACATCCAGGATTGCATAAACTATGGTTAACATGGTTTTACAATGTATCGATGCAACTTTAGGGTTTTCTTTTTTCTATTTCTAAATAATGGTTTCATAAATCACTCTCTTCCAAGCCTAACATTTAAATGAGCAAATGGGGTTAAATTTAAAAGAGTTGAGAACAAGTGGATGTTCACTCTTAAAGGTTTAATTCTATGACTCATAAAATGAATAAGTAAAGGGAAAGTGATTTTACAAATCATTATTCATGAAATATATGATAGACTTCCTTAAAGAGTTCTCAAAGGTTAAACCCCAGCACAAATCACCGAATCACACCCCAATCCAAACGTGGACGACGTTCGGAAGCCCGAACGACGAGGGAAAATGTCCACAACAACCACGGGTTTTTTAGTTTTCGGACCCTCAACTTTGGGGGTATTTATTATTTGGTACAACACTTTTCAAAGTTTATTTTTTGGACGCTGTACTTTGGGTTCCCAAAAAATCTAGCCCAATCTTAAGTTTTACTCCGGCAGAGGGCCAAAATACACATAAAATTCCTAATTTGCCCTGATCAGTTTTTAAAGGTTTTTGACTTTTATTAATTTTTAATTTTTAATTTTTAAAATTTTTAATTTTTAATTTTTAATTTTTAATTTTTACGTTTTTAATTATCATTATCATTTTCATTTTGATTTTAATTTTTAATATTTAATATTTAATTTCCAAATTATTAATTTTTAAAATTGTAAAATTATAAAAATTTTAAATTTTTTTAATCTTTTAATTTTAATTTTAAAATTTTTTGATTTTTGATTTTTGATTTTTTGATTTTAATTTTTGAAAATTTTCAATTTTTTAATTTTTGATTTTTTAATATTTAATTTTTAGTTGCTAATTTTTTATAATTTCACATTTTTTTTATTTTAAGTTTTAAATTTTAAAATTTTAAAATTTTAAAATTTTAAAATTTTAAAATTTTAAGCTTCTAAACTTTAAAACTTAAAATTTTAAACTTTTAACATTTTAAAATATTCAAAATCTTAATATCTTAAAATTTTAACATTTTAAATTTTAAGTTTATATTTAATTTTTTAATTTTTAAACTGTTTTAACTATTTAAATGTTTTATTATTTTAATTTCTAATTTAAAATTTTTAAAATTTTGAAGTTCTTAATAATATTTTAAATTAAAAAATTTAAAATGTCAGAATTTTGGTAGTAATAAATAAGTGAAGGGAAAATAAAAAATTAATAAATCAAGGGCAAACTTGGAAGTTCATCATTAATTAAAGGGAAAAGTTTGAAGGAAAAAACAGTCAAACTTAGTTTAGGGCTTTTTTTGACCGGATTGCTATAATAATGTCCACAATGTCACCGGAGACAAAGTACATGGTCCAAATAATAAACTTTGAAAAGTGTGGTATCAAATAATAATTACCCCTAAAGTTGAGGGTCCAAAATCCAAAAAACCCCTACAACCACTGTAAGGAATGCGGGTTTTGTCCCTTTCTTGGTTTGTCTGGATTCTTGGAAGATTCACAGTAGGAGAATATTTAGAGGCGCTATTGTGCAACGTTTTTGGGGTACGACCAATTCATTTCACCTTCATATTGGTGAGATGATGCTCATTCCAGTTGACTTCGTCATGATCACTAGCCTCAGTTGGGGTGGCCAGTTGCTGGAATTTCAGAAGAATGTTGACCCCCACGTTTATGAGTTGTTGCGTCCTGCTACTACGTTGGTAGGGCGGAATGGCGTTTTGCGGTACACTCACCTGGTCGCCATTTTCAAGAGTGACGATTTTGAGAATCTTGCCCTTCCTCAGTGCCAATTTCTAGTTTTGGTGCATTTCATTAATGCCACCATCTTCGCAAATCGTGGGGACACGATCACCCTTTCTTGGATATACCACCTCTTGGACTATGATGAGGTGAGGACTTTCAACTGGGCAGCTGCTGCCTACGCTCACTTGGTGAGAGGAATGTGGGTCGCCTCCCGTCCTATTGGCAGTGACACTATGGGTCGCCCAAGGACTACGGAGTCGAAATTGCTCTACGTGGGCAGCGGCCTCTGGCGAGTCTTGGAGGTATGCTCCGAGACATTTCTTATAGAATTTCGTACTGTGCAAAATACCTTTGAAACCTACTAAGGCCTTTCCTGGTGCAGGTGTGGGTCTTAGCATATTTTCTTCCCGTGGTTGGCGGGACTAACAATGATGACCTACGTGTTCCCGCTGCTCGGCGATGGTCAGAGTCGAAAGACTACTGTCGTCCGAAATATCATTTCAATGACCCGAACGATCTTAGAAGAATCATTGACAACCTTCGACCGATATGCTTCATTTCTTTCACTCCTTTCCGGCTTTTTCATTTAAATTTCAATTGACAATGATCTCGACAGGAGGACATCGTCCGGTCTCCATGGAATGACTTTCATTTGGAGGGCCTTCATTTTGATATCCGCTTCACGAGGGAATTGAGCTAATCCCGCTTGTTGTTGGAAGGTCCTTCCAGCATGGTCTTCTATCTAGGAGAGCGCTTCGTCTTTCAGCACACCGGGGAATGGCCCCAAGGGTACCTGTGGATCCTTCCAAGGGGTTTTTTGCTTTTTGGACCCCGAACTTTGGGGGTATTTATTGTCAGGACCCCCATATTTCAAAGTTTATATTTTGGACCATATACTTTGTTTCTGACAACATTATGGACCCTATACTTTGTCTCTGGCAACAATATGACTCCCCATATTTCAAAGCCATTATCGATTTTTTTTTTCTTTCAAAAATTTTCCAACCGCAACTTCTTCTACCTCTCTTGCAAGATTTCCAACCCCCATATGAGCATAAATTTTCCAAAAAAGTTAACAAAATTTACAAAAAGTTACCAAAATTTAACTTTTATCCTAGTGTTTTTACCCATGAATTTTACACACCCTTAGCTGTCAAAGTCTAGTCAATTTCAAAACAACAGTCAAAAGAAGGAAAAAATGATAAAAGGTCATATTGGAAAGTTTAGGCAACATTTAGGTCATCGCCGGAGTCAAACATAACTTTGGGCCACATTTTTTGGGTCCACAAAGTATAGGGTCCAAAATATAAACTTTGAAATACGGGGGTTCAGAAAATAAATACCCCCAATGTTCGAGGTCCAAAAAGCAAAAATCCCTCCTTCCAAGCTCATTTTTGATAGGCAGGCTTTGATTGCAGATGAGATGAGTCGACTCATGGTTGGGAAACCTACCACCAACTTCATTGTTCCTACCGAGGATTTAGTAGAAGCGATCGCCAATCATAGAGGTCGATTGGCCTTCGCTCAGGTATGACTTCCTACTTCCTAATCATGACTTGTTATTCTCGCTTTCTTACTGACCATTCACCTTTCTGTAGCTCGAGGATATTATGATCCCCTCCTGGACCAACATGTAGAAGCTCCTGAACATGTTGAGGGCAAAGACATGTTGTTCGGCTTCATCCCTCTGGTGCCAAATGACCATGAAGTTTTGCAGTTTTTCGACTCTAATCCAGTAAGTCACACGTTTTGCACATCCTTTCATTTTGCATTGATTCTCATTGATCCTCTTTCCTATGCAGCAAGCATATGCCCACATTCATGTTTTGTTGAGGGAGGGCATAATAGCTCAGGAGTTCATTGATCGGAACTTTGTGAACGGCCAATATCGGGGCCCAATGTCGGTTATTGCGGATGATGGCGGTGTGGCGCACTCTCACGTGAGTCTGCTACGTTCGGAGAGTTCGTCGAGGCGACCTCCTCGCCATTCTTCGGCAGGAGAGACTAGTAGAACTCTCCGCGGTGTTAAGGGAGAAGGCTTGTCTTTCATAATGGATCAAAACTTGATGGGGGAGCAACAAGCTCCTCGTAGTAGTTCCTCCGGGTCGTCGAGAGGTAGAAGAAGATCACCCAGCATTCAAGAGTTTATGGTGGAAGACTGCTCGGAATCTAGTGGATTCCAGGGTTCAGTGGATAAGGCGCCTAGTCCATGGGCACCTCAATATCATGCTCAGTCGATTGCTCTCTATAGCCAGCCCCCTGGCTATTGTCAAGATTACCCAGGCCCTAGCCCTCATGACATACCTTCGAGCTAGTTCTTACCCGGCCCTTCTAGCACTCAGAATGAATCTCAACTGAGTTCTTTTGTAGACACAACATTCAGGAGCATCTTTGGCGATGGTAGCTCCAACGGGAGCTACTAGGCATCGTTGGCAAGGCTTCTTTTCTTTATTTTCAGCAATAGTAACCAATGCAATGTAGTGTAACGAATAATTTAAAATACACAATAAAAAATGCAAGCAACCAGACTCTTTTACTTATGCATGTGATTTGACTTCTAAAAATGCAATATGTATGCAAGCCCCAGTTTTTGTTTATTTTTATTATTACACAGGTCAATCTCAGACTATTCCAAGGGATAAGGTATACACAAAAAGGAAAAAGAAGTACATAACATAATATAACACAAGACTTAAAAAAAAAAAAGAGGGATTACTATAATGTACAAAAAATACAAACACGTAAAGGACCCTTGAACCGTGTTTTTCTTCCGATGCATCCACGTACGTGTGGGTGTGAACTCAAAAAACAAGTTCCTCCCCTCTGCTCAAGGTCGGTCGGCCGTCACACGATACAAACCACCGTAGTTCATCCATATGCTGTTTTGCCAGCCACTGTTCCTCCTTATAGTCCGATCGGACTTCACACGCATGGAATGTGTCTATGCATTTCCTCACAGCCTTAGCAACTACTATATAAGCACCACTTTGCTTCCATTCAATGTCACAACCTGTCCCATTTTGTTCTCTATTCTTTTCCCCTTAACCATGGCCTTTGAAAAGAAACACAGCACATGGGTGAACACCCTTTCCAAAACCGAGAAACAACTCCTTGCTTATTACAAACTAACCCTCATTTTGTCCCTGAAGCAAGTCAAAATTGGTTGGCATTTCTTTAAGTTCGCCTTCATATTTTGGGATCCCAAGTTTCATGTGTTTCACTTTTCTTGAAACGAGCCTTGTCCAATCCCCGAGGAATGGGCTTGCATCTTCGGGTTTGACCTCTATGTGCCGCCTACAACTCCCTCGCTTGATCACAACCATCGCGAGAAATTTGAGGAGTTGACAAACTTCAATCATTGGGCTTTAGGGAATATTTTGGTGGCGCAGTATGGTTGACCTTCAAGCGTTGGTGGAGTTCTTCCAGTCACCCGAAGCGTTGAGACTTCGACCGGCATCACGAGTGCGAGGTTTGGTTTTCTGTATCTTAGCGGAATTTTTCTTTTACCATGGGGGTTTGGGTTTTGCTCCTATTTCTCTTATCTATATTATGGATGAAATGGCCTGGGGTTACAAATCGTCTCCAATGATGATCGCGAAGACTCTTCTTGGCCTCGATTCCTGGAATTCTCGTCAAACCTTTCGGAGAAGTCTTCTTGCTCTTCAAGTAAGTATCGACACTTTTCATTTCTTTTATTATATATTTATTTTATGATTTGGCATGGATTCATTGATCAATCCATTTGGGATCACTTGCTAATAATTATGTCGGTGTGTTTTTCTTTTTTTTTTTTTGCAACCAAGATTGTAATTCTTCCTCTTCTTTTCCTGGTAGATTTGGCTCGTGGAGCACCTCAGTATGCCACATTCCCCTATCACGGCTTCAGAATTGGCTGACTTTTGTCAATGCAAGAGGAAATATGACGCTCGTCGGAGTTTTGAGGAATGGGTCTCCTTGAAGAACCACAAGGAGATTCAGTGGTGGATTCAATGGTGGAAGGTTCCTTGTTTCTCCAACCATTCTCGCAAGGCCTCTCACATCACCCTATTAGGTCACACGGAGCTCACCTACTACTTTCCTGGCCGAGTTATGAGGCAAATGGGCCACCTTCAGGATATTCCTCTTGCTCCATGTGATATACCCCACCTTACCCATCTTCAAAGATCGGTCGTCAAATCGTGGCTCAAATATTGGAAGAAACGAGCCGGAATGGAGGTTCCACCTCCTCATCGCATCATTACCTCTTCGGCCGACACTTATCGAAGCTGGCTTGTCACTACTATCGGTGCGAGTCATTGACATGACAAAAGGCGATCTCGTTCACCTCCGAAGCTAAGAAGTGTGGTCACCACCAAAGATCCGAAGTCCAATTCTAACCAATATGAATGGATTCGCCGTAAGAATGAGAACATAAGTAAACTCTAGTATGTGAGCACTAATGGGTCCAAGGACTCTGACTCAAACAAGGGTTGACCCGAAATGGTTGACAAGTAGGATGGTGGGGAACAAAAATAAATGTAGGAAGAAATACATGTTCTATGTATTTTTTTATTTGATGCCTTTTCTTTTAAATTTATTAAATAAAAAATGTAACAAAAAGATGTACTTATTTTATTGATATGAGAAGTAATATATAGATTACATTTTCGTTTTGCAAGAATCAACACAAGCTATGATCTTCTTCTCGATCTCCCTCCATCTTTGAAAGAATAACTTCAACCACGATGTTTTATTCTGTCCTTTTACCTAACTTGTCCCAAGAGATTTTATAGTTATATGGCCAAAAGTTCGTATTATTAAAATCCAATTTCCCATATTACAATTGTAAAGTAATACATATAATAAAACTTTGTTAAAATGAAGGAAAATGAGTAACGTAGGGAAGGTCAATAAGATTGCGTAAATGTTGGTAGGTAAATTATAATAGTCACATCATTTATTAAACATATAAAATTTTAAATAAAGTAATGTAAATATTGTAATCTTACTACTCCCGGATAAGTTCCAAATAAACTATCCAAATTTGACTAATTAGGTTCATAATTTTAAATTTTGAACGTTAATTTATCAAATAATATGTTGAGTTATTCTACAAGACTATTATTATTAGATTTGTGATAAAAAAAAAAAAAACTATTTTTACCTGAATACAATATTAGTCTTGCTAAGATAAAACGTGAAAAATTAATGGTCAAATGGCTGCATCGAAGACCGTAATAAAGTAAATTGGACAAATTAATTTGGACAAAGGCAGGATAATAATAGAGGAATACCTTTGATCGATAGGAGAGTGATTTTCGAAGAGAAACCAAATAATAACCGTTAAACTCAAATATCAATAAATCTCTAACATTAAATTAAAAAGTAGCTAATTAATTTTTGGGATATTGGATAACAATATACCGACCTTTGGGGGTATTGGATTGTAGTATACCGACCTTTGTTATTGGACAATAATATCTCTGACATTTATACTTAGGTGAGATTATTATACCAACAATGACTAAAGGAGTGATGACTGGTTAATTGGTCTCTATTCTAACGTTGCTGCCAGAGGGAAAATAACCACCCCTTGCCCAGCAATCCTGTTAACTCCTCCATTTTTCTCGTTAAAAAAAAAGTCGACCTTTACACAATGACTAAGTGGGTGGTGAAGCAGCCTTCGTACTGACGTGGCACACAACCAACCAATTAATGTATTGTAATGTGGGTTAGACTTCGTTCTTTTATGCGGTACTGCAAGTTACCACACCACACTTTACCGCAACTTACCGAACATTACCATTTACCTTTTTATCATTACCATTACATATCAACACCCATTTATTATTTCCATCGCAACTTACTGCAATCCACCACAACTCACTGCAACTTACCGCATAAAAGAACAAAGCCTTAGTGAGAAAAATGAAGGGGTTAACGGGGTTATTAGCTTGGGACAGTTTTTTTCCCTCCGCTAGCGACATCAGCATGGAGACCGATTCACCATCCCCTAGTCACTGTTGGTATAATAATGTCATCTAAGTATAAAGGTCAGGGATACTTCTGTCCAATAATAAAGGCTAGTATATTACAATCCAATACCCCCAAAGGTCGGTATATTATCATCTAAAAATCCTTAATTTTTCTAAAAGAATGAATGTTGAACCACACCCATAACCGCCATAGTCATACGCATTCCCACTTTTTCTAGAAAATTAATCTCTACTATTTAGTTCATAGTATGTGTTAGGTTCGCATGATTGTATTTGTGTGTGGGGTACACCACTTTAGAATCTCGCTTGCTTTTCGTCGCCCCCCTTTTTACTATTGTCGCCCACCTTTCGCATAATATTTCCAACCCACGCCCTTGAACCTCATAACTTCAATCTCCACTATCTCTCTAGTTTATCTCTCTAAAAAACGCTCTCAACCATCGACCATCACAAACCACCCTCATACCGGGATTTAATCGACGAATTTGAGGTATGTTTCGAATTTGTATTTTGAATTTGAGGTTTTATATTTTGTAAATTTGTATTTCGGCCGAAAAAACGAAAAAAAAAATAAAAAAAGCATCCGGGACGGCTGCTTAACGCGGCAAGCGCGCCCGATCTTGGCGCCTAGATCCCGCACGCGCGCCATGCGGGATCTGGGTGCCGCTGGCGGCGGCTTGCACCGCGTTCAGCTTTCTCCCGCAATTTTTTTTATTTTTTTTCGTTTTTTTGTTTTAATATGAATAAAATTAATATTAATTGTTATTATTGTTATGTTTATTAATATTGTTATTGTTATGTTTATTAATATTGTTATTGTTATTTTTATTAATATTATTATTGATAATAATTGTTATTAATATTATTATTGTTAATAATTGTTATTAGATTATTGTTAAATAATAAATAAAAATTAAATATTATATTTATTAAAGTTATTATTGTTATTATTAAATATGATAATTATTAATATTTTTATTATGAATATTATTGTTAATTATGTGTTAATTTGATAATTATTAGTGATTAATTGTATTATTATTATTAATATTGTGTTATGAAAATTAGATTAATATTAATATTGTTAATATTAATATTAATGTTAAGCATGTGTTAATATGACAATTAGTAGTGATTAATATCAGTGATAGTGATTCGTTGTTAATATTTGATGCGTTAATATTATTTAGTGATTAAGCATGTGTTAATGTTAGTGATTAATTGTCTTAGAAAAAAATCGTAATTGTGATGTAGGGTTAAGTTTACGGGTTAGTGTATATTCCGAATAGTTTATATGTAGTTGTGTTAGAAGGATGTTGATTTTGGATGATTTTGGTTGTTATTTGCAAGTAAGTTGGCGTATATAGTTGGTATGGGTAATTTATTCATAATCCAACTTAATTGTCAACTTATGTACTCATAACTCCAAATGATGACGTAATAGTTATGTCACATCCATTTAATAACTTAGGTACTCAACAACCAGTTGATACGTAAGTGAATAGGTTATTTTGTGATGGTAGGTTAGGATAATAATTATGTTAATGTATAGTTATAGTATGTTAGTTGTATACGTCAAAGAAAGAGGTTGAGTTTTGGGTCATGTTAGTGTCCAAGGAGAGTGTGTGTTGTAACCTGATAATGTATGGTTGAGAAGGTTAACCAATGCCCCGCATCAACTCTCGTTTACTTGTTTGGTTCCCAAAAAGTAGCCACTATCGCCAGATGAAATTGGCGAGTGCGGTGCTTTGGGAGTTAGAAGCGTGTTAGATTCGGTACAATGCAATGTTTCTATTGTGCATCCTGGTGGGTCAACAAGATAAGGCGGATCTGAAAGGGAAGCTAGTAGTGAAGGGTCTGGTGCAAATCGTGTTGGACTTTCGTGCATGTAAGATCCATAGGTTCATCAAAGCATTGAACGATGATGCAAATTCACTGCTTTGATGGACCTGTGAATCTTACATGCAAGAAAGCCCAACACGATTTTTATTAGACCCTTCACTACTATATTCTTTTTCAGATCCGCCTTATCTTGTTGCCCACCAGGCTGCACAATAGAAACATTACATTGTACCGAATCTGATACACTTCTAACTCCCAAAGCATTGTAGACCTCGCGCAATTTCACTGCTGACAGTGCGTTATTTTTTGGGAACCAAACAATTAAACGAGAAGTCGGTACGGCTGACGAAAGTCTTTTTCAACCCTAGATTAACAGTTAAACAACACACTCTCCTTGGACAATAACATGATCCTCTTGCCTCGTGACACGACTTAGTTAACCAACACACGTTAACCCATTTGCGCATATTCTTGCGGCTTAAATGATTATTATGTTATGTATGTCTTCATTTTGCAGGTGATCTAAAATGGTAGGGAAGGGCAAGGGCCGAGGGTTTCTGGACCGGGCGAATCGACTTATGAGTGGTTGGAGGGGGGGTGAGTCAGGGGACCCCCACAGACGCTATGTGACTGCGTCAACTCGCCGTGCTGGTCGTGGTACAGATGCAGGTGATGCAGCGGGGGGCCAGCCCGAGGACACGGGGAGTCAGGCAACGCGAGATTTCGTTGACCATCTCAACCAGGCCATGGATGAGTCTAGCGGCTCTACAACATCGGAGTCGGGGGACGATGAGACAGGGGAGCCCGAGATGCAGATGATCCCGACCTCCATCGCCAATTTTACGACTACTGGGCCAGGTTACAGGCCATCAGGTTTCATGCCGATGAGGGATTCAGCCGGGAAGTTTGCCCCAATTCGACAGGGTGGGCAGAGCGATTACGCATCGTGACGCTGGGTCGAAAGAATGATATCGAAAGAGGAAGCGGCGACAACTCCTTGAAGATTGGTGGTAACGTGCCCGGGGGACCTGCAATTCCCTCATTAATACCGAGCTTTGGAGGTCACATTGCTCGGGTAATATGGGAGGGTCGCGAGCGTTCGCCTCGTGTTGTCCTTGATTGCGTCACGAAGAAGAATGCGTTGAGGGAGTTGTGGTCAGTACACGACAAGTTGGATCCCGCATGCCAGGCTGCACTGGGAAGAATCCAAATAACCAATTTGACGGAGTTGATGTACGACCACATCGACGAGACGTTGATCTCGGCGTTCGTTGAGAGGTGGCAACCCGACACAAACACATTTCACCTTCCCTTTGGTGAAATGACGATCATGTTGCATGATGTGCAACATATATTGGGTCTTGTAGTTGATGGCTTGATGCCTGAAGGACTTCCTCGGGAAGTCGTTAACGACGCGTGCGTGATTTTTGAAAAAGGAATGGCGGAGCTGAAGGCTGATAGCATTTATGATAAGGGTGGCATAGCTGACTCCCATTTGAGGTCGATTAGTTTATCGACCAGTTTTCCCATTCCCCATAGGATACGGGCGTGGTTGTTGAGCATCTTTGGAAACACTATCCTCGTGGACAAATCGAGGGATAGAATTAGGCCGCATCTGAGGCCTAGCACTGATGTTATCGTTGATCGCATTGCTTGGGGTACGGTGACCTTGGCGTTCCTTTACCGCCAGTTAGGGATGGCGAGCAGGGCCGGGACAGCCAAGATGGCCGGGTGTTTGACCCTGCTGCAGGCCTGGATCTACAAGTACTTTCCTGATTTTAGGCCACACGCAGAGCAGCCGGTTAATGGGCCTCGGCGGCGGTGGTCCCCATCCGCCCGGCCAAGTTCGGGCGCACGACAGTTGAGGGCCTCCTTGGATGCGTTGACGCCGGATCGTGTGAGTTGGGCGCCGTACGGTCCTGCCCCGTACAAGTCATGTAGCAGGACGTTGTACAATGGAGGCATTCGTGCATACGACATCACTGAGCTGTACATGCCCGATCGCGTCGTTCGGCAGTTAGGGCACCTACAACATATCCCACGGAGATTATCAGTCCCAAAGAGCGCTGAAGGACCGGTGAAGGGCCCCTACAAATTGGAATTTGTGGATGCTAACGTCAGCGCTGACTGGGCGGGGTTTCCCATATACAACAAAATGTCAGTGCGTGATGTGCCCCGCATGAAACAAGTGTCATGGGAATCGGATGTCGCTTACAATGACTGGTATGCGGCACATTCACACAAGTTTTTGAATAACAACGCCTCCGCAAGCCAATCGACAGTCGAGGACCTTCCGACACACGAACAGGTACACTTAAACCCTCATCATAATTAAATATTTTGTGTTTTATTTTTTGTTTTATTTTTTATTGGTCTGACCGCATTATTTTGTATTTTTTTTATAAAAGTGGGCCTATACATGGGCATCATTAGTTCAACGAGGGAGGCATCAGTTCCAAGCGGACGATGAGACAGCGACAATTAATCGTGCGTGGTACGATGAGATGGTCGATTTGCACGGGCGTTGGTGCCATCAGATGCATATTGAAGTCCCCGAGGCGGAAGACGATGCGGAGGAGGAGTAGATTGTGTTTTTTAATTTCATTGTTTTTATTGTACCCTAAACTAAGTGTTAATTTGTGTTGAACTAATTAACTGATTCTGCGTTGAGTTTTTTAATTTGTGTTTTTATTGTACCCTAAACTAAGCGACAATTTATGTTATGTTTGCCGATAACGTTTCAATTAACTGCATCAATTTCAATAAATATAATTAGCAATTCATATATATACAACGGTACAACTACAACAATCATTGGCGTTGAGCGGCCCTAATAGCCTACCATCTATCAATACGAGCCTGGAAAGGCTCATCCCAACCTTGAACAGTTATGTCTCTAGCTGCTCGCCATCCAATATGAATCGGCGGTAGAGGGCAGTCATCCCGTAAATGGATAAGCATGAAGTGGTTATTGTATCGCACAATTCCCTGAACTTTCGCAGGTGCCGTAAGTCTAGGCCCTCCTCTTATGGGTAATATTGATATGCATAGTTCAGCTGTCTGCGATCGTGGACCAGGAGGTGTTGACAAGAAGATCCACATCATATTCATCGCTGTCGCAGCTGGAAATAAGTCATTTGGAGCCGACATCCAATGTTCGTACGGGGCTGGCCCAGCCAAGTGGCCGTGAATCTTTGCGTAGGTCTCAAGGAACATCTCCTTGCTGTTAGAAAACGCAGTAACATATGCATTTTCACTCGCCCGCAACTCAGTGCTCATTGAGAACCTAGCGATTGACCACTTTTCCTCATCCCCGTAACCTGCCTCGGCTACGCATCTGAACCCACAGTTGCCATCAGCTTCCACATCCGTCCATCCAACGACGTATGGCAGAATGAAATGTGGCAAAGCGTCCTCGAACGGGAACGGATCTTGACGCATCCGGTTGATACCTGCGAATCATATTATCTTAAGTTATAAACAACAATATATAGTCATTATTAAAACCAAACAAGTGCTATAAAGATTAATATACGCAAACCTGTTGACCCCATCCCAACTGATGAAGAACTGGTTCCCTTTTTCCTTGACGAATTCGTCGCTGTCTTGCTACCCCGTCCCGATGATCGTCCGTACTCAAACGCACTGGGATTGCGTCGCGTTGATTTTGAAGTCTTCGGTCTGCCGGGCCGTGGGGGGCTTGTCTGCGGATCAGGAATATACTCACTGTCGGGATTCAACTTTCCATTGAGGACACTGTTTACGTGTCGTACAACTGCTGGGTCACTCTCCCGAACACAGTTGCTGATTCCTCAAATTGTTCTAAGTCTGTACCTGATGGAACATCATTTGAGCATGCAGTTTCACCATCGCCAATCACTGTCAGTTGTCTCCAAAACATATTTATCCGTGTCAGCGGAATTGGCTCTCCAGATGCGTAAACTTCCATCATAGAACACGCGCACGGGAGAAGGTGGGTCCTCGACACCAGGTGATCGCATAAGTAACATTCTCCTTCATACCTCATCGCCAGCATCTTATTGAGCTCATAAGACAAAAGGTCCAATGCGTGATGAGATACTCTTCCGTGCAAATTCTTAAAGAAATGAGATGGACCTAATTGCCTGTGCGTGCTCCTTGACTGTTCAAGCTCCCTCTTAATCTCCGTATGTTGATTCTCCAAGTGATAGTGAATCTTCGCAAACACACGATCGAAGGTGCCTCTGGAACTGCCGATATAATACTTTAGTGATGAATGCTGGCTCTCAACTCTTGAAGTGGCTGTGTTCCCCATATGAGGTACATTATCGGTCCAAGCACAAACAAATTTTTCTTTATGACTCAGCCACGTCCCCGTAAGATAATCAACTATCGGTTTGTTTTGCCCGATCCACGCGTTAACAACCTCTTTCCACTTGACCTTGAAATCTCCAACAGTCTTCGCATGTACAATGCCGTTCCAGAAATGATGTCTGAAATGAAGCCCGAGTCCGAGCTTCTTGCCTCCAGTAAGGACGTTTACTTTGTTCTCCACATCATTCGCAATATGCCACACGCACAAAAGTTGGTGCACATTTGGGTAAACCCTGGCAACAGCCCCCAACAAAGCATCCTGCTTGTCCGTCACAAACACGGATGGAATTACATCGGTACCCAACAATTCATACACCCTCCACATTAGCCACTCATATGATTCCATCTTCTCGTCCCGCATGAACGAGTAAGCAATCTGGAAGTTGCGGTTTGTCGGTGTCATGCCTACGAGCTCACATAAAGGCCACTTTGCCTTGTTAGTCTTGTACGTTGTGTCAATGAGAATGACATTTGGGTACGTACGTAGCAACTTCAACGAGTAAGGATGACATAAAAAAACCTGACGAAGCTCGCCATCGTCATCATAATCGACAAAAGAGACGTACCCGCCGAGTTTCGCCATACGCAAGCATTGTCCCGCAGCCGTCCTGCCGTCCTACCATCCAATTCCTCAATGCGCATCTTTGCCCACTCGTTGTATACTTGCTTCACGTTTATCGTAGAGGCGGGGAACCTAATCTTCAACGACGTTTGTATCGTCGCCGGTGTGCACCCCGTGTTGGTCATATCCCGGACATGTTCTTTCATTTCAGAGGTTAATGGATGTCCGTGACGATGCCCTTCCTCGTACACGATGAAGGCATGATTGTGCTTCCCCCGGTCACCGTCGCACACACGAACTCGCCATTCCGTTTCGTTGTGAGTCCACGCAACAATGGCGAATTTACATTGGCACGCCTTCGTTGACGTACTCCGACGAGCCGCATCATCTAGATTGTTCAATTTTCCACGATACTTTCCGTACCTCCAACACTTCAAATAACACCTTAACGGACTATCGGCATCTTTTCTCTTGTACGAAGCCCGTACAAACCTAAAACCGATTGTCGCAGCTACTCCATTGGCCCATTCTTGCAATGCTTCAATACTCTCGAAAACATTTTGCGTTACAAAATGGGAGGAGTAATCAACGCCGTCCCCGCCAAAATCCTCCAAAAAAGCCTTCAAACAATAAAAACAATTATTAATATACTAATAATAACTGTGATACTAATTCGTAATAATAATGTTAGTAGCTTCAACATTAATAAATAACATACAATACTAATATTAATTATCATAATAATAATATTATAAAAAAATAAAAAATTGTAACATAATTAACATAATAATAACAATTAACAACATTATTTACCATAATAATATTATTTTAAATAAATAAATAATAATTTTAACAACATTTACTAATATTGTTAATCATATTAACAACACTTATAAACAACTTGTATTAATAATATTAATTAACATAATTTTAATATAATTAACATAATAATTATAATTAACAACATTAATTATATTAATAAAAAATTTATTTTAATAATAATATTAACAATAATAATTAGCATAATTAACATACTATAATAATAACAACACTTCTAAACAACTTATTTATAATAATATATTTTAACAAAATTTTAACATAATTAACATAACAATTACCTTAATAATATTAACATAAATAAATAAATAATATTTTTTACATAAACAATAATATTAACATTTTATACAAATTTAAAAAAAATTAAAACCAAAAATTTTTCCGGAAAAAACATGGGTGCCGCGCCCAGATCTCGTGTGCACATTGCGCGTCGCACGAACGGCAAGCGCGGCACCCATATTTTTTCCGGAAAAAATTTTTGGTCTTAATTTTTTTTTAGAATTTAAATTTACAAACTAACCTCTTGTTCTTCACTTGAATTACCACCTTCTATTGACATTTTAGGTTAAATTTCAAAAACTAATCAAAATTTTAGAGAGAGAATTTGAGAGGAGAGTGAGAGGAGAGTGAGAGGATGTGAGTTAGAGAGAAGGTGGATTGAAATATACTAAGGGTAAAAACGTCTTTTGGGGGGCGACATTAGTAAAAAGGGGGGCGGCGTTAAGCAATACCCTTTAGAATTCGTGCATGATTTTTGCCCGCGCATTGCTACACTTTTATAAAAAAATGCCAAGACATTACTTGATAGTTGGTACGAATATGATCATATATATAATTATACATCTATTTTGTGAACCATGCAATAATTAAGTTATTTTCATTAATTTGATTTGTTAATCTCAATCATGACATTATTTTAATTTTAAGACCTAGAGTTTGTAAATGAAACTCATTAGAACTAGACTAAATAAGTGTACCATGCACAACCATGCCACGCAATATCAGAATGTTAATAGTGGAAAGTGAGAGTGAAGGTTAGGTCAAATGAGGGGGCCTCTATCGTGATGTGTGATTTAGTGTCATCCGAATGTCATTTTTTTGTCAACAAATGATCGAAAAATCGTCCTCCACTCATTTTGCGTCTCATTGACACTATCTCTTTTTTATCTTAATGATTTTTTATTAGTGTATATCTTAAATATTATCGAACATATGTTTTTATTGTAGTTTTGTTTCATTTGATCAGACAATTTCTCCTCTTTAGTTAAGTCTTTTCAATTTTATCTTGATGTATGATCATATTCATACTAAGTGATGTTCGGATATTTTTTAATTGAAGACGTAGGGTATTTATATATGAATGTTCTGGTATTTATTTTTTGATTCAGGGCAACGCCTGGGTATTTGCTAGTATATATATGCAAATGAACGGTCAGGGTCGTTCCACAAATGTTGGAATACTTATGTGATAGTTTATTTTCACACTTATGTATGTATGGAATACTTATGTATGTATGTATGTATGTAGGTATGTATGGCATACTTATGTGATAGTCAAATGGCTAATGATAGTACCAAAAATGTTCTTTGTAGAAGTTTGCCTTTCAGGGTATAATTTCATCTATGACAGCAAGGACAAGGTTTCAGAGTCGGCAAATCGAGTGGACAATCATATAAGAGTTTGGGAAATAACGTAGATATATTTGCTTGGTTTTGTGATTGCCATGTGATCTATAAGAGCAAGGAGGAGCTTCATGGTTGCAAATATCTTTGCAAATTTTTGTTGGTGTGAATTGTTGATAATGAAATTGTTTCTTTTAGCATTAAAACCAAAAGAGTGTTGAGATTATGTGAATTACTTGGAGTTCATGGTGCTACTGGTTTGCTTTTAGTAATAGAGGCTAAGGAGAAGACATGTTAGTTTTTTTCTTTTTCTCAGCTAAGCGTAGTAGATTCTAATATTCACCTTTGTTCCGGTGCAACCATTACTATATTCTTGTTATATGGAACCGCTTCCTTCATGTAATATCACTATGTATCTTTCTTGGTTAGCAATATATATATATATATATATATATATATATATATATATATATATTCCCAAGAAAGCAGGTTATATATAACAATTATCAATGTAGTTTACAAAGAGTGAGGGTAGAATCCCTCAAAATCACATATTGAGCACTTTGTCAACAAGACGTCTATATTTTTTCCTAGACTTTGCTGCCAGAAGGACCTTGTTCATTACATCGTTTTTCACCAAATTTACTATCACCTGAGGAGTAGCTTTGTGAGTTTTGTGGACTCGGTTGTTTCTTTCTGTCCAGATGTGGTAGACATATGCTGTGAGGAGAGCGCAACTCAGTTGACTTTCTGGACTGGTTTGTCGGAGTTCGCTTAGATGGTGTTTCCAATCTTGGGTGGTTGACAGATTGCCAAGATTCCAATGTATCATAGCCCGCCTCACCTCCTTCCCAAAATCGCAGTCAAGAAAAAGGTGGTCGATAGTTTCAGTTTCCAAATCACAGTTTGGACAAAGTGGGTTACCACTAGTTTGCCAACGCATTGTTCGAGCTCTTACATGTAATTTTCCATGCAACATGACCCAAGTGATGAATGAATGGCGCGGGATTGAAAGTGGATTCCAAATGATTGAGGTCCAACCTTCCTCGTTCATAATCCCAAGGCTCCATATGTACCCCTCAGTCGCATTATAGTCCCCATTAGCAATAGCCTCTATGCCTTTCCAGCACCATCGGTGCCCAGGATCACAACCCCATTTGAAGTATTCTTTGACAAGGCAAAGATGTTTGAAATAGGTGCAGACATCGTAAGGGGGTTGATAGTCCCACCAGGATGACCCTCGAATGTATTTGGCATAGATCCATTTGACCCATAAGTTATCCTCTTTTATCTGAATCGCCCAAACCAGTCGGGCTATGTTGGCATTGTTCCAGGAAATAAGGTCTCGGAGGCCCAGACCACCCGATTGCTTTGGTTTGCAAACAATCCCCCAGGACAAAAACGAGTAATTTCCTCAATGGCATGCTTAGGAATGACAATAATTCTTGCCCAGAAGCTATATATCCCCATCAGAACAGAGTTAATTAGTGTGACTCTGCCTGCATAAGAGATGTGACTGCTTTCCCATGTTTTGATGCGCGAAAGAATCTTCTCCACAAGAATATTGGCGTCATTTTTTGTGAGATTGCTGGAGGAAATAGGAATTCCTAGATATTTAAAGGGAAGCGTACCTTCTCGGAATCCTGTTTCTCCAATAAGTGCAGCTGCAACATCCTTCGGGACGCCCCCTATGACCACTTCAGATTTCCCTTCATTAGCGGTAAGACCTGTGGCTGCTGAGAAGTGGTCAAAAGCTTTCTTAAGGGTTCGAATAGAGACTCTGTTAGCCGAGGAGAACAATATTAGGTCATCCGCAAATACAAGATGAGTGAGTTGTAGTCGTCTGCAGTTTGGATGGTATTTGAAACCCTCTTGCTTGCTGACATAGTACTGAATAGATCTTGATAGGTATTCCATTGTCAGAACAAAGAGGAGTGGTGACATTGGATCACCTTGTCTTAGTCCTCTTTTCCCGTTGAAGGTGGGAGAGGAGATGTCATTCGAGCAAATGGAGAAAGTGGGGGATGTGACACAGGCCATTACGCAATTAACGAGCCATCCTGGGAATTTGTATGCGTGAAGTGCTTCTTCTATGAAACGCCAATGTACCGAGTCAAAGGCTTTTTGAAGATCGATTTTCATCAAGCATCTAGGTGCTATGGTTGATCGATTGTAACCCCTTACTATCTCTTGGCAAAGTAGCACATTGTGAAGGAGCTGTCGTCCTGGTACAAAGGCCCCTTGGCTTGGGTTGATTAGGTCGGGGAGGACCTCTCGTATCCTTGAGGAGATGATCTTGGTGATTCCCTTATAAAAGGTGTTACAACAGGATATTGGCCGGAACTCAGTGACTTTGCTGGGATTTGGCACTTTTGGGATAAGTACCAAATTAGTTGCATTTATTTGTTGTAGGAGCTTCCCTGTGAGGAAAAATTCTTGAGCTGCAGCAGAGACAAGCGCTCCTATGTGGTTCCAGCTACTTTTGTAAAATCCACCGGTATACCCGTCTGGGCCGGGTGTTTTGTCGTTGGGAATGGAGAAGATGGCTTCCTTGATGTCCTTGTCCGAGATTGTCCTACTAAGCCTAAGTTGTTGCATACCTGTAAGCCTCGGCCCCATATTGATTATGTCTTCCCGCAATGCCGTGTGCTGATGGTTTGTGTTGCCAAGCAAGCTTTTATAGAACAAACAGAGTTGATCGTTGACCGCCTGTAGTCCTGTGAATTTAGTTCCATCATATATATATATATATATATATATATATATATATATATATATATATATATATATATATATATATATATATATATATATATATATATATATATATATATATATATATATATATATATATATATATATATATATATATATATCGATGCAAATTCCAGCTCAAGCTTTCACCATGTACTTAATAGTTTGTAGTTGTTTCTTTTATCCTATCATTATCTTATCAACTTTATACGTGATGCCACTCTAACTTAACTTACAGTGCTCTCGTTCCTTCGACAATTTAATGTAGCATGTGAGTGGTTTTATACAACAATTATTAGGTATCTTTGTGGGCATACATGAGATTTACGGTCAAGCACATATATCTTGATGTTCGAGGAAGAGTATGACCATTTGCTATCTTTCATGGGCTAACATGAAAATGCATTGCAATGTTGTAATTCCCTCTTTGCAGATACTTTTTTCCATAAATCTTATGTAAGACCGTCTCACTTTAAATTTATCGCGAGATATATAATTGTATGGTAACTTTTTTATGAATATAGGAATGATTAATGATATGTTTCAAGTGACTTTAGTATAAGTCATCTCTTGATGAATTATTAGTCACATTCATTCTAAAAAGTCACTAAAAAATCACTTATTAATCATGGTCAAGTCTTTAAAAGGTCACCACCTAAGGAACCCGTCTCATGATGAATTTTTATGATACTGTCTCATATTAGAATTTTGTGATTATTTATGTGTTATCTGATTAACACAAATGCAATATTAACATATTTTAATGTTTTTGATTCTGTTCCAATATTGAAACCCCCCCCCCCCCCCAACAAATTGACATCAACTAATTCTATACATATTAGATTCATAGTCATATTTCGGGGGTAATTGGTTCAATTATTTTTTTTTACTTAATGCATTTTATTTTTTTAATAGAAAGTTAATGCACACTTGGTCGATGCTAGCCAATAAGGCAACTTGGGGAAATAGTCTCCAACTTATTGGAGTAAGCTCTCAAAAGAATTGAATTTTCATAAGTTAGGTGGATGAGTCATCTCTCAAGGTCAGGGTAGAACTACTTCACTCCATTATAAACAACAGACATACATAGCACCGTACTGACACTGCTGAGTTTATTGTTAAATCCTTGGGGAAACAAAACGAATCCCACGAGGCTTATCGGAGCCTAAGACGACTCTTAGATTGCTCAAAGTTAGGGGCTTATAATTCATACCAAAGTCACTTCTGTCCATAAACTTTTACTCCAATCTTTAAGCTCAAATTTTATTTGCTTAAGTTTTCTAGTAATTCGAAACATAGAGTGGGCATGAAAGTTGCATCTCAAGCCAGCTTTAACTATCTTATTAACTTGGATATAATTGCACCAATGTTGATTGAACCGAAATTGTCTATTCTTTTTCTCCCCTAAATCCGGGTTGGTGTTAAGGAGAATATAACTATGATTTGAGCAAGAAAATGGCCCATGAGTGACAGTAGCTTTAGGATACAAGCTACAACAATCAATTCTGGCAATTGGTCTATCTAATCTTTCATAAATAGTATGACCATGAAGCTTCTTTTTCCAAGTAAAAACTCTTCCCGTAGGGATGATATCTGACGCGTTTATATCTTGTAAGAACTTAGTCAAACGACCTAACTTAGATTGTTTGACCATGGCACCTCATTTTTTATCTGTAGGAAGGAGAAGCTCATTGCAATCTTGTTTAGTCCTGATTTTGCATGATTTTTCCCCTTATTCTTTGGCTTTTTGCTTATTTTTAATAATTAAATTAGGCTTTTTATTATATTTTTACTCATTTTGCATTTTTATTAGATTTTATGGCTTTTTATTAATTTTGTTATTATCAGTGCTAAAATTGAATCAAAATGTTTAGATTAGAAAATGAAAATAAAAACCTATTCCTAAAACCCATTATTTCAGCCCAATTCCCCCGTTTTATTTTCCTCCCTCGGCCCAGCTTCTTCAAACCCAGCCCAGAACCTGCATCCCAAAACCCAGCCTAACCCGCCTACCCACACCCAGTGACCCATAAACCCAGATACCCGCCCCATTTACCCATCCATTTCTGCTGAATACAACTACTCCCACCTAAACCCTAATTCTCATTTTCCCTCTTTTGACTCTTTCATTCTCTTCGTCCCTCATCTCCCTCTCTTCCTCTTTGGTTCTCTGCCACGCACTGAGAAACACCATCACCCACACACACCATAACCAACCTTCATCTCCTTCTCTCTTCTCTCATCTAATCATCTCATCTCCTTCTCTCTTCTCATCTCTTTCTATTTCTCAGATTATCGCACGATATCTCAATTTCTCACTCAATTTCTCTTCCCTCTTTGCTGATTCGGTTGAAGAAGTGCGCGCACCATCTTCATCTTCACTCTAACTGACAAATCGCATCTACACCGTCCACATCAAAGAAGAATGAAGGGTTGAGATCGAAGGTTGAGGGGTCGGTTCGAGTATAAAAGGGATGAAGGGAGCTGATTGAAGCTTTGATGGTTGGTTTCGGCCTCCATCCTTAGGGTTAGGTTAGAACTAGGTTTAATTTCGTATGCATGTTAGTAGTTTTCAGGCCTGGTCCTGATATTTTCGAGGCCCCGGGCAACATAATAACCCACTTCATAGATTTGGGCCCTTTAAAAAAAATGTGTCGGCATTCAATACGATACTAAGAATTTTGTCAACATGTGTACCTACAAAAGACTATTTTTTCCATGAAATTGATACAAAATGTGGCTTTTCTATGAATATTTAGTAAGATACGTATAATTTACCATTGTCTGAATCAAAATAGATACTTCAATAAAGCGTTGTTTTTTTTAAAAAAAAAAAAAAATTGACAAAGTGATATATGCACCCCTTTTTCTCTCCTTGTTTTCTTCTGATAACCTTCTTTCCTTATTTTATTTATATAGTATTTTAAGCTTTTTAATACTACTATCTATATTCTCAGTCGAACCCTTAAACTAAGACATTTTTCAAAATTACGGGTCAGAGACGAAACCAGAACATTCTGTTAAGGGGGGCCATCCAAAACGTGATGCATAATACCAAAATAGTTAAACATTCAAATTCTCAAGTTGTAAAACATTACATATAAATTCAATAATTAAAACATTCTGGATAATATCGTGAATTGCCATTTTTACTAATTTAAATTTCAAGTAAATCCCTACTAAAAGGTACCTTTTTATAAAAAAAAAATTATTAAAATATTGTTGTCCTTAAGATACAAATTTTTTCAAAAAAGAAAATCAATAGTAATTGCATGACAAACATATTTTTATCTTTTACTTATTATATTAACATTCAATAAAATTTGAGAAAAAAAAAAACATTTTTTTCTGGTTCTTAAAAGAATGTATAGGAAATTGAGAGTCTTGTTTGTGCTTTTGTGAATTAAAAGATAATATTATTTTTAAAAAGGAAGAAAAGAAAACTTTAAACTATGATTTTGCATAATTCAACATAATATGAGGCTTGCTCATTACTCACTAATTGAATTGGAGGCTTCCATGTTGTTTTATGCTGGGTTTTTTTTTTTATTATTAATAAAGCCCAAAGGAGGCCAAAGGTCCAAGAACAACAACCCCAGCACCCACTTCCACGGGTTTGGTTGTAGGCCCAAATAAACAAACAAATTCATTATGTTTCACGCACGGCTTTGCTGCCCCTCTTGGGCCCCTTATTATTGTTTCCTACTTCAAGCTGGGGCCCCAAAATCTAAGCCAATTTTTTTCAAAATGCATGGGCCTTGGGCGGTGGCCCCATGAGCCTACCCTTAGGGTCGGGCCTAAAAGTTTTCGATCTGGGTTTGCTGATGTTGAATGAATTGTTCGGTTTGAGATTTTGATGTAATGTTCAAAGATTGGTGTAATTCTCTAATTTGAATCTGGGTTTTGAAACTTTAGTATTGATTTGTTCTTGATGTTCTGGGTGTTAATGTTGTGTTTGTGATTGATTTTTCTCACTGTTTTTCTTGTTTTCCTTTCTCACCTGTTCGGTCAAGACCAGCAGGTATCCTTCTTCTTCTTTCTCTCTTCTCTGTTTGTGTGTGATTTAGTGTTGGTTTGCTCTGTCTCGGTTTTTGCCTCGGACTGTTGTTGAATACTTGGTTTGAATATAGGTTTGAAGTTTTCTGGATTGGTTTTGTGATTTTTGGTGATGATATGTCTCGATTTGGTCTTCTTTCCTCTCCTTTCTCTTGTTCGATGTGGGCAGTAGTGATGTATGCTAGCTCACAAAGATCAGTCTATTGAGCTAGAATGCACCATACAATCACACAAACACAACTAGATGCTTGTAAACAATAGCTGATTAAAAGCAACTAGCTGAAATAGATGACAACCCAATACAGAATATAAAGGATAGGCTTGCTTACAGTCGATACAGACACACCACAACTGCATTCAAGGACAAAGGACTCTCACATTCATGCTTCTACAGACACACCAAAGCACAGATGATCAAGCACAACTGACACTTGCTGGATTCTTACCAATATCCAGTGACAGGAGCTAATTTAACCAAGGGTTAAGAGTTATAGGACACTCACAAACATTCAGAGGTTCTAAGACACTCGAGAATACTATTGAATAAACACTTATGACCTTTCATTGCTTAGAAACTCAGAATATAAAGGATACAAGCAGTTTGATTAGCAGTTGCTTAACATAAACTAATCTGCCTAATCTCCCTGACTTAATCTAACCTACAAAGCTTTAGAAATATTACAACTGATAACATCCTAATGATCTCGAGTACAACTTTGTAAGAAAATAAAAGGAAAATACAAACTTAGCTCTGATTGGACCAAATGCCAAAAGGGTGGCAAAATGAACCAATCACAAGCTTGCCTTCCTAAGCGGGTAAATATTTTAGTTACTGAGGTAGTTCCCGCACAAACATTAACCTGGAAGTAATCTCAAAAGGTTAAGATCGAGCTGGAAGGACCAAAACAACCCTTATGGACAGATAACAAAAGACTTAACTTCAGGACTGAGGTTCTGGAAAAACTGATAACAAACAATCCTGCTGGGATTGTCTGTTCTGGTACTTGAAACTTGCTAATGCCATGCTCGAACATGCTGGGACTTGTCTTGGACTTGAAAATGGCATGAAATAGAACAAAAAACTCCTAGGAAACCTTGGCTGAATCTTCCTCAATCAAGAGATATGACATTAAAAAAGACTGCTGTTTGGACTGTTGCTGTTGGGAACTGACTTTGGTCTGAATGACCAATGCTGATGGGCTTAATGGCTGAAGTTGCCAAGACTTGTTTCACAAGTGTGTAACAAGCTTGGATGGATGTTGTGGGTGGCTTAGTGGTTGCTGAAGGTGCTGTGAACCTCCTGCTGAATGATTGAGTTGCTGACTAACTTGTTGGGTATGCTGGGATTAGGAAGCGTGCTATTTCTGCTAAAGATGCTTCCTTAGCTGCTGAGTTTGGTGAATCAATATGGCCTCCTCCCTGTGCTGTTGCTGAAAGTGTTGGTGAAGCTTTTATAGGTGCCTCCTTTGCTGATGAAGTTGTTGCTACTTGTTGTTCTTCAGAATGGTCTCCATCATCCTCCCCAGGTTGAGGAAAGTTTGTCCTCAAACTTGGTAGGTCTTCATCTGCTGGATATTATGGTCGAAGATCTGCTACATTGAATGTTGTTGAACCTCCATATTCCTTAGATAGGTCCAATCTGTAGGCATTGTCTCCAATTTTCTCAAGCACTTCAAATGGTCCATCTGCTCTTGGTAGCAGCTTGCCTTTTCTCTTGTTGGGAAACCTGTCCTTCCTCAAGTGGATCCAAACTAAATCTCCAGGCTGGAAAGTGACCTTCTTCCTGTGTTTGTTGGCTGATGTATACACCTACTCAGTATACTTAGCAATTCTCTCCTTCACTTGCTGATGAAGCTCCCTGATTTGATCTGCTCTTTTACCTGCTTCAAAACTAAATTTGACAGAATTAGTTAGTGGAACTAAATCCAAAGGGGAAATTGGATTTTTACCATAGACTACTTGGAATGGAGAGTAGCATGTGGCCTTGGATGGTGCTTTGTTGTAAGAAAATTCAGCATGGGGCAAGAGAGTGTCTCATCCTGCTTTATGTGTTTGAATCAGTGCTCCCAATAGGACTCCAAGTGTTCTATTAGTAACCTCTGTCTAGCCATCAGTTTGTGGATGGCAAGTGGTGTTGTACTTGAGCTGTGTGCCTAACTTCTTCCACAATGTAACCCAAAAATGGCTCAAAAACATGGTATCCCTATCAGAAACCATAGTCTTTGGCACTCCATGCAATCTGACAATCTCTTGGAAGAATAATTCTGCAACTCTTGTGGAATCAAAGGTGGTGTGGCAAGGTATGAAATGTGCCATCTTTGAAAATCTATCAACCACCACCATTACTGAATCCTTGCCTCTTTGAGTTCTTGGCAAACCCACAATGAAATCAAGGCTGACATCTTCCCAAGGGCTGCTGGGAACTGGCAATGGTGTGTACAAGCCTTGAGGTAGGCTATGTGACTTAGCCAATTGACAAATGTTGCACGTTTTCAGTAGATGCTCCACATCTTTTCTCATCTTTGGCCTATTATAGCATCAGCAGAGTCTTTTCAACTCCAAAATGACCTGCTAGACTCCCTCCATCGACTTCTGAGATTAATAGTTCCCTGAAACTACTCCTAGGAACATATAATCTGCTTCCCTTGAATAAATAGCCCTAGTCTATATGATACAGACCCTGGGGTTGTTGTTGGAACTTCTGGTACACTTGCTTAAAATCTCCATCCCCCTTATACAAAGCTTTCAAATTTTCAAAACCAACAATTCTAGAATCAAGTATATGAAGCAACATATACCTCCTACTCAATGCATCTGCTTCTTTGTTTAGCACTCCTAATTTGTGGTGAATCATGAAGTGAAACTACTGCATATACTCGACCCAAGAAGCATGCTTGGTGTTGAGCTTGTGCTGTCCTTGAATGAACTTCAAGGCTTCATGATCACTGTGTAAAATGAATTCTGCTCCAATGAGGTAGTGCCTCCAGTGCTGAAGAGCTCTAATGATGGCATAGAACTCTTTGTCATAGGTGTTATACTTTCTCTTTGCATCATTCAACTTTTCACCGAAGTAGACAACTGGCTTGCCTTCTTGTGTCAATACTGCTCCTATGCCAACACCTGAAGCATCATATTCTACTTCAAAAACTTTGCTGAAGTTGGGTAGTGCTAGAACTGGGGTTGAAGTGAGTCTTTCCTTGACTTTTGCAAAGGCTTTCTGGGTTGTTGTTGTCCAAATAAAAGACTTTCCTTTCACCACTTCAGTCATTGATGCCAAAATGGTGCTGAAATTTTTGACAAATCTTCTGTAAAATGAAGCCAGGCCATGGAAGTTCCTGACTTGATGAATAGAAGTGGGCACAGGCCACTCCCTAATAGCTTGAATTTTCTCCTCATCAACTTGGATACCTGCTGCTGTGACAATGTACCCCAAGAAGTTCACTTGAGATGTGAAGAAGTGACACTTCTTGAGATTTCCAAACAATTGCTCCTTGCTCAGAATACTTAGGACCTCCTGCAAATGCTTGACATGTTCTTATTCAGACCTGATATAGACAAGAATATCATTAAAGTACACAACAACACTCTTGCCTATGAGTGGTTTCAGGACCTGATTCATGAGTCACATGAATGTGGATGGGGCATTAGTCACGCCAAAAGGCATGACCAATGATTCAAACAAACCTCCCTTGGTCTTGAATGCTGTCTTCCACTCATCTCCCTCATATATCCTTATCTGGTAATAACCACTTCTCAAATCAATCTTAAAAAAGACTGCTGACCCATGTAACTCATCCAACATATCTTCTAGCCTAGGTATATGGTACCTATACTTGATTGTGATCTTGTTAATAGCCCTGCAATCTATGCACATTCTCTGACTTCCATCTTTCTTAGGCACTAACAAGGCTGGTACTGCACATGGACTCAGACTATCCCTAATCATTCCCTTTTCCAACAACTCATTCACCTGCCTCTGTATCTCATTGGTATCTGCTGATGTCATCCTATAAGCTGGCTTATTAGGTAACACTGATCCAGGCACTAGGTCAATTTTGTGCTGGATATCCCTTTTAGGGGGCAAACCAGGTGGCATTTCATCAGGAAAAACATGTTGAAACTGCTGAAGTAAGGGTAAGAATAAGGGGTGGTCATTTTGTGGGGCTGGGGTTTCTTCAAGGTCTAAAAGGATCAAGTCTTTCTGTGTGCTAAATTCATGCTGATCAGATAAAAGCAACACATCAAGACTAGGTTCAAGACATAGGTTCTTGGTTTTCTTGGTTAACTGTGAGGGTTTCGTGGGAGTAAGAATGATCTTTCTGTGGTTCATGGTAAGGGTGTATGTATTAGCTCTACCACAATGACTCACTAGTCTATCATACAACCAAGGTCGACCCAAAAGCAAATGACATGCATCCATTGGTAAAACATCACACCAGACCTCATCTTCGTATGATTGACCAATTGAAAAGCTAACAAGGCACCTAGTAGAGATTTGGATACCTTTCCCTGAGCTGAGCCACTGAATGGTATATGGAGTTGGGTGGGGCTTGGTTGCCAAGCTAAGCTTCTTCACCATGGTGCTAGAGGCTGCATTGGTACATCTCCCACTGTCAACAATCACAGAGCACACTTTCCCTCCAATGGTACACCTTGTATGAAAGATATTCTCCCTCTGCTCTTCTGCTTCTTCTACTGTTGAGCTACTCAGAACTCTCCTGATCACCAACATTTCTCCTTCATCTGGACCCTCCTCTATGGCATCATTATAGACTGGATCATGTTCAGGCTCCTCATAATCCTGTTCTTCTTCCTGCACATGTTCAGAGTCAATAAACAAGGTTGCTTGGTACTCAGCAAGAGTAACCATCCTCTTGTTTGGACATTCTGAGGCAATGTGCCCAAGTCCTTGACACCTGAAACATCTTCTTTCTGGGTAAACTTTGCTGATAGGGGCTGGGGTTCTTTGTGGGGAATTTTGTGGCTGATTTTGAGGTGGTCTTGAGGTAGGATATTTGGCTTGAGGTGGGGGTGGGGGTGGATAGGTTCTTTGTGGTGGATTGTAAGGCTTGCTGTAAGGATTTGGCTTGGCTGGGGCATAGGATTTGGCTGGGTAACTGCTGCTATACTCCTTCACTCTAGCCTTCTTCTGTTGCTCCACTTTATGAGCTAAAGAGCTTAACTCATCAAGTGAATCATAGACCTGCAACTCAACAACATTCTTGATTCTTTCTTTCAAGCCTGCAAGGTATCTCACATAAATCTGCACTTCATTTTCCTGCATATTACACTTCCAAAGCAAATGTTCAAATTTTTTAGTATAGTCCTCCACAGATTTGTTGCCCTGCACCAAATGCTGTAACTTGAAGTAGTTTTCCTTCATGTAGTTGTCTGGAAGGAACTTCTCTTTCAACTTCTGTCTCATTTCATTCCAGGTGCTCACCCTATCTTCTCCAATCTCCATTCTCCTTCTCTGTAGATTAGTCCACCAAGTAGAAGCATATTTTTTCAGTTTTAAGGTTACTAACTTCACCTTATTCTCTTCTGAAACCTCCTTCAAGTCAAAACCCTCTCTACTGTCTGCAACCAATCTATAAAAACATCAAGATCTAACTCCCCTGCATACTCAGTTATATCAATCTTGAAATCTAGCTTCTCTATCCTCTTGTCTTCCCTCCTTTCTTCCATCTCACTGTTTTCTTCTGGTTCACTGATCCTTGGTAATCTCTTAACTGTTCTCCTTCTCCTGTGTGTAGGCCTATGACCTCGACCTCCTCTTCCTGTCCTACTAAAAGGGTTCTCACCTTCTCCTTCCTCCATTTCTTCATCAGTCTCCCTATTTAGCTCATTTCTATGCAATCTCATATAATACTACAATTGCTCACTCAAGAATTTTATTTTCTACTCCATTTCTTCTTTTTCTTTCAAAGTTTGCTCTAAGACTTCATGTGGTGTTCTACTAGTTCTGGCCATCTCAAACAATCACAACTAACACACTCCAAGATAGAACACAATGCTCTAATACCAAGATGATGTATGCTAGCTCACAAAGATCAGAATATTGAGCTAGAATGCACCATACAATCACACACACACAATTGGATGCTTGTAAACAATAGCTGATTAAAAGCAACTAGCTGAAATAGATGACAACCCAATACAGAATATAAAGGATAAGCTTGCTTACAGTCGATACAGACACACCACAACTGCATTCAAGGGAAAAGGACTCTCACATCCATGCTACTACAGACACACCAAAGCACAGATGATCAAGCACAGCTGACACTTGCTGGATTCTTGCCAATATCCAGTGACATGAGCTGATTTAACCAAGGGTTGAGAGTTATAGGACACTCACAAATATTCAGAGGTTCTAAGACACTCGAGAATACTATTGAATAAACACTGATGATCTTTCATTGCTCAGAAACTCAGAATATAAAGGATACAAGCAGTTTGATCAGCAGCTGCTTAACATAAGCTAATCTACCTAATCTCCCTGACTTAATCTAACCTACAAAGCTTTAGAAATATTACAACTGATTACATCCTAATGATCTTGAGTACAACTTGTAAGAAAATAAAAGGAAAATACAAACTTAGCTCTGACTGGACCAAATGCCAAAAGGGTGGCAAAATGAACCAATCACAAGCTTGCCTTCCTAAGGGGGTAAATATTTTAGTTACTGAGGTCGTTCCCGCGCAAAAATTAACCTGGAAGTAATCTCAATAGGTTAAGATCGAGCTGGAAGGACCAAAATAACCCCTATGGACTGATAACAAAATACTTAACCTCAGGACTGAGGTTCTGGAAAAACTGATAACAAACAATCCTGCTGGGATTGTCTGTTCTGGTACTTGAAACTTGCTAATTCCATGCTCGAACATGCTGGGACTTGGCTTGGACTTGAAAATGGCATGACATAGAACAAAAAACGCCTAGGAAACCTTGGCTGAATCTTCCTCAATCAAGAGATACGACATTGAGAAAGACTGCTGCTTGGACTGTTGTTGTTGCGAACTGACTTTGGTCTGAATGACCAATGTTAATGGGTTGAATGGCTGAAGTTGCCAAGACTTGTTTCACAAGTGTGTAACAAGATTGGATGGATGTTGTGGGTGGCTTAGTGGCTGCTGAAGGTGTTGTGAACCTCCTGTTGAATGATTGAGCTGCTGACTGACTTGATGTGTCTGCTGGGATTAGGAAGCGTGCTATTTCTACTGGAGATGTTTCCTTAGCTGCTGAGTTTGGTGAATCAACATGGCCTCCTCCCTGTGCTGCTGCTGAAAGTGCTGGTGAAGCTTTTATAGGTGCCTCCTTTGCTGATGAAGTTGCTGCTACTTGTTGTTCTTCAGGATGGTCTCCATCAAGTAAGGATTAGGTCTCTTTTCTTCTTTCTTCTTTCTTCTTTCTTTGTTATGCCTCGGTCAAAAGAGTATTAGGCAGTGAATTAGTCTTAGTCTTTGCTAGGGTCAGTTCTGTTTGGATTGTTTAGGTCTTGGTCAGTTTAGGGTTGCGTTCTGCTAGGGTTTTGTTTAGGGTTGTTAGGGTTATGATTGGTTTTATCTAGGTTTTAGGTTTAAGGGAAGTTTCTGTCTAGGGTTTGAGGCCAGTTTAGGGCTAGGTTCTGTTTTGGGTTGTGTTAGGGTTTATTAAGGGTAGTTCTGGTCAGTTTAGTTAGGGTTTTATTAGGGTTCTGTTAGGGTTTGAGTCATGTCTTTAGGTTTTAGGGTTTTAGTTGTTTTTAATATGATTAGTGGCTAGGTTTCTTTGGGGTTAAAGGAGTGATTAAGGCTCCATGGGATGATTAGTTATAGGGGTTAGTGAATTAGGGGGTGATTAGTGGGAATAATCTAGTTTCCACCTTAGTCCTTCCTTCAAGTGGGGTGAATTAGAGATCGAAAGCTCTCTTAATTACTAATCACTTGTCAATGGAAGGCTAGGGATGGGATAGTTGGTCACTCTCTCATGAAAGTGAGATAGAGGCTAACTAGGGAATCTTGTTCGATTAACCCCCGGATCCATGGTGGATTTTGGGGAAGTTAATCTGGATTACTTTCGAAAGATGGAATCCCTTGGCCATTTTTCTAACAGGATTCTCATATGATTAATCCTATCTTTTTGCTTCCTAACCACAAAACTCACATAACCATGAATCCTTTGGTTGCCTAAAGCTCCCGAAACCCTTCTTCCTTTTTGTGGTTTTTGCTTATGTTTCTTGATTGCTTGAAAACCGATCTCTCTTAAATGATGATAAACCCCTAACCTAGTAGGTGAGAATTCGAAATAGGATTTTAGGTTTAGAAGCCCCAATTCCCTGAGAAAGAACGACAAAACTGGGTTGATACAAACCACGTTACAAATCTCCAATAATACACCAAGGCAAATGAAAACTTGATTTAAAAGCTTTAAGCGTTCCCAAAAAACAAATTTGTCTTTCTCTTGAGCCGGATAAATCCCAGATACTATGGTCTCAATATTTGATTTTTCGTCTTTAACGTACAAATGAATTGCACGAGAGTCCTTTTGCAGAACATGTACTTCTAGATTTGTAGCATTCTAGAGGACCCAAATTCCCCCCGAATGATTTACGGTGGGGACCAATTCTGAATGATCACATCTTAGCAATTTCATAATTTTATTCGTATTACTTGAATTAACTAGAGTTTCACTTAAAAAAGTGATATCTGGTTGTAAGCTGTTTAGAAGGTGGTTTATTTCAGCAATCTTACCATTACTTTTAGCCCCTTGAATATTCCAATAATGAATTTTCATTAAAACACTAACTTTTTGGAATGAAGATTTCCATCGAGGGACAATACCTCCTTAATAAGTCTCAAAAGACTAAAGATTAGTAGAGCAAATGAAAGTTTCAACCTTCCTCGCATAATGCAATCTAACATAATGAACATCTGACCAGAATACATACTTGTTAAAGAGATATAATCTCTATAAACTTTTTCTTTCCACCATTTATAGTCAAACCAAATTTTTGGGACACTTTCTCGTGAAACATTCCAATTTTTTGACTTAAGCGATATCGTAAGTTGGCTGACTCCAACTTTGTTTCATAATTCCCTTTCGGGAAGGTCTTAACAATGGCCTTGGAGGTTACTATAATTATCGTAAGCTCACTCGCTGTCAGCACAATTATTTTATTTCCAATAACACCATACAACAAGTCAAAGAAGCAAAGGTTGAGGACAAGAATAAGTTCTTCAAAATGGAAATACAACTTGCTCCAATACGTAATGACTTTGCAAAAAAGGTACAATAATGTCATTGTTTTATCAACACTTGCTTGCATTTATAATCCATCCTTGCTGAATCTACAATAAGACTTGATAACCCTGTTCTACCCACAGAAGAAAAGCACTTTACAGACTAGGAACAAACTCTCGGCACAAGCTTGGAAGAGAACCCCAACCTTACTAATTCTAAAACTGCACAAGCTCTTAAACGACTCGCTCCAATGCCACAAAAGACACCCCCTCAACAGAAAAGGGTGGCGGCAACAGATGAACAAACCGCAAGCAAACAAAAAACTACAAACCACTGAAAACAAACCAAACATAAAACCAGTAAAGCAAAGAAACAACCACCAAGATAGACCTTCAAGCAAAGGAACAAAACACACAACCCCCACTGCTAACGTAATGGCCCTTGGGTACAAGAAAATTATCCAACTCCTCGCAAAAAGACTTAAATACCAACAAGAAGAATCGAGACAACAACTGGACAAACCAGAAGGCTGAAAATACAAACGATCATCTGGAAAGGGAGGAGGTAAAACCTAGCCCACACCCCAAACCACATATCTAAGACAGACAAAACCGCCTCAAGAATCAAAATGGAACCCAGCAGTACCCTAAGACACAGAACAAAGGCTATGAAATTAACAATCAAAGCAAGAACCTTGAGGATGTTACATGGGTTAAACGAATTCAAGCTCAAAAATCTCAAGCCACTATTCAAATCGAACCTCGGCTTCAGAAATGGTGGTTTGAACGCGCCTTCGAGCTTGCAAACATCACTGAAGACACCATCAGGTAAGACACTGAGGAACCTAATTTCTGCTACTGCATCGTCATAAACCCCAAAGAGCTCTTCACGGCACATCACGGAACTCGTCAAATTCGTTAATCGACCTTCATGGACGGTAGCTGAGACAAGGACGGTCGGAGCATACTTCAACAAGATCTTGGACAAACGGACTAAGATCGGCTGAGATTTTCTGGAACAAGTCCTAACGAGTCCACAAAGGACCATTTCAAAATGGTGGCTGAGAAATTTGGAAATTTCAATCAGGCGAAGGCACGAACAACGACAAAAAAAAAGGCCAAATGAACCCAATTGAGAGAGATGGGAGTCGAAATGAAGAACACTAATAGGGGATTTCACTTGGATGAGCCTTCAAAATAAGGGTCTGGAGGTTTAGGCTCAAGAATTGCCATTAGAAAAGGCTAAGAAGGAGGATGAAGAGAAAAGATGGTTGAGATTCAGAATGAAAGAGGGAGAGGGGGACTCTCTCTCTCTCTAAAACTCTCTCACCTCTCTCTACATCTCTCCTGGGCCGGTAGGGTTACTATGACATGAGGCAACATATATTTACGTATAAAGAAGTGTGTACTCTTTTTCCTTTATTGGTTTTTCTCTCAATTGGGTTTTTCCTAGTAAGGTTTTAATGAGGCATACTCTTTTGGATAATGGACATTCAAGGGGGAGTATCATGAAATAATATATTTGTGAATGCCCATATATAAATCAGATATCTATTGGATATCTTTATCTGTTAGGATGATATAATATAGGAGGGTTCTATTCCCATATGAAGTCTATACTGTATTGGACTCTTGCTATGTAACTAGTATAAATACCCCTTGTGGGCTATGAATTAATCATCAGATTCTCCTCTCTTATTCTCTCTTGTCTCTATTGTTCTTCTCTATAATTCTCTCTATATTGTGTTCATATATTTATTTGATGTATGTGCAGACCAAAACCAATAAGAGTGCATTGGCCTGGACAACACCAAAGGCCCTCCGTGACCTTGATTGTTCAACCTAAGCTTTTCCTTGGGATGGAAAAGCATTAAGGAACGAAAAATAAATAAGGAAAGATAAGAAACTTGTGTATCCAACTGATACAGACCACACTACTGCAGGAAACCCAAGGGCAGTGCTCAGCTTATGCACTGGATACAGGCTACACCACCAGGATACAAACTAAGCTATACTTAGCACCTTCTAAGCATGCCAAAGCTTAGTTACAGACAAGTAGAAATGGTTGAGAGTTTTGAGACACTCACAAACACACAGGAGCCAAGCTCGATTGATTTCTCATATCATTTACTTATAATGAAAAACAATACATAGGAGTTGGCTTATATATGCTACTTTAAGTAATTAGCTGGATGTCTACGAGTAATTGAGGTTTCCTAAGCTGGAAGAAACCTCTAAACTATTGCTAAGCTAACTTAAGATACATAAGTGAGTTGCTTAAAACTAATACAAAGCTTAATTACATCATATTACATCAAAGAAACAGCAAAAATCAAATAAAAGGGGTTGGTTGGTTCTGATTGGGCCAGTAGCTGCTTCTCCATGCATTAGTCATCTTTCCAATGTATTATTTAAGTCCTCCTTGCTGCTGATAGTAGCTGGTGGTAATAGAACTCAAGGTTACTCGATCATAAAAGGATAAATGACCAAATGACCTTATTAAAGCTTGGAATTCCAAAACTATCCCAGCTGCTTGATGCTGCCATGCATACCCTGAACTAAAATGGCTGTAGAAAATGTCCAGGGAATTCAGTCACTTGCACTCCTCAATCAGTGGTTGTTGATGGACCAAGGAATACATAGGATCCACTAAATGTCATTGCCTTGCACTGCAGCTTGTTTCAGACCTTTAAATAGACATGAACCCTGATTTCACAAGTTGGGGTTCTGCCAAGGTTCAATTGCATGAATTGAACTTTGGTTCTAAGGCCAAGGCTGCCTTCTGCACAGGTTCCTTGGGTGTTCACATAACTTCCATTCATAGCTTCAAAATTACCTAAGGACCTGTCTTCCCTTGCTGCTCTAGTTTTGTTGTAAGTGGGACTTGATCCCTCTTGAATTCCCAGCTAGATCCCAGTTGGTGAAGGACCTGCTGAGGACTTCAGGAAAGAAAGTCCTCTCCTTGGACCCTGCTGACTCAGCTAACAATGTTGATGGTGATGGACCTCCATCATCCTCCTCAGGCTCTGAAAAGTTTGCCCTCAAACTTGGTAAACCCTCCTTATCTGGATAGTAGGGCCTGAGATTTGCAACATTGAAGGTTGCACTCCCTCCATAATCTTCAGATAAATCCAACTTATAAGCATTCTCATTGACTTGCTCTAACACCTCAAAAGGACAATCTGCCCTGAAAACAAGCTTCCCTTTTCTTTTACTAGGAAACCTGTCTTTCCTAAAATGTACCCATACCAAGTCACCTGGAACAAACACAACTCTTATCCTCTTTTGATTTGTTGATGCTGCTATCTTCTCATTGTGCTTTTCAATTTGTTGTTGCACTTGTTGATGGAACTCTTTAATTTGCTTGGTCCTTACTTTAGCTTCATAGCTAAATTTTACTGAAGTAGCTTGTGGAACTAAATCCAAAGGGGTGATTGGATTCAGACCATAAATTACTTGGAAAGGTGAGTAACCAGTAGCTTCGCTTGGGGCTCTATTGAATGCAAACTCTGCCTGTGATAGCATAGTATCTCAACTTCCTTTGTTTCTATTCACTAGGCTTCTCAAGAGTGCACCTAAGGTTCTGTTTGTAACCTCAGTTTGCCCATCTGTCTGGGGGTGACAAGTGGTGCTAAACTTGAGTTGAGTTCCCATCTTCTTCCACAATGTAATCCAGAGATGGCTCAAAAATTTGGTATCCCTGTCTGAAACCATAGACCTAGGAATGCCATGTAACTTGACTACTTCTTGAAAGTACAAGTCAGCAACTTTCACAGCATCAAAGGTAGTATTACAAGAAATAAAATGTGCCATTTTTGAGAATCTATCAACAACAACCATAATAGAATCTTTACCTCTCTGAGTTCTTGGTAGTCCCACAATAAAATCAAGGCTGAGATCTTCCCAGGGACCTAGATGGGTATAAAGCCCTTGAGGTAGGCTTTGGCTCTTGGATAGTTGGCATATATTGCACCTTTTGACAAGATGCTCTACATCTCTTCCCATCTTTAGCCAAAAGTAATGTTCTTTTAGCATAATAAGTGTCATCTCTATGCCAAAGTGTCCTGCTAACCCTCCTCCATGAACTTCTGAGATCAATAGCTCTCTTATACTACTTTTAGGTATACACAATATGTTGCCTTTAAATAAAAATCCATGATCTGTATGATACAGACCCTGAGGATGTTGCTGACAAGCCGGAAACTTGTCTTTGAATTCTTCATCTTCAGAATAAAGGACCTTCAGTTGCTTAAATCCTAGGATTTTGGAATCCATGATATGTAATAGGAAAAACTTTCTAAAAAGGGCATCAGCTCCCTTATTCATATTGCTTGACTTGTGATGGATCATGAAATGAAATGATTGCATAAATTCAACTCATTTAGCATGTCTGGGATTGAGCTTGTGTTGTCCTTGAATGTATTTCAAGGCTTCATGATCACTATGCAGGACAAATTCTCCACCAACCAAATAATGCCTCCAATGCTCAAGAGCTCTGATGATTGCATAAAATTCCTTATCATAAGTATTGTATTTCTTCTTTGTTTCATTCAACTTTTCACTGAAATAGGCTATAGGCCTTCCCTCTTGAGATAGGACAACTCTTATACCAACTCCTGAGGCATCACACTCTACTTCAAAGACCTTAGAAAAGTTGGGCAAAGCAAGAACTGGTGCTGTTGTAAGCTTTTCTTTTGATCTGTTCAAAGGCCTTTTGTGCTGTTGGAGTCCATTGAAAAGACTTGCCTTTGATTACTTCTGTCATAGGTGCCATAAGGGTGCTGAAATTTCTCACAAATCTTCTATAGAAAGAAGCTAATCCATGAAAGTTCCTTACTTGCTAAATGGAACTAGGTGTAAGCCACTCTTGAATGGCCTTAATCTTCTCCTGATCTACTTGAATGCCATAAGCTAACACTATATAACCAAGGAAAATAACTTGATCTGTAAAGAACTAGCATTTCTTTAAATTCCTATACAACTTCTCCTTGGACAGAATTTCCATCACTAGCTTCAGATGTTGCTGATGTTTTGCTTCTGTCTTGCTTATAGGCTATAGCATCGAATGAAATTAAATCAAACCAAGGGTCATAACATCGAATGAAATTAAATTACTAACCTGTCAATTTGGGCGGGTGGGTTAAATATGAATGATATGTATATCCAGTTGGGACAAATACAAGTCTCACGTATTTCTAGTAAAGGCAAATTCAAGATTAAAACTACAAGTCATATGTATTTTGATTTCAAGTAAACACTTACACTTTTTGTTCTCGCACAAATTAATTTTCATATTTGGATGCAATGACTAAGAATCATAGTATCAAATACTGGCTATCAATACAGATGGACAGATTAAATATAAATGAATCATATATTTAATTAAGACAAATACCGGCCAAGTATATTGCAAGATCATGTAAATTCGTCGTTAAAAAACAAATTGTGGGCTTAGATTTAGAAAAATGAAGATAAGGTATAATTTATATTCACTTACTTTTATATTCATTCGTAGGACGGCTGTTTAACGAATCATTCAAAAAAAGGGCTCTAAAAGTTGCAGAATATTCACATACTTTTTTATTCGACCTCATGCATGACCAATGCACCATGTATGGTTACAAAATTTGCAAATTTGAAATCCATTACATTTTGTATAAAAAAAACACAATATTTATTTTAATTCGTTTTTTAACCTTTTTAATTTCTATTATATATACATTAGTGGTTAGAATAAAAATATATTAATTTTTGAAAGTAAATGATATTTTTTTTTCTACTAATGTACAACCAATGACGTGGGTCAACCAGTTAACCAAGTCAAACCAGTCCGACCAATTGGCTCATTGTCCCACTGATCAACCTAACTTCATGACAGGTCCAAGTCTAACAACGTAGCTCAACAGGTGAAGAAAAAAACATGCTTCGTGCAATTATTCTGCATTAGCTTGGATTGATGACGAAGAGTTGAACAATATTGAAAGATACCCCATAAAAACGGAGGGAAAAAGAACGGGGACAATTGCGAAAAGGGGGGCAAGTAAGAAAAATGACCATATGATTTTACATGGCAGTCTTCCTGTCCCCAGCAAGAGCAAGTAAGTGTACCCAACAGTGAGCAAAGCTTGAGCCCCAAAGTTGGGAGAAACAGGTAGGTCATAACTGAATACCCCAGGAAAAACAAGGTCAGCAGCTCCAGCTTTTTCTTTTTCTTTTTCTTTTTCTTTTTCCCATCGTCGTACCACAAAAATCATACACACCAAGTCTATCGGATCATGAGAACATTCTCAGGAAGTTGTTGGCATACGCCATCGGTTTCACATCAGGGTGGGGCTGCAACATCATCAACCAAAAATGTTAAAAACATGTTTATTTAAACAGTAAAAAATGAAGATACATATACACAGGGAAGGCCACTAACCACAGCAGCAAATGTGACTATATTAGGCTTCAATTCAGGGGCTTCAAACCGGATGAATGCACCTTTGTTACCCATCTGCCGAGGTGCAAACTTAAAGTTAAAATACAAATCCAACAAAAACAATAACTCAACCTATTTAGCTACTGTAAGTCTGCAACCAAGTTGATACATAGCGAAATTCAGGTCAATGCTTTATTACACAAATTAAAAATTCAAAATAATGAAAATCCATCAGTTTATATTCCCTACATTCTCGGTCAGAGCAATGGCAGGTGGATATAACGTTTAAAGCAAAAATAAGCAATTTGTCCCTCGACCTCATTAAACTAGGATGAGGTCCACTTCATTGAGTGAATCACAGAGAAAGTGAGATGAATCAGTTACCTGATCACAATAATTTGGAGCGGAGAACACAGTGATAAGTTTACCCTCATGCTCAATCTCATATCCTTCATCTTTCACTTCATGAGACCGCACAACCAGCTCTGCAGAGAATGAGTTAGCTTCAATACGACTGCGAAAAAGAATGACATGTAATTATTATTTGGATTAAGAAGATACCTAAATTGTTATCCTGGAGAAACCTCTTGGTCACATCAGGACCAAACGAAAGGCCAACACCACGCTTACTGGGGCCCCTTCCTGGGAAGGGCTGTGGGTCACTCCACAATATTTCACACATCAATCCTGTCAATATCCAGAAGGAAATACGCTTATTCGCATGAAGCCATCAAAAGAAAAACTGATTTTCACGTCCTTCCCTTTAGCAGCATAGCTAACCCTATCAATTTTATTTGTCCTTTTTTCCTTTTGGGAGATCCAACTCAGTAACCCTATGTTTGCCAAAATTCCGTTAGGTCAAACTTTCTAAAATTATATTCCATGAGGTGAACTTGTATGTTATTTTTTTTGCCAGGACATATTACCTGGTTAAAAAGGTATCGTCAGTTTTGACATAACAAAATAATAAAACCCTTAAAGCTATTGTGTGTATCTCTCATACCTCCATTTATCTAATACAGTAAAAAACATTGAAAAAAACAACCATCTTTGAACAAAACCAGCCTAAATCTCCCTACTGGATGTGAAGGGTTCTTGCTGGGGACAATAAATCTTTTCCACCCGAATCAAATTGAAGATAAACCGAAAAACAACAAAGGAAAAACCTCGTTGAACCCAGAATCAAACAGAACAAGAATGTGCTGCAAGGAATCCTGAATAAAGCCCAGTAAATTAATCAACAACTCGAAACCAAACATCAAACTCAGATTTTACCCCAAAAGAACATTGAGAAAAAAAAACTTCAAAATAACTCAATCGAACGCGAAATATCCAACTTCAAGCTTAGATTCAGATATCAAGTTAGAATTTACCAAGAGGATTCGAAATAAAACTTGGATCGAACAGAAATTTAACCCTAATCCTCTAATGATAAAGACAATGGCTCAATATAAAGATGTAGAAATTCAGATATCAAGTTCATCAACTGTCGCTGCCCAATTCACTAAACCCTCGACTTTACCTAATAGAACGGACACAGAGAGACTCTGCAGCGAAAAACAACTCGATCAATCATGCCCCTAGTGCGCCTCTCTCTTCCATCAATATCATATTCATGGCCATTACTGTTCATGACATCACATTCACATCACATTCACTACTGCCATCTCAGTGAACTGAGCTTTAAGCAACTTGCTATAATCTTTCCATCTCTGATGAAGATGAATAGTTGTGGGTGAGGTTAAATGATAAGATTAAGAAACAGGGTGGAAAAGGTCTTGTAGGCAAGGGATGAACTATAAAGTGGTGGATGAGGTTTAAATCAGGGTTTGATGGTGGTGCCAGCAATGGTAGTCGAAGAAGTGCAAAGAAGACGATGGGATGGGACAAAGAGGTGTGAGTTCAACATTTAGAAGAGTACAAATCAAAAGAAAGTAGATCGTTAATTTGTTTGTCCTTGGTTTGAGTGGAGTTTTCTGGTTTAAAGGTTTGATTTCACTGGATTTATAGAAAGAAGAAAATGGAGTTGGAGATGGGAGGCAAACATAATGATGAACTCATTTTAGCCCAATGTTAGCGTATAACAGGCATTTCATCAAAATAAACATCTATGCAAGTCATGTCTTGGAAAAAAGAAAAAAACAAGATACAAGGATCAACATTTGGAAAATAATTTACAAATTAACCCCAGTTATTGAGCCAGTCTACAATCTACCAAACACAAAATTAGTTTGTCCAGATCAGCACACGCAATTGTACATTTACAGTGACCAGTGGGGTCCATGGCAGACTCCACTCTTCAGCGCAGCATGCTGGATGGAATCAGAAGAACCAAAGAAGATGAGTAAGAATTACCGAGTGAAGATATGACTTCAGGCCCGCTAGTATAAGACAAATTCATGTGCGATGAGGAGCCCGAATAAACATTAATATGGGGTCTAGGAGACGGCATAATGGGGATGGACGACAGTATTAACGACGTTAGCAGATGGAACATGGCACAGCCAAACCTTTTCCCACAAGGCCTGAACATGACCGCAGATAGAACCTCAAGGGGATCATGGGAGTATTCTAACTAGCTTTGTAAAATCTTCCTCATTTCTTCTCACTAGCTTCATAGTAGCTCACTTTTCTATTCATCTGTTGGATAATCGTACTCTACCATGGCCCTACCTGGTTCTGTTCACCACATCTCTTTTTGTTTCATTTATTTACTTGCCTATTTCAACACTCAGTTCACTCATAAGTCATTCAGAAATTGCATGGTCTTGTGGATATGTACTCTAGTTGTCATACTCAGAAAGGCTACTCATCTGGATTCAGATAACTCCATCATTAGCCACCAAGGAACCACACCAAATGGAGGAAAGGAAAAGAGACTATCTATCTACCCTAAATGGAAGCCAGCAACCAATGAACTCTCTTTCACTACATTCCAAAGAGGTAACACAAACACCCCCAATAAAGCTCATCAAGCTGCCTCTTTCTGACACAGATCCCCAAGACCTCCTAAGCGACAGCCAGACACAACTGACACCAAAAGCCCCCACAAAGAGGACCAGCTGAAGTCCACGACATCACATACCTCAATAGCATGTAAACAAGCACACTGCCAGGATAAAACCATAAAATTGCAGGAATGAGCTTATTAAAAGATTAGGGATATATGCAATTGTGTCCATGTTTTATTGTCTACCATAAAGTACATCTAACTAATCTCCAAGAGAATAGGGCCAAAAGTACAAGAAAAATGTTATTTAGAAACATGGGGAATCAATTTGTCTACATCAGAATGCCAAAAAGTAATTGACTACATCTGAATCTCAATTGGACAAATCAAAATGAGTACAATGAAAATCACATCAGAAAATATAAGTATAAGGTAATACCTTCTTCAGGGGGTTCACAGAACCGATCGATTGCTCTAATATCAGAAAGTTTTACTCCGTCCACACTGAAAAGACCACCATGAACTACAAAGACCTTTTGATCTATGACATGAGCCAAAGGTAGACAGCAGAACACCTCTGCAAAGAGTTCAACAAATGTTTCACTCAATTTGGACCTCACTTCACCCTCAAATCCATATATCTTGTTCATGCTCTTGCTTTCGTGATTCCCTCTGGCAAGATACATAGCTGGTAATTCCAAGAGCAAGAATGTCAAATACACAAAAAGAAAACAAGTATTAGACAAATATCAGTTTTTTTTTTTTTCAACTATCAATAACAGTTTTAAGAAGTGGGCCTCTAATCTAGAGTTTGAAGACATCATCAAGTCAAGACCATCAACCCCTCCACTTTCCCCAACATGAACGACAGGACAGGAACATAGACATCAAACCACCATTGAAAAACACTTACAGAATGGATGAACTAAGAAAGCAAGTAATTTACCAGATGGGCACATGCACTTGAATGCAAAGAGTGTTAGGATAACCTCCAGTGAGAAAGAACCTCTATCCACAAAATCACCATTGAACAGATATGGATTGTCCTCTGAGGGAAGCCCATTGAGCTCAAATATGTTCAGAAGATCATAAAACTGTAACAAAAAAAATGGAAGCAATTTTAAACAGTCAAATAGAGGAAAAAGAATACAGCAAATGTACGTTCAGGTATGTCCACAACTTTAACAAAATTATTCAATTTTGCAGCAAATCTCAAGGCATCTAAGGCAAGACTGATGCACATAGCAATACATCTTCAGATGTGTTTACTTCTCACACTCAATGTTGACCATGTACACTAGAAATGATTTTCCTAAAACATTCAGAAAGGTTTTGCAAATTATTGCCCAGTCCAGAAAAACACTCATAATACCCAGGCATCTTTGACTGGGCTTGCCATCTTAAACATCTAAGCGAAGCATAGGGAATCCTTCTAGATGAACTTCCATCACTACAAGGAGTTGCACATGAAGGAACAAAACTGTGTTTGTTAACTAATGTTATCTACATCAGAATTGAAGCACAGAACCTTGTGGACATTTGATCATTCTCGAGCATGGAAGTTTTGAAACAAAACACCACCACTAAATGGCAAGACAACTGTCATATTAGAGCATCCCAGCTCATCATAACACTAAAGAGCATAAGTAACTTTGGCCTTAAGTTCAGACTACGACAACATATTGCAGAGAAGCCCATGACTGTTTTTGCACAGTGGATTTCCAAAACTAAGAGTGGGAGCTCCGGAATTGCAGAGCATGCACTGCACCGGTGCTGGTTCCTCCTCTCAATAATATAAGTTAACTAATCCTCCAACTCCTGCCCCTCATGTAAAATAAAAGGAGAGTTTGCAAGCAAGAAAATACATAATAACCCTAATGAGGATAAAAAAAAATCAAAGAGATGAGAAAGCTTGCAGAAGGCAATACCAAACTATCATCAAAGAAACCAAGAATACAAAAGATTCCATCTAGTCGTATTTAAAAATGTCTAAAAAAGTATGCCTGGATGCATTTTGACTTGTGATAATCTACAAAACAGAGGGATGACTTTAGGTAATAGATGTTACATGTGCAAAGGGAATCTTGAATCGCCACACTATTTATTGCTCCACAGCGAGTCTGCGACTTTGCCAGATTTCTTTGGGATTTAGCTTTTGGTTGCATAGGGGTATCGTGGATCATGTCATATTCAATTAGAAACCAACTTGCCTAAGAGGGTTATTTTGGACGGAAACTGAAGAAGAAGAAAGCAATAGTTATACCATATGTGATCTTTTGGGGAGTTTGGAGAGAAAGGAACTATAGGTCTTTTGAGGGTGTTGAGACGTCTCTAGAGAATTTGAAAGATAATTCCATCAAGTTACTTTGGCTAATGGAAAGTAAAGTTCTTCGGATGTGGTAGATTTGGTAGATAGCTTGTATTTTGGTTGTACGTAACTATGTGACGCTTTCTGAGCATCTCTTCTTCAGATCGTATAATATATAATATTCATTTTTCATATCAAATAAAAAATATAAAAAAAAGTGTGCATGGGCGCAAGAAGTTGAAGGGCCTGCCCGTGTGTGCCTAAAAGTGGGTGAGAACAGGTGAAGCTCATTCCAAAAGTTCTTAGCAGGGGCACCAGGCACAAGAAGGCAAGGGGCACACTACGCACCCATGTGTTCCCAAAAGGGTGTCAGATTCTAAATGCTTCAGTAGAGCAAACTGCATTTCTGGGCTTCAGGAAATGCGCAAAGCAGTGAGGGAGAACCTCCTAGATTTCTCCCTTGCGGAGAGAGGGGAGGGCCTCAGGCATGATAGTAAAAGAGGATCCTCAAGTTGATACTTACATTTGCCAAGTAACCAAAGTTCAAGCCAACACCCCCAAAATCAATTGTTTTGAATCAATCAAATTTCAACCAAAAATTGAATAAATCTGAATCTTGAAGACCCTAGATCGGATGATTGGAAGATTAGTTTATGGATATTTGTGCTTGGAGGTGAGGGAACTTTGATCCGGTCAGCTCCTTCCAGCTGGTTGTTGGTGGCGTAGTGCTGTTAATATCCTGCATTATCTTCTCCTTTTTTGTCTTCTACCTTTTTTTTCTAATTCATCCTTGTGATATTTATTTTTTAATTCTATATATATATATATATATATATATATATATATTTGGGGGGGGGGGGTATCTTGTCTGTTTTGTTTAAAGAATGTAGCAAGGGAGGAGAATATTTGTGTGGTACCCAAATTATACATTTTGATTTTGTCTACAAGTTACTTATGTTATTGTTTTAGACATTGTATTGCTACTTTATGCAACCATATGACTTAATGATTAGGAATATATTGTGACGTTAGATTATTCCACTTTAAGATTCTTTGAAGTGATTTTCATAGTTCGTCTAGTTAGTAGCTAGCTACCATATTTAACTTATTATCAAACAATTTGGGTTGTGAATAATTTTTCAAGTATTTGTATACAAATGTGCTTCACATTGGAACAGCCAATGGCCACTTTGCGGTTTCTCGTGCCTCAGGCCTTTCTAATCTAAAGTTCATAAGCAAAACAGGAAATAATTGGGGTGACACGTTCAGAAAATTATCCTTGTGACCAGGAAAAACAGGTAAGGTATATTATAAAAACATAGCTGTACTCATTCCTTGAAGAAAAAAAAAAGATTGCTATAACATAATTATATACCTGGCCATGTACATCACCACACACAGTAAAATGCTTTCCATCAGGAACTGTTATATCAACAAGTGATGGCAAGTCACGCAGCAACTCTCTTGTTTGCAATACAATTTGGAATGCATATCTAATGCACAAGAAAAATGCAGCAGAAAGCAATCAAATTTCCGAATGCTAGAGAAGCCACAACAGTAACCTATTATCCTACCTCCAATTATAGCATAGTTGATTCACAGAATAAAATATGCTAGCATCAGAATGTTACCTTTTATGTAAAAGCTTCTGATTTTTGAAGTCCTCCATCATTTTCTTTACAAAATCCAATGTGACTTTATCTCCCTCTATTCTAGCCCCAGAATATTGCGGCTCAACCTCTGGCATATTTATTAAAAAGAAAAAAAAAAGAAAGAAAAACAGAGAATGAAATTCTACAATGTCACCAGTAGCAGCATGAACACCTGATCAGTTTGAACTGACAAACTAACAGCAATGCAGAGAAAGGGTCATCTACACAAAGAAGCTAGCAATCAATGGACAAGATAATGACACCACACAAAACACTACAAGAAAATCCAAAGTTACTGTTTTGCATAGAACTGCTCTGGCTGGAAATTCAGAACGATTAATGGGAAAAGAATCAAGGACTTCCAACTACAGTCATACATGCATTCTCTAGTAATGGAAAAAGAAAGGAGTTAAGTGGAAGAGCCCGACATGCTTTTGAACACTTAAAAGCAGCAATACAGATCCCAAAAAAAAAAAAAAAAAAACACAAACTTACTGAACACAAATACTAATGGGATAAAATTCACAGACCTGAAGAAGGAAGCTAGCACTAGTAGCAGAAAGACACATTTTGGGAATTAAAAGAGCTATTAAATAATAAATAGGATTTCTAGTGACAAGTTGCAATAATACTGACTGCGGAGCTCAAACAAAAAAAGGCATCTCTCATCATATTAGGGACGAAGCATTCCAAGTCAAACTGAACACAAAAAATGCTTGTCCAGGGAGATCAAATTCTTTCGTCAAAAAAATAGCAGGTCGCAGTAATAAATTGACAGCACCATTTGTTGCTCTAAATCACTCTATTACAACACAATTCCAAGCCCAAACTCTGAAAAGGTCTTCAATGGGCAATATAGCCGGCTATAAAAATTTCTTCCTGAGCACAAGGAAAACTATTTCCAAAATTCAGTGCCAAATGCTACGAAGTATAAACCATGTGCATACCAACGGGCCCATTCATGAGCATTAGTAAAATGGTAAAGAAAGGGTACAAAAATAAGATCAAGCAAGTGAGAATTCAAAGCTGTCAAGGCACCATTCTCCCCTCAACAATAACAAAACATAAGCAGATTTTTCTACGGCAAAATCATCATACCACATTCCAACAAGGAAATATGTTTGATGTCTCACAATCATTCCCATCAACTGAAGCAAAGCAAGGATAAGCCACCACAAATATAACCCCAACACAATTTGTCTAGTCCTCCCTCAATTGAGCCCAAGCAAGACCACATTCTCTAAATCTAGAATGGTAGTAGTGAAATTGGTATCTAAGCCAAGTCAAATACACCTCAACTCCACAGCAAATGGAAACAACTTACCCCACATAATGAAAGACTGAACTGGTTGGTTGAGGTTCCATAAGAATGGATCATAGCTTGCTTAAATGGATTTTATGCAATATTTTCCTGACAGGGGAAAAAATAGAAGACTAATCCTCATGGCTGCATCACCAAGTAGATGAAATTACTTGAGAAAGGAACAGAAATGAAACCCCTAAAACAGATCTGTTGCTGCTAGAACTTAAAACTTCACCTGGTACGCACCTAACTCAAAAAAACTTAATAATTATTTTCTCAAACCCCGTCAGCAACCTCCTAAAGATCAATGTCCCAAGGAGTCCAGTCCAATAGCTAGCATGAAAAGCTCCAATGGTACCATTAAAGAGCAATGAAAAAAGATGAATAAATCAGGAGTTTATCCAATTAAGAGATCGTACGTGCCACAGGGAAAACAACGACCATGATAGATGCTCCCAAAGCCATAATTGATAACACAGCTTCCACTGACAGTAAATTTGCACCCATCAATGCAGCTCCCAGGACCAATGCCGCAGTCAAACCCACCAAAATTGGACTGGATGTTATTCTTCCCACTGCCACAATTATACCACCATATCTTGAGATTCACTTCAGTGGACTACTCATTTCCACGAAAACATAAACAATTCACCCAACGGTCAAAAAACCTCTTCCTTAAGATTACCAATGGCCTATTCTTTTCAGCTTATTTTTAGATGAATAAGTTCAGAAGAATAAGTTCAATTACCAAGTTTAGAATAGGTTATGTAAAAAGCTTTCACAAAAAGTTCAAAATAATTTCAGAATAACTTCAAAAATAAGTTTAGGAAAATAAGTTCAAGAAATAGTTCTGAATAAGTTCAGTCAACATAAGCTGAAGAGAACAGACCCTAAAAGTTTAGTTTTTTCAGCCTTGCATATTTACTACCTACAGTGACTATTTTCCATAGTATGTTACGATGTTTTAAGTCGTCATCTGACCCCAAGCTGAGTACACAAAACTCGAACACAGAGAAGGGACACTTCACCCTCCACTCTAGGCCACAAACAAAAAAGATTTCAGGGAACTGAAGTCCAACATCTGGTCATATACGTATGAAAGAGTGAAAGACTCTCATAACCAATTTGAATTAAAATATATCCAAATGATTTGCTCTCTCATTCCTAATAGTGAATAACCTTGCAAGATTGGACACCAAATGCACAGATATGACTGCATTGTACCCCTACGAAGAGCAAGTGAGACACTCCTCAAAATGTAAGATCACACAATTCACATGTCTCTCTCTAAATCTTCACTAGAGAGAACAAAGTGTGCGACTCTCCCCGGATTTGGTATCCAAAACTGAGGAATAGAGATTTCAAGGCAATTAAGCAAAAAACCTCAGTAACATGTCAATACTAACCAATACAGCAAAGGGCCAAAGTCAAAAGTCCTACATTAGAATATACAAATAATACAATCCACCCGATGAGCATTCAATCCCTAAATGGAGTTCAAAACAAATACCCACTAAACTTCATGTTATAAACCCCGAATCAAATATTGGCAACTGATGTAAGATCCTTGTCCACCTTTAACAATTCACTTTAATAGATTAATACCACAAAATCAGTACCCACATAGATGGATGTTTGGACGGTCTGCATCACCAGTCCTTCACAAGTCACAGATCAATGAGCACATAAAAATCCCTACATCCAACTCAAACTATTAACCATAAACTTTCTTAACAAATTCTATTGCTACAGTGACCAAAATATACAAAAATCTTTAACAATATCATTTGGGATAAGACAGCCATCAAAGAGAATTAACACACACAAAAATCTCCCAAACAATCCAAAATTACACTGAAACATATGGAAGGCAACAATTTCTCCCTTCGAGAATTTACATTTATTAGAATTTCAAAATCACATAAAGACAATCAAATGCTAGTGAAAAACCCCCGATGCAATAAGAACAGTCTTAAGAGCCTATACAGCCATGCACAGACAAAGGGTAGAAAGACAAACCTAGAGCAGAATAAGCAAATGACATAATTATGGCTACAAAACTAACGAGGGGATTCTTAACAGCAGAAAACACATACTTTTAGGGTCCGTTTGGACTGCCGAAAAATGGGTGAAAAGAAAAAATAAATTGGAAAATGAGAATGTATCCTTTGTTTGGATTGAAGAAAAAGGAATGGAAAAAAATAGTTGGAAAAGTGCATAGAAAATTTGCGGTAGGAAAGAATAAAAAAATTTCCCTTCAAAAATGAAAGGAAAGTTGAGAGAAGAACTTGAATTTAACGGCCTTTCTCTCTATCTCTGGTGGCTCACTCTCTCTCTCTCTCTCGATTCTCTGTCTCTCTCTCCTTTCTCTTTCTTTCCCACTCTCAAGCACTCATTTTAATTTCTCTCTCTCTTCCCCACTCTCTGTCTCTCCCCTCACTCTCTCTTACGCACCCATATATTTTTATATAATCTCTCTCTCTCTCCCCGCTTTCTCTCTCGCGCCTATTTTAATCTCTTCCTATTCTTTCTCTCTCCACTACTCTCTCTCACACACCCATTTTAATCTCTCTCTCTCTCCCCCCATCACTTTCTCTCACGTGCCTATTTTAATCTCTCTCTCTTCCTATTCTTTCTCTCTCTCCACTACTCTCTCACACACACCCATTTTAATATATCTCTCTCTATTCCCTCTCTCTCTCTCTCTCTCTCTCTCTCTCTCTCTCTCCCATGCATCCACTTTAATATTTGTCTCTCTCTTTTCTTTCTCTCTCCCCAACTCTCTCTCTCACGCACCCATTTTAATACCTCTCTCCACCACTCTCTCTCACGCATGTATTTTTAATCTCTCTCCACCATTCTCTTTCACGTACCTATTTTAATATTTCTCTCTATATCTCCAAATTACATCTTACAATCTAGAAAAGCAAAGTTTAATATTTTTAAGTTTCCATGCAAATTTTATTTTTCCACACATTTTTCCTTAAACCGAACAAGGAAAAGAAAATTGATTTCAAACTTTTACTTAAAACAAACAATAGAAAGAAACTTACTTTGCCCAAAGTTTTTTTCCTCCCAATTTTTTTTTCCACCATATTTTCTGTAGTCCAGACAGACCCTTAAAGACATACAAATGTATCAAGAGACAGGGGTGGGGAACTGGGGGTTATCTATCATATTGAAAGACAGCTAAATGTTGACCAAAGGCAAAAATATGTGAAGTTTGCCGACCATAAATCTGGTGCCCCCTCCCCCCACCCCCCCCCCCCCTTCCCTCCCCCTCTCTTCTTTCAGGTTATCCAATCAAAAGCGAAAGTTACCATATCTCACAACACCACATTAAGCTACCGTTTATGTCATCTGACAAAAATAACAAGGAGACTCCGTATGGGTGTATCAGCAGCAAGGTCCATATGAGCCAGGAGGCCAAGATATCCCACTAGAGGTTGATTTGTAAAAAAATAAAAAAAATTATGGGAGGATTAATGAAAAATGTAGAGGATATCATCGTTTAACAATGAAGAAAATTTGCATGAACCAGTAATACCACTAAATAGTGCCCATAACAATAAAAAGGGATCAAAGATCTCATTTAGAAGACACATCAAAACAACAATAAATTTCACACAAGGCATAGACTTTGATGTCAGGAAATATTTCTTTAAGGGAGATGGCATTTACGCACTAAGGAACAGACCACTGAGAATTACCAATAGTGCGGTAGTCAATGCAATCAGCAATGGATCGCCGTTCAGACACAGGTGCAGCAATAGCCTCCTCAAATTTTAGCTTCATTACAGCCTTTTCACATTCTTTCAACTTTTTGGCAGCATCTGGATCATTTGGGCACAACCTTTTGACCTAAACCCAAAATATAAAACAAGTCATGCCCAAGAATAAACCAGTCATTGGTGTCCTCAATACATATTTTGATTATCCATCAAAAAGGGAAAGGATAAGCAAGTCATTGATGCAACTGTGAAAACTTAGCTCCAAAGCTTTTAACAATTAACCCATCACTCCCCAGCCAAATATACAGGGAATCAGCGGAACAACAACAGCTTTGATAAATGTGTTAGACAGAAGGTTACACCAAATATGATGTAGAAACCCAGTTACTATTAAAGAATGGAACTAAAGAAGCAGTAAATCCACATAATGCCCCAAAAAGTTGATTGCTCATTAAGAAAATGAGATATATGAATCACATTGACCCAAAATTGTCACAGATTTCAAGCAATAAAGATTAAAAGAATCAATATATAAAGATAAAACAGAAGTCAAGGGCTGATATATTTCATTTAGGCAAAGCAACGAAGCACAAAACATCACAGCAGATTCTTCTGAAGAAGATGGAGTAACCCTCAAAAGTGAAAATACCTGCTGAAAATCCTTCAGTGCCTCTTTAAATTTTCCCATGGCAAGACATGCTGTCCCTCTCCTGTAATAACCCTACATAGCACAAAACAACGTATTAAAGTGAAAAAATCACAAGCTCTTCAGTATCATCAGTAGAATTACGAACGCACCTTTGAATATTTGGGATCAATTTCAATAGCCTTTGTTGCATCCTGTATAGCACTACCATACTCTTCCAATTTGATATGTGCAAATGCACGGTTTGCCCAGTATACAGCATTCTGGCTGTTCAATTCAATTGCTTGAGTATATAAATCAATAGCTTGAGAATATTTGTGGCCTGCAAAGGTCAAACATAGTCGTAAAACATCTGAATACAAACAAAAAAAAAAACAAATGAAAGACAACATATACTATAAGCTTCAGAAATTCCACGTAGTGTAATAGTTTCAAGACAAAGAAAAAATATTTGTCTTGATTCTCTTGAATTGATTCATATGAATGAATAATACTAGCAAAAAAGCAATCCAGCAGACCAAAAAAACTATGCATTACAGGGGAGGAGAAATACACTTTTCTTTGTACAACAGAATCATAGGGAAACAATAAGTAGCCCAGCTTTAAGTCAAACATCTGTACTCTGCATCCTCTAGTTAATTGCAAGTTTATTCATATTGGTTGATCCGGGTTCACAAAAGCATACTACAAAAGTAGCACTGGCACCTTTAAATGCTTCATTTGCCAAATTCTTGAGTTCTTCTGCTCGGGATGCATTTAACATCTCAGACTCCATCGTGGGCATAAAAGTTAAGTATGATTTACAGTCAACTCCAGTTGTTCAGAGCACGGATTCCATGCATATGCCCGTCCTGCTATATCTGCTAAAGAGCAAACTAATCAGAACCCAAGGCATTGATACTTGATAGTTGACCCGATGTACTATTAAAATTCAACTAAAACAGCAACAAAGCACATATAAAATGCATAATTAGTTATCAAAGGGTGGATAACAGCTAAGTACCAAGGTACATAAATTATGTCTGCATCAGGCAAAGCATGCAGTATATCTCTTCCAGGAGATCTAAATTGTTACCACATTGGGATTAAAATGTGCCAGTCTCCTAGACAGAGTACTTTCATGGGCAATAATTTACTTAACAAAGTAATCACCCTTGAGATCCTCTCAAACAAGTAAGGCTTCCCTTGTCTTAAAAGGCTAACAAAGTTTCTCAATTAATTTCCTACGGAATCTCCTTGTTTCTAATATGTGATAGTCTTTCGTTCAAAATGGCATGAGAGTTTAGAGACCCAAAGGTTCATGGGGTTGGAGGTGATGACACATGCATCAAAGATGCAACACACACTTCACAAAATGCTTGGAACTATTCAAAAAATACATTTTCCCAGGTAAATAATATCGTTTCATCAATATGACAATTATATATCAATACGAATTGTTACAATGTCAAAAAAGTAATAGAATAGTTTCAAATATGGAAAATATACTTTATATTATTCAATATAGATCAAAAGGCTAATTGATAATAAAGATTCCCGCAGGAATTTATTAAATGAGGGTAGGAACAAGATTGCCCATAAATTAGCTCATTCCCATCCTATGTCGTTCACTTGGGGATTATACATTTTAAATCGTGGGACTGAGATGTACAATCATATTAATTCTCATTTAATATAGCCCCCCCCCCCCCCACAAAAAAAAAACATACGCAAGGGAAGAAATAAAACAGAATTGAGAAAGGAAAGAAAGGATGGCTGACCTTGCCCTCAACAAAAAATCAGAAAGAAAATAAAATTACACTGCACAATATACAGCAAAGCTTCTCTAAATAAAACATGGATGGAAAAGGATATAATATGCACTAATTCCAACAATCCAAGGTTGTGCATTCTGTGCAGACTTCCAACAGCCCCCCCCCCCCTCTCTTTCTCTTTCACCCATATAACTTATAAGGTGGTTCTATCTACCTACATTAACCACCGTCATACACATGAATATCCCATTTCCTTTTTCTTTTTGCTCCCCGAAATCACACCCAATTTCACTTAGAAAAATGTGCAAGGGTCACAAGAATATCATATAAGTATCAGGCTTGATGGTCAGCAACTAACCCACTGTTCGCAAGTGAAGGTCAATGTGGGCCACCAGCCCACCACAACAGCAAGTGGATGGGCATTCAACCTCCTGAACTGTCATTTTGTAATCATACTCCATCACAACATCAACCAAGACACTTGGTAATAAGGGTTTCCCCATATTTGGGCTTCAAAATATTGTGGATAAATTTGAAGCTACTATGTTCAACTAAATGTGGGGTTATGCTCAAAATAACATTATAAGACTTCACCAAACGGACGGTCCGACCAGACCTTCACGCATGTACTTTGAACATAACCCTTTAATTTTTAATGGGGGATGGGAGGAAAAACCTTTTGGGGACTCTCAACCTCTTTATCTCAACCCATTCCTCCAAGCCCAAAAAAAGGCAAATCATCTTGAGCTTTTCTCAGATATAATGATGTCTAATCACTTATATGATACTATAATTGACCTACTGTCAAAAAAATATGGTCATCAGAATTACTTTCAATCATTTTTTTTTTTTTGTGTAAATTGTATTGAAAATCCCTAGGGCTCTTTAAACTAAGACAATAAGTGACAACTTGAAATTCCAGAGCTCCACTACAAATTTCAGGCCTTCTCACCAAATTCCAAATACACTCACGAAGACCACAGAAAATAAAGAGAGCTTCAACCAAATTCACAGTCACTAAGTTTGATGTTACAAGATCGTCTCATTGTGGACAGTTAATCATGATCAAAGTCACCAGGGCCGCTCAATACCCCCCGCGATGCATGTTCCGGAACGAGCGATCCAAAGTTAAACTAAACTTTTCAAAAAAGTAGTCATCCACATTCCAGACTTATCGATCCCGCCTTGGTAACTATGATCATGATCATCCTAAAAGTGATTTTATCCCTTTGACTCACAGGAAAGCCATCGCCTTTTCTTAAATGGCCCTTTTCAAAGCCCACTTTGAGATTTCCATCACAAAAACTACTTCCACAACCCCACATGTCATCAAATTGGCAATCAAAACCCTCTACAACATATGAAATTCATAGGAACTTATTAATTTATCATGCTGTTCCTTGACATCCTCAATCCAAGAAAGCAAGCAACAACAGCATAGCAATTGCTCATATTTATGCTTCTTAAAACTGCCAAAGTACACCGTGTTATCTTTAACTTAACTAAGAGTATTCAAAATGGCTGCTCATACAAGAGCTAGACTTTGGTCATTTACCAAAATTGTGTGGTTTATACAACCAAAGTCTCTACAAGCACACACATCAGTAGAGTTGCAGAAGGTCTAACTTCCACAAAGATCATTATTCTTGCAAGGCAACCCACAGATTATTCACAAAAGTGGATGTAAGATGAGAGTATATCCAATAAAAAGCACCAGAACAGTCCATAAGGCAATAAAATTTTCAACCGTGCTAGCAGAAATAGGGCAAAGGGTCTATAACATGCAGTACAGAAACTGAAAAACAAAGATATGATTGAAATACAACCCCCAACCACCACCAAAAAAAAAATCCAATGAAAAAAGAGAGCAGAAAACTTTGGAATACTAAAAGAAGATCCTGAAGCAAGTAATGGCTGCAAATAAATACAAAACTATAACCGGAAATTCACAACACCATAAACACAACCAACAAATTCAGCATGAGAAAGCTATTATACCCAAATCTACACCGTAAAATCCACAAAACCCAAATGCTGAAACACTTTCTACACTGACTGTACATCCCCAGAAAAATAATCACTGAAAAATCGCATGAAGGATAGAAATATCATTGTAATGGATAGAAGTTTCAAGTACCTCTGATTGTTGATGCTGTGGTGAAAAGGAAAGAGGGGCAGATAAATAAATAAACAAATGGAGGGAAAACGGGGAAAGAGGAGAAAGAAGAACCCTAGCGTTAGAGGAGTTGGGGTAGAGTTGGGTTTTGAAGACGGGGGCGCAGTTGATGAGCGACTATTTATTTTATTTTATTTTATTTTATTAGAGTTTTAAGATTAAGATGTTAGCTACTTTTGGATTCTTAAAAATCTAGGGTTTGGTCGGGGCAAAACAATAACTCTTCCGGGGTAACCAATGATTCTAAAGACTCCCTAGCCTCCTCTTTCTTTTTTTCTCTAGAAAATCATAGCCTTTTTTTCCTTAGACAGGCTGTCATCGATTCTTTTATCGATGGTAAGTCTTAATTTGATTGATTTTTGTCCCAATTATTAGTTTGATTTTACATTTTCGCTAAGTTAGTCTCTTCTTTTGTAAAAAATTTTTTATGTACAAGGGATTTTAATCTCTTTCTAGAGTTTTTGTTCAGTTGGTGTGGTCTAATACGTTGGATGAAAATCGACTTTCAAATCGCTATAGCACGGGTTGTGAGGTTCTTCATCAATGAAAAAGATGCAGAGTCATCGAAGAAATCGGAGCCGAACGTCAGTAAGATTAGTATTAGTTATTTGGAAGTTGAATTTCATATCTATGTTTTAGATCTACAGTTGTTCAATCACGATTTTCATTGTAAATGTCGTATGGTTTGTTATTAATGAAATCATTATGTTTGGTTTAAAAAAAATGATTGTAAAGACTTACCCGTTAGGGACGGAGAATGATACACTGACCCAGTGGGTCAGTGACTCACCCCATGTGGCATATGACTTGGAAAGTAATTTTTTTCCTTTTAACTTGTTAAACCATTTTCTTTATTTAAGTGATTGTATGGTCACACCTAGATCCCACCAAAACCCCTTCCCCAAAATTAAAAAAATGAACCCCAAAACTCCATTTCCCTAAAACTGAAATCCATTTCCCCAAATCTTTTTTCTCTTCCTATTTCTCTGGTTCTCCTCCATCGTCGTTCCATTCCCACAAAACCTCAATTCTAATTTTTTTCTCTTCTTCATCTTCCCCTTTCTCTACTTCATCTCCTTCCTCTAACTCTACTTCTTCTGATTCTCCTTCATCTCCATCCTCTGACTCTACTTCATCTGCATCAGGCGTGTTAGACGGACAAATGAGCAAGTTTAGATCTCAGGCGTGTTAGACGGACATAGAAGCAAGTTCCTATTATTCCTCTCCTTCATCTCCTTCCATTGACTCTACTTCATCTCCTAGCTCTGACTCTTCTTCATGTGTCTCCGTGTTAATGTGGCGTCATCTCCGTGTTAATCATCTGACAATAGTTAAAAACTCAGTCCCTCCTCCTTGACGATGCCTTATCAAGGAAGCATCGTCAATTTTTTAATTTTTTTATTTTGGTAACTGATAAAATTGTTGTGTTACTTGTGATATCAAGTAAAATTCATTTTAAGGGCATTGTTTGATTACTATAGAAACTAAACTGGTATTATTGATCATGTGAATAGTAGAGGGCATTTTTTCAAATTTTTTGTAACTTCAAGAGCAGATTATTATGAACATTAAAATTATTATAACTATTATGATGGAGGACCATCCAACTCGTCAAGTCCAAAGGAGGTCCAATTCATTTACAAGGATGTAGAGAAGGCCCAAGAAGAGGGATCTATTAAGGAGGCCCAAAGGCCAACTCATGTGGTGTGCTCTATCTTCCAAGAGGACGTCCAAACAAGCTAAAGGAGGCCCTTAGGCGTGCATGGATCGTCCAAGATAGTAATAATAGCAATATTTTTATTTCTTATTATTAGGAAAGTTAGTCATAGATATTATTGGTAGTTAAGTTTGTTATAAGGCATAATGCCTAAGTAGTACATATGTGTGAGTGTGTGACGTCTAGTAGGAGTAGAAGGATGTCTAGGAGGTGTTGCTTGGACACCAATTTAGGAGAATCCTAGTTTTGGATGGCTAATTTTGTAACTAATCCAATTAGGATTAGGAAAGCCAAATCCTAGAAGGATTCATACAATTGTAACTAATCCCTTTAGGATTAGAAAATCCAAATCCTAGAGGATTTGGTTGCTTAGGCGTCACCGCGTTAAGTCATTAGTCCTAGTAGGATTTGGACTTAGTCTAGTATAAATAGGGAGGCTTGTAATCAGTCTAGACACACTGATTTCGATTATGATGATATACAAACGAGCTTTGCTCACTTGAGAGTCTTTTCTTTCTTTTCTACTATTGTATCTTGAATTGGTTATTCAAGTGGTGAGGTAGAGCTTGTCTCTTTTACTTAGAATGTGTTTTTGTAACTAAGTAAAGGAACAAGAAGCCCTAAGGATTAGACTTGTGGTGTTTCTGTATCAAGTTCAATTCCCTTGAACTATCCAACTATCTATCTAAACCCTAGGCTACACGTTACCCTTACCCTAGTTTCTAAATTGGTTGCACATCCCCTTGATGTGTAATTGATCAAAACCCTAACTTTGCTTCAGTTATACATCATATTAAGAATCTGACATTGAAATTGAAGGGGTGTTTTTCTAACTTTTTGAAACTGAAGGGGCGTTTTTCTAAGTTTTTGAAATTGAAGGGGCGTTTTTCTATTTTTTTGAAATTGAAGTAGTAGTGTTTTTTTGAAACTTAAACACTACCATGGAAACTCTTAAATTGTTTTTAACTTGAAATAAAATATTTAACAATGAAATAAAATATTTAACAATGAAATTTGAAAAACAGGTAAATAAATGCTGACTAATACATTAAAATTGCCCTCGAATTTTTTTTTTGGGTTCCAAAATACCCCAATCTATTCAAATTGTGAACTGAATGAGTTTTTCTTCCTTGGTAACCCCATAACTGATTAGACAACTGCAGGAGGAGTTAATGATTATTAATAGACGTGGCAATCGAATGTGTCGGATCGGGTACGAATTGGATGACTTCGGGTTCGGGTTTGTTCGGATAATCCGTACTCCGGCTCGGATCGAATTTGGTTCGGGCAGGATTCGGATTCAGTTTGACTCCGAATTGATCTTGACCGGGTCTGATCGGTTCAGATCAAGTTTGACCGGATCGTGCTCTTCGGGTGAGAGTCAGTTGAAACTTTCCTAGGTTGGGTTGAGTCAGGTCCGTTCAAATTTGAATCGGGTTAATTCGGTTGCTTGCATTCGAATGAATCCAAGGTTGTATTTATATTCTGGTCGGATTGCTTTCGGGTCAGATAATTTCCATCTAAATTTAACGGTGGATAATTTCCCACTAAACTCCAATCAGAAATTATTTTAATTATTTGTAGCTTTGAGTAATCAATTTTCATCTAAATTTCCACTAAAATCATACCACTAAAAGACTGAAAAGTCTCTCCATACTTCCTTTAATTTAACATATAAGAAAAATCCCACGAAAGTAAAATTTTTAAATTACAAAACTCCCTTCAACCTAAATTTCTTAAACTTTTAAACAACACTCACCAATAATAACTTAATTTCCCTCTCTACTAACTTTTCTTAAACTCGAACTAATTTAAATTTGGAGGGAATTGCGAGTTAGAATTTTAGCGAGGAGTGAAATTAGTGGGTGCCAAAAATTTAATTAGAAATTTTGTTTCCCTCCTAAAGCTAAAATTTAATTAGAATTTTTGTTTCCCTCCTATATCGGGTTTAGCATGACTCGAATCGGGTTCAGGTCGTTTCAGATTATTTCGGATGCTTTCCTTATTCAGTTAACTTCGGGTTTCGGATCAGATTAATCCGGGTTTCAGATGAAGACTGGGTCCCCGACATTCGGATGCAGTTCGGATTCGCGCGGATCGGATGAGATTTCGGATAAGGATTGCCAGGTCTAATTATTAATGTTTCCCTCCAATTTTCCCCTTCTTAAATCCCTCGACCATTCCTTTTTTCTTCATCCTCCTTCCACCCATTACAATTTCCTTTCCTTCTCTCTCAATTTTCCGACAATGGATGGCCAACAACTCACAAACAATGTCGCACCCAGGGCACGTTGCCCCTGCTACTCCGCAACCCGTTTTACCTATATTTGGCCATGGTGAAAATGTGACGTCATCTTCGTGTTAATCATCTGACAATAGTTGAAAACTCAGCCCCTCCTCCATGACGACGCCTTATCAAGGAAACATTGTCAGTTTTCTTTTCTTTTTTTTTTTGGGTAACCTGATAAAATTGTTGGGTTACCTGTGATAACAGATAAGATTTGTTTTAATGGCATCTTTTTATTATTATAGAAACTGAACTGGTATTATTGATCGGTTGAATAGTAGAGGGACATTTTTTCAAATTTTTTGTAACTTCAGGAGCATATTATTATTAACATTAAAACGATTATAACTATTCTGAATCTGACATTGAAACTGGAGGGGTGTTTTTTTCTAATTTTTAGAAATTGAAGGGGCGTTCTTCTAATTGTTTGAACTAATGGGCTATTTTTTGAAACTGAAGTAATACTGTTTTTTTGAAACTTAAACACTGCCAAGGAAACTCTTAAATTATTTTTAACCTGAAATAAAATATTTTAATAATGAAATAAAATATTTGACAATGAAATTTGGAAAACAGGTAAATTAATGCTGACTAATACGTTAAAATTTCCCCTCAAAATTTTTTTGGATTACAAAATATCCCCAATCTGTTCAAATTGTGAATTGAACGGGTTTTTTTTTTCCTTGGTAACCCCATAACTGATTAGACAACTGCAGGAGGAGTTAATGATTATTAATGCTTCCCTTCGATTTTCCCGTTCTTAAATCCCTCAAGTCACCACCATTAGGATCATTCATCTTCTTCATCTTTCTCGACCATTCTATTTTTCTTCATCTTCCTTCCACCCATTACAATTACCTTTTCTTTTCTCTCAATTTTCCGACAATGGATGTTCAATAAGTCACAAACAATGGCGCACCCATGGCATGTAAATGTTGCCCCTGCTACTCCGCAACCCGTTTTACCTGTATTTGGCCATGGTGAAAATGTGGCGTCATCTCCGTGTTAATCATCTGACAATAGTTGAAAACTTAACCCTTCCTCCATGACGATGCCTTATCAAGGAAGCATCGTCAGTTTTTCATTCTTTTTTTTTTGGGTCACCTGATAAAATTGTTGGGTTACCAGTGATAACAGATAAAATTCATTTTGATGGCATTTTTTTATTATTAAAGAATCTAAACTGGTATTATTGATCAGGTGAATAGTAGAGGGCATTTTTTAAATTTTTTGTAACATTTTGGAGCAGATTATTATGAACATTAACACTATTATAACTATTAAGAATCTAACATTGAAACTGGAGGGGCGTTCTTCTAATTCTTTGAAACTGAAGGAGCGTTTTTCTAATTGTTTGAAACTGAAGGGCAACGCTATTCATAGTCCAGTCCGGACCGAAAAAGGGACTAGACCGAACTGGACCGAGGACTGTGTTGGGAATGTCCCGACAATGTTCGATATACACGGAGATTAAAACAAAGTAATATAGTAATTATATGTCTTGCTAGAGACCTCTATAATTAGTAATTGAATATGTTTAAATTACAACTATATTATATTGGTTCTACTGGATCACCCAAGTCAGTGCCCTGAAACAATGTATGTAACCTAAGTGATATTGTATCATGTTTACAAAAGTTGGAAACTGATTTCTGTGAGAAATCAGCCCAACACGGACCGAATTGGGTTCAACACAGACCAAATTGGGTTCAACACGGTCCGTGCTGGTTCAACACGGTCCGTGCTGGGACACCACGGTTCGCGGTGTCCATGGGCCGAGTTAATGGACCTTCTGGAGTCCAACACGGACCGTGTTGGGCCTAAGAAGCGCGTCGTTGCGTTAAGTCGGCCCTTTAGGGTTTTGAGCCCTCTCCCTAGGTTTTCTAAACACTATACAAAGGGGTCTCTGTGAGAGATTAATCTACACCAACTGCCTGAGACTCTTAGAGAGATATCAGGGTGATTTCCTTAGTTACTCTCTCTTTTAGTTTGCAGTTCTTGTTTTCGGAAACATTCTCTGTTTTATGTTAGAATAGTTTTATCAATTGCATGCTAAAACCTAATAGTGGTATCAGAGCCACCAATTGCATGCTAAAGTATTGTACTTGAATTCATAAATAATTTTGTCAATTGTTGAATTATTTCGTGAATTTGCTAGAATAGTTTTAATGCCTAAAATTTGAAACTTTATGAAAGTTTTGGAATTTTATTGTAAAGTTTCATGTTTTGTTATTATTTATTTCTTATTGCCTTTAATTAATCAATTTTATGTTTGTTTAATTGTTAAATATAGCATGAACTTGATTTAATTTTGAATGTTTTAGAAATAATCATGTTTAATATTGTTAAACAGTAGACAATACATGAAATATGTCTAAATTTGCAAAATAGGATTTTGTAGAATTATTTTCTGATTTAGTTTATTTACGGTAAATTTAGTGAAAAATCGAAATAAAATATCAAGCGAATTTGAAAATTTCTGAAATTTTTACTGGAGGTGTTTAGAAGTGTTCTAGACTTTCAATAATTTTTGTAGATTTTTCCCAATTAAAATGTATTTTTAATTGAGTTTTCAGATCTGAAGAGAAATAAAAACCGTTTAATTCTCTGACTTTTATAAATTTGTAGAAATTTCTAAAACCTATGAAATTTTTACAGTAGGTTACTGGGTAACCATAATTTTAGGAAAAAAATTTTCTGTTAATTTATCCGGTCAAATTATATTTTTTAATTTAGATTTTTAGATCTGAGAGAAATAAATTTGTTGCTTCACTGCATTTTGTAAATTTATAGAAATATTCAAATTTTCTGAAAATTTTACAGTTAGCTACTGGGTAACCATTCTGTTATGGATAAAATTTTCGTGAATTTTATAAATCGTTTACTAATTTTCCTTTAATTTTCAGATTAATAGAAAAGTATAATTGTTTACTTCTCTGATTTTATTTCTAATTTTCGAAATTTGATAAAAATATGAAAATTTTACACTAGCATATTGGATGAACCGAATGTATGGGAAAATTATAAAATTTGATTTTTAAACTTATCGGAATATTATTATTTGATTTCCTCTTAAACGGAGAATTAAAATGTTTAATTCCCTAAAATTTTTTACAATCTTTTGAAAATTGTTAAATTTCTGGAAAATTTTCATATTGAATTATTAGATAACACTTTGATATGAAACTCTTGAATTCGATAAGTTTTGATAATTTTATTTAAGTTTTCATTCATGAAATTAACCAAAACTGGGAAGCAACACGGACCGTGTTGTCAGCAGTTTTGGTGAATTTGTGTGTTTTAGGGTTTGTAATTAATTTTAGAAATTAATTATTAAATCCTATTTGTAACGCCTCAGAAACTCAATTATAGAAAAGTCAAAGTCAAACAAACGTTAACGGAAAAATTTCAGCGGAAGTCTCAGCTCTTATTTGGGGCGTCACTGCCATATCCCCGAAGGAATACAAGGTAAGAAGGGAAACTAACAACCGTTCAATTCGGTAAACCAAACTAAGAAACTCAAACTAACTTCAAGTCTTTCAAAAAGAAACATGACATAAAAGATAGCTTCTAAACATGTCGTCCTCACTTCTAATTCCCGTCCCCAGCATATAGATCTTCACCTGAAAACAAAACATTTCAAAAATGAGGGGGAAATCTCAATAATGTCTACCCCTAACGTTAAAAAACAAGTTAAGTTCATTTCAATTCATTTGAGGGAGAGGGAACAAGTCAAACCATTTCACAAACCTTTAATCCCTTAACTGTTTTTCTTAACCGAACCAATTCATATTTTATTATGCGGGAGGGATACCACATCCCTTAGAGTAACATTCGCCTACCAAAGGCATCAAAACAATCGCCTACCAAAGGCATCAAAAATCATTTATCCTATATTAGGGATGAAACCCCGATCTCCTGACACATAACCCATACAGGCATCAAATCCTGGTCTCCGGGTTATCGCCGCAAAAACATTAGCCTATCAAAGACATCAAAACAATCGCCCACCAAAGACATCAAAACAATCGCCCACCAAAGGCATCAAAACAATTGCCTACCAAAGGCATCATAATCATCTATCCTATATCAGGGATGAAACCCTGATCTCCTAACACATAACCCATATAGGCATCAAATCCTGGTCTCCGGGTTATTGCCCGCACAAACATTAGCCTACCAAAGGCATCAAACAATAAACCCGCTTAATGTTTCACTTTGAATTATTAGTGTCTTATGCAAAACTCAGCTCACAGCTCTCAAGTCAACCCAACCCAGATTATCAAAACCAATAATAAAACTACTAATAAAAGACCATCCAATTTCTCAACTCAATAAAATCAAAGCACAAACAAATACAAACAGTTATCCAAAGCAGATGGTCACATTATTTTCACATAAAGTCCCCTTTCGGGATGCAATTCTCAAAACAGATTAGAAAACATTAAAACACATTTAAAGGGCATCTCAGTGGGGATTAGGGCATAGACATTACCTGGTTAACTTCACTTCACAGCAAAAACGAACACACTTGAGCTCACTAACGACGCGAATTAGCTCAGGCCTAAAATAGAAATAATTACTCTAATCAAAACGCGCCCTTCAGGTTAGTATTAACTACCTTCTAACTAACCCTCCCCTAGGAACACTATAGGTTCCCATCATTCATGAATTTACACTTTAAATTACCAATACATTCCATGTAATCACAAAATATATAAAACCAAATCAACATTTTCACTCAACAACACATTCACTAACAATTTATATCCACAAGACAAATTACAACATCCACATAAAAAGGGTCGTAACTTGACTTCCCGACATTCTATGGGTCTGGTTTTGGACTTTTCGGAAACCTCGGGATGTCTACTAAAACTCTTATGTTTATGACTAAGCCTATATCAGCCTCGAAATACTCTAAAAGTATCAAATTCTCCAATTGGTCCAGTTCTGACAGGTTCTGGTAAAATAACTATAACTCGAGCTATACAACTCCAAAGTCCGATCCGCAACATTTCTATGAAACGTAACATCTAAGGGAACCTCCAGTCCAAAGGGTTCGATGAAAGGACAACTATACTAATCGTGGTGACCCGTTCTTTACACCCTATCGAAACTGTCTCGTTCCCGGTTTCCATATAGTCAATAATTTCGGTTCTACCTTTCACCAATCGATCCCGAGCTCCTAATTTGGGCCTAAAACAGTGGCTAAGGTTAACATTTTTACCCTAATTCAACCAAGGTCTAAAAGCTACCACTTATAACCGACAATTTAGACCTTTTTAGGTAAAGAAAACTTGATAATAACTTAATAATAATATAAACACGTAATAATAATATAAATGCATAAAGTTTAAAACTTTACTAAACATAGACATTATAAAATTTATAAAACAATCAAAGTAGTTTTAGAATTCTCTTTAGGTAAATTCAACATAAATGTTTCATAAAGAAAATCTGATAGTAACGTAATAATAATATATGTACGTAATAATCAAATAGTAATAACATAACTACGTAAATTTTGAAACTTTAGTAAATATAATACATTATAAAATTATAGAAAACAGAAGGAAGGATTTTAGGACACCTTTTGATTATTTACAACATAACTTTAACGTATAAAACGAATACTTAATTTAAAACTAATAAATCATAAAATAAAACTATAGTTAAACAATATTCTTATGAATATGAATTCAAACAAGATTAAAACACAAATAATAATAATAATAATAATAATAATAATAATAATAATAATAATAATAATAATAATAATAATAATAAACAACCACATAAAATAACACTAGGGTTAGGATTTTACTATCAAAGGGGAAGGAAGATGGTGGCTCACGAGCTCACTGGCCGGATGGAGATGAGCGGATGGTGGTGGTGGGTGGCATCGCGACGCAGACGCAACAAATGACGACAACAAAGAGTAACAACAATGTTGTAACAATTATCTTCGAACGCTCCGGTAGTTGCGCCGGTGGCTACGGAAACTCCGGTGGTGGGTCACCGTTGTCGGTGGGACTGCAGCCTGTCTCCTGGTGGTATTGGTGGTTGCCGATGACGTCTGAAGACGGGTTGGGAGGTGGCTGAACAGGGACAGCAACACAGCAGCACAACAGGAGCCTCCCACCGCTGCTCCGGTGGTGGGCGGTTGTGTTTGGTGGTGGGCGGTTGTCGAGGGTGGTGTAGGGAGGTAGCCGACGATGGTCAGGGGGTCTAGTAGCTGGTGGTCGTTGGTGGGGGAGAGGGCGAAGAGGGCGTGGAGGAGAGGTTTGAGAGAGGGCATAAGCGACGGCGGGCTCGGGACTTCACTGTGTGCATGCGCGTGAAAGATAGAATGGCAGGAGGTAGTATTGAGCGTATTAGAGGCTAGGGTTTAATATAATAGGGGTATTTATACCCATAATTAATTACAATAAAAAACAAATAAAATAGAAAATTAATATAGATGAAAGTAATTAATTATTTATAATACTAGATTTTCCAAAATCTCTAAAATAGCCCATAAGTACAAAAATAAAATACCCACATGAATAATAGTAGTAATAGCACTTAGGGTCACACACAAAAATTACTAAAATACACACACTCACATGCAACCTTCCTATGCATAAAATTACTATTCTACCCTTCGTTAGATATTACGCGGTCCTACGAGCTCAAGTGTTGACCGATAAATTTCACAGAATACGCAGTATATAAAGTAACACATTAACGACGTAACGGTAAATACATTCCAAATTTTCGGGATTTTACATCATTACCCTCTTAAAAGAAGTTTCGTCCTCGAAACTTAAACTCAGACCTAACGGGCTGGCCAACTAAACTGACGGTGCAGCTAACCAAAACTTGGGGCTTTACATCATTCCCCTCTTCAAAAGAGTTTCGTCCTCGAAACTTGACGTACGTTATGCGTAAGTTGCACAGGTGCTGATACTCCAATCTCTTCTCCTCCGCAGCTTTTCCAATTGCTTCAGTTGTTGTATGGTTCTCCCATCACACTTTTGCTAAAGGGACGGTGTTTCTTAGAATATTTTGCTGCGGCTCCTCGTAGGTCAAGTCCTCTTAGCCTCCGAGTTCTCATCAAGGTCTTTTTCTGGTTCAAAGCCCTCCTTAGGGCTGTATTCCATACCCCCCTCGGGGTTTCAGGTCTTTCAGAGATGGTAGCATCGGGTGCTCATAGCAAGGGTCGAGGTACGTCATTCGACAAATGCCATAAATAACCTAGTTTAAGCGCCCAACTTTATCTTATTCTTCCTATTATTGCTCTTCTAAAACCGTACAATAAAATCATTAAGACACACCGAATTGATTATTACCAACACCCAAAATGCCATAAGATCTACATAACTATATCTCAGAACAAATCCTTTGCTTCTGCGTCAGGTTAACAAAAAAATAACGACGGCTATTCAACAGTTTCCGTTTGTAACCTCAAGTAAGACTAGGATGTCTAACTTTTTCTAACTCAACTGTAAAGTTCTCCCCCCTTTGTTACTGAGATCGCCATTATGTCAACCACCATAAGACTATTTAATAATATGTAACCACACGACATAACTTCCTCGAGACAACCTTATTATCCGTAAGAGAATGAGAAATTCCCCTTAATAATCTCAGATGTTGTATATATCACTAACCTGGCGCCTCAAATGACACATGAACCTTATGTTTTCATCTAATAGAAAGACCAAAAGCTAAGATTGACAACCCAAGACATGATTAACACTGTAATTAATTTACCAAATCACCATTTAACTTCAAAACACTTAACCACGCCAAATGAGACTTTTCACTTATCTTACATATGCCTAATAAGAACTCGCACTTGCCAATCATTACCCTCTCAATCTTCTCAAATGGAGTTTCGTCCCCGAAAATCAAATTACCACCCAACACCTCAAATAAGAGTCATCATTAGACCCGGTGCTTCCTCAAAAGCATTTATTCAACCCCAATATTTCCCAAAGTCAGATTATACCCAAGTGCAACTTAAAGCTTTCATGTACTTAAGTCATCAAAATCATTCTTAATTACCACTTCTATTTTAGAACCACTAATAATGGTAATTAACAAAACCACCACGTGTTTCAAGCACAAAAAGTATAGTGACCAGAGTTAGACGATAACCTTCCTTCGTGCCTCTTGCCATTTATTTTCCATTAATAATAATTCTCATAGCCAAAACCAAAATATAAATAACCAATACAAGATCAAACACTTCGCTTAGCTCCTCAAACACCCTAAGCTCTAGATACTCATTACGTTTAATTTCTTCCCTAATAGTTCTGGATAATAGACGTCGCCATCAGCCGAGATTGACAAATCACATAAAGAAACTACACTAATAACCATGCGATGATTGAACGAATTAAATTGGATGATACTCAACAGAATTAATCAAATAACATTTCCACAGATTCATCAAATGTAAATAGATTATCGCAAAAAAAAAAAAAGTTCAGCCAAACCAATCAGATGATACTCATACAAAACTTAATCAGGTTGGATTCAGATAGTGTTGTGGGTATCAGACACCTGCAGCTTTCTTCATGGGTTATACCCACTTCTCATACGATCGACTTAGTTCATGTACACAATCATAAATAAAAGGCTTGTAACAGGGAATAGCCAGTTACGTACAGTTACGTACATAGACTCACATGTATACATATATCAAGATGAGACCTGAATCGTGAATATGCAACATAAAACTCATTTTAAACTTTCAAGGGAGAAATACTAAAATCAAATAATTATAAATCAGGTATATCTCCATCATGTAGTGAATAAAACTCTTTCAAAGTAACACTTTGTCATTCTTAACAATCTAATCATCCAGACAACTTCTCAGCTTGGAGATAACATAATAATAATTGCACCATTCCACTTCAATAACAACGCCCTCAACCATTACATAACTAGAAAAGAAACTTTTTGTTTCTTTTTTTTTTCCTCCACACGTTTCCTCACATTCCTTGATTCATAACTTAATACAACTTAAGATCCCTATAATTACAATAACCTTGAAAGATCTTGCTTAGCTCAACATTACCTTAAAAGTATTCACTTACTCCAATACTCTAGGAACCAAAATTAAATTTAATCCTTAGCTCGAAGTCTCATAATCAATATCCAAAAGTCTAGTTTAAACATACGATCATCAACAAAATATTCAACTCAACCTTTATCTCAAAATCAAGTTCTTTTTTCCTTAAAAGTGGCCCTTGAAACTCCATATCCTGATCAAAACCAATCATAATCCCAATATTACTCTGAAGCCCTTCATCTGCTCTCAATACTTCAATGAAACAATGTTCATTCAACATGCAGGAAGTCTCCAACTTACCGTACCACCTAAAATCAATTTAACCACGAGATTAAGCACAAAACCTTCACTTCAACTATAACCCTCAACTCAAACATTAACCAACACTTTCCTTACAAAGATTTCTCTAACCCAAGACCTTGACTTAGACTGAATCGCGTTGAATCACAAACATTAATTTAACCCCAAAACCAAAAATTGAAATCAACGACCAACTTCACATAGGAATTTTCAAGTATTCCCTAGGTCCATAAGTCAAAGTTCATCCCCAATCATCATTGTCCATACACCAAAAACCCAATAAATACAATTTGAAGCCTTAACTAAACCAAAGTGCTTAATAGGGATACACGAGAGATTCAATCGAACATGATCTGCCAAAGTACTCCAGATCATACTCAAACAATAATACTAGCTTCATGCATCATCTCTTGGCATGGGAAAATCATAAATCGAAACAAAAGAAAAAAAATAATAAATTAAACACAATAATCAAAACATGAAGAAACAATCAAGCTGATGCAACACAACGCACACCTACACTCACACTCCGATTTTAGCTTCCTAGGGTCCAACTAAAACCTAAAGGACACTTAGGAGCTACTAGGTCGCAACCCAGAGCTCTGATACCATTCTGTAACGCCCCAGAAATTCAATTATAGAAAATTCAAAGTCAAACTAATATTAACGGAAAAATTTTAGCGGAAGTCTCAGCTCTTATTTGGGGCGTCACTGCCGAATCCCCGAAGGAATACAAGGCAAGAAGGGAAACTAACAACCGTTCAATTCGGTAAACCAAACTAAGAAACTCAAACTAACTTCAAGTCTTTCAAAAAGAAACATAACATAAAAGATAGCTTCTAAACATGTCGTCCTCACTTCTAATTCCCGTCCCCAGCATATAGATCTTCACCTGAAAACAAAACATTTCAAAAATGAGGGGGAAATCTCAATAATGTCTACCCCTAACGTTAAAAAACAAGTTAAGTTCATTTCAATTCATTTGAGGGAGAGGGAACAAGTCAAACCATTTCACAAACCTTTAATCCCTTAACTGTTTTCCTCAACCGAACCAATTCATATTTTATTATGCGGGAGGGATACCACATCCCTTAGAGTAACATTCGCCTACCAAAGACATCAAAACAATCGCCTACTAAAGGCATAAAAAATCATCTATCCTATATCAGGGATGAAACCCTGATCTCCTGACACATAACCCATACAGGCATCAAATCCTGGTCTCCGGGTTATCGCCGCAAAAACATTAGCCTATCAAAGGCATCAAAACAATCGCCCACCAAAGGCATCAAAACAATCGCCCACCAAAGGCATCAAAACAATTTCCTACCAAAGGCATCGTAATCATCTATCCTATATCACGGATGAAACCCTGATCTCATGACACATAACCCATACAGGCATCAAATCCTGGTCTCCGGGTTATCGCTCGCACAAACATTAGCCTACCAAAGGCATCAAACAATAAACTCGCTTAATGTTTCACTTTGAATTATTAGTGTCTTATGCAAAACTCAGCTCACAGCTCTCAAGTCAACCCAACCCAGGTTATCAAAACCAATAATAAAACTACTAATAAATGACCATCCAATTTCTCAACTCAATAAAATCAAAGCACAAACAAATACAAACAGTTATCCAAAGGAGATGGTCACATTATTTTCACATAAAGTCCCCTTTCGGGATGCAATTCTCAAAACAGATTAGAAAACATTAAAACACATTTAAAGGGCATCCCAGTGGGGATTAGGGCATAGACATTACCTGGTTAACTTCACTTCACAGCAAAAACAAACACACTTGAGCTCACTAACGACGCGAATTAGCTCGGGCCTAAAATAGAAATAATTACTCTAATCAAAACGCGCCCTTCAGGTTAGTATTAACTACCTTCTAACTAACCCTCCCCTAGGAACACTATAGGTTCCCATCATTCATGAATTTACACTTTAAATTACCAACACATTCCAAGTAATCACATAATATATAAAACCAAATCAATATTTTCACTCAACAACACATTCACTAACAATTTATATCCACAAGACAGATTACAACATCCACATAAAAAGGGTCGTAACTTGACTTCGCGACATCCTATGGGTCTGGTTTTGGACTTTTCGGAAATCTCGTGATGTCTACTAAAACTCTTATGTTTTTGACTAAGCCTATATCAGCCTCGAAATACTCTAAAAGTACCAAATTCTCCAACTGGTCCAGTTCTGACAGGTTCTGGTAAAATAGCTATAACTCGAGCTATACAACTCCGAAGTCCAATCCGCAAAATTTCTATGAAACCTAACATCTAAGGAAACCTCCAGTCCAAAGGGTTCGATGAAAGGACAACTATACAAATTGTGGTGACCCGTTCTTTACACCCTATTGAAACTGTCTCGTTCCCGGTTTCCATATAGTCAATAATTTCGGTTCTACCTTTCACCAATCGATCCCGAGGTCCTAATTTGGGCCTAAAACAGTGGCTAAGGTTAAAGCTTTTACCCTAATTCAACCAAGGTCTAAAAGCTGCCACTTATAACCAACAATTTAAACCAATTTAGGTAAAGAAAACTGTATAATAACTTAATAATAATATAAACACGTAATAATAATATAAATGCATAAAGTTTAAAACTTTACTAAACATAAACATTATAAAATTTATAAAAAATCAAAGTAGTTTTAGAATTCTCTTTAGGTAAATACAACATAAATGTTTCATAAAGAAAATCGGATAGTAACGTATTAATAATATATGTACGTAATAATCAAATAGAAATAACATAACTACGTCAATTTTGAAACTTTAGTAAATATAATACATTATAAAATTATAGAAAACAGAAGGAAGGATTTTAGGACACCTTTTGATTATTTACAACATAACTTTAACGTATAAAACGAATACTTAATTTAAAACTAATAAATCCTAAAATAAAACTATAGTTAAACAATATTCTTATGAATATGAATTCAAACAAGATTAAAACACAAATAATAATAATAATAATAATAATAATAATAATAATAATAATAATAACCACATAAAATAACACTAGGGTTAGGATTTTACTATCAAAGGGGAAGGAAGATGGTGGCTCGCCGGAGCTCCGCTGGTCGGAGATGAGCGGATGGGATCGGGGAGACGCTTGGGTGGTGGTGGCTGGTCGAAACATCAGCAGCACGCAACAGCGACGGCAACAACAGGTAACAACAATGTTGTAACAATTATCTTCGAACGCTCCAGTAGTTGCGCCGGTGGCTACAGAAACTCCGGTGGTGGGTCACCGTTGTCGGTGGGACTGCAGCCTGTCTCCATGTGGTACTGGTGGTTGCCGATGACGTCTGAAGACGGGTTGGGAGGTGGCCGAACAGGGACAGCAACACAGCAGCCCAACAGGAGCAGCCTTACTTCGGGAGCCTCCCACCACTGCTCCGGTGGTCGGCGGTTGCGTTTGGTGGTGGGCGGTTGTCGAGGGTCGTGCAGGGAGGTAGCCGACGATGGTCAGGGGGTCTAGAAGTTGGTGGTCGTTGGTGGGGGAGAGGGCGAAGAGGGGGTGGAGGAAAGGTTTGAGAGAGGGCATAAGCGACGGCGGGCTCGGGACTTCACTGTGTGCATGCGCGTGAAAGATAGAACGGCCGGAGGGAGTATTGAGCGTATTAGAGACTCGGGTTTAATATAATAGGGGTATTTATACCCATAATTAATTACAATAAAACAACAAATAAAATAGAAAATTAATATAGATGAAAGTAATTAATTATTTATAATACTAGATTTTCCAAAATCTCTAAAATAGCACATAAGTACAAAAATAAAATACCCACATGAATAATAGTAGTAATAGCACTTAGGGTCACACACTAAAATTACTAAAATACCCACACGCACATGCAACCTTCCTATGCATAAAATTACTATTCTACCCTTCGTTAGATATTACGCGGTCCTACGAGCTCAAGTGTTGACCGATAAATTTCACAGAATACGCAGTATATAAAGTAACACATTAACGAAGTAACGGTAAACACATTTCAAATTTTTGGGGTTTTACACTATTACCACTAAATCAGTTGATGGGCATAAAATCTATTATTTTGTAAAGTTTAGGAAACTTACAATATCTTTAAAAGATATAGTATCTTTTAGACTTCTTGATTTTAGGAAAATCGAGTATTTTGTGTGTATAGGTATAAAATCCTAAATCTGTTTAGGTAACTGAGATAAAATTTGGAATTTTGTTTATTTTATTAATCATGCAAACTTTTTAGGAAACCTTATTTAGTATTTGTTTCCTTATATGTGTTGTGTTACAATTATATATGTCTTTATAATTTGTTATTTAAGTATGTGTTATATATGATATAATTATTGCAATATTACCTGTTTGCATGTGCTTCTAGTATGGCCATAGATAGTCGGTTTTACCGGTCTGCGTACCGGGTTGGGTGAAATACGGCTTGCGTGCCGTTGTTGAATTAATTTTTAATTTAAATTTTCAGTTAAGTTTATTTTAATTCATGTAAGGCCTCAAATTGTGAGGTCCACTTTGTAAATTTGTTGTAATTGGAGACATCATGTTGAGTGGGAGCCCAACAACAATGGAGGTGTTGGTTCGAGTGGGAGCCGTATCCGAGGAAATTGCAAAATCCAAGAAGAAATTCTTGAAGACTGTCAAGACTTAGTTAAATTAGTTTGATTAAGTCTAGGTGGCCATACTAGGGGTTTTATTTTATGCTTTAATTTGTTATAGCATGTTGTTTTATTATTCCTTTTATGCTTTTCGAAAGAGTTCACCTAGAATTGCATGTTTAGGATAATAAAACCTACTCTCAAAATTAAATTATTGCTCAACCTATCAAACCACTACTTAGATGGAAAAATAAAGAAAGCCAAAGCGAATTATTTATCCATCATTAATAAGTAGGGTGTGGGAGTTAGGTCAATTCAAATTAGCAAGCAAAATAGTTTTGAGTTAAGAGCAGAGGAAGAGAAATATAGTATTCAATATAAATTTCTTGCCAATAGTCATTTTGAATGATCGATCATAAGATCATACACCAAAGGTAACATGGGCTCGAGTTTTGTTGGGCCAAAGTCCACTTGAGCCCATGGGTCTTGTGGGTCTTGGTTAAAATTAAAATACTAAGTGAGAGTTAATAAAGTGTTTTGATTTGAAATTAAAATTAGTTTAATTTCTTTTGATGAATAATAACTAAAATGAACCAATTTTGTCTCGTAGAATTATTAATGTCTTTTCACTCAAACATCCACCACTAATAAATATTGTTTTCTCCTTGAGAAAGAGAAAAACAATTACACCAATTCCTTAATTGGCATCGCCATCACAAGATTGTCTTGGAGGCGAATTAAAAGGAGCATGTCTTTGATATAACATTGAGCTAGGCATCAATATTAAGAGGTCAATCAAGCCAAATGGATACATGTAATGTCATAGTATTCATGTGACTTGAACTTCAAAATATTTGAAGATTAAAGGAAGGATTTCAATATTACCAACTCAAAACCAAGTTCAATGAACTAGTTAGAGTTGATAGATATGAAACCAATAACCAGATAGTCTCATTTAACCTAGATAAGGGCCAATTGATGATGCTCATGTTCTAAAATAATTTGACTATTTTGAAACATGAGAAACCTCAGATTCCCTTTTAGCTAAAAGGTTGGCGACCAAAGATAGTCTTTAGTGAAAGGGAAAATAAGATTTAAGAAATCTAGCAAAGACAAAAAGTCAAAGGAAAGGTAAGGACAAACAGTTGTACATACCCAACCAATGACAGCAACCGGTTAACAACCAGATCATGTATGACATTGGGAGCGTGGATAACTATAAGGAAGACTTGAGATATGATTTCAATTCTAGGCAAATGCGTTTATGATACACACTACCCTTATTAAACCAACTTTGAGTATTAGACACAGACTGTGAAACTCGCATTTATGCGAATGTGTAGGATCTACAACAAAGTAGATGTGCTTTGAAGGATGAGAGTCAGCCTACAAATAGGAACATGCAATTAGTTGTAGTTCCTTATGAAGAGTTGATTGTTTATCCATTTCCTCAAGACTTATGAGAGAAATTTATAGGTGATTCTATGTTCTCATTATAAGTATTTCTTACTCTCAATTAGAGGGAGAGAGAGAGAGGATCTCAGATAAACAAACCCAGCACATCGAAACCAAAAGGTTTAAAAGGAATAACTCATGTTCAAACATAAAACTTGTAACTATCCATTAAGTCATGCAAATCAGAGCGCATTCAGAAGCGTCATAGTGATAGACTTTTGAATGATAAGACTTTGAAACATGTGATGTCTACAAAGCATGACTGTACCTTTTACAAGAAAGGGTTAACATGCCAACAAACAGTCATACATATGGATGTATGTAGTCCAATTGAGCACAAGTACAAGGGATGAATTACTTCAAATCTTCAAAGATGAATAAATAACACATGGTGATTCATGTATATGAGATTCATTTGAAGCTGGAATGTTAAAATAGTTTGGAGATTTCCAAAATGAAGTAGTCTTTGCGAAACAATGAGAGCACCTAGATACGATCGAAATGATGCTAATGGTTGCGCCAAGAGTTTGAACAAATGACTCAAATGAAACATAATTCTGGCACTATAAGCTTAAGTCATATTAATCATAAATGCATTCAGAAAACTGCATAGTGTAGGATTTTGGAAAACATAAACTTTGAAAAGTTCAATGTTTGTAAAGCATGTCTGATGGGTAAGATGAATAAAATCACCTCTTATGGGAATTGGTGAACAAGCTAATGACTTATTAGGATGCAAGCATATTGATGTATGTGAGCCTATGAGCACTAGTGCTAGAAGAAGGTTTGTTGTACTTTTTCATCACTTTCAGTGACGATTTTTAGTAGATGTGGGTATATCTACTTAATACGCCACAAGTCCGGATCATTGAAATGTTCAAAGATTTTCAAAGTGAAGTACAAAACCAACTTGGCAAGAAAATCAAAACCCTTCAATATGGTTGAGGAGGTGAGTATTTGAGCCATGATTTCACTGACCATTCCAGAGAATGTGGAATTGTTTCATAACTCTCTCTTCTAGGAATACAACATCTCAATGGCATATCTAAGAGGAATCACACCTTATTAGATATGGTGCGATCAATGATGGTTAAGTCAATATTGTGAGTTACCTTTTTGGGGATACACTCAGTTAACCATAGCTCTAATTACTGAACAAAGATTATCTAGAGCACCAGAGAAGACACCATATATGATATGGAAAATAGAGGTTCTTGAACTATTTTCTGAAAGAAAGGGGTATAACTTCTACAAACTGTTGTAGAGGATAGTGTTTGTGTCTCAAATATGCTTTCTTCTTAGAGAATATATTATTCTCTAAAAGAAAGAGTGGGAGAGTTTTTGAACTTACCGAAGTTTAAGAGACATAAAACACTATAATCATCACCTAAACACCGCTACTTGACCTTAGTTCAAGTTTTCCTATTGGTCGGGAAATTAAGAACGAGGTTGAGGCAGTAGAAGTTCCTCAAAATGTTGAGGAGAAGGTGCCATGAACATTACTCCAAGTAAGGTCAGGTAAACAACTCCGTCAGCTACAAAAATATCGATCTTCTATGGATGAGTGTGAGATGTTACTTTTAGAACTACCTATATGAAAGAAGCTTTAGCAAATTAAGATTCCATGCAACCAAGTCTAAAATGGACTCCATGTATGCAACCAAGTTTAAAACTCAGTTGATTTGTCTGAAGGTGTGAGCCATCAGGCATAGGAGGGTCTTAAGGCAAAACATGGGTTCATTGAGATATACATCAAGATTGACTTCGAAATTAGATTTGGAAGAAAGGTGTGTACTTGACACAATTGAATGGTCTTTTGTTGCAATACTTGTCAACTTCAAGAGACCATCTGTGGTCTTAAAGAAGCTTCTAGGAGTTGGAATCATTGACTTTCTTGACCAGGATATCAAACAGGTTTGATATACTGGGAAGTGTCAAAGATAATATTGTATTTACAAGAAGTTCAGTGGGAGTAATGCATTTTCTGATATTGTATGTGATTGACATATTGCCTACTAAGAGGAAGATTCCCATGTTGCATCTGTTGATGTTGACTTGAGAATGATTTTCAAAGTGAAGGATTGGTGGGGCTAAGAATTTTCTTGGAGATAAGATCTATAATGATACATTAAAGATTTTGATTGTTTGAATCAAAGTTGACTAGGTGTTGAATAGTTCAACCCACTTCGAGAAAGGATTAATTTCCATAAATCATGGCATATCCTTAGGGAATTTGATTGTCTCAAAACAATCAGAAGATCAAAGAAGGATGAGACATATAACTCATGCTTCAGGCGTGAGATTAATGTATGCCATGAGATGTTCAAAGCCCAACATAACATATACATTGTATATGTATAAGCAAAACTAAGGATGTGTCCTAAGTCTAAACTGGTTGATCAAAGCTAAGTGTGAAGAGTTGCATTGATGCTACACTCATGCAGAGAAATATGATTATCTGAAAGGTCAGAGAAAATTATACGATTTGTATTGAGTGGTATTGAGGTGAACTGGAAGAAGCTCCTAACATGACATGCGGTTAATTATAAAAATAAGACAAGTATGACACGACTTTAGAAGTTGTGGCAGAAACTGTTAGGATTGCGAAGTTTGTTTTTAGAACTAGGTAATGTTTCTAGCCTTGCGAGAGAAATGGAGCCTTGTTGATAGGAGCCATCACTCAAGCAAAGGAACTGAAGGTCACTATGAATCCAAACATGTGTTCCGGAAATATCTTCCTGTATGAAATGTCATTAGTGAGATGGTATATGTACGAGGTTGATTGCAAGTATTATGTACTAAACCCCTGTTGTAGTTATAATATGATAGTCATGCATGGGCAATAGGTATTAAACACATTCCGGAATATTAACAAGTCAAATTTACATAAATTGTTCATGAATTATGACCTTGCTGATTCATCATTGAGAATAAAGATTCCAAAATTTACATCAATTGTGGTTTAGAATTATGTAAATGTCCAAAAAGGTTAGCGCATTCGAAATGGGAAATTGGATGAGGTCCGATTTCTGAAACCCCATTAGTGAACTTGATAACGCTAGTCTTGGTCGACAGTCGACCTAGTTCCTAATTGTATTATCACGTAGGAACAGTGATAATATCAACACAATTAGCATGTAAGATTGAGGTGATGATTAAGTTTCGTGATCATAGTGATGTGATGACATCATAAATCAATCACACGGGTATTGTTGAGAACAACTACCGAACTGACCTGCAGTGGGAGCTCTTTAAGTTGGGAATTGTCATAGGAGCTCTCAGTACTCAAAATTCCTAAATCCTGAGTTCAGTACATAGACTACATGGTCTGTTGTGACTTTGGAGCGCGTCAAACGCCTTTCGTAATAGTAGGCTATAAAGGCGTGTGCAGGTTCTGATTGGATCATGTGAGAATGTGTGTTTGAACAAGATGACATTGTCCTCCCTATTAGGGACAGTTGTCTCGGTGGCCACTCGGTGAGATTGGACTGAAAATGCTTGGCTGAGCTCAGTTGAATCAATAGTTGATCGTCTGTTTTTTCAAAGTCTAAACTCGGAGATCGAGGAACCTTGGGGTCTTAAATAAGGATGACTTCAGCTTACCTTATCCGAACATGAGACAGTAAGTGACAAGGGAATTTAAGGATTCGAACACTTGTGGGACAAGTGGAGATTGTTGGGAATGTCCCGACAATGTTCAATATACACAGAGATTAAACCAAAGTAATATAGTAATTATATGTCTTGGTAGAGACCTCTATAATTAGTAATTGAATATGTTTAAATTACAACTATATTATTTAGTCCTACTGGGTCACACAAGTCAGTGCCTTGGAACAATGTATATAACCTAAGTGATATTGTATCACGTTTAGAAAAGTTGGAAACTGATTTCTGTAAGAAATCAGCCCAACACGTACCGAATTGGGTTCAACACGGACCGTGTTGGGACACCACGGTCCGTGGTGTCCATGGGCTGAGTTAATGGACCTTCTGGAGTCCAACACGGACCGTGTTGGGCTTAAGAAGCACGCCGTTGCGTTAAGTCGGCCCTTTAGGGTTCTGAACCCTCTCCCTAGGTTTTCTAAACACTATATAAAGGGGTCTCTGTGAGAGATTAATATACACCAATTGCCTGAGACTCTTAGAGAGATACCAGGGTGTAACACTTCGTATTTTTAAGCTTTATTTATTATGCTAATTAAAATCTTAATTTCAATTATGGTGCATTAGTTGATTTAATTAGCTATATTTCGGTTCTTTTCAATCAATTATGTTTACTCTAATATGAGTAATTTTAATAGATAAATTTTAGCTCTTATTAATTTCTAAATTTTATAAATTATTAGATGTCACACATTTTTCATATTTTACTTATTAATTTACAAAATAATAATAGTACTTATTATTTCACACATTTTTCTTTCATATTTTATAAACTAATCTTTTTATGCACATTTTCCTTATTTTGTACAAAATAATATTTATACATATATTATTTTTATCAAAATAGTAATGTTATTTTATTTTACATTTCACACATTTTAGTCATTGATTTATAAAATATTATTAGTAAATGTATTTTTTTTACTTGATTTGTGAGAAAGTTAATTCTACCACCATCCATCTCATCCTATCATATTTCTCATCTTCCTCTTCAAGCTTCAACAATGGCTTCCTTTTTCAACTTTCATGGCAAATTTAAATTGCTCCTCTTCTCTCCATTTAATAGCAAAACCTAGATTGGTGACTCATCCAAGCTATATAACTTACAAAATTTACTATAAATAATAATCCAATCAACATCAAACACCATCACCATAATTCCCATCTTCTTATTCTTTCTCGTTCACCATCTTCTTCTTCTCTGACCTCCATCACCACCATAGCCACCTTCTTCTTCCTTCACATCCATCATTGTTATCACCCTCACCAAACTCGGACCACCACTGCTGTCACCCTACAACCGCCGCCTGGACCATCATATCACCAGCAACCGCCTCCAATTCAACCAACCATCACCCACCATAACACCACCAGCAACACCCAACCATAAACCCGTTCAAACACAAACCAAAAACCCAACCAAAATTGAATCCAAACTCACACCCGTAACCCGAATTCATCAATCTAACTTAGACTTACCATTTCATTCGAAAATCCGCCGGAAAACGTCTGAAACCACCGAGATTCACCGTCCAATAGTCGGGCCAAAATACCCGTCTCCCCTGTCTTCGGTGGTCTTCCTCGTCGCGGTGTACGATCCGACCTCCTCTGGAATTTCCGGCCACCTTTGGCCGCCTAGCTCCGTCGTCCGCCGTCGCTTGCCCAGCCAAACACCCCTCCTCTGTCTCTCTTCTTCCTCGCTGTGTCTCATGTACGTGCAATTAAAAGGGGGGAAAGGGAAGATTAAGATTTAAGGTCCTCAAATATTAAAACCTAACCTTATATCTCTCCTTTGGGCCCTTAATTTATTTCAGCAGCCCACATTCTTCATTTGGGTAAATTTCTCACACCCAAATTTATATTTCAATTCTTACTACTTTATTCAATTACTTTTAATATTAATAATATTGTTATCTATTTATATTTATACAATTAGATTTATTCAAAGTCAAAGGGGACAATTTATTCGTTTTATCTGCAAACCTCAGGTATATTTCGATGACTGTAACCTTCGAAACTATTTAAATGTAAAAACATAAACTACTCTAATTAAAGTGGAATAATTATTGTTTTATTATTTTTCCAAAGTTGATTTTATGACTAATATATGTGGACTCATCGATTGTCGTTTTCGAAAATCTAACATTTAATGTTCCAAGTACATGCGTTTTCATGGTCTATCTTTACCTAATCGAGGGTTGACCGTCCTCGAGTGCATGTGCTGTAGGAGCATTTAATGTTATCGTCAATAATCGGGTTGATTGGCCCGAACACATGCGTCTTCATGGTCTATCTTTTACCTAATCGAGGGTTGACCATCCTTGAGTGCATGTGCCTTAGGAAACCGTGTCGGAAGGGGGCGCTGGTGTCCAAGATCCAATTACTAACCCCTATCGGTCGCAATTCGCTGTTCTATGTGTGTTGTTACTATTTAACAATTATTATTTGTGTGTAATTATATTGTGTTTGATTTATTTATGTGTTACCGAATGTCTGCTACTTGTCTATGTTCTAATCATTGTTGCGCTATTTTAACATTATTGTTACATTTTGTTATTATTTTATTATTATTTGGGCAGAGTTCCACATTCAGATAATAACCTGCAACTGTTTGAGCATATTCTCCTCTCCCTCATTTCAAAATGAATTTACACTGGGCCCCAATAAAACTATTTGTTTAAAAATGTTTTTACATTATAGTGTCGAATATATTGAGCTCCGTCTCATTTTTCTCCATGTTTTTCAAATGTTTTGTTTTTAGGTATCAGCGGGACATTTTTGGCAGATTCATGGCAAGGATAACTCACATAGCAAATCAGGTCGCTACATAGTTTATTAGTTTTAAGTTTTAATATTAATAGTTGGCTCACCTCTTTATTTTGACTATCGCGTTTTAACATTTTCATTGTAGTTGAACAACCTTTTTATTTTCTAAAATTCTCCTTATGAAATATATTTCCATTTTCAGTTATTTTTATAGCAAAAGCCTTGCTTTTCCTCGTGGGAAAGCAGCGTGACGCTCCCAGCTTTTTATATACGCTTCCGCTAAATTAAGATTAAATGGATTAAAATATTGCTAAGTAATACCCCAAAAGTCGGGGCGTTACAGCTTGGTATCAGAGCCAGGTTGAGCCATAGGGTTTAATAAAATATAAAATTTGAAAAATAAAATTTGTAGACATAGGTGAGAGATTGCAGGCCTTGGGTTAGTATTTTATTTTGTTTGTTTAAGTTTACTAACCCCCTTGTCTATGTCTATGTGATTTATGAGCATGCAAATTATGTGAATTACTATGAGATAATATTTAGAAGTACGTTGTTAAATAAATATGCTTGTGTGATCTTTGTTATACTCGATAAATTTTTGATATCATGTTGCTTTATAATTATGTTCATGTGAATAAGTGATAAGAAATTTATGAAATAATTGAATTTACAACATGACGTGTGAAATAACTGTCAAATATTAATTTATTAAATTCATGGTCATATTTTATGTTTTCTTAAATATGACGGTCTATTCCTTAGCACATGTATATATGTGTATATATATGTGTTTAGTCATCTTACAATTATAAAGTCTTGTAGTAATTCTTGCATGCATGCCAATTATCATTTGTTTTGACTCATGTTTCAATATTGATAATTATTCATGGCATGTGTTACTAAATTATCTTGGATTTTGGCACATGAAATATTGGATAGTTTATTAATTACTTTTGAGATCTTCATTATGTGTGTTAGATGCATGAAATAATTGCTTTCCTCTTTCGAACCATAATTATATGCTCATATGAATCGGCTTGTTACATGGGAAAGTCAAGTTTAGAATAATGTCAGTTTGACTTGTCATATGATATTTCATGATACGTGATGAATTTTTATTTATAAAATTTATGTGAAAACATGCTCATATCATTTTATGATTTGTTGACAAATGATATGCCTGCTTGAATTTTGTGTGATGCATTTCATTAATATATATGTGCCTATTTTCATGATTGATTAAATTGCTTGATCTTCACGAGCATTATTTATTCAAATAAGCATGACATGTGAATTATCGTTACTGTTTACATGTTACCTGAAATTTACAAATCCCTAAATTGATTCCCAAATTGTTATGTTTATTAGTTGGCGATATTTGATTTACAATTAATTGCATTACAAGTCATTTTAACATATTATTAGGGCATATTTTCAAAATCATGCATCATTGGATTTCCAAAACTACCTGAACATCTTTCATTATGAATTTACTTTTAATTATTCATTGAGACATGTATAGTACTTTTCTATTTTTATTTGTTTTATTATAATTAATAATAATAACAAAAAATAGTAAAATTACATAAAACCTAATAAAATTACAAAATGAGTAAAAACATAATAATAATCCTAAATTAATCATTAAAGACAAACAAAAACTCCTTATAAAAGATATTAATTCGGCTCGAAACGAGACCGAACAACACTCCCACACAAAGGTTTGCTCGCCCCGAGCAAACTAAAATAAGAAAAAGAAACTAACTATCCTAACTCACTTTCGTAGGAATCACGGTTGCATTTAGCATATGCAACAAGCCCTTTAAACCCCTAGTGGACGAGTAGGTCTCGTGAGGGTTTGCAGAAGATATACCCACAAAATCTAGAGAAAAAAATAGACTCAGATTAAAAATGAAAAGACTCGAGAAAGAAAAAGGAAAAAGAAGAACAAAAGAACTAAAAAAAAGGAAAAAGGTTACAAATACAATTAAACACCCCAACAGGCTAACCAATCAAACATATCGATTCATCAAGCAAATACCAAGATCAATCTGGAAGAGAACAAAATCAGTGTAAAATAGACAGAATGAAGTTTTTGAAATTAAGTAGAGAGAACAAGTACTTTAGATGCGAAAAACCGCCAACAGACTTAAGATGAATGCAAATATGCGCGGTTAGTTATGGACGTAGGCCAGTCAAAAGAGCAAACCTCACTTTAGAATAAAAATTGAACGCTCAAACACTCAAATTTGAATGTATATGTGGGTTTTTCTCATACTCAGACCAAAAGAAACAACCTACCATAGGCTTGGTAAGAATCTCACTCTCCACTGCTAATATGCAAATACACAAGTGACAATCAAGAGGACTTTTTAGGGTTGTAATGAGGCTTAGGTTAAGGGGAAAGGAGTGGTAATGTTTGGATATGAGGAGTTAAAAGAGTCATGCTTGGATTGATTTTCAACAAAGATTTTCTCTCAACTCACCTTCTTGCTTAATGTACGCAAGGAATTCACTTTTCTCCCTCATTGATATCAAACACCTCAACTAATCCTTACAACCAGGTCAAAAACTAAGAATTCTTAATTGAGTCACCCTTAATCACCTTTTTCTTTCATATATTTTTTTTTCTTTTTGGCGGGTGATCAAGGGAGAAGAAACATGAATATATATATATAAACTTAGCTTCGACCTCAATACATCAAAAGAACATCATAGCCAATTAGCTAACTCATAATAATTGGGATATATAATTTTTCCCAATTCAATAAAATTCACACGCCAACATCTCACTCCATTTGTAGCAACACCGAACCAATTTTCGCTCCTGGATTGATGAACTCTCACAACATCCAAACAGAGAGGTAATCAAAGGCTAGGCAGGGCTAAAGAACGGTGATAATATTGTTAGGGAGGCTGTTTGGCTATGTAGTTAAAATAAAGAATGCCTCAATCATATTGTCACAATATGTAATGCAAAAATGCAGTCTCAAGCAAGATGCAAAACAAGTTCTAGAGGTGCAACTAGTGGTGGAGTCACTCAGGAAATAAAAGAATTGATAAAAGTGATCAATTCATACTTTTAGGCTTTGTGGACTCACGGGATAGGGCTCATTCAACTAAACCTAGCCTAAAGATTTGCAGCACGCATATTTACACTTACTAAGATAGTCAAAGTAGTTAAACACACTATTCATTACTTGACTCAAAATCAGAAGATTTGCAAATTCAATTTCAAAAACTTGTAAGTTCTCAACTAAAATTTTCAAGGTGAAGCAAGACAAACTGAAAGTCTTATTAGTCTACCAGATCACAATAATAATAAAAAAAAAATTTAGGGGGGGAGAAACAAAAAAGGAAAAAGGAAAAATTAAAAAGGCACACGTGCCACCCCACTCCCACACAAAAACTCTACAATGTCTTCATTGTGACTGAGGTGACACCACACACAAAAGAAAACAAAGATCACACAAAAGAAAAACTCACAAAATAAAAGAAAAACACAAGCCAGCATGCATGCTACCCCCACTCCCACACAAAAATATTGCAATATCTTTAATGGTAACAGAGATGAGCAAGCATACTAAAGAAAAGAAAAAGAAACACACAGGAATAAAATAAAAGAAGAAAAGGAAGCTAACTTACTAACTGAAAAAAAAATAAAGATAAAGAAAGATATTACCTGGTTGGGTACTGAGTATACCCAAGCAATAAAATCGTATAAAACCATGTATGGAGCATCAACCACTCCATCTCACCTCAAGACGTTGGGCACCATGTCAGAACCATTCAACGCCCGTAGTAACATGTCATGCATCGTAGCATGCATCTCCAAGTGATGAATGTAAGAGCACAATTTCAATAGTACATCAGCAAACATCAGTGCTCTCAACAGTTTATCAAATGCCTTGGAATAATCAGTAAAATAATGAAATGAATGTACAGACTTGATTTTCCAAGGCAAGTCCTCTAGGTAGGTGCTATAGAACTCACTGAGGAAATTAAACCCTCCTAAAAGACCTAGGGACTTCAAAAACTCAGGTTCATGAGAAAGGAGTGAAGGAAAACAAATCACATGAGGGGGAGGTGGGGAAACAATTTCAAGTTCATTAAAACACAAAGAATCCTCACACTCAACCTCCACGCAATTTTCATCAATTATAGACTCCAATTCACAATTTTCATCCAATTCATCAGTGGGTGATAAGAAAAAGGTAGGGTTATACCACATAACAACACTCTCATCATTATAAAAAGGTACATCATCATCTTCATCAATTTCAGACTCATCAGAAAAATCATCGGTATTAGAAGACAAATGTGCATCATTCAGAACATCATCGAAAGTGAAAGTGGAATGCTCAGGAGCATAACCCATCATGAAAGACTCATATTCACACACCAATACATCATGTAAATCAAGATCCTGAGTTGGAGGGGAGAGGGATGGAGTAACTAAAGATGAATCCTCAAATTGATCCACACGTGGAGATTGAGCGTGTAGATCAACAAGATCGGCCAATGAACTAGCACAAGACTCCTCGTCAGAATTAACATCAAAACATTCAATCCCCTCCTCATATAGTGGTATGGACAAAGGTGTGACTAAAGATTCATTAAGAATGTTCTCCTTAAGCACAACATCATCACGCCCTAATCCACTACTTTCAGAATTCTTCTCAATCAAAGGTGTCTCGTCCTCAAGTGTATTCTCACTAATGGGCTTGCTAACCTGATTATCACATGATTTTTCTATACTCTCAACAGGTGAAGGGGAAGAGGGTTTAGTAAATATGAACATTGGACCATCGTCCTCATCCTCTATTTTACACACATGAGCATTATTTAATTCAGGTTTAGCAGAATCAAACCTATCCATAAAAGCTTTAAATGCAGGGTATTCAGAACAAGCATTAAATGAATGATCCCAAGCTTGACATACAAAACACTGATGAAGAGACTCGCTATCGGGACATTGAGAAGATTCACAAAAATTTTCCATGTACTCCCCACCACTAGATTGACCATTCAGATTTTGGGGGTACTCATAAGTTGGTATGGCTAAAGTCTCAAAGGGTGGTGCATAATAAGGAGATTGGAAGCTAGGATTAACATTTTGTTGCTCAAATTCATAAGAATCTCTAGACAACCATTCAAGTAATTCCCATGCAGCATCTTCCCTAAATCAAAAAACCCGTAATATTCTAAGAGATTTCGGGTCTCATAGTTTACACCCTCATTCACAATTCCCAAAAGATCTAATGTACCATAAAAGATACCATATAATTCACATTGAGCACGATAATCATGTAATCTAGCAAAATACCTCCAAAATATTTCATGCTCAAATTGGGGAAATTGGGGACTAGCCATATCTTCTTCTTCTTCTTCTTTTTTTTTGTTTTTGTTTTTTTTTGTGTTTTTTTTTTGTTTTTTTTTGTTTAAACCACTTTTTTTTTAAAACTACATTTTTATGGAAAGCAATAAACTATATACACACAAACCAATAACCTAATATACCAAATAACGCCATCCCCGGCAACGGCGCCATTTTGTTCGTGTGTAGTTTTAGGGGATTTTTAGGAACAAGATATTCCTAAGGGTTGTCGTATCCGCAGGGATGGGTTTTTAGGTTATCAGGAATTTGGTTTGCATAAAAGAGTTTACATATGCGGAAAGCAGTAAATAATTTAAATAAACTAAATTACTATGAACTGAAAGCGGTAAAAGCTAAAGAAAGCATTAAATAAAGAAGTGAACGAAACTAAATTTGACAAGAAATAATAAATCTAAACTAAGATTGCGATTAAAAGCAAGAACTAAGAAAACAATAAAACTAAGTTAAATTTAATAATGAAACTAATGACAAGAAATCATACCTTTGATGCATTAAACTTTACTTGAACTTTCCTTGAACAAACTAAAAGGTTGTGAATTGGATTACTAAAAATTCCCAAATCCTCACTTGAAGGAGAATTTGTGAACCCTTAATCCTCCTCCTCACTAAATTGTGGGTTGTGTTTGGATTTTTTGTGATTTACACTAATAAGAACTTTTAGAGAAGTTAACTTAAATGAACACTAAGCAAAACCCTAAATAAACTAAACCTGAAATTGGCCTAATCTTACATTGTCCCTAAACAAGGATCTAATCTAACCAAAACAGAGCAAAACAGAGTACTTAGATTGAACCAAAACAGAATAATTTCCAAAACAAATATGAGAAATTTAACACCAAATCGACCATTCGAACCAAATCCATAGCAATGCCCAGAACATATAAGAACTAAACCCAGAAATTCACACGACATTCATCAACAAAAATTCACAATAATTCGAACAACAACTAAAACATCAATATCTAAACCAAACTCAGAAATCAATCGACAAGAACAAAATCGATTATCAATACCGAACCAAAACCAGATTCAAACCTTCAAATGTTCATAAACCGAAATCTCAAAAATTGATTAACAACAATGGAAAACAGAATTTAGAACTTTAATAACCTAAATCTAACATAAACAACCCAGAATCGAAAATTTCAAACATTCAAAAATAAAATCTGGAAATTAAAGTTGAAGAACTAAAATAAGCCTAACGAACCCTAGAAATCCGATTGGGTTGTCACCCCCCAAATCGTCTTCCCGTTTTTCGCCGCCTTGCTTCTGCTTTCCTCTTCCTCTTTTATACTTGAAATCGATCTCCATTTTCTTGGAATTATCCCCCACCGAATCTGCAACTTGCAAGAATAATTAGTGAAAAATCAAAAGATTAAATGAGAAATGGAGATAATAAAAAGAATGAGAAGAGTTGATGAATGATTATGGTTGCAAATGGATGTCGGTTGTTGTAATTGTTGACTGAGAAAAATCGAAATAAAGAAGAAGAAAGGAGAAAGAAGAAAGGGAGATTAAATGATGATGGAGGATGGTGGATGTTGGTTCAACTGGGCCGAAAAGAGAAAGAGAACAGAGAGAATGAGATTGAGGAAGAAGATAGAGACGGGAAGTAGAAAGGAAAAAGAAAGAAAGAGAAAGGGGAAAAGGAGAAAGGGGAAATAGAAAAGAAAAAGGAACGGGGAAAGGGGAAAGCAGAAGGAGAAAGAGAAAAGAAGAAAGAAAAGGGAAAGAGAGAGAAGGAGTGGAATGAGAGAGAGAATCAGGGAGAAAATGGGAGAAAGGGGAAGGGGGGTTAGTATTAGGTTTGAGGGAATTGGGGTTTTGTCGGCTGGGAGAAAGAAAGGGGAAACGGGTTGGTGGGTTAGGGTTCTCGGGTTTCTGGGGCGGGTCGGCGAGAATTGGGTAGGAAGTTGGGTAGGGTTGCAAATGGGCCGAGAAGGGAAAAGAAAAGAAAGGTTTGGGCTGGATAAAATGGGAGGAAGAGTTTGGGCCGGTTTCGTGTGGGCCGAAGAAGAGATAATTGGGCTGGGGTTTCGTTTGAGTTTGGTTTTATTTATTTATTTTCTATTTTTATTTGTTTTATTATAATTAATAATAATAACAAAAAATAGTAAAATTACATAAAACCTAATAAAATTACAAAATGAGTAAAAACATAATAAAAATCCTAAATTAATTATTAAAGACAAGCAAAAACTCCTTATAAAAGATATTAATTCGGCTCGAAACGAGACCGAACAAGTACACTCATGAAGCATGTTAGTATTAATAGCCCAACAAGACCAACCCGACCTAATTGAGTCTTTTAATTGTTAGAATGTCAGAGCAAGGGAGTGAAGCTAATGGTCACAACCACATCGCTTATTACCCTTAACCCTATGACCAAACTCCACCTTATTCACGAGAAAGCCCAGTAAATACCTCACCAGTTCAAAATGTCAACCCTATGGGTCTAGATTTCAATATGATGGGTCAATTGTTTGTTGAGTTGCTTAGGAAGTTGGGAGATCAACCTAGAAATCAGGAGGGGAACGGTAGCAAACTTATTGAGAGGGTAGCTAAACAAAACCCGAGAACCTATGATGGTAAGGTTGACCTCGTTAAGTTGGAGGATTGGATTAGATCCATGGAAAAGATGTTTGAGGTTGTTCAAGTCCCCGAGAGTAGAAAAGTCAATATTGGAGCATTTTATCTGGAAGGTCGAGCAGATATTTGGTGGAATACAGTTCGTGAGAGACAATATGAACCTGAATTTAATTGAGAGAAGTTTGTGAAAATATTGAGGCAACAGTTTTACCCTATAGCCCTTCAGCGTCAAAAAGAGAATGAGTTTATGAATTTAAAGCAAGGGGAGAAAATGTCTGTTTTGGAGTATGCTGAGAAATTTATGGAATTAGCACGCTTTGCCTCTGATTTTGTGGTTAATGAAAGGCTCAAAATGACTAGATTTGAAGGAGGACTTGCAGATTATATACGTTATCACCTAGCAGGTCAATTTGTTAGTACATATCAGGATCTTTATGACAAAGCGACAGATGTTGAAAGAATGTTCTATGAGCTTTGAGGTAAAAGTCAAGGGGAGAATAAACGAAAAATGGATGGAGATGGAAATCCTAGCTCCTTCAAGAGGTATACCTATGAAAACTTGGGAGGAAACACTAGGCATACCGAGCCTTGTCAAAAGTGTGGTCTTAGAAACCATATTACAGCTGAGTGTAGAAAAGGGAAAAATGTGTGTTTTTGGTGTGCTAGTCCCGAGCATAAGATAGACAATTGTCCTAAACGAGCCGAAACAGTCAAGCAAGGAAAGGTGAAACCAATTCCCGGACCCCGCACCTAGGAAGTTATAACCACGTGAAGTTCACCGTATGGTAAGAGTTGTTACAATCTTGTTATTATATGAGTGCATTCAATACTTGCATGCCTGCAAATTGATTCCGATTCATATGTATTTATCCATCGTCAAGTTTGTTCACTACGTACATATGCTTCCTTACTAAACATATCATACTTTATTAACGTTTATTTTTGAAAAATGTTGACTGAGTCCACAAAAGTTTCCACAGTACTGTATTTATATTTATTTCTAACGAGGAGAGCCAAGTTACGTAGCTTGGGGAAATTTTTATGGCTGGCCACCATAAGAACCAACCAAGTTGTGTGCTTTCTTTCCTGGTGTCAAACCTTTTTCGTACTACTTTCAGCACTGTTTTATTCAAGTTTCGAGGACAAAACTTATTTTAAGGGGGAAGGCTGTAACACCCCGTATTTTTAAGCTTTATTTATTATGCTAATTAAATTCTTAATTTCAATTATGGTGCATTAGTTGATTTAATTAGCTATATTTCGGTTCTTTTCAATCAATTATGTTTACTCTAATATGAGTAATTTTAATAGTTAAATTTTAGCTCTTATTAATTTCTAAATTTTATAAATTATTAGATTTCACACATTTTTCATATTTTACTTATTAATTTACAAAATAATAATAGTACTTATTATTTCACACATTTTTCTTTCATATTTTATAAACTAATCTTTTTATGCACATTTTCCTTATTTTGTACAAAATAATATTTATACATATATTGTTTTTATCAAAGTAGTAATGTTATTTTATTTTACATTTCACACATTTTAGTCATTGATTTATAAAATATTATTAGTAAATGTATTTTTTTACTTGATTTGTGAGAAAGTTAATTCCACCACCATCCATCTCATCCTATCATATTTCTTATCTTCCTCTTCAAGCTTCAACAATGGTTTCCTTTTTCAACTTTCATGGCAAATTTAAATTGCTCCTCTTCTCTCCATTTGACAACAAAACCTAGATTGGTGACTCATCCAAGCTATACAACTTACAACATTTACTATAAATAATAATCCAATCAACATCAAACACCATCACCATAATTCCCATCTTCTTATTCTTTCTCGTTCACCATCTTCTTCTTCTCTGACCTCCATCACCAGCATAGCCACCTTCTTCTTCCTTCACATCCACCATTGTTATCACCCTCACCAAACTCGGACCACCACTGCTGTCACCCTACAACCGCCGCCTGGACCACCATATCACCACCAACCGCCTCCAATTCAACCAACCATCACCCACCATAACACCACAACCAACACCCAACCATAAACCCATTCAAACACAAACCAAAACCCAACCAAAATTGAATCCAAACTCACACCCATAACCTGAATTCATCAATCTAACTTAGACTTACCATTTCATTCGAAAATCCGTTGGAAAACGTCTGAAACCACCGAGATTCGCCGTCCAAAAATCGGGCAAAAATACTGTAGGACCCAGAAAATTACCGTTCGGGGAAATGTTTTCGGATGCGCTATTTAATGATCGGGAGCCGACTAAGGTTGCTTAATCCTTAAATAAGGATATTTTTATTTTTGAAATTCATTTTCGGGATGGTGAAGTTTTATTTATTTTACAAATCCGTTTTTTATTATTTAAATATTTGAAATTACGCCAGAAATATATTAAACATAACTCAAAATTGGCCCAAACAATGACTCAGGCCCAGAAGAAAGCAACTGGGCCGCCAACAGCAGCCAAAACCCGCGCGGGTTTTGTCTGTCGTTGGGCCGGACCGTTTGCTTTCCCGGGCCAGAGAAAATGAATCTGTAAAACCCCGAAAAACCCAAAGATGTTGACCGTGACATCGTTAGTAAATTAGGTTTGACCTCGTTAATTGTTTATTATTCGTTTGTGTTTATCTTGCTAACACTTGAGCTCGTAGGATCGTTGAGGGACTAACAAGGGTATATCGGTAATTTCTTAGGTATTAGTATTATTAGTACTACAATTATTATTAGTATTATTAAAAATATTATTGTGTTTATTATAATTGTTATATGATTAATTATGTGCTATGTAATTTATTATTATTATTATTATTATTATTATTATTATTATTATTATTATTATTGTTATTAGTATTCTTTTTCCAGAAAATTCAGATTTTGTTTGTATTAGTTTTGGGTCGGATTAGTATTAAGTGTGTTATCAGTTGGGCCTTATAAGTGGCTAATGTAAAAGCTAAGTTTTCTCTCTCAAAACCCTAATCTTCCTTCAAACCCTAAACCTAGTTCCTCACCTCTCCCTCTCTCCCTCCTCTCTGCCGCGCCACCGCAGCCGCCGTCCACACCACCGGCAGCCACCGCAACCACCATCACCGTTTTCTTTCTATCTTTCTTTCTCTTTTCTCTCTCTCGATCTCCCTCCCTCTCTCTCTCTCTGCAACTGCCCAAGACACTGGCAACCTCCACCGTCGTCCGCGCCGTCGTCGCACCACCGCCTTGCCGCCATCGAAGTCGCAGCCACCCGCCGAAGCCGACGTCGTACACCCACAGTCGAAGGAGACAACCGCAGTCGTTCTTTATTGCTGCTGTCTGAAGCCCAGCGACCACCGCCACCAGTCGACGCTGCTCAACCCCCGATAACCACCAGCGTGCCCTGCCCTCGCAATCGATGCCGCCTGGCGCCGCCGCCTCGACCGACCGCCACCCAGTCGCCGGAAACCGCCGCCCTAAACCCTAAAGTAAACCCTAATGTAGTTTGAAAACTTCTTTCTTTTATTTTCTTGTTTTCTGTTTTTTTTTGTAATATCTATTATTATTATTATTATTGTTATTATTATTTCTTGATTTAAATCTTGTAATCTGGGTAATTAAGGGTGTAATTTTATTAAGTTGTTATTTGTAACTAATTGTTCTTGTGGTATTGTTTATGTGTAAATTGTCTAAACTATTATATGTAACTTTTGTGTTCTAATTTGGTGTATTAGGGTTGTAATAGTTGTAGTAAAGTTATTAATATTCGATCATATGAGATGCTTTGTTTTCATGTGATTCATGTTAGGGTTTTAGATGACACTATTATTGTATGCACGAATTAAAAGTTTAATTACCTAGATTAAATTCTTGAATCCTTAGTTAAGTATTCATATGTTCTTTAATTCTCTTAGGGTTCATTCATGTTTAATTTTTATGTTTAAATCTTGTTAAATAAGTTAGGTTGATTGTATTACTAAAGTTCGATTCTTGTTTATAAATTTACGATTCTTGATTGAATCTTGTATAAAGAAATTAGTTGATGAGATTCTTGGTTGGTAGTTTAAATGTTTATATGCTCTTTATATTTTCACATGTTCTTTAAGTTCCTTCTTGATTATTGATTAAGAAATTTATGTTTTATACCCTTCCATGTTGTTACTATAGGACCTTGAAATAGTTTATTGTAGAATTCATGTTTAGGATAGTGTTATTATTATTTCATGCATGCTTTTAGGGCTAGTGAAAGTATTAAAGTTGATTTCATGTTTTACAATTTGGTTTGATGGTAGGAGGTTTGATGTTTGGACCTTAGTTGGATTAGATTAATTACTTTGGATCTTAGTTACTGTTTTAAGCCCAAACTAGGACCCCGGGATCGAATGGTGAAAGTTAGAACCAAAAATGCAAATTAAATGAGAACTGGGATCGGGACAGTTTTGTTAGGGTCTAAAGAACGGATCACCATGAGAGTTATAGTCGTCCTTTGATCAAAACCTTTAAACTGGAGGTTTCCTTTGATGTTAGCTTTCATAGGAATTTTACGGACCGGACTTTGGAATTTTATAAGTTGAGTTATACCCCGATTACCAGACCTAGGTCAGATCTGGACAGTTTGGAAAGATGACGGTTTTTGAGGCCTTTAAAGCGTGTGTTGGATCTCAAATTCAACTTATGGGTTTTAGTAGACATCCCGAGGTTTCCAAAAAGTCCAAAACCAGACCCATAAGATGTTGGGAAGTCAAGTTACGACCCTTTTTATGTGGATGCTATAATCTGTATTGTGTATGTGAATTATTAATGAATGTGTTGTTGATTGAAAAGGTTTATTTGGTATTATTATGTGATTACCTGGAATGTGTTAGGTAATTTAAAGTGTAAATTTATGATTGATAGGAACCTATAGGGTTCCTAGGGAAGGGTTAGGTAGAAGGTAGTTAATACTAACTTCGAAGGGCACGTTTTGATTAGTATAATTATTCTATTTTAGGCTCGAGCTAATTCGCGTCGTTAGTGAGCTCAAGTGTGTTCGTTTTTGCTGTGAAGTGAAGCTAACCAGGTAATGTCTATGCTCTAATCCACAATGGGATGCTCTTTAAATATGTTTTAATGTTTTCTAATCTGTTTTGATAATTGAATCCCGAAAGGGGACTTTATGTTGAAAATGTGACCATCTGTTTTGGATAACTATTTGTAATTGTTTTACTTTGATTTATGAGTTGAGAAACTGGATGGTCTTTTATTAGTGGTTTTATTTGGTAACCTGGGTTGGGTTTGACTTGAGAGCTGTGAGCTGAGTTTTGCATAAGACACTAATAACTCAAAGTGAAACATTAAGCGGGTTTATTGTTTTGATGTGTTTGATAGGCTAATGTTTTTGCGGGCGATAACCCGGAGACCAGGATTTGGTGCTTGTATGGGTTATGTGTCAGGAGATCAGGGTTTCATCCCTGATATAGGATAGATGATTATGATGCCTTTGGTAGGCGATTGTTTTAATGCCGTTGGTGGGCGATTGTTTTGATGCCCTTGATAGGCTAATGTTTTTGCGGGCGATAACCCGGAGACCAGGATTTGGTGCCTGTATGGGTTATGTGTCAGGAGATTAGGGTTTCATCCTTGATATAGGATAGATGATTTTGGATGCCTTTGGTAGGCGATTGTTTGATGCCTTTGGTAGGCGAATGTTAATCTAAGGGATATGGTATCCCGCCCGCATAATAAAATATGAATTGGTTGGGTTGAGGAAAACAGTTAAGGGATTAAAGGTTTGTGAAATTGTTTGACTTGTTCCCTCTCCCTCAAATGAATTGAAATGAACTTAACTTGTTTTTAACATTAGGGGTAGACATTATCGAGATTTCCCCCTCATTTTTGAAATGTTTTGTTTTCTGTTGAAGATCTATATGATGGGGACGGGAATTAGAAGTGAGGACGACATGTTTAGAAGCTATCTTTTATGTTATGTTTCTTTTTGAATGACTTGAAGTTAGTTTTGAGGTTTATTTATGAGTATGAGTTATTAGTTGGTTTTCCGTTGACAGACAGTTGTAGTTTTCCTTCTCGCCTTGTATTCCTTTGGGAATACGGCAGTGACGCCCAATAAGAGTTTGAGTCTTCCGCTAAATTTTGTCTGTTAACGTTAGTTTGACTTTGACTTTTCTATAATTGTATTTCCGGGGCGTTACAGAATGGTATCAGAGCCAGGTTTGCGACCTAGTAGCTCCTCAGAGTCCTTTAGGTTTAGTTGGACCCTAGGAAGCTAAGTTGGAGTGATGAGTGTAGGATGGGAAAAGGGTTTTATGCTTTCCTATTATTACATTATTATGTCTTTAATTTTCTGTGTTGCTAATATGTTCTAACTCTGTAGGATGGCTCAACGCACACACTGTTATCATCATCCCACCCCGTGTTTCCATCGTTATACTCCCATTCCTCCCAAGGGGAAACTGGGAACTCATATGCTAAACTTCTACGACGAGATTGACAAGTACACCAAAGACGTTCCGAATTCATGCCTTCGTGGTAACGAGGAGAGTCAGGCGAACGCATTTTTGCTCACGCTTCGGGATGACCCTCAGTGGGGCCATGTTGTACCATTATTGCTACCACCCCCACTTCCGGTCGAGGAGTATCCCCACTCATGTTGTTGGTGTAGGAGGTACCGAGTGGAGTCAGAGCACCGAATTCCGGAAGTCTTTTCCAAGATCGCCAGGATTGGGAGGCGTGACGTGGAAGGAGTTCAAGTGAACCCAACTCCAACACCTATCATGGACATAGATCCCAAGAGTGACCCAGAGGAAGATCCAGAGGAGGATTATGAGCCTGAGGTGACCTCTGGAGTTATAGCGGCACCTGCCGATGAGCCCGAACAGGAGACCGAACCCGAGGATGAGGTTATGGTGGACTGGGAGACAGGAGAAGACCCCGAAGAGGACTCGGGGGATGAGTCTGATGATCCCGATTGGACTCCGATCGCAGTTAGGAAGAACCCTCTGTGTAGGAGGATCATATGAGTGGGACAGTAATAGTAGTATTAGGATTGGTTGTTATAACTTATTTATGCATGGTTGGTTTGATTGTGATATATCCTTAAAGTGTGGTGTACCGTTTTCTTTTGTGTGATAACCCCAGATAGGGGATAGATATACATACTACGACGCTGGTGTGCAAGTATTATAAATAGTAATTTTGATTTTTGAGATGTTAGTATATACATGTTCTTCTTTCCTTTCAAATGATGCGCGAAGAAAGAATATGTGGAATATGATGCTATTACCTGGGCTTACTTGTTGAAATATGTTGCAGTTTTGTATTTGCTTAGTACTTTTATGAGATAGCTGGATTGAATGGTCCCTCCTTAGAATTGGTGATTTACGCTGTGAGATTAAACCTTAAGTAGTCTAAATCGACCTTGAACCAGGATGTCGGACATGAACGGTTCTCAACCCAACAATGGTAATCGAAAGCGCCCGCAAGCTGCAGCCGAACAACGCCCTCAAACTGCGACTGAACTGCGCCAACGTCTTCCTCACTTGATATCAGGGCCGAGTACAAAGCACAAGGGAACGACCTTGCTAGCCTGCTGATGATTGAGATGCTTACCAAGCACGAGGATCTACTGAAGAGGGTGGTGGATCGACAAGGAGGAGAAACGGAAGATGATCCCTCCGCTCTTTTCCAAAGGTTCAATAGCTTTAACCCGCCCACTTATACAGGGGTAGCTGACCCCAAAGTCTTTGAAGATTGGGTTAGGGAGATTGAAAAGATCTTCGACACAACCCGTTGTCCTGAGGAGCTACGGGTGGATTTTGCTGCATACCACCTGAAGGAGGAGGCCGATCTATGTGGGCCAGTGTGAAGGAGATACGGACTGAACCAGGTTTTGACTGGAACCATTTTAAGGTTGTGCTGAAGGATCAGTTTTATCCTATATCCCTTTAAAAGGCGAAAGAAAAGGAATTCATGGACTTACGCCAAGGAGAGCGTAGCGTACTTGCTTACTCCACTAAGTTCACCGAACTATCTCGGTTTGCACCTGCTCTTGTGTCCAGTGAACAATTGAGGACGGATCGTTTCTGGGATGGGTTGAACTGCAAAATTCAGGATCGGATGTCGTCACGTGAGTTCACGTCTTACCAGAACATGCTGAATGTTGCCCTCACTATAGAAAGGGTAATGCACGACATGGAGCGACAACTTGGCATACAAGGGCATGAGAGGAAAGAGTCGCCTCGTTTCAACCCACCTCAACCCTACCAAGAGAAGAGGTTCCGCCCCAACAATTGGCAGAGCAACCGACCTTCGGGGCGTGGGCCATCGCATGTGCCTATCTGTAGGATTTGTGGTCGACCTGGCCATTATCCTCGAGATTATAGAGAAGGAGCTGCAAAGGGAGGATGCTTTAAATGTGGGAGTCTCCAACACCACATCAGGCAGTGCCCTCTACAGAATCCGAGGGGGCAATAATAGTGGAAACAATGGAAACAATGGAAACTAGAGAGCCCCGCAGTCTACATATCAAAATCGGGGAAGCTATAATGGAAACCAAAGGCCGCAACAACAAAACCGGGGTGGTCCCGGTGGAAATCAAAACAACCAAGGGAGGCCAGCAAACCCGCCTCGTCAGCAGCAACAACCACCGCGTAACGCAGGAGGACGAGTGTATGTGATGAGGAAGGATGAGGCTGAGAATGACGCAAACGTCGTGACGGGTACCTTCTCTCTCCATCTCTACAATGTCTCTGTTTTATTTGATTCTGGCGCTAGTCATTCTTTTGTTGGACGAGCTATAGTAGAGAAGGCTAAGATGAAACCCTTGGAGAATAGTAAGCCTATGTCGGTAGCCCTACCCACCGGGGATACCATTAGATGTGGAGAGTTATATGGGGGATGTCCTATAGTGATAGCAGGTCAGGAATTTGAGGCAGATCTCTATATGTTTGACCTAATGGAGTTTGATGTTATCTTGGGGATAGATTGGTTAGCAAAATATAGAGCTCAGATAGATTGCTACAAGCAAAAGGTGACCTTAGTAGGACCGAATGGAAAGAAGGTAGTACATTGGAGTGATAGGCATCTTCAAGGTGTAAGGATCATCTCTGCCCTCAAGGCTCAAAAGTTGTTGGGCCAAGGTTGTGAAGGGTTTTTATGCAATGTAATTGACACCAAGGCGGAGGAGCCTGCGATTGAGAGCATTCCGATAGTTCAAGATTTTCCTGATGTCTTCCCGGAGGAGATTCCGGGAATGCCTCCACTTAGGGAGGTGGATTTCTGCATCGATTTGGAGCCCTGGGCAGCACCTGTTTCGAAAGCCCCATATCGGATGGCACCCGCAGAGCTTAAGGAATTGAAGACCCAGCTGGATGAGCTGCTAGAAAAGGGGTACATACGACCCAAAGACGTCACATGGGAGCACCATCTTGTTCGTGAAGAAGAAGGATGGTAGCATGAGGTTATGCATCGATTACCGGGAGTTGAACAAGATTACCATCAAAAATCGATATCCTCTACCTCGCATTAATGATCTCTTTGACCAGTTGCGGGGTGCAATAATGTTCTCGAAGATAGACCTGAGATCAGGTTATCACCAGCTAAGAATCTGAGAGGAGGACATCTCTAAAATCGCCTTCCGAACTCGATATGGTCATTACGAGTTCGTAGTAATGTCGTTTGGGCTCACAAATGCACCAGCCGCTTTCATGGACTTAATGAACTGAGTGTATAAGCCGTTCCTGGACAAGTTTGTAGTGGTTTTCATCGATGATATATTGGTGTACTGAGGAACACGGGAGGAGCACGCGAACCACCTGAAGGAAGTGCTGACGACTTTGCGGAGCAACGAGCTTTATGCGAAGTTTAAGAAATGTGAATTTTGGTTGGAGCAAGTAGCGTTCTTAGGACACGTGGTGTCTAAGGAAGGAGTAGCAGTGGACCCTCAAAAGGTGGAGGCTATCACCAAGTAGCCGACGCCGAAAAATGCCACTGAGGTTATGAGTTTTCTGGGTTTGGCAGGCTATTATAGGAAATTCGTTAAAGATTTCTCGAAAATTGCCACCCCATTGACCAATTTGACTAGGAAGTCAATAAAGTTCGCGTGGTCGGAAAAATGTGAGCAAGCATTTCAGGAGTTGAAGAAGAGACTTACCTCAGCCCCTATTCTCTCTCTACCTCAAGGGAACGAAGGATTTATCATCTACAGTGACGCATCACATGGTGGATTGGGTTGTGTGCTCATGCAGAATGGGAAAGTGATTGCGTATGCATCCAGACAACTGAAGACACATGAGAAGAACTACCCCACTCATGACCTGGAGTTGGCAGCAGTGGTTTTTGCACTTATCTATTCACACAGAAGGAGCTAAACATTAGGCAGACTCGATGGTTGGAATTTCTGAAGGACTACGATGTGAACTTTCAATATCATCCCGGGAAGGTAAATGTAGTGGCTGATGCCCTGAGTAGGAGACCTTATCCTGCTGTAAACCACTTGATGATGATGCCGCACGAGCTGTGCAAGGAGTTTAGGAGGTTGGAGATTAACGTGGTGACACTTGGAAGGAAAGCTACATTGAATGCCATGGAGTTGCAACCTACTCTCATAGAAGAGATCAAGAGGACACAAGAGCTGGATTTGCAGCTTGTCAAGATACGAGAGGAGGTTTTGCAAGGGGAGGCCCCTGGTTTCGTGATTCACGAGGATGGTACATTATGGTTCCATAACCGCGTCTGTGTACCTAACATGGAGGAGTTAAAGAGGAAGATTTTAGAAGAAGGGCACAACACACCATATTCTGTGCACCCAGGGGGAAATAAGCTTTACAAGGATCTGAAGCAGATGTTCTGGTGGAGTAATATGAAACAAGAAGTGGCGGACTTTGTGGCGAAATGCCTCACTTGTCAACGGGTCAAGGCAGAACATCAACGACCTACCGGACTTCTGCAGCCACTAGACGTTCCTGAATGGAAGTGGGACTCGATATCAATGGACTTCGTAGTGGGTCTGCCAAGGACCAGGCGGAAGCACAATGCGATATGGGTAATATTGGATCGATTAACCAAGTCGGCTCATTTTCTAGCCATCGCCAACAACTGGTCCCTGGACCAGCTAGCTCAAGCCTATGTAAGAGAGATAGTAAGACTACATGGAGTCCCTAGTTCTATAGTCTCGGATAGAGACACCAGATTCCAGTCTGGTTTTTGGAAGAAGTTGCAGGAGGCGTTTGGTACCAAACTCAAGTTTAGCACCGCTTTCCACCCAGCTACTGATGGGCAGACCGAGAGGACTATCCAAACCCTCGAAGATATGCTGCGAGCATGCACATTAGATTTCAAAGACTCGTGGGATGACGAGTTGACTCTCATTGAGTTCTCCTACAACAACAGTTATCATGCTAGTATTGGGATGTCACCATTCGAAGCTTTATATGGGAGGAGATGTAGGACTCCCCTCTGTTGGCAAGACATCGATGAAGCTCTAACGATCGGACCAGACCTAATATAGGCCACTACTCAGAAGGTTCGAACTATTAAAGATAAGATGAAGGCAGCACAAAGTCGACAAAAGAGCTATGCTGACAGGAGGAGAAGACCTTTGGAGTTCGAAGTAGGAGAATATGTGTTTTTACGGGTTTCACCCACGAAAGGAGTTATGAGATTCGGTCAGTCGGGGAAGTTGACACCAAGGTTTATCGGGCCATATCCAATCTTAGAACGCATCGGAGAAGTTGCCTACAAGTTGCAACTACCAGGAGAACTTCCAAGAGTGCACAATGTCTTCCATGTGTCACAACTCAGGAAATATGTTCCAGACCCAACTCATGTGATTGATCCTGAGACGCTTCAGCTACAAGAAGATCTGAGCTATGAGGAGCAACCACTGGAAATATTGGATCGTTGAGAAAAACAACTTCGAAGGAAAGTAGTCCCCTTGGTGAAAGTACGATGGGCAAATCATGCCACAACGGAAGTAACCTAGGAAACAGAAGAAGAGATGAGAACGAAATACCCTCACCTGTTTCACTCTTAAAGGTATGTCAAGTTTCGAGGACGAAACTTCTTTTAAGGAGGTAATGATGTAAAACCTCGAGTTTTAGGAAGAATGAAACCGTTAAGATTGTTACCGAACCGTTAGGCCTAAGTTTAAGTTTCGAGGACGAAACTTCTTTTAAGGAAGTATGATGTTAAACCCCGAAAAATCCAAAGATATTGACCGTGACGTCGTTAGTAAATTAGGTTTGACCTCGTTAATTGTTTATTATGACCTCGTTAATTGTTTATTATTCGTTTGTGTTTATCTTGCTAACACTTGAGCTCGTAGGATCGTTGAGGGACTAACAAGGGTATATCGGTAATTTCTTGGGTATTAGTATTATTAGTACTACTCCAATTATTATTATTATTATTATTAATATTATTGTGTTTATTATAATTGTTATATGATTAATTATGTGCTATGTGATTTATTATTATTATTATTATTATTATTATTGTTATTAGTATTCTTTTTCCAGAAAATTCATATTTTATTTGTATTAGTTTTGGGTTGGATTAAGATTAAGTGTGTTATTAGTTGGGCCTTATAAGTGGCTAATATAAAAGCTAAGTTTTCTCTCTCAAAACCCTAATCTTCCTTCAAACCCTAAACCTAGTTCCTCACCTCTCCCTCTCTCCCTCCTCTCTGCCGCGCCACCGCAGCCGCCGTCCACACCACCGGCAGCCACCGCAACCACCATCACCGTTTTCTTTCTCCCTTTCTTTCTCTTTTCTCTCTCTCGATCTCCCTCTCTCTCGATCTCCCTCCCTCTCTCTCGATCTCCCTCCCTCTCTCTCACTCTCTCTCTCTGCAACTGCCCAAGACACCGCCAACCTCCACCGTCGCCCGCGCCGTCGTCGCACCATCGCCTTGCCGCCGTCGAAGTCACAGCCACCCGCCGGAGCTGACGTCGCACACCCACAGTCGAAGGAGACACCCGTAGTCATTCTTGGTTGCTGCTGTCCGAAGCCCAACGACCACCGCCACCAGTCGACACTGCTCAACCCCCGATAACCACCAGCATGCCCTGCTCTCGCCATCGACGCTGCCTCGACCAGCCGCCACCCAGTCGCCGGAAACCGCCGCCCTAAACCCTAACGTGTAAACCCTAATGCAGTTTGAAAACTTCTTTCTTTTATTTTCTTGTTTTCTGTTTTTTTTTGTAATATCTATTATTATTATTGTTATTGTTATTTCTTGATTTAAATCTTATAATCTAGGTAATTAAGGGTATAATTTTATTAAGTTGTTATTTGTAACTAATTGTTCTTGTGGTATTGTTTATGTGTAAATTGTCTAAACTATTATATGTAACTTTTGTGTTTTAATTTGGTGTATTAGGGTTGTAATAGTTGTAGTAAAATTATTAATATTTGATTATATGAGATGCTTTGTTTTCATGTGATTCATGTTAGGGTTTTAGATGACACTATTATTGTATGCACGAATTAAAAGTTTAATTACCTAGATTAAATTCTTGAATTGTTAGTTAAGTATTCATATGTTCTTTAATTCTCTTAGGGTTCATTCATGTTTAATTTTTATGTTTAAATCTTGTTAAATAAGTTAGGTTGATTGAAATACTAAAGTTCGATTCTTGTTTATAAATTTACGATTCTTGATTGAATCTTGTATAAAGAAATTAGTTGATGGGATTCTTGGTTGGTAGTTTAAATGTTTATATGCTCTTTATATTTTATTCACATGTTCTTTAAGTTCCTTTCTTGATTATTGATTAAGAAATTTATGTTTTATACCCTTCCATGTTGTTACTATAGGACCATGAAATAGTTTATTGTAGAATTCATGTTTAGGATAGTGTTATTATTATTTCATGCATGATTTCAGGGTTAGTGAAAGTATTAAAGTTGATTTCATGTTTTACAATTTGGTTTGATGGTAGGAGGTTTGATGTTTGGACCTTAGTTGGATTAGATTAATTACTTTGGATCTTAGTTACTGTTTTAAGCCCAAATTAGGACCCCGGGATCGAATGGTGAAAGTTAGAACCGAAATTGCAAATTAAATGAGAACCGGGATCGGGACAGTTTTGTTAGGGTCTAAAGAATGGATCACCATGAGAGTTATAGTTGTTACTTGATCAAACCCTTTGAACTGGAGGTTCCTTTTGATGTTAGCTTTCATAGGAATTTTACGGACCGGACTTTGGAGTTTTATAAGTCGAGTTATACCCCGATTACCAGACCTAGGTCAGATCTGGACAGTTTGAAAAGATGACGGCTTTTGAGGCTTTTAAAGCGTGTGTTGGGTCTCGAGTTCAACTTAAGAGTTTTAGTAGACATCCTGAGGTTTCCGAAAAGTCTAAAAACAGACCCATAGGATGTCGGGAAGTCAAGTTATGACCCTTTTTATGTGGATGCTATAATCTGTATTGTGTATGTGAATTATTAATTAATGTGTTGTTGATTGAAAAGGTTTATTTGGTATTATTATGCGATTACCTGGAATGTGTTAGGTAATTTAAAGTGTAAATTTATGATTGATAGGAGCCTATAGGATTCCTAGGGAAGGGTTAGGTAGAAGGTAGTTAATACTAACTTCGAAGGGCACGTTTTGATGAGTATAATTATTCTATTTTAGGCTCGAGCTAATTCGCGTCGTTAGTGAGCTCAAGTGTGTTCGTTTTTGCTGTGAAGTAAAGCTAACCAGGTAATGTCTATGCTCTAATCCCAAGTGGGATGCTCTTTAAATGTGTTTTAATGTTTTCTAATCTGTTTTGATAATTGCATCCCGAAAGGGGACTTTATGTTGAAAATGTGACCATCTGTTTTGGATAACTGTTTGTAATTGTTTTACTTTGATTTATGAGTTGAGAAACTGGATGGTCTTTTATTAGTGGTTTTATTACTGATTTTGGTAACCTGGGTAGGGTTTGACTTGAGAGCTGTGAGTTGAGTTTTGCATAAGACACTAGTAACTCAAAGTGAAACATTAAGCGGGTTTATTGTTTTGATGTGTTTGATAGGCTAATGTTTTTGCGGGCGATAAACCGGAGACCAGGATTTGGTGCCTGTATGGGTTATGTGTCAGGAGATCAGAGTTTCATCCCTGATATAGGATAGATGATTATGATGCCTTTGGTAGGCGATTGTTTTGATGCCTTTGGTGGGCGATTGTTTTGATGCCTTTGATAGACTAATGTTTTTGCGGGCGATAACCCAGAGACCAGGATTTGGTGCTTGTATGGGTTATGTGTCAGGAGATCAAGGTTTCATCCTTGATATGGGATAGATGATTTTTGATGCCTTTGGTAGGCGATTGTTTGATGCCTTTGGTAAGCGAATGTTATTCTAAGGGATATTGTATCCCGCCCGCATAATAAAATATGAATTGGTTGGGTTGAGGAAAACAGTTAAGGGATTAAAGGTTTGTGAAATTGTTTGACTTGTTCCCTCTCCCTCAAATGAATTGAAATGAACTTAACTTGTTTTTAACATTAGGGGTAGACATTATTGAGATTTCCCCCTCATTTTTGAAATGTTTTGTTTTCAGTTGAAGATCTATATGATGGGGATGGGAATTAGAAGTGAGGATGACATGTTTAGAAGCTATCTTTCATGTTATGTTTCTTTTTGAAAGACTTGAAGTTAGTTTTGAGGTTTATTTCTGAGTATGAGTTATTAGTTGGTTTGCCGTTGACAGACAGTTGTAGTTTTCCTTCTCGCCTTGTATTCCTTTGGGAATACGGCAGTGACGCCCAATAAGAGTTTGAGTCTTCCGCTAAATTTTGTCTGTTAACGTTAGTTTGACTTTGACTTTTCTATAATTGTATTTCCGGGGCGTTACAGAATCAGAAATCATAAAACCCGTGCGGGTTTTATCATTTCATGGCATATTCAAGTGTTTAAATAATTAAAACGGATTATAAAAAAAGAGTAAAGAGTCGCCAGCCGACTTAAGGAAATCGACAAACCATAAAATAATAAAATAAATCGGGCCTACGAAACCCGATTCTAAGTTCGGGGGTAAGGTTACGAATTCAAGAATTATAAGAATTCATTGATTCGCCCGTTAGAAAACGGGCTCTATTAAAATCGACATTAAATGAAAAAGAGCGGGGAGAAGTTTAATTAATTTCGAAACTTTATATTCTTAACATGCATTATAAAATGAGATTTTTATTTACAAAATGTGCTCAAGTAATGAAGATGAAATATGAATTACATAATTAAAGTAACAATAACAAAAGAAACATAAAGACGAACCTCGTTGATTTAAGAATCCGTATGCGCCGATCAAAACCCTTGATCTCTTTTGACTTGATGGATGAAAGGGTGAGTATGGGAATGGTATTAAGATAATATGTGAGTGGTGATTTTGGTAGAGTAAGGAGATGGTGAGAATGCATATAGTAGAGAGAGTTTTAAGAGAGTGTAAGGATAGGATAATGGTGTAAGTTGGTGGGAGTATAATGGTGGTGATTATTGGTAGAGTAAGGAGATGGTGAGAATGTATATAGTAGAGAGAGTTTTAAGAGAGTTTAAGGATAGGATAATGGTGTAAGTTGGTGGGAGTATAATGGTGGTGATTATTGGTGGAAAATGAATGGAATGGAGGGGGGTATTTATAGGTGATGAAGGGTAGGTTTAGGAGGGAAAATCATGAGGGCACATCCCCATGATCATACCATGCAATCACGTAGGGATTAAGTCACGGTCAAGGGTCAACCCACATGGTGCTAATATCATGGGATTGATGATCAAAATGATTTTTGGTGTCGGATTATCAAATGTAAACCCCGCGCGGGTTTTAAAATCCATCGGCATGGATCGCTAACGCGGCATAGCAAAACGACGCGTTTGGACGAAGGAAACCCCGCGCGGGTTTTCAACCCTGGACCGGGGCGCGCCTTGGGCCTGCCTTGGTTATGGGGCCTTCCTCTTCGCATAAAACCCGTACGGGTTTTGCTGCTGGACTGGGCCGCTTCTGTTTTGTTTGTTTTGCATTGCTTGCTACATTGGCCCGATGATGTATCCGACCTTCAATGTTTTATTCCCACTTTTGATAAGTCGGGATTATATCGATGCAAATCCCGGTGTCTACAGTGAGCCCCCACTTTGATCGAGTCCGAATAGGACGAAGGTCAAAGTAGACTTGATGGCTGTCTTGATGCTGGCGGTGCTCTTTTATATGGCGACCGGCTGATGACGTCGTTGGTAACCTTTTGGTGGCGACCGTTGAACGACTGCTGCTGTAGATGTCGTTGGAGACCTTTAGGTGGAATCCATCTAGACGACTGCTGCTGTAGATGAAGAGGTCGTCGGTAACCTTTAGATGGTAACCGTTGGACGACTGATGCTGACGACATCGTTGGTGGCCTTTAGGTGGCAACCGTTGGAGGACTGTCGTTGACGACATCGGTAGAGGCGTTTAGGTGGCAACTGTTTGACGACTGTCGCTATTGGTGCTCTTTTGTATGGCAACTGGATGGTAGATGGTCCCTTTTTAGCGGCGACCGGGTGATGGTGCTCTTTTATACGACAATCTGCTGGATGGTCCCTTTTAACGACGACCGGATGATGGTGCTCCTTTACGTGGCAACCTGCAAATCATCGTAAAAGCAAATATTAGTTTTCGCAAAAATGCAAATGGGTTCAGATTTTTTTACCTGAATGTTGGGGACCCTTGAGCCGTTGAACTTGGGCTGCTGAATTTTTTTTTTTTTGTTTGTTGGCAGGAAACCCGTGCGGGTTTTATGATTCCTGCTGAGCCACATGAGCTTGGGCCGTTTGAAATTGATTTTCTCCTTGTAGAAAACCCGTGTGGGTTTCATTATCTTCACTGGGCTGCTACAAAGCGTTGGGCCGCTAGAACTGGGTCCATAGCTCACCCAAAACCCGCGCGAGTTTTGGTGTTTTATTTTCTTTTTTTTCTTCTTTTCTCCTCGTGAAGGGAATCATGGTGTGGCCCAGGCCTTGTGAGGACGAAAGAGAGCCACACGACTTGGTCTCCTAGTTGGGTGGCAAAGAGATGACCTTTGGATTTTCGGCCAATGAAACGCATTTGGCATCTCGAGGCGGGTCCTAGAAACGAGCGGTTTACATTCACTCTTTATTTCTATAAATGCCAAACCTCATTCATTTCTTTCATTCACATCCTCAACTTCTTCTTATCATCTCCCTAGCTCCTATTTCTCTCTCTAGAAAGCTGCTTTTTTTTTTTTTTGGAGATAACTCAAGTTCTTGAGAAAATGCATCGCAGAGGTCGCAGAAATCCTCCTGTTCCTCATGCGGCGACATGGCCTCACGAGATGTCTTCGAGGCGCAATTTTATTCCGGGTGCAAATGCTGACCCTTCGGATCTCACTATCCAATCTTGGAAGCATGCTTGATTCTACCGTTCCCATGGCAAGGTAACCTGCCGAAAACTCATCTTTTGATGCTTAGTTTAATAATGAAAAAGTGAGCAAGCACGAATTTTATTTTTTCATGTCTTGTCGATTTTATCATTTTAAGCATACCATGAATTGATGTATATGCATGTCTGTATGATGTCCTTTTGTTTATTTGCAATCCTTTTTTTGTGAGAAGGACAAAACCCGACCCATACCCGGCCCAAAGGAAGCAAAAAGGAACACGGCCCATTCTGAAAGGAAAACCCGCGCGGGTTTCTGGCCCAACAACCCCAAAAGAGAAGAAAATCTGGGCTGAGGCGGCCCATTAGCAGCCAAAACCCGCGAAGTTTTGTTCACACGCTTATTTGGGCCGACATTTTTTTCTTCTCTTTTTTTTTTGTTTCACCCCTTTTTTTTTTCAATTCCTTTATTCTGTGGGCCATGGCTGCAGGCCCAGTGTCGGTGCTGGGTCCAGCTAAGGCCCGAAAGACTATGCCTTTAGTCAATGCAATAGGTGAGCCCCCGACTTTAATTTTGCCCTTTCCCGTTTTTGCCATTAGGAGGACAATCTGAAAACCCCCGGCGTCCTAAAGGATCTCCTTAAGGTAGCTGATTCGATTTCCGGGGATTTCGTTAGCAACACCCTCATCGCGCAGACTCATGCTTACGAAATGCCCGTGGCTTGGAAAGGCCGTACATTTCGCGTGATAGGCCGCGCTATGGCGGAAAGGTTTTGGGACACATCCAACTCCTTCCATCTACCTGTGGGTGAGATGACGATTACCCCCACAGATTTCGTTATGATCACTGGTCTCCCTTGGGGCGGGCGTGACATAGTCTTCAATGCCGAGATCCCGCCAATGGTTCTGGACTTGCTGGGTCCAGTGTCAGTGCGTTTAGGCCCAGGTCAGGGCCTATCCAACCTCGCATATGCGCACTTCGAGGCGGCCATTCGTGACGCCAACTTTCAAAATTTGCCTGGAGATCAACGCCGCTTTATCTTCTTGGCTTATGTTATTTCCGCCACTTTTTTTGCCAATCGGGGAGATAACATTACTTTGACCTGGTTCCGAAATCTCCTAGATGTGAACGAGGTTCGGAACTTGAATTGGGGCAAGGCTGCGTATGCGAATTTCCTCCTCTGGCTTCGTCGCGGTGTCAGACTGACGCTAGATGATGATCTAGTTTACCTCTACGAGTCTCATACCCGCTTTTAGTATGGTCCTTCTTTGTGGAAGGTGCTCGAGGTACGTACCGAAGACTCTTCTCCTTGTAGTTTTACTACCCTTTCGCTATTTCTTTTTGACTTTATATTCATGCAGTCATGGGCATACGAGTATATCCTGTCCTTGGGCATTCGCTCCAAGAGAAATAGGACGGCCCCAGCTGCTGAACGCTGGACTGCTGAGGGTATTCGAGGGAAGAAATTCCAATCAGGCAGCCTTGACCATATCCGTCGCGCATTGGATGATCTCACCCCAGTATTTCTTTATGCTTGGCATCTTTATTTATTTATTTATTTTTTTACCTCCATTCTTGAGACGACTCTCTTTCTTTCACAGGACCATGTGAACTGGCGTCCATGGGCGGGGTTTGATTTGAGTGGATTGCCCACCCCCTTGCAACAAGTGGAGCACGATACTCGCCTCCGCATCTTGATGGAGGGACCCTCGGGCTTCATATGGTACCTGGGGGAGAGAGCTACGAGGCAGATCCTGGGTGGATATCCAGGCCTCATACCCCAGGATCCTCTAGAGCACATGTTCGAGCCTTGGCGCGTCGCTCTGGACGTCTTGGGAGATTGGATTCGCCGTCGAGATTTCGACAACTTCGTGCATGATGTTCCATAGGAGCATTTTAATGAGGAATTCCAACGCTACTTGAGCCGTCTAGCGCCCCGAGTGGTAGGTATTTCCCACTTTTCCTATGTTGTGCTTTTGACCGGCTCCTAACCATACAGTCTGTAGTTGGGGCCCTATGCTATGGCTGCTCAAGTGGAGGCCCAACCAGTGGGGAGAAAGATCGGCGGTTTCTTGGATGTTGAGATTAGCAGTCAGTGCTCTGCACTCCAAGAGTTTGATCGGAAACCGGTAATCCCTCATCTCTTGTTGCTTCCTTTTACCTCATGTGCCACATATGCATGTGTAACCTTTGTTCTCATTGCCTTTCAGCCACGATGGTCTGTCTTCAGACAAATGACCAAAGAATACTATGTTGAAGCACGTCAACCGGTCATTCACTGACTGAGGCAGATATCGCGGGAATACCGCCGGACGAGTTGACATGGAGGCTGACGCTGAGTCTGTTCCTCGGGAACCACCTCGACGCTCTACTGCAGGAGTTCCTCGTACCGAGCCCCCACGTCGTTCTTCGGTAGGGGAATATTCTTCCCGGGGCCAATCTCGGAAAGAGGTTGGTGGGTCATCTCGTCCTCCCCTACCAGCTGTGCGGGAGGGTCGTGATAAAGGCATCATGGTCGAAGGTCACCATTCCAAAGGGTCACATCGTAGCGGATCTGGTAGCAGAGGCCTTCGACCTATGGACGAAGACATGACTCAGATGTCCCTGGAAGAGCATCCTGGCCAAGGGGGGTCACATCACAGCATTGGGTACGGTGGCGATACCCAGCCTCATTCTTATTGGGTGGAGGATGCTTCAGAATCGAGTGCTACCAACCAGCCTTTTCACTCCCGCCGCACTCCAGCTTCAGTGCGTTCTGCTCGTCGTGGTCGAGAGATTGTGGTGAGGGACCATGACTCAGGTGCATCTGTAGGGTATCCTGGCGGTGAGGCCCTAGAGGATGACGCTCCCTCACGTCCTGCACCATACGACGTCTCCTCCTTTGGTTCTGGCTCTTACTCTGCTGGATGGCCAGTCCCGGCTATTGGAATGGGTCCTTCATGGCCTGCGGATACGCAAGAATGGTCTGCACCCCAACACTCTTGGCTAGAAGGATCTACCTCTTCTGGTTGTGACCCGATTCTGGGCCCGGTCTGTATGGCCTACCCTTACATTGGTATCGTGTTCTTGACCATTCATGGCTAGTTGGTTCACGGGAGCATTCCATATCATCACCGTCGAGCGTGCATCCTTCCGAAGTTCCCTTGCCTGGGCCGTCGCAGACAGCACCTGGTTCTGACTACTATTCCTGGGACACCTATTTTGGTTCAGCTGGCGCTTCTAACACTGGGACTTCTCATGCTGGTGCCGACCTGATTGAGGACAACGGCAATTCAGGCTCCCTGTGGTGATCAAACCAATGACAAGCAAGACTCTATGTATCTTTTATTATTATTATTATTATTATTATTATTATTTTTTGTTATGCGAAGCTAATTTGTACTACTTTTTTTTATTTTAATGCAAGACTTGGTGAACACACAACTTTATCTTATTGATGCATTGAACGACTCTCTACATGACGGGATTAATCCCCAACTTAATCCCGCTTCCCCAAAAAGAAAAAGAAAATAAAAAGAAAACAAAATTTAAGTGTCAGAGTAAACTCGAGCAAAAATTTCAGAACCGAGCATCATTGAGTCAAGATTCGAAACATTAAAAAAAACACAAATGGGCCAATTTGATTCCATGGCCCAAATACAATCAGAGGCCGAATTGCGGAAAAGCGGCCCTGATAGGCCGCAAGTGCACGGGTGCTCTTGTAGCAAGTATCAAGGTCGATCCCACAGGGACTTTGCTAACTACACACCAAACTAGCTTCTTATGTGATTGCTAAACCGGTCGGGTTTTTGTTGAAATTATCTAATGTCTACTTCTAGTCACTAAAAAACAATCAAAACAATCAAATATTCACACAATTCACAAGATGAAATCAATATGGGAAAGACGTTCAAGGGATAAAACCTAAGTAACTCTATGGATCAAACAAGTGGATTGAACATGTACGTCACTAATTTGGTACATTTTAGGGTCGATAATCGCATAAATTATTCCGTAGCGAGCTTTTGGCACTGAAACGGATTGCTTAGCAAAATTAATCACCTACTGTCATGGTTATTTCAATTTTAACTATGTTAAAAGATCAAATTATCCAATGACCCCTAATTATAAAGTTTTCTATGTCTAGTTCACTTCATAACTAGTTTAATCCTAAGGGTTCCGATTATCGAATTTCTCCTTTCAGTACTTCACTCAACAATCTAAATCCATGCTAATGGTGATCAAGCAAAAGCAATGACATACATATTCAAAGGATAAATAAAATGCATTCAAACTAGATAAAAAAACTTGTTCAATCCAACATAACTCAATCCATAAGAGAAACTAATAAGGGTTTATACCCCAAACTAAAAGAAACTACTCACTACTCATGTTCAAAACACAAAACATATCAAAATCTATTTTAGAAAGCATGAAATCTAAAAGAAAGAGAAGTAAACCGAGATGGAAATCGTTCCTCGCTTGAATAGTAGTCGGTGGGGACTTTTGCTCCTCCACTTTAATGGATTTCTTGAGAATCAATCTTCAAACTCCAATAAACTCTCAATCTTCAACAAAGGATGAATGTGGATGGATTTGTGGAGGAAGGGATGGATGATGGTAGATGTGGAGACGGTATGGTATGGAGGAATGAATGAAGGTGGATGATGTGGATGGACTGAATGAAGGTGGATGGTCCTCCTCCTCTTTCATTGCCTCCATAGACAGCCGAAAAACATCATGATAAAAGCAAAAAGCAACTTGCAACCGCCAAAAGTGAAAAGACGAAGCAACACGGACCGTGCCAGGGGTGACACGGACCGTGTCACTGTCAACAAGGGTCGTGTTGATGGTTTCTGGGAAATTGAAGTCTCTGGAGGCCAACACGGACCATGTTGGTGCCAACACGGGTTGTGTTGGGTCTGACATTTCCAATGTCATCTTGTTTTGGCCATATCTCTTTCGTCCGACGTCCGATTTACTTGATTCTTGACTTTTCGGGAAGCTCTTGGAGCCTACTTTTCATTAGCATAAGCCTCAAAGTCATATCATAAGTGTGCAAAAAATGGTGACCAAAAGATTGGACATATATCAGTTTTCGTACACTTTCTGCTATCTTACTCATAACTCCTTCATCTCAACTTGTAATTGACCTTATAATGTATCGTCGGAAAGCTCTTTCAATGATGAATCATTTAATGGATGTGAGCTTCAGAGTTTATATCACTAATCTGCACAAATTGAACAAAACACTCAGAACTCAGTTAAGATAGCGAAATAAGATCATAAAAGATTAATTAAGCACATTAATCCCCAAATTTCACTATCAAAATGCTCCCAATGGTTAGTCACTATATGCCCTCATCAAATTCCCCCATGCTTAGTTCTTGCTTGTCCCTAAGCAAGGCTAAACTCACAAATAAAATAGAAAACAAAGAAAATAACAAAAATAGAAAATAAATGGGACAAAATGACTCAAGTCAAAAAGAAAAAAAGTTTCAAAGTAAAATTGATAAATTTATTTACAAATCTCCTTGGGAAAGCATTGATAAGATTTTCAATTAATCCAACTTAATCAAGCATAGTCCAAGTATGAATGAAAGTTTATATACAAGAGAAAATGAAATCATAAAAAGAATTACAAAAACCATACCTATCAAGATCAAACTAATCACCCTCCTAATCATAAATGAAACAAGCAAGCACACAATAATGGATGAAACTAGGTAATTGAGAGCAACCTCACTTTAGGGAATGTGGAAACACTCCTCTCATGTGTTTGAAAAAATAATATTCAATGAAGGTGCACTCAATACTCAATCACAAAGCAACATTCTACCATAAGCTTGCAAATAATCTCAATTCTCTACCGCTAAAATGCAATGCACAATGATAATCAAGAGGACTTTCAAAAGGGTTGTAATGAGGCTAAGGTTAAGGGTAAGGAGTGGAGATATATTTGGGAAAGTGGAGCTAAAAGCCAATACTTGGAGCATAAACCTCACCAAATTATTCAAATAAGAACACTCACACCTTATAAACATATCAATGCATCCCATAATCATGTGGAAGTTGCCTCAACTCAACGAAAAATAAACTATCAAAATACATTTTTTTTTCATTTCTCTGATTTTTTTTCATTTTTTTCTCTTTTTGCTATTTTTTTTCTGAAATTCAAATATTTCAATTCAAACTCAAAGATATAAACATCAATAAGGCAATTTCAACTCAACCCATATCAAGCTACAATGGGGAGCAATCTAAAAATATTTCAACTTCACAACATCCCCAACAAGACCAAACCACAAATACACCAAAATCAACCCAACTTTTACACTCTAGCACTCCAAGCAATGGCTTAAAGGTAGGAAATTATATATACGGCCATGGCTAAAAATGTAGGTAATCAAAAGAAAGAGTGATACAAGGCTAAAAGTGGGTTAAAAGCGGATAATTCACATGTAAAGGGTGACTATTTGGCTTTGTAGCTAAAATATGTACAAGAATGCCCTTATCATATTACCAATGCACAAACAAAAATGCAGTTTCAAAGAGATGCATCGCAAGTTCTAGAGAATGCAACTAAGGATGAGCCACACATGGAAATGAGACTAATAACAATGGTTAGTCATCTAAGGCCTTTGTGGTCTCACGGGTTAAAACTCTCAAATAAACATAGCTCAAATAGATGTATACGTGCTAAACTCATTCCAAAAGATCTCAAAAGGGCAATCAATCATTACTATCAAAGTACAATTCTAAACTCTCTATGATTCACAACTCTTTTCAAAACTTTAATTCACAAAAAGGGCTATACGAGACTAAATCAAAGCAAAAGAAAACTTATCTAGCTTTAATTCATCACCGGAGAATTTTATTCACTAATCCTATCTTAACCTAATTTTTTTTCTTCTTTTTCTTCTTTTTAATTTTTTTTTAATTTTTCTGAAATTTTCTGATATTTGTTTGTTTTTTTTTTCAAAATCTAAAATCAAAAGTCAAATGAAAAACTAGAAAATAAGAAATTAAAAACTAAGAAAAAGAAAGAAAATAAAATCTAATATGATACTAACTAATGCAATTGTATGTGGATGGAATAATTCATAAATGAAAGAAACTAGAAAACTAAGAAAAACAAACAAAAACGAACTCAAGACACTACTACACATATATACAACAATGGACAAGGACTACAAATTACAAATTTCTTTCACAAAAATCCCCCCATGCTTGGACAAAGCATTGTCCTCAATGTAAGCACAATCAAATAAATTGCAAAAGGGGAAATAAGGAAAGATCTCACCAGTTTAGGTGTTGGATGCACCTAAACCATCGCCTCTTCAAGAATGGGGCGAATGGAGCATCAGCCACTCCATCATGAACTCAAGATTGGGCCATTACTTCAGATGTCGTCAATGCCCTTATAAGCTTGTCAAACTCTTCAACATGCGGTTTACAAGCTTGTAAATAAGAGAGCAACAAAAGAGTTATAGTATAAAATATAAGTATCGCTCTCTTAAATAAATCAAACGCCTTAGAAAAATCAAAAGACTCAAAATAAGTTCCCCACATGAGTTTTCTAGGCAAGTCTTCTAGGTAAATACAATATGGATCAAGAGAGGAATGGTGCCCTCTTAATGTACCTATGGACAAATCAAGAATATTGTTGTTCCCCTTAAGCATTTCACAAGAATTAACCTTAGCTACATAGCCCACTTCAACATGAACACATATGGTCTTTTCAACAAAAGTGGGTTCATCTAGGCACTTAGGGGAATAGGAAGGTGGTGAACAAGGAGTAGAAGCATGGAATAAGACATTGGAAGTAGAGAGTACAACATCATCAAATTCTTTGCTTGAAGGATCTAATCCACCCACAACCCCCTCACAAGGCTCTCCATCAATAGTATCAATTGACCCTTGAGAAAAATCATCATCATACCTAGCTTCAAAACCATAGGACTCACTCACCTTAAACCCCGTCGACTGAGAAAAAGGTAAGGATGTATTATGAAAAGCAAAGACACTATCAGTAGTGTCTCTAGGTGAGCTAGGATAAGAATGAGTAACAATTGGCAAAGATGACTCAGAAAGGTCAACTATTTCCTCTAGATTAGCTTTTAATTTATCTTGTTGCTCTAGCATTTCCCTCAGTAAAATTTCAAGTCTGGCTAAACCAGGGCATGTAGAATCATCATGGTCAAGAGAATAACATAAACGACAAGGAGACAAACATTAGGGTTGAGTATATAGTCTAGCATGGGATGCACAAGGATTAGTAGAGTAAGAGTAACCAGATGCACAAAAAGAATTCTCAAAATCAAGTGTATCACGTGCAAGCCACTCAAGCAAACTCCAAGCTTCATCAACAGTTCTAGCATAAAAATCAAAATGATCTAATAGAGTACGAGTCTCACTATTCACCCCCTCAACAACAATATCAAGAATATCTGATTTCCCAACCTCAACACCACATGGAATAGGACAAGCAAGTAATCGCTCAAAATAGCACCAAAATAAATCCTTCTCAAATTGGGGGAAATATATAATTGCCATTTTTTGGGATTTTTTTTTGAGAAAAACTATAAAAACGGGAAAACAAAAAACAATGATCTAGTCAATCTAAGGATATTCATTCGGTGGCGGCTAGGGACAAAGTCCCCGGCAACGGCGCCAAAAGCTTGATAGGCCGCAAGTGCACGGGTGCTCTTGTAGCAAGTATCAAGGTCGATTCCATAGGGACTTTGCTAACTACACACCAAACTACCTTCCTATGTGATTGCTAAACCGGTCGGGTTTTTGTTGAAATTATCTAATGTCTACTTCTAATCACTAAAAAAAAAAAAATCAAAAAATCAAATATTCACACAATTCACAAGATGAAATCAATATGGGAAAGACGTTCAGGGGATAAAACCTAAGTAACTCTATGAATCAAACAAGTGGATTGAACATGTACGTCACTAATTTGGTACATATTAGGGTCGATAATCACATAAATATTCCGTAGCGAGCTTTTGGCACTGAAACGGATTGCTTAGCAAAATTAATCACCTACTGTCGTGGTTATTTCAATTTTAACTAAGTTAAAAGATCAAATTATCCAATGACCCCTAATTATAAAGTCTTCTATGTCTAATTCACTTCATAACTAGTTTAATCCTATGGGTTCCGATTATCGAATTTCTCCTTTCAGTACTTCACTCAACAATCTAAATCCATGCTAATGGTGATCAAGCAAAAGCAATGACATACATATTCAAAGGATAAATAAAATGCATTCAAACTAGATAAACAAACTTGTTCAATCCAACATAACTCAATCCATAAGAGAAACTAATAAGGGTTTATACCCCAAACTAAAAAAAACTACTCACTACTCATGTTCAAAACACAAAACATATCAAAATCTATTTTAGAAAGCATGAAATCTAAAAGAAAGAGAAGTAAACCGAGATGGAAATCGTTCCTCGCTTGAATAGTAGTCGGTGGGGACTTTTGCTCCTCCACTTCAATGGATTTCTTGAGAATCGATCTTCAAACTCCAATAAACTCTCAATCTTCAACAAAGGATGAATGTGGATGGATTTGTGGAGGAAGGGATGGATGATGGTAGATGTGGAGACGGTATGGTATGGAGGAATGAATGAAGATGGATGATATGGATGGAATGAATGAAGGTGGATGGTCCTCCTCCTCTTTCTTTAATGGATTCATTAATCAATATAAAGGAGATCAATCAGGGTTAGGTTACAACATGGAGGATGGTGGAGTGATCATTGCCTCCATAGACAGCCGAAAAACATCATGATAAAAGCAAAAAGCAACTTGCAACAGCCGAAAGTGAAAAGACGAAGCAACATGGACCGTGCCAGGGGTGACACGGACCTTGTCATTGTCAACAAGGGTCGTGTTGATGGTTTCTGGGAAATTGAAGTCTCTGGAGGCCAACACGGACCGTGTTGGTGCCAACACGGGTTGTGTTGGGTCTGACATTTCCAATGTCATCTTGTTTTGGCCATATCTCTTTCGTCCGGCGTCCGATTTACTTGGTTCTTGACTTTTCGGAAAGCTCTTGGAGCCTACTTTTCATTGGCATAAGCCTCAAAGTCATATCATAAGTGTGGCAAAAATGGTGACCAAAAGATTGGACATATATCAGTTTTCGTACACTATCTGCTATCTTACTCATAACTCCTTCATCTCAACTTGTAATTGACCTTATAATATATTGTCGGAAAGCTCTTTCAATTATGAATCACGTAATGGATGCGAGCTTCAGAGTTTATATCACTAATCTGCACAAATTGAACAAAACACTCAGAACTCAGTTAAGATAGCGAAATAAGATCATAAAAGATCAATTAAGCACATTAATCACAAAGTTTCACTATCAAAATGCTCCCAATGGTTAGTCACTATATGCCCTCATCATGCCCATATCGTCTGAAAGCCCGCGCGGGCTTTCTCCTCAGCAGGCCCGGACTTTGGGCTTGAGCGAGCGCGAACGCGGTCCTGGACACATCAAAACCCGCGCGGGTTTTAATTTTATTTCCCCTTTTTTTTTTTACTAGCCGTTGCTTGATGGGCTGAAATCATGGGATATGGAGGGCAACGGCTATGTGATCGTTGCTGGTTGTATTTCTCCATTTTGAGCTTGAATGGAGGTGTATAATTACCCCATGTTATGCATGTAATCATCAATCCTCATTATCACTTCAAAGTCTTCTTCACATATTCAAAAACACAAAGAACATCCCCCTATTCTCATGGCTTTCGAGAAGAAACTTGCAACTTGGATGAGCACCTTATCCAAGGAAGAAAAGAAAGAGCTCGGAAGATACAAACTGACGAGCTTGTTGAGTCTTCGACAAGTGAGGATTAACCATGATTTTCTCCGTGCGGCGGAGACTTTTTGGGATCCGAAAATGCATGTCTTTTGCTTCGCGTGGAAGGAATTTTGTCCGCTCCCGGAGGAATGGTCCTCGATCTTAGGGACAAATCATTTTGCTCGGCCGACATCGCCTCCCATACCAATGGACACCCCCAAGCAATACAAGGAGCTCTTATGTCTTCTGTCTCGGGTCATCTGGAGTGCAATATTCGGCGAAAAGGTACACTTCCAAACTATAGTCGAATATTTTCAATCTCCTGATACTTTGGAATATGGTCTCGTGATATGAGTGTGAGCGCTCGTATTATGTCTCCTTGGCGAGTTTTTCTTTTATCATGGTGGCAAAAGAACCGAATCGGCGAATTTAATTCAAATCGTCGACGACATGTCCCGAGGCTACAATCTCGTGCCCCTAATGTTAGCGGAAACCATGATGGGCTTGGATGATCCGAATCCAGAACATGACTTTCGAGGGAGCCCGCTGCTACTTCAGGTATCCTTTCTGCCACTGTCTGATTTATTTCTTTTCTGCCCCTACTGTTTACAAAACCCGCGCGAGCTTTCTGTCTTTTTTTTTTTTTTTTAGTTTGGGAGAATTGGTGTGCAATTCTAACCCTGGCTAATTGGTGGATAGATCTGGTTAATGGAGCACTTGGGCCTCATCGAAGAACCCCGGACTTCGTCGGCGTTGGCAAACTATTGTCAGAGAAAAAGAAAGTACACCTACCTCCGCTCGATAACGGAATGGATTGCGTTCTTGAAGAACCTCGGGAAATCGTATGGTGGATCGAATGGTTGTACGTTTCTGAGTATGTGACCCATGATTTCCGTAATGCTTATGTGTGTCTCGCCGGCTTGACGCACATGACCTTTTATTTTCCGGCGCGAGTGAAGCGCCAAATGGGCCGCAAGGAGGACAATCCTGAGCTTCTGTATGAAACCCCCGATCAATTGATGCTTCGAAGTTCGATGATTGAGTCATGGCAGAAGTATTGGGAGAGAAGACCAACTCTCAAATCTCCGCCCAAAATACATGTGTCTCACATCGCCGATGCTGATTATCATGGATGGCTGATTGCTGCTATTGAATCTCGCGGCGCAGGGGAAGCGAGACGAAGGCAAGCACCTGTGAAGGAAAGGTTGGGTCCTCGTACCTCAGTAAAAGACCGTCTTGGCGCAAGAGACTCAGTGAAAAAAAGACTTGGTCCGAGAGTGGAGGCACAGAAATCAGGCAAGCGTGCATGTAAGTCTAAAAACAAAGAGAAATTTCTTAACGAACCTAGAGACATGGAGACCAACCATGAGACGACTGTCGAAGTAGAGAAAGTAAAGCAAGATTAGAGGATGGATGGAATGAAGGAACTGAAACTGCTTTGCCAGAATAATCTTTTATTTAATTGCACCTTTCGAATTTTCTTATGTTACAGATAATGTACTCGCATTTTCACCTAATCAAGGAGAAATATTTGCTCACCAACATTGTGTTCTTGTAAACTTTATTTCCCTTAAGCACATGAGAATTTATTAAATATAGCCCAAGTGTCTGAAAATTAGTTTTCCAGTTGCTTGGTTATATTAAGCATAATATCGCTTGAGTTGATCCAAATTTGTTGGCTGAATTATTATCTTCTCCATCTATGGTAGCGAGCCGAGCTGCCCCTCCCGGCAAAATATCCTTAATCATGTAAGGACCCTTCTAATTAGGTGCAAATTTTCCCCTTGGATCCTGTATAGGTGCCCTCATCTCTTTAAGCACCAAATCGCCTGCTTGAAGTGAACGACTTTTCACCTTCTTATTAAAAGCTCGAGTGATCCTATTTTGGTATACTTGCACATTATGTAATGCTCTTAATCGCCTTTCATCCATCAACATCAGCTCCTCGAACCTTTCCTTAGCCCATTCTGCTTCTGGCAACTGACTTTCGGCCACTATTCGTAACGAAGGGATCGCTACTTCAATTGGTAAGACTACTTCCATCCCATATACCAAGGAATACAGTGTTGCCCCCGTAGCAGTTCGTATAGAGGTGCGGTATCCCCATAGGGAAAATACTAATTTATCTTGCCAATCCTTGTAAGTGACAACCATCTTCTTGATAATCCCTAACACCGTCTTATTGGCTGCTTCCACAGCTCCATTGGCTTGAGGCCGGTATGGCGAAGACCCATGATGTTGGATTTTGTAAGTGGTGAGCAAGGCTTCCACTTCCTTCCGAAAATGGCTTCCGTTGTCACTAATGATCTCATGGGGCACTCCGTATCGACATATGATGTTTTGAAGGATGAATTTGGCCACGTGTTTGGATGTGAGTTTGGCAAAAGAGGCTGCCTCCACCCACTTAGTGAAGTAATCGATGGTGACCAATATGTACTCATGTCCTCCTGTTCCGGTTGGGTGTATCTTGCCAATGATGTCAATACCCCACACTGAGAATGGCCATGGAGATGTCAAAGTAGTTAGATATAACGGGGGTTGATGCTGTAGGTTGGCATATTCTTGCCATTTGTGGCACTTTCGAACAAACTCTGAGCAATCTGCCTCCATAGTGGTCCAATAGTAACTAGCCCTTTGAATCTTCTTTGCTAACATTCGTCCATTCATGTGGGGACCGCACTCTCCTCCATGTACAGTAGTCATGATCTCCTTGGCACTCTTAGCGTCAATGCACAATAGATTAATGCCCGTAGGTGACTTCTTGTAGAGTCGATCTTGGATTAAGCAGTATTGTGCTGCTAGAGACCTGACTGCTCGCTGTCCTCAAGCATCTACCTCAGCTGGATATTCTCCTTTTCAAAGAAAATTGTATATGTCATGGAACCATTCCTCAGTTTCTTCATCTTGTGCATCCAAGTGGCAAACATATGCCGGTTCATACTGTCGCTCCACTACTACTAGTAATTGAAGCGCGCCTGATGGTATGGATATCATCGAAGACAACTTGGCTAAGGCGTCAGCTAATTCATTGTGATCCCTTGAGAGGTACTGGAAATTGATTTTCTCAAATTGGTCAACAAGTCCCAAAAGCTTCTGTTGATATGCCATGAGACATTCATTTCGGACCTTCCATGTATTTTTAGCCTGGTTAATGATGAGGCTAGAATCCCCAAAGACTTTTACATGGCGTATGCCTAAGGCCAAGGCGGCTTGCAAACCCCTGATACATGCTTCATATTCTGCAGCATTGTTAGTAGCATCGAAGTCCAACTTTACAGATACAGGGACATGTGCCCCTTCTGGAGAGATCAATAGTACTCCTACTCCACAACCCATTTGGTTAGAAGCTCCGTCGAAATACATTTCCCATGTTATTTCATCAGTGAAAAATACGTCCTCATCTGGGAATTCCAAGAGAGTGCTTGGAGGTTCCTTTGACGGAGAAGCGGCTAAGAAATCTGAAACAACCCGTCCTTTGATGGATTTCTGAGGCAAGTACAGAAGATTGAACTCCAAAAGCATGACCACCCATCGAGCAATGCGATTGTTGATGGTAGGCTGTTCCATGATAAACTTGATAGGATTATTCGGTACATAAGGCCCCTTGCGCTGGATAGAGTTAGTCTCTATGATTTTAGGAGGGTGGCTAGCCGCATTAGTAGCCCTCCTGTTGGAGCTGGACCCTTTCCATCCAGGCGAAGTTGTCTTATCGTTCTGCATGGCTTCCAATTGGACACAGATGTCCTTCAGGTAATCAAAGTCTTTGACGTCATGATACCCCAAGTGCTTGGATAGGCTGCTCTTGAGTCCTTGCTTAAAGATAGATAACTGTAGACGGAGAGGAATTGCCTCGTTGATGTGGGACAATTTTGTGTGCCACCTCTCGAACTAATCCATAAAGGACTCATCATCCCGTTGCTTCATAGCTTGTTTCTTCTGGATGCGTGTGTAGTGGTGGATGAAAGCCTTGAACAATTCAGTCCAATTGGCTTTGATTTGGGGCGACAGAGCGTGATACCATACCTTTGCTTCTCCATCTAGAGTGGTTTGGAAGACGGTAGAGTATAGGTCAATATCAATTCGATTCAAGTGTGCCAGCCTCATGAACTCCTCTATATGATGAATAGGGTTCTCAGAAGGTTTGAACCTAATATTCGGCACTTCAACCTTGTCAGATATCTTCAAAGTTAGCTGTACATGTAATGGAACCTCTAAGTACTTGTCAGCAAAAGCTGGCACAGAGCTCATTGCCTTGGTGAGGCTCTCTAATTTCTGCTCAAGAGCCTTAACAGCGGGGTCCCTTGTAGGTTTTGCCACTTCAGGTATATTAGCCTTAGTCTTAGATATCCCTGTTCCTCCGGAATCTGGGGATATCTTGATGATCTCAGGTTCAGACTCATATCCCTGCATTTCTTCGTCATCCTCTTCAGCATTCAACCCTAACTTGGTGTTGATCTTAGTGATGGCCTGCAACATGCCATCCATCACCTGTTGTTGTTCATTCAACCTTTTGCCCATCTTCTGCTCCTGCTTTAGGGAATTAGCAAAGACCAGACCCTGCATCTTGGTGTAGAGCTCGTCCAAATGCTTCGTGATGTTCGCTTCACTGCTTTGGACCGGGATTTCCTGGAATAGCTCTCTAGACATGGTGTTGCCGCTAGTCGCAGATGGATCGTAATGTGGGTTTGGAATCAAACGACCAGTTCACGGATCTCGAATGCGGGCTGGGAGTCGATCACCAATGATGCCTGCATGGAAATTCAAAATTAGAACACTCAATGACATACTTTGACACATACTACCCAATGCATACATGCCCTAAAGACTTATATGATCCTACTGACTCGACACATATATGCTGACACAAGGGACTCACCCACTTTTTGGGAGTGCATGACCTAACTCTATATGGACCTATGGACGAAGCATTATAAAGGGCCGCACAAAGTCAAACATAGCGAGTGGGTCGTAAATCGATAGGCTCAAGTCAGTGTTTCTCAATTCGGATGGGCCTAATCCACTGGCCGACCGCTTTAAGGAGAATCCGTAACTTGGTCTAATAATTCAAACGGCTCAAGCCATAATGACTATTATGTGGACTAGAATAATGCTCGACAAAACCGACGGCCCAAATTTTTCTTTTTATTGCATTTTTTTCTATTTTTTTTAGTCGAGGAAAACGGATATTATGAAGGATTGAATAAAGTCAACAATAAGCGAGTTATAATTAATTTATGGGCTTAATCGACAAATCCAATATGGTCGGGCTTAACAACGGGCCGACCATAAATGCGGTGGATTTATTAATTAAATCGACAAATTAATTTACTTAAGCCTAGTGACTATTATGCAATCTAAAACGCTATCCATTTACTTTGTTGGACTTTTTAATTAATTTTTGAACCTTTGTTAGGAGAATTTTGTAAAGGGCCATATAATATCATCAAAGGTGAGTCGATTTTTATTTATTAATTAAAATAATTACCCTTCAAGCATAAATTGGCCCTTCCACTTGGGCTAACCATGATGCTTTTTGAGTCAATTATTCTAATTCATAAATAATCATTTTCTCAACCCAATGAATTTTATATGGACTAGAACAAAACCTCTAAACTAGGGTTGACTCTAAAACAAAAAAGGGGAAGGGGTAGCACATAGCACATAACATACAACATGAGGGGATACCCTAAATAACTGCAACTCTAAAATGAGACTAGCTGTTTGAGTTTGACCAACTATAAATGCTCGGGGCCTTGCAAAGGTATACGAAAGAGATGCATACTGAAAGACAGGGTGTTGGTAGTACTTTGTCAACAATGAGAGTAGCCTAGTGTGTGGCCTCTTCAATGGCATGGGGGCCAGCCCAGCCCCCCCTTGGGAACAATAATTCACAACCACCTCAGACAAGGACACACGCCGGAACCAATTCCTCAGCCCCTTTTTTCCATCTTCTTACCTTCCTTTCATTGTATTCATAGCCTTTTTTTTAACTAACAGACTACTGGGACGTTCAGATTCTTCCTTTATTCTCACATTTTCTACTTGCATCCTTTTGTGATGTGCTCACCTGCTGGCTCCAAAATGGTTAGGATCAAAGTATATTTAAGACTATAATTGCAGTTGGAAGAGGAAATTGATACATAATATGCACATGTTTATGAGGCAATAAGTGAAAAATTAGTAATCAGTTCAAAAGTCCCAGTTGGGTAAAAACAAATCATTTTGCAAAGCTTATAAGAAAGTTTGATAAATCAGTTGAAAGACCAATGCAGCACGCAATATAAAGATAAGAACCAGAAATATCACACCTGCATGGCCTCCACAAAAAAAACAGCAACATTCTGGCCAGTTGCCAAGCTCTGCTACGAGAAGGAAAGCAGAAAACTTCAACATTCTGATTAATATTATACATAATCAACAGATCAAAGAATGAACCGAATCTGGCAATCACTTACTCGACAACAACTAAAGTCAGCAATTATGTACTAAGGTTCTATGTTCATGGATTTTTCTATGGTTGGATTACATGGCCTACCGCACGTTTTCATCTCCGTGCTCCATACCCTTAGGTAAGGAGTGTGAGGTATTGCTCAAAGAACTTCAAGGAAGCCCTTTGAGTGTAACGCGGGGAGAGAGGGGACCAAATGCTGGCGATGTAGGGTGCATCCCACAAGTAGTGGTCCGCCCGCTCTCGAGGGAATCACCTAGGTATAACTTAACCGTTGCCTTTGTGCCAACGTGTCAAAAGACGCGATTAGTGGCCCGGTATGCAAAGGATGCCTAAAAAGAATCACGAAAATAATCAACTTCTCACATTTACAATTTCAAATTAATTCGATTTTTTTTAATTTTTACCCTCTTTTTAAGTTTAATTCCCCGGTGGAGTCACCAATCTGTAGGACCCGGAAAATTCCCGTTCGGGAAAATGTTTTCGGATGCGCTACTTAATGATCGGGAGCCGACTAAGGTTGCTTAATCCTTAAATAAGGATATTTTTATTTTCGAAATTCATTTTCGGGATGGTGAAGTTTTATTTATTTTACAAATCCGTTTTTTATTATTTAAATATTTGAAATTACACCAGAAATATATTAAATATAACTCAAAATTGGCCCAAACAATGACTCAGGCCCAGAAGAAAGCAACTGGGCCGCCAACAGCAGCCAAAACCCGCGCGGGTTTTGTCTGTCGTTGGGCCGGACCGTTTGGTTTCCTGGGTCAGAGAAAATGAATCAGAAATCATAAAACCCGTGCGGGTTTTATCATTTCATGGCCCATTTTGTCTCGGTTTAAACCTTGAGTAAATTGGGAAATATTAAGTTCTTTTTAAATATTTTTAGCGCATATTCAAGTGTTTAAATAATTAAAACGGATTGTAAAAAAAGAGTAAAGAGTCGCCAGCCGACTTAAGGAAACCGACAAACCATAAAATAATAAAATAACTCCGGCCTACGAAACCCGATTCTAAGTTCGGGGGTAAGGTTACGAATTCAAGAATTATAAGAATTCTTGGATTCGCCCGTTAGAAAAGGGACTCTTCTAAAATCAACATTAAATGAAAAAGAGCGGGGAGAAGTTTAATTAATTTCGAAACTTTATATTCTTAACATGCATTATAAAATGAGATTTTTATTTACAAAATGTGCTCAAGTAATGAAGATGAAATATGAATTACATAATTAAAGTAACAATAACAAAAGAAACATAAAGACGAACCTCGTTGATTTAAGAATCCAAATGCGCCGATCAAAACCCTTGATCTCCTTTGACTTGATGGATGAAAAGGTGAGTATGGGAATGGTATTAAGATAATATGTGAGTGGTGATTTTGGTAGAGTAAGGAGATGGTGAGAATGTATATAGTAGAGAGAGTTTTAAGAGAGTGTAAGGATAGGATAATGGTGTAAGTTGGTGGGAGTATAATGGTGGTGATTATTGGTAGAGTAAGGAGATGGTGAGAATGTATATAGTAGAGAGAGTTTTAAGAGAGTGTAAGGACAGGATAATGGTGTAAGTTGGTGGGAGTATAATGGTGGTGATTATTGGTGGAAAATGAATGGAATGGAGGGGGATATTTATAGGTGTGAAGGGTAGGTTTAGGAGGGAAAATCAAGGGGACACATCCCCATGATCATGCCATGCAATCACGTAGGGATCAAGTCAAGGTCAAGGGTGAACCCACATGGTGCTAATATCATGGGATTGATGATCAAAATGATTTTTGGCGCCGGATATCAAATGTAAACCCCGCGCGGGTTTTAAAATCCATCGGCACGGATCGCTGATACGGCACAGCAAAACGGCGCGTTTGGACGAAGGAAACCCCGCGCAGGTTTTCAACCCTGGACCGGGGCGCGCCTTGGGCCTGCCTTGGTTCTGGGGCCTTCCTCTTCGCATAAAACCCGTGTGGGTTTTGCTGCTGGACTGGGCCGCTTCTGTTTTGTTTGTTTTGCATTGCTTGCTATATTGGCCCAATGATGTATCCGACCTTCAATGTTTTATTCCCACTTTTGATAAGTCGGGATTATATCGATGCAAATCACGGTGTCTACAAATACCCATCTCCCCTGTCTCCGGTGGTCTTCCTCGTTGCCGGTGTACGATCCGGCCTCCTCTGGAATTTTCGACCACCTTCAGCCGCCTAGCTCCGTCGTCCGCCGTCGCTTGCCCAACCAAACACCCCTCCTCTGCCTCTCTTCTTCCTCCCTGTGTCTCCTGTACGTGCAATTAAAAGGGGGGAAAGGGAAGATTAAGATTTATGGCCCTCAAATATTAAAACCTAACCTTATTCGTTTTATCTATTTATATTTATACAATCAGATTTATTCAAAGATTTCTCACACATTCTTCATTTGGGTAAATTTCTCACACCCAAATTTATATTTCAATTCTTACTACTTTAAGGCCCTCAAAGATTTAGGCCCTTAATTTATTTCAGCAGCCCACATTCTTCATTTGGGTAAATTTCTCACACCCAAATTTATATTTCAATTCTTACTACTTTATTCAATTTCTTTTAATATTAATAATATTATTATCTATTTATATTTATACAATCAGATTTATTCAAAGTCAAAGGGGACAATTTATTCGTTTTATCTACAAACCTCAGGTATATTTCGATGACTGTAACCTTCGAGACTGTTTTCATGGCTATCTTTACCTAACATTTAATGTTCCAAGTACATGCGTTTTCATGGCTATCTTTACCTAATCGAGGGTTGACCGTCCTCGAGTGCATGTGCTGTAGGAGCATTTAATGTTATCGTCAATAATCAGGTTGATCGGCCCGAACACATGCGTCTTCATGGTCTATCTTTTACCTAATCGAGGGTTGACCGTCCTCGAGTACATGTGCCTTAGAAAACCGTGCCGGAAGGGGGCGCTGGTGTCCAAGATCCAATTACTTACCCCTATCGATCGCAATTCGCTGTTCTATGTGTGTTGTTACTATTTAACAATTATTGGTTGTGTGTAATTATATTGTGTTTGATTTATTTATGTGTTACCCAATGTCCGCTACTTGTCTATGTTCTAATCATTGTTGCGCTATTTTAACATTATTGTTACATTTTGTTATTATTTTATTATTATTTGGGCAGAGTTCCACATTCAGATAATAACGTGCAACTGTTTGAGCATATTCTCCTCTCCCTCATTTCAAAATGAATTTACACTGGGCCCCAATAAAACTATTTGTTTTAAAATGTTTTTACATTACAGTGTCGAATATATTGAGCTTCGTCTCATTTTTCTCCATGTTTTTCAAATGTTTTGTTTTTAGGTATCAGCGAGACATTTTGGGCAGATTCGTGGCAAGGATAACTCACATAGCAAATCGGGTCGCCACATAGTTTATTAGTTTTAAGTTTTAATATTAATAGTTGGCTCACCTCTTTATTTTGACTATTGCGTTTTAACATTTTCATTGTAGTTGACCAACCTTTTTATTTTCTAAAATTCTCCTTATGAAATATATTTCCATTTTCAGTTATTTTTTTTATAACAAAAGCCTTGCTTTTCCTCGTGGGAAAGCGGCGTGACGCTCCCGGCTTTTTATATACGCTTCCGCTAAATCAAGATTAAATGGATTAAAATATTGCTAAGTAATACACCAAAAGTCGGGGCGTTACACAGGGTGATTTCTTGAGTTCCTCTCTCTTTTAGTTTGCAGTTCTTGTTTCCGGAAACATTCTCATATACCAAATACATACATCTTAGATTGAGATTCGTCTCGATCGGGTCGATCTAGCAATCGGGTTCTCGAGTGCTGCGTGAACTTTTCAGTAGAGGATTTCAGCATCGGAATCTCGAAGGTCAACCTCTTCTTCTGTCGGAATTAGCAATCAGGTATAATTACTAAAGCCTCTGCAATTGTTGTGATTGATTGTTTTATAATCGTTATGAATATTCCGCCAATTAATCTGTATCTGTTTAGGAAATAGATAACCTAAAACCTAACAGACTGGACCAAACGGATCGAGGGAAGTTCGGTCCAATCCTCTGTCCAGGAAATTTTGATGTTCGATCCTCAGTCCAGCCCATGGACCGAACTGAAGGACTGAAGTTACTAAAATTATAGGGGTTCTTTATGCATAGTCCAGTCCCGATTGGACAGAGTACTGGACCGAAACAAAGTTCGGTCATTCCAGCCCCGGACCAAACTATTTTTCGTTCCAGCCCTCGGTCCAACTTTGTCCTCTAATTCCGTCCACGGTCCATTCGGTCCAGCCCAATTCGGTCCAGTCCGGGACCGATGAACAACCCTACTGAAGGAGCTATTTTTTGAAACTGATGTAGTACTGTTTTTTTGAAACTTAAACACAGCGATGGAATCTCTTAAATTGTTTTTATCCTTAAATAAAATATTTAACAATGAAATAAATTATTTAATAATGAAATTTGAAAAACAGGTAAATTAATGCTGACTGATATGTTAAAATTGCCCCTCAATATCTTTTTGGGTTCCAAAATAACCCGAATCTGTGCAAATTGTGAACTGAATGAGTTTTCTTCCTTGGTAACCCCATAACTGATTGGACAACTGTAGGGGGAGTTACTGATTATTATTGCTTCCCTCCGATTTTCCCCTTCTTAAATCCCTCAAGTCACAACCATCAGGATCATTCATCTTCTTCATCTTTCTCGACCATTCCTTTTTTTCTTCATCCTCCATCCACCCATTACAATTTCCTTTCCTTGTCTCTTAATTTTCCGATAATGGATGGCCAACAACTCACAAACAATGTCGCACCCAGGGCATGTAAATGTTGCCCCAACTACTCCGCAACCCATTTGACTTGTATTTGGCCATGATGAAAATGTGGCGTCATCTCCGTGTTAATCATCTGACAATAGTTGAAAACTCAGCCCTTCCTCCATGGAGATACCTTTATTAAGGAAGCATCGTCAATTTTTCATTCTTTTTTTTGGGTAACTTGATAAAATTGTTGGGTTACCTGTGATATCAGGCAATATTCATTTTAAGGGCATTTTTTGATTATTACCAAAACTGAACTGGTACTATTGATCAAGTGAATAGTAGAGGGGTGTTTATCAATTTTTTTTAAACTTCAGGAGCAGATTATTATGAACATTAAAACTAGTATAACTATTAAGAACTTGACTTTGAAACTGGAGGGGCGTTTTTCTAATTCTTTGAAACTGAAGGGGTGTTTTTCTAATTTTTTTAAATTGAAGGGGCTATTTTATGAAACTGATGTAGTACTGTTTTTTTTTTAAACTTAAACACTGCGATGGAATCTCTTAAATTGTTTTTATCTTGAAATAAAATATTTAACAATGAAATAAATTATTTAACAATGAAATTTGAAAAACAGGTAAATTAATGTTGACTGATACGTTAAAATGCCCCTCAAAATTTTTTTTGGGTTCTAAAATACCCCCAATCTGTTCAAATTGTGAACGGAGTGGGTTTTTCTTCCTTGGTAACCCCATAACTGATTAGACAACTGCAGAGGGAGTTAATGATTATTATTTCTTCCCTCCAATTTCCCCCTTCTTAAATCCCCCAAGTCACCACCATCAAGATCATGCATTTGCTTCATCCTGCTCGACCATTCCTTTGACGATCTCTGGCCATGCTCGGTTCTTCCTCCTCCCGAGGAACATCAGTCTCGATCTCATGCTCATCAACCTGAGCTGTTTCAGGAGCATCATCAGCGACTTGCTCTTGACTGCAGGTTCTAGTAGCTCCACCTTGAGCCTCAACCTGCTCCACCTCGAACTCAGGGTGCCTTGGTTCTCTCTCTGTAGCTTTTTTTGAAGTTCTGATCGCTCATCGTTACATTATTCTTCGTGTAGGGATACTCAATCACATCCCTTACCCTGTGCTGAATCAGGACCACCTTAACCTGCAGTCTCCTTGTTCCATTGAATTTTGGAATCTCGCATTTCATGATTGAAGCCATCTCCTCCTTGCTCTGATACCACTTGTTAGAGCAAATAGCAAGGTAACAGCGGAAGCGAAATAATAAATTGAGATAACGAAAATTACGACAAAATTCAGGAACGAAAATAAGCAATAAAAGAACACAAGGTTTACGTTGAAAATCGAAGAACTCGGAGAAAAACCCACGGACGGCGACAGCTAGACGTTCCACTATGAGAAAGGAGGAGTACAACTTGATCACTATCATAAGGTATGACGCGATCAACAATAGAGGAGATTACAACACAAATCTCTCTCACCCTACACTCACAATCTTTCTCTCTAAGGATACACTTGGGAAAATATTGGTGAGATCCTTTTCTCTCTCAATATTCTCTCCCTCTCTGACTCTCTGTCACTCAACCGTTTGACATTCGCCGTTCGTCGTGAAATAAAGTGGAGAAAACTGAACCCAATTTATAGAAAGGCTAGGAGAAGAATTAGAGTCAGATTAAAACTCAAACTACAAGTAATATCTGACTTGAACAGGGAATTAAAATTAGATTAAAACTGTATCCTCTGCCGATTCTTCTCTCGTTCTGGACCCCACAGAGGATCCAATGTTCCACAAAACCCAAAAGAAATAAAATGTAACGCCCCGAAAATTCAATTCTAAACTTAACGGTCAAAGTCAAGCGTTGGCTAACATTTTCAGCGAAAACTTTTTTTTCTTTTCTTTTTACTCATTTTATTTATTTGGGCGTTACTGCCGTATCCCCGAAGGAATACAAGGCAAGAAAGATGAACTAACAACTACTCATTATTTACTTCAATTTTACAAACGGAAGAAACTCGAATTTTTGAGACAACACATACTAAACATTTACCGACTTCAATTCTAAAACACAAACAAAGCTATAATCGCAAAACTTCTAACTTCAAGACTAACTTCCTCACTTCTAGTTCCCGTTCCCATCATAAAACTCTTCACCTGAAAACAAAACATTTTCAAACATGAGGGGGGAAACCTCAATAATGTCTACCCCTAACAGTTAAAAACATTATACAATTCATTTCAATACATTTTGAGGGAAGGGGAAACAAGTCAAACATTTCTGATGTATGTGCAGACCAAAGGAAATCAGAGTGCACTGGCCAGGACTACACCAAGGACCTTACTGTCCAGTTTCTGTTTAACTTAAGCTCTTCCTAGGGATGTAATAGCATCAAGGAACGAAAAACAAATAAAAGAAGATAGAAAAAACCTGTGTCTCTTACTGATACAGACCACACCACCGCAAGAAGCACAAGGGCAAACTCAATTCACACCACTAGATACAGAGCACACCACCAGTAGCATAAATCGAGCTCTACTTAACACCTTCTAAGCTTGCCAAAGCTTAGTTACAGACAAGTAGAAACAATGGAGAGTTTTAGAGGCACTCACAAACCTACATGAGCAAGCTCGACGGGTTTCTCATTCATTCACTCAAAGTTGAATGCACAAATACAACATGAGCTGCTTATATTTCTACTTTCAGCAAGTAGCTGGCTGTAACCGACTGATTAAGGCTTTCCTAAGCATTAGGAAACCTCTAATATGATGCTAAGCTAACTTAAGATACATAAGAAAGCTACTTAATACATAATTACACCAGATTATGCTAAGAAAACAGCAAAAGAAATATAAATGTTGCTGGCTGGATCAGAGTATGCCAGCAGCTGCTTATCGGGTTCCTTAGTCATGCTCCACTAAGTGTATTATAATCTTCTTTTGGCTGCTGAGGTTGCTAGTAATATTAGCAACTAAAGGACCAAATGACCTTAATGCTGCTGAAAATGCTAACACTGTCCCTGCTGCATAATGTTGCCTACACTTTAAGAACCAACTTGCTGTAGAAAATGCCCAAGGACATCAGTCACCTGCACTCCTCGAACAGTTGTAGTAAATGACCTAAGGAACATAGGGCAACCACCAAATGTCATTGCCTTATGTTACTGCGGCTTGTAATAGACCTTGAATGAGACATGAACCCTGATTTCATAGGTTGGGGTTCTGCCAAGTCCAATTGCACCAACCAGACTTAAGTTCTAAGGCCAAGGCTGCCTCCTTCACAAGATCCTGGGGTGATCACTTTGCTGCCTCTAATTACTTCAAAATTACCCAAGGACCTGTCTGCCAAAATACTTCATGCTTGCTGCAGGAAGGAGTTGATCCCTCCTGAATTCCCAGCTAAGTCCCATTGATTGAAGGACCTGCTAAGGACCTCAGGATGGAAAGTCCTCTCTTCTGTCCTTGCTGGCTCGGCTAGCATTGCTGTTGTAGATGGACCTCTATCATCCTCCTCTAGTTCAGAAAAGTTTGACCTCAAACTTGGTAAACCTTCCTCTGCTGGATAATAAGGTTTAAGATCAGCAATGTTGAAAGTTACAGTTCCACCAAAGTCTTCAGATAAAGCCAACTTATAAGCATTCTCATTGACTTGCTCAAGCACCTCGAATGGACCATCAGCCCTGGAAACCAACTTGCCTTTCCTCCTGCTTGGAAACCTGTCTTTCTTGAGGTGTACCCATACCAAATCACCTGGAGTAAACACAACTCTTCTCCTCTTTTGATTTGCTGCTGCAGCTACCTTCTCATTGTGCTTCTCAATTTGCTGCTGTATTTATTGATGGAACTCTTTAATTTGCTTGGCCCTTAAATCAGCTTCATAGCTAAACTTGATTGAAATAGCTTGGGGTACCAAATCCAAAGGAGTGATTGGATTCAGACCATAAACCACTTGAAAAGGTGAATAACCAGTAGTTTTGCTGAGGGCTCTATTAAAAGCAAACTTTGCCTGTGGTAGCATAGTATGCCAACTTCCTTTGTTTCTTGCTACAAGGATTCTCAAGAGTGCACCTAAGGTTCTGTTTGTAACCTTAGTTTGACCATCTGTCTGGGGATGACAGGTAGTACTAAACTTGAGTTGAGTTCCCATCTTCTTCCATAGTGTAACCCAGAAATGGCTAAGAAACTTGGTATCCCTGTCTGAAACCATAGACCTAGGAATGCCATGTAACTTGACTACCTCTTGAAAATATAAATCAGCAACTTTAACAGCATCATAGGTAGTATTGCAAGGAATTAAATGAGCCATTTTTGAGAATCTATCAACAACAACCATAATAGAGTCTTTACCTCGCTGAGTTCTTGGAAGTCCCATAATGAAATCAAGAATAACATCTTCCCAGGGACCTTTAGGAACTGACAAAGGGGTATAAAGTCCTTGAGGTAGACTTTGACTCTTGGATACTTGACATATGCTGCATCTCTTGACCAAATGCTCTACATCTCTTCCCATCTTTGGCCAGAAATAATGTTCTTTGAGCATAAGCAATGTCTTCTCTATGCCAAAGTGTCCTGCTAATCCTCCTCCATGTACTTCTGAGATTAATAATTCCCTTATACTACTTTTAGGAATACATAATCTGCTGTCTTTAAATAAAAATCCCTGATCTGCATGGTACAGACCCTGAGGATGCTGTTGAAAAGCCTGAAACTTGTCCTTGAAATCATCATCTATAGCATAAAGGACTTTCAGTTGCTCAAATCCTAGGATTCTGGAATCCAGGATGTGCAATAAGAAAAATCTTCTGGAAAGTGCATCAGCTCCCTTGCTCATATTGCCTGACTTATGATGGATCATGAAATGAAAAGATTGCATAAACTCAACCCATTTAGCATGCCTGGGATTAAGCTTGTGCTGTCCTTGAATATATTTCAGAGCTTCATGATCACTATGCAGAATAAATTCTCCACCAACTAAATAATGTCTCCAATGTTCAGGAGCTCGAATAATTGCATAAAATTCCTTATCATAAGTGTCATACTTCTTCTTTGCTTCATTCAGTTTCTGGAGAGGATCGCGGAAGCCTAGGGCTTAAACAAGTATGTGGATGATGGAAATCCACCCATAGAACTCATAAACACACCAAACTAATTTTTTTGGGTTTTTGGATTAATGGAGATGAGCAATAAATACAACAAGAATCAAAGGGATATGGACAATTGTAAAGAGTAAACACTCACCCAATTGAACTAAGATGTTCAATCTCTAGCACAAGGATCTTCCACAAGCAAGGAGTCTTGAAACGCCCAAGAAATCTCACAAAGAGTGGAGGTAAAACATCCACTCACAAGGAAGAGAATTCACCAACCAATTTCCACCAAAGGATTAGCTTCATTGATTAGGGTTTGAAAACCCACAATTACAACTCTCCAATTGAGAGGAGTTTTCTTGAGTCTAACTCTCAAATATTCATCAACATAATCTACCTTGGAAATAAGCTAAGGGGGTATTTATACTAATGGGGAATTAAAACATTAAACACAGTGTTTAACACAATCATCACGCGCAAAACAGTTTCGTCACGGGCGTGACACCTGTCGTCACGGGCGTGACGACCTTGGCAAGCAGGGTCACGGGCGTGACCATTGGTTGTCGCAGGCGTGACGGAGCTTTCGGAACAAAAAACGAAATTTTCGTGAGCCGTCACGGGCGTGACCACTAAGGGTAGCGGGCGTGACGATCTGGGCAGATTTTCTGCCGACTTCAAACGCGCATAACTTCTTCATCCGAGCTCCGTTTTAGGCCCATAAGATATCGATGGAAAGCACTCAGTGTGTAATTTAAGCTCCCAAAATTTGAAGTCCATCGGAGATGTATTGAAGGAGTTATGACCCAAATAGTGAAGGCACGCCATTTGAACGCCTTTGAAGTTATTCACCACCATGTGTTTATTCTTGCCGATGGTTCCAAAGCCCCTTAGAAAGCTCGAGAATGGTCTTATTGAGACCTTAGATGACATCCAACGGCCCGGGGTCTTTGGAGAACGAAACACCGCTCTCTTAGTGGCCATAATGGCCCTCAAAGGACCCGTATCCAACATGAAATGGATATTGAAACCGGGTTAGTTTCAAGGAAAGGAGACGGTGACTTGTAGCAAACCGGGAACCGTAGGCGAAACAAAAAGCGAATCGATCCCACACGGTTCATTCTCCCCTTCTTTGAAAAGAGTTGTCCTCAACTCTTGGGGGTTCAAAATTACCGGGTACCCATCTAGACCCAAGAGCATGTACTTCAATAGCCGAAGTAGAGTGACGCTCATCAACCCGTCCTTCTCAAAAATGTAGCAATTCCGGTGGAAAGGAGGGGCCAAGTCGACATCACGAAGGACCCGAACACGGCTAGCACCCATCAACTTGTTGAAAGCAACAAGGAATTCGTCACATGAGAGCTCGGGGTCAAGGCCAATTGAAATAACCTTTTCCTCGTTCAATCTCGATGTGGAAGTAATGGGACTCGGGTGAGTAGTCATGGACGTGGACTCATGCAGCTCAACTCCATGGCGAGGCTCGGGAGCGATTGAGCATGGCTCAACACTTGGAGACTCTATGCGGAGCTCGGTAGGAGTTGTGGGCAAGGGTGAGGGATAAGGGAGGGAGGTTGGAAATTTTTGTGGAGCTAAGGATCGCTCAACCTCACTAGGGTTGCTTCTTCGCAAAAGTAAAACCCGATGTGGCTTCCCTTTGCTCAAATCACTCTCATCCCGTGTTTCACTCTTTCGGAGGTCTCTCTTCTCACTTCCCACCCTGACTTGTGGTATATCGGTTTCAAAAGGGGGTAAAGGAATGAGTTTGATTTTCTTTTCTCCCATTGAGAAGGTGTAGGTGTTCTTCCGGCCGTCGTGGATAGCATGTTGATCAAATTGCCATGGTCTACCAAGTAGTAAATGACAAGCATCCATGGGAACAACATCACAAACAACACTATCCTCATAATTTCCAATGGTGAAAGAGACTAAGACTTGTTGAGTTACCTCGAATTTGTCGCCATCTTTTAGCCCTTGCAAGCTATACGAATGGGGATGAGCCAAGACTGGCAATTGGAGTTTCTCAACCATGTAGGTAGAGGCCAAGTTGGTGCAGCTCCCTCCGTCGATGATGACCTTGGCTACCTTCTCGCCGATGGTGAATCGGGTTCGGAAAATATTCTCCCGTTGAGAGTTATCTCGGGAATCCTTGGTCATGATAAAGGATCGCCTAGGAATTGAACTCTCCCCTTCTTGCGCGCAAACCTCAACACTAGTCTTTGGAGCCTTCGGTGTGGCTACCTCACTTGCTTTGGAACTCTCAACCAACTTCGTGGGGCATTGGGATTAGTAGTGACCATAAACCCGACACGTGAAGCATTTTCTACCCTTGAGCTTTCGAAGATATTCCGCACTTTCCTTATGAGCTCGGGAAGATGGTTTGGGTAGCTTGGAAGTTCGACTTCCCTTGGATGAAGTCTTACTCCAAGAGTGAGCACTTCCCTTCCTAGAAGGCCTTGAAGTAACCTTCTCCTCCATTCTCCTACCTTGAGAACCACCATGTTGATAATCATCAAAATACCTCGAATAATCACTATAGTGAGTTCTAGGAGACCGAGTTGAAATGTCACGATCCCTTTTGAATGACTCTAGTTGTGTAAGGGTCGTTGCGCGGAGTAAGTCACCCATTCGACGTTGAACTTCTTTAACCATCTCTTCAATACATTGAAGAGTCTCCTCGAAGGTTGGTTTGGGTTTGGGTTTAGGGGAAAAGGGACTTCATATTTGCCCGAAGCATAGAACATGGAGGCCATTTGTGGAGTTTGGTTTTCTTGTAGGGTGTAGAATTTGAGCGGATGGAGGCTTGGGTTCTTTGTAGCTAGGAAATTTTGAGGGGTTTTGTGAGGCTATTTTTGTGGAGGAAAATGGGGTGAAACCGGCATGGGGAATGCACCAAAAAGAACGAACTCGGATGGCCACACAACCATCACCAATAATATCCACCAACGAAACAACCACCAACACAACAAATCCTCACAATCATTTCATCGAACACCTTGTGGGCACAAATTTCCAACTTCACCACAAAGCTCCAATATTACTTCCAAGCATTCAACAACAATCAAGAACAACAACCACACCCATCAACAATGGATGAACACAGGGAATGGGGGTACCCAAATTGCTCAACAATACCAAGAACACCAAGAACACCAAATATCACCACCAAATATCAACAAGACAATTTCGGGCACAAGCAATAAATATCCAACAAACTATGAGTTCTATGCCTAGCTCTGATACCAAATGGAGAGGATCGCGGAAGCCTAGGGTTTAAACAAGCATGTGGATGATGGAAATCTACCCATAGAACTCATAAACACACCAAACTAACTTTTTTGGGTTTTTGGATTAACGGAGATGAGCAACAAATACAACAAGAATCAAAGGGATATGGACAATTGTAAAGAGTAAACACTCACCCAATTGAACTAAGATGTTCAATCTCTAGCACAAGGATCTTCCACAAGCAAGGAGTCTTGAAACACCCAAGAAATCTCACAAAGAGTGTAAAACACCCACTCACAAGGAAGTGAATTCACCAACCAATTTCCACCAAAGGATTAGCTTCATTGATTAGGGTTTGAAAACCCACAATTACAACTCTCCAATTGAGAGGAGTTTTCTTGTGTCTAACTCTCAAATATTCATCAACATAATCTACCTTGGAAATAAGCTAAGGGGTATTTATACTAATGGGGAATTAAAACATTAAACACAGCGTTTAACACAAGCATCACGCGCAATGGTTTACACGGGCGTGGCGCTGCCGTCACGCGTGGCGACACTGGCGCTGGTCACGGGCGTGACCATTGGTTGTCGTGGGCGTGACGGAGCTTCCAGAACAAAAAACGAAATTGCCGTGAGCCGTCACGGGCGTGACCACTAAGGGTAGCGGGCGTGACGATTTGGGCAGTTTTTCTGCTGACTTCAAACGCGCATATCTTCTTCATCCGAGCTCCGTTTTAGGCTCATAAGATATCGATGGAAAGCTCTTAGTGTTTACTTTAAGCTCCCAAATTTTGAAGTCCATCGGAGATGTATTGAAGGAGTTATGACCCAAATAGTGAAGGCACTCCATTTGAACGCCTTTGAAGTTATTCACCACCATGTGTTTATTCTTGCCGATGGTTCCGAAGCCCCTTAGAAAGCTCGAGAATGGTCTTATTGAGACCTTAGATGACATCCAACGGCCCGGGGTCTTTGTAGAACGAAACACCGCTCTCTTAGTGGCCATAATGGCCCTCAAAGGACCCCTATCCAGCATGAAATGGATATTGAAATTGGGTTAGTTTCGAGGAAAGGAGAGGGTGACTTGTAGCAAACCGGGAACCGTAGGCGAAACGAAAAGCGAATCGATCCCACACGGTTCAGTTTCTCACTGAAGTAAGCTATAGGCCTGCCTTCTTGAGATAAGACAGCTCTTATGCCAACTCCTGAGGCATCACACTCTACTTCAAAGATTTTAGAAAAGCTAGGCAAAGCAAGAACTGGTGCTGTTGTAAGCTTCTCTTTGATCTATTCAAAGGACCTTTGTGCTGCTGGAGTCCAATGAAAAGACTTCCCTTTGATAACTTCAGTCATGGGTGCCATAATAGTGCTGAAATTTCTCACAAATCTTCTATAAAATGAAGGTAACTCATGGAAACTCCTTACTTGCTGAATAGAACTGGGGATAGGCCACTCTTGAATGGCCTTGATCTTCTCCTGATCAACTTGAATGCCATCAGCAGACACTACATAGCCAAGAAAAATAACTTGGTCTTTAAAGAACTGACATTTCTTCAAATTTCCATAAAGCTTCTCCTTAGACAGAATATCCATCACTTATTTCAAATGTTGTTGATGTTCTGCCTCTGTCTTACTATAAACACTACAACATGAAACGTCTACGGCGACCGACCCAAAGCGACCGATACGTATCGGTCGCTCTAATCGACACGGGCGACCGATACATAGCGACTGATACTGTATCGGTCGCTAATCAGCGACCGATATGGTATCGGTCGCAAATCTCTTCATATCGGTCGCTAGTCCAGCGATCGATATGATATCGGTCGCTGGATATCCGTCGCGCGGTTCAATAAATTCTTCAACGGTAACATTAACTTCGTTTGACTTTCTATCGGTCGCTGAGCCAACGACCGATACGCTATCGGTCGCTGCGTATCGGTCGCGGGCCCCTTTAATGCGACAACGGGCAGAATCTCAAACATTCACGCTGCTTACTCTCTCTCTCTATCTCGTCGTTCCTCTCACTGCGACCACCACGACCCCAGCCACCGCCCCAACCACCTTCACTTCGGCCACCACCATCAACGCCGGCCGACACTGCTACCACCGACGACCGTCGTGCGCACAGTTCCGGCAACCACCGACGCCAACATCTCCGGCAACCACCAATGTGAGTCCCCTAATTAATTTTTGTAGTTAAATTGTTGATTTTCAATTGTAAAATTCATATATATCGTTGTATATGAGTAATTTAGTTGAGTAATTTTAGTGTGGTTATTGTTTGAAATTTAAATTTATGGTAGTGTTTAGTGTTAGTCAAGTTTAGGGTTTGAAATTCAATTTAGAATTTTGTTTTGAATGTAAATTTTTAGGGTGAATTATGAATGTTTGGAGTTTATTATAGTGTCAGGATGTTAGAGTTTGAAATTAAAGTTAGATTATTGTTGGTCAGTAAAGTGAGAGTATATGATGTTAAATTGTTGATGTTTAATTTTAAAATTCATATATATTGTTGTATTAGAGTAATTTATTTGAGTAATTTTAGTGTGGTTATGGTTAGATATTCAAATTTAGGGTAGTGTTTAGTGTTAATCAAGATTAGGGTTTGAAATTGGATTTAGAATTGTGTTTTGAATGTAAATTTTTAGAGTGAATTTGAGTAATTTCCTTGAGTAATTTTAGTTTGGTTATGGTTTCAAATTCAAATTTAGAATAATGTATGTTTTGAATGTAAATTTTTAGGGTTTATTATGAACGCTTATAATTTATTATTGTATTATGTTGTTAGGACTTGAAATTAATGTTAGAATATTGTTGTTTGTTAGGGCTTGAAAGGGTTTATTATGAATGCTTATAGTTTATTATGTTGTTATGACTTGAAATTAAAGTTAGAATATTGATGTTTAGGGTTTACAAGGTTATGAATAATTAGTTTAATTAATTATAGGATGTTTAATTGATTGTATATGTTTGGTTAATTAAATTAAATTAATTTAGTTATAAATTTGAGTTAAGTTTAATTAAATATTTAGTTAAATGAAGTGGGTTAGTTTTATAGGTTATAAGTTAAGGTTGAGTATGAATGGTTTTGGTAGTTATTAATAAGCGAGTTAGTTATTATGGTTGGTTTGGAACAAATTTACACGACTGCCAACTTCGTTGCTTAACTTAATTAAGTTAGCCTATTAAGTTGGTAGCGTAAATTTTTTGCTAACCCAACCTAATTGCTAACTTAATTACTTATAACTCCAAATGAAGACATAAATTGTAAATAATTATGCCACGTCCATTTACGTAATCAACAATAAGTTGCTACGTAAGTACTCAACAACTATTTAAGTAGCTTAGTTTTAGTTGTGGATGATTTTGGTAGTTATTAGTAAGTGAGTTAGTTATTATGTTTGATTAGGAATGAATTTATTGACGTTAACTTCGTTGGATAACTTAATCAAATGCAAATCTCTAAATGCCAATTCAACCTTGTTGTGATGAACAAGTTGTCAGAGTTATATGTATGGGTGATCAACCGCTTGTGATGTAGCAAATGTCGATTGTTATTTTTAGCATCCCAACCAGTTTTAAAATGAACACCAAAGAACTCAATCTTCATTTATTTAGTGTTATTTAGAAAGTTGGTTGGGATGCTAAATGTAAAACGATCGACATTTGCTACGTCACAACCGGTTGATTACCCGTACATATAGCTCCGACAACTTGTTCATCACACCAAGGTTGAATTGGCATTTAGAGACTTGCCTTTGATTAAGTTATCCAACGAAGTTGGTAGCGTAAACTTGTTGCTGATCTAACCTAATTTCTAACTTAATTACTCATAACTCCAAATGCAGACATTAATTATTATTAATTATGTCACATCCATTTAGTAACTTAGTTTGTAGTATCTTAGTTATAGATGTCATGAAAACAGGTTGAGTTTGGATCCTGTTAGTGTACAAGTAGAGTGTGTTTGTTCCTGTTAATATATGATTGAAAATGACTATCACGAGTCGTATCGACTCTCCTTTATTTGTCTTGTTCACCAAAAGGTATCGCAATCTCAGCAGTGAAATTGCGCGAGGTCTATAGTGCTTTGGGAGTTAGAAGCGTATCAGATTCAATACAATGCATTGTTTCTATTGTGCGGCCTGGTGGGCATCAAGACAAGGTGGGAATGAGAGAAAAGATTATAGTAAGGGGTCTAATAGAAATCGTCTTAGGCTTTCTTGCATGTAAGATTCGTAGGTCCATCAAAGTAAGACACGATGCTTTGAAGGATATATGAATCTTACATGCAAGAAAGCCCAACACGATTTCTATTAAACCCCTTACTATAAGCTTCTCTCTCATTCTCACCTTGTCTTGATGCCCACCAGGCTGCACAATAGAAACACTGCATTGTATCGAATCTGATACGCTTCTAACTCCCAAAGCACTATAGACCTCGCGCAATTTCACCGAGATCTTACTTTTTGGTGAACTGCATAAATAAAGGAGAGTGGATACGACTCATGAAAGTCATTTTCAATCATATATTAACAGAACAAACACACTCTACTTGTATAATAGCAGATCCTCTTGATCGTGACATAACTTAGTTGTAGATGTCAAAAAGACTATATTCATGGAAATTATGTATTTGCTTTAATTAATTGTGACTTAATCCCTTACAATAATGTATACATTGTATGCAGCTAAATACATAATGGAGAGTAGTAGAAAATGGATGTATGAAAGACATGATGGTGAATATCTTAGTGTGGAATTCGTACGTAGGGTGAATGAAGAATTTATACCTGTTGCAAAACAATGGAGTAGTTTGGGTAAACTTAGGTGTCCTTGTAGCAAATGTAAAAACTTGAAGTACATTGACGAGGATATTGTGAAGCTACATTTCTACAAACACGGCTTTCGGCCAAATTATCATGTTTGGATAAGTCATGGGGAGAGTTTTGCCACTCTCGAGGGTAGTGGTCAAACTCTTAACACTGTGGTTGATGGGTCTTCTAGTACTGGAGGTGTCAACACTATGCAAGAAATGATCACCGATGCCATGGGCCATATGCCTTTGAGTTGCGGGGATGATACGAGGGAAGATGAGCCAGAGGAAGGGACTAAGAAGTTCTTAGAAATGCTCGATGCCTCCAAAAAGCCTCTGTATGAAGGTAGCGACACGTCTTTGTTGTCGGTTGTCGCACGGATGATTAACATAAAATGTGAGTACAATCTCCCAAATAAAGCCGTGGACAGTCTGTTAGCGTTGATGAAAGACGTATGTCCCCCTGGCAATGAGATGACAGACACCTACTATCAAGCGAAGAAATTGCTTGGTGCTTTAGAACTTCCACATGAGAGAATCGACGCGTGTCCCAATGGGTGCGTGTTGTTTTGGAAGGAGAAAGCCGACTTAGATAAGTGTGACCAATGCGGAGCCGATAGGTATGCTAAAACGACGTTGCGTGGGAAACGCATTGCACACAAGCAATTGATTTACTTCCCAATCGCCGAGGTTGCAAAGATTATATGCAACTAAGACATCTCGGAGCACATGAGTTCGCACTCAACGAATGCGCGTGAAGATGGAACTATGGTTCATCCGTGTGGCGATGAAGCGTGGAAGCATTTTGATGCCCTTCATAAGGAATTTGCGTCGAACCCGAAACGCACGGTTGGGGCTATGCGAGATGGTTTTGCACCTTTAGATTTGGTCAGACGTATTCATGTTGGCTGGTGATTGCAACTCCATATAATTTGCCGCCTTGGTTGTGCATGAAGAAACAGTACTTGTTTCTGACTCTGTTAATTCCTGGGCCGAAAAGTCCAAAGGGCAATCTTGATGTCTACTTGCAACCGTTAATCGATGAGTTGAAACATTTATGGGAGGTTGGGATTGACACATATGATGTCTCCAAGAAGCAAAATTTTAAAATGAAGGCATCCGTGTTGTGGACCATAAGCGATTTTCCGGCATATGGAATGCTCTCTGGTTAGACCACATCAGGGAAAATGTCTTGTCCCTACTAGCACCGAAACTATGTCGAACGCTCCCTATCAAATGGGTAAAGAAGAGGTTAAGGCCTTGTGTGAGTGGTTGAAAGGCCTCAAACTCCCAGATGGCTATGCGAGCAATCTGAGTAGATGTGTCGATCCCAAAAATTCAAAGTTGCAGGGGTTGAAGAGCCATGATTGTCATGTTTTCATGGAGAGGTTGTTACCAATTGCAACCAAGGAGCTACTTCCTCAAAAAGTTTGGAAGCCAATGACTGAACTCAGCCAGTTCTTTAGAGATTTATGTGCTTCTAATGTAAAGGTGAGGGACATGATCCGGTTAGAGAGAAACATACCGGAATATCTATGTAAGTTGGAAATGATATTTCCCCCTGCCTTCTTCAATGTCATGGAACACCTTCCAGTACATCTTCCTGATGAAGCAGCGATGGGAGGACACATGGCAAGATAGGTGGATGTATCCTTTTGAAAGGTACAACTAAACTTACATATCTTTCATATTTATTATGAGATGAATTATGTATTTTAAGGAAACATCAATGTTTGTTACTTGTAAAATGTTGTAGATTTTTGCACCATTTAAAGAAAAAAGTGGGGAACAAGGCGCGAGTAGAATCGTCTATCTGCAATGCATACCTAACAGAGGAGATAGCAAACTTCTATGATGCATATTTTGCACCCGAAGTTCATACTAAGTCTAGGGAACTTAAAAGAAACGCATGCCCTGATGTAAAACATGTTAACGATGTTAACGAACCCCTCCCTGATGTGTTTTCCTCAAACATTGGATATGCGCCTAGTGAGGGTAAAAAGAGGTATCTCAACCAACAAGAGTTTGTTGCGCATGCATATGTTCCACAAATAGCGACTTGTTGGAAAAGTATGAAAGGTATGTACAATTGCACGCCGCTATGTGCATGTACATGCTCCATGTAACTAATTACCTAGTTAACATGTTAAATTATTTGTTGAAAGGCAATTTGAAGAAGACATGTGCCTATCACATCCACGCACACAAATAGGGGATTTGTGGAGCAAATTTGGGAAACAATTTCCCGAATGGTTTAAATGAAAGGTGAACGATCAAGTTTGATTGAATTAGTAATATTCGAGTTCAATTATCATAATGTTGTCCACTTCAAGTTGACGACTTTGCTAAAATTATATTATGTAGGCTATCAATTCAAATGAAGCGAATGACTTTATTTGAGCGTTAGCATACGGTCCCAACAAAAATGTGCGTTGGTGGAACCATTACTACATTAACTACAATTTCCAAGTCCAACGACAAGGAAAGTCGAACGCCAACTCTGGGGTATATGTCAAAGGAATGCACGACGTAGACTTCTATGGGACGCTCCAAGAAGTGATTCAGTTGGAATACTTAGGAAGATTTGGAAATTACAAAGTTGTTTTTTTCAAAGTTGATTGGTTTGACTCCGTCCATGGTTTGAAGAAACATGAGCATTACAATCTCGTGGATGTGAACCACACAAAACGATATCGAGTATATGAACCATTCGTGCTGGCATCCCAAGCAATGCAAGTGTTTTATACTCATTATCCTAGTACAAGGCGAGATAGAAACCAATGGTGGGCAACACTCATTATAAAGCCGAGGCCAACGATTGACGGCATTGATGATGCCGCATATCAAGAGGATAGCACTGAAAATCCTCCAACACTATCTAGCATTGATGAGGACCAAAGCGAAGATCGAGATGACATAAGTGATGAGGAAGCCACGCACGATGATGCTAATGAATATTATGGGGGAAGAGGGAGCGGGAATAGAGGAGGATAATATGTTAGACCCTATTTGTACCGAGATTATTAGTAGTGAGGATGAAGAGGAGTATGAGTAGTTAATTCTATTATCATGTCAATATACATTACTAGTCATTGAACTTTTATTATATTCACAACTTGGTTCATATTTTTTAGGTACTCAGTTGAAGCAATGCAATTCGTACGCATGCAATTTTAGTCATATATATATATAAGTTTGGAACTAACTTGTGTTTTGATTTTACCTTATATTAACTATTATATTAGGGGGAGACAACCACATAGTGTTTGGCAAAATGCAGCTCCAATCGACCCTGCTCTATACCCCAACCATATACGACTTGAACGGGGGGAGGATTGGTAAGATGATCACATAAAATCATATGTACATTGATTTATCATTGGTCTTAATAACTTTAGCTGTGTTTTTTCGTAACGATTGCATAGGTTCGCCGATCCCCGTTTAGCACGGTTTGTTGGAGGGCAACTTCGTGGCCACCCAAATCCAAAGCCTGCTTCCCAGTGGTCCAAACAAGAGAAAACAGATTTGTGGTTGGATTTCTGTGTAAGTAATTATGCAAATTGGGTCTATTGATTTTCTTTTATGTAATAGTCGTTTAACTAATCACTAATAAATTACTTTATACAGCGACATTATGTTTGTGATGAAGAATTTACAAGAGATGTGTTCAGTGGGTGGCACACAAAATTGTGCGACCGGGCTTCTGATACGAGGTACAAGGTCAGGACAAAGAAGAGGACGGACCTTGTACCTCACATGAGCGATGAGCAACAGGATGAAATAGATGAGGAATCCCAGACTGAGGAGTTCATTCGGCGGTCCAATGCCGCCAAAGCAAACAGGAACAATGAAAACTCCGCCAATTGCAAAACGCGGGTAGGCTCGGTTTCAGCGGCAAGTTATATGAAAAAGCAGGTGAATCGTAAATTGGCACAATTAATAAATTAAAGTTATATGTATGCATTAACAATTATGAACTTTCTAAACAATTGTTTGCATTTACTATCTTAATTTGTAGATGGTCGGGGGGACATTCATGACCCTGTCTGAAGTCCACGCTCACATTCATTGTGGGCGAGATGATGAGGGGAATCCGCAGTGGAGTTCTGAACATGATGCCACACTTGCAGTAAGTTTCATTTAAACATATTCATAAACTAATTGTATTTGAACTCCGGCGTGTGGCCGTGCATGTTTTATGTGTGTTTATATTGTATTTGAACTCCGGCGTGTGGTCGTGCATGTTTTATGTGTGTTTGGATTGTATTTGAACTCCGGCGTGTGGCTGTGCATGTTTTATGTGTGTTTGCATTGTATTTGAACTCTGGCGTGTGGGCGTGAATGGTTTAAGTTGTGTTTGTATTGTATTTGAACTCCGGCGTGTGGCCGTGAATGGTTTATATGTGTTTGCATTGTATTTGAACTCCGGCTTGTGGCCGTGAATGGTTTAAGTTGTGTTTGGATTGTATTTGAACTCCGGCGTGTGGCCGTGCATGTTTTATGTGTGTTTGGATTGTATTTGAACTCCGGCGTATGGCCGTGCATGTTTTATGTGTGTTTGCATTGTATTTGAACTCCGGCGTGTGGCCGTGAATGGTTTAAGTTGTGTTTATATTGTATTTGAACTCCGGTGTGTGGCCGTGAATGGTTTATGTGTGTTTGCATTGTATTTGAACTCCGGCGTGTGGCCGTGAATGGTTTAAGTTGTGTTTAGATTGTATTTGAACTTCGGCGTGTGGCCGTGCATGTTTTATGTGTGTTTGGATTGTATTTGAACTCCGGCGTGTGGCCGTGCATGTTTTATGTGTGTTTGCATTGTATTTGAACTCAGGCGTGTGGCCGTGAATGGTTTAAGTTGTGTTTATATTGTATTTAAACTCCGGCGTGTGGCCGTGAATGGTTTATGTGTGTTTGCATTGTATTTGAACTCCGGCGTGTGGCCGTGAATGGTTTAAGTTGTGTTTGGATTGTATTTGAACTCCGGCGTGTGGCCGTGAATGGTTTATGTGTGTTTGGATTGTATTTGAACTCCGGCGTGTGGCCGTGAATGGTTTAAGTTGTGTTTTAAGTTTTATTGTGTTCGCTACTTATGTATGAATGATTGCAGGCAACTTTTCGCCAAATGTGTGAGGAGCGTGGCATAATTGAGAACTCCCCGGAAGCTAGGGAGTTGTACTTGCAACTGGCAGGGGGGTACAAACCCAAAGACCATGCTGTCTATGGTCTTGGGAGTGCGACCTCGTACTTCTATGATACTCCACCCCGTACCCAGGGCAGTTCTTCTTCTTCGAGGCATCCCTGCGCAACTCCGTCCACTGATGCTATTATGCGGGATCAACTTGTTGCTCACACATCCGCCATCTCACAGATTCAAAGTCATTTGACACAAGTTGTCCAATCTCAACAACAAGGCGGTAGTTCTTCGTCCCCATCTCAATATCTAAACTTATCAGGATCCCCGCAATTCCCTCCCCAACCTTGAACTTATGCACTTTTAAGTTGTGTTTTAGTTATAAATTTAGATTGAATTTTAGTTATGAACTTTTAGCTATTATATATATATATATATATGAACTTTTAGTTATGCATTAATGGTTTAATATTATATATGTTTAGTATGTTATGTATGAAATAGACAGGTGAAAAACTAAGCGGTTGATATATATATATATATATATATATATATATATATATATATATATGGATAATATAATAATAGCAGCGACCGATATGTCGACAAATACAGTATGGTTATAACCTATTCGATTTAATCCAGAATATTTAAAAAAAAATTTAAATTGTAATGTGCGACCGATACATATCAGTCGCTAGTTATTAGTCGCTATTTTGCGATCGATAAATAGCGACCGATACTGTATCAATCGCTAAATTCGCGATTGATAAGTAGCGACCGTCGTATCGATCGCCGCATCGAATATCGATCGCAAGTTTGGCGGCGAATCGTATCGATCGCTCGGTTCGCTAAGCAGCGGATATGCGCGACGACGTATCGATCGGCCGATATCGGTCGCGCTCGCAATGACCGATAAAGCCATTTTGCGACCGATAGTAACGGTCGCCTCAGGCTTGTTCTGTTGTAGTGAAACCAAAATATCATCAAAATAAACAACTACACAACTTCCAATCAAAGGCTTCAGTACCTGGTTCATAAGCCTCATGAATGTAGAAGGAGCATTTGTAAGACCAAAGGGCATTACAAGCCATTCAAACAGACCTCCCTTTGTTTTGAATGCTGTCTTCCATTCATCACCTTCATAAATTCTGATTTGATAATAACCACTTCTCAAATCTATCTTGGAAAACACCTGAAACCCATGGAGTTCATCAAGAAGATCTTCAAGTCTAGGTATTGGAAACCTGTACTTTATTGTGATTTTATTTATAGCTCTGCAATCCATACACATTCTTTGGCTACCATCTTTCTTAGGAACCAACAGAGCAGGTACTGCACATGGACTTAGGCTCTCCCTGATCATTCCCTTGCTAAGATGATCATCCACTCGCCTTTGAATCTCTGCAGTTTCTGCTGGAGCCATCCTGTAAGCAGGTTTATTGGGCAAGACTGATCCTGGGACTAGATCAATCTTATGCCGGATGTCTCTTTTGGGGGGCAATCCTGGGGGCATCTCATTTGGAAATAGAAATGCATACTCTTCCAGGAGTGGGATAAGTAGGGGATGGTTATTTTGTGGGGTTTGTGGTTCATCAGAGGATAATAGGATGAGATCCTTACAAGCACTGAACTCATGATGCTCAGCAGCTAGTAAAAGATCAAGGGTAGGCTCAAGGTAAAGGTTCTTTGTGGGCTGGGCATATTTGAGTGGGGTTAAGGTTATTTTCTTGTGGTTCACCACCAAGGTATAAGTATTGGCTCTACCATCATGTTGCATAGACCTATTAAACATCCAAGGCCTTCGTAACAACAAACGACATGCATCCATAGGCAAGACATCACACCAAACAGAATCATGATATGATTTGCCTATTGAAAAACTCACCAAACACCTTTTTGTGATAGGAATGCCTCTCCTAGACTTCAGCCATTGAATAGAATAGGGTGCTGGATGTGATGAAGTCTCTAGCTGTAACTTCTTCACCATTTCCTGTGAAGCTGCATTTGTACAGCTGCCACCATCCACAATGATCATGCAGACCTTTCCTTTCACAGTGCATCTTGTATGAAATAAGGCTTCTCTTTGTTCCTGTCCTGTCTCCATAGAAGAATTGTTAAGGGCTCTCCTTATCACCAATAGCTCTCCTTCATCAGGACCTTCCTCGACCTCATCATACACTGGATCAGACATCTCTCCTTCTGGATGTACTTCCTCTTCCTCCTCAACTTCAGGTTCAGCAAACCATGAAGCTTGGTAATCAACCAAGGTCACCACTCTCTTATTAGGACATTCTGAAGCTATATGCCCTAGTCCTTGACATCTGAAACATCTCCTGTTATCAGTAGCAATGAGGTTTGGGGTTCTTTGAGGAGCTGGGGGTTGTTTTTGTGAAGGGGTAGGTTGTTTTGTGGGATATCTTGGGGTAAAGGGGGTTCTTTGGGCTGTGAGGTAGGTTCTGGGATAGGTAAAGGGCTTGGGTAGTGGTTTGTAGGGGGTTTTCACAGAAAACTCCTTTCCTCTGGACCTTCTTTACAATTCTACCATGTGAGCCAGAGAACTAAGCTCATCTAAAGTAGTATAGGGATGCAGTTCCTCCACATTCCTAATTTCTTCATTCAATCCTGCAAGAAATCTCACCAGAACTTGAGTTTCATTCTCCTTGAGATCACACCTCAACAAAAGATGCTCAAACTCAAACTCCTTTGTGTATTCTTCCACAGACCTACTGCCTTGCACCAGATGTTGTAATTTCTCATAATTCTCCTTAAGATAATTCACAGGCAAGAACATAGACTTCAACTTTTCCCTCATCTGTTCCTAATTCTTAACTTTCTCTTTTCCCTTCTCTACTCTTCTCTTTTGTAGATTAGACCACCAGATTGAAGCATGTTTCTTTAGTTTCAGAGCAATAAGCTTAACCTTCTTCTCTTCAGAAACCTCCTTCAGATCAAAGACCCTTTCCACAGTCTACAGCCAGTCCAAGAACACCTCAGTGTCCACCTGACCTTCAAATTCAGGAATTTCCACCTTGAAATCTAATTTGTCATCCATTCCAGCCCTCCTTTGTCTAGTCCTGACTTTCTTACTTCCACTAGGACCCTCTTCTTCACCAAAAGGATTACTGGAATAAGTACTCCCTTCTTCTTCATAATCAGAGTCTTCCTTAAAGTTTTGTTTCTTCAAATATAAATAGTTCTTCAACTGATCTGTCAAATATTGAACCTGTTTCTCCAACTCAGCCCTCTCCCTAAGAGCTTGTTCAGCCACTTCCACGGCAGTTCTACTAGAAGACATCATGTAACCAGCAAGAAGCTCACCAAGAAAGTCACACAACTCTGATACCAAAGCTGATGTATGTGCAGACCAAAGGAAATCAGAGTGCACTGGCCTGGACTACACCAAGGACCTTACTGTCAAGTTTCTGTTCAACTTAAGCTCTTCCTAGGGATGGAATAGCATCAAGGAACGAAAAGCAAATAAAAGAAGATAGAAAAAACCTGTGTCTCTTACTGATACAGACCACACCACAGCAAGAAGCACAAGGGCAAACTCAATTCACACCACTAGATACAGACCACACCACCAGTAGCATAAACCGAGCTCTACTTAACACCTTCTAAGCTTGCCAAAGCTTAGTTACAGACAAGTAGAAACAATGGAGAGTTTTAGAGGCACTCACAAACCTACAGGAGCAAGCTCGACTGGTTTCTCATTCATTCACTCAAAGTTGAATGCACAAATACAAAAGGAGCTGCTTATATTGCTACTTTCAGCAAGTAGCTGGCTGTAACCGACTGATTAAGGCTTTCCTAAGCATTAGGAAACCTCTAATCTGCTTCTAAGCTAACTTAAGATACATAAGAAAGCTATTTAATACATAACTACACCAGATTATGCTAAGAAAACAGAAAAGAAATATAAATGTTGCTGATTGGATCAGAGTATGCCAGCAGCTGCTTATCGGGTTCCTTAGTCATGCTCCACTAAGTGTATTATAATCTTCTTTTAGCTGCTGAGGTTGCTGGTAATATTAGCAACTAAAGGACATTCGATTACTAGAATGAAAATGACCAAATGACCTCAATGCTGCTAAAAATGCTAACACTGTCCTTGCTGCATAATGTTGCCTGCACTTCAAGAACCAACTTGCAGTAGAAAATGCCCAAGGACATCAGTCACCTGCACTCCTCGAACAGTAGTAGTAAATGACCTTAGGAACACAGGGCAACCACCAAATGTCATTGCCTTATGTTACTGCAGCTTGTAATAGACCTTGAATGAGACATGGACCCTGATTTCATAGGTTGGGGATCTGCCAAGGTCCAATTGCACCAACTGGACTTAAGTTCTAAGGCCAAGGCTGCCTCCTTCACAAGATCCTGGGGTGATCACTTTGCTACCTCTAATTACTTCAAAACTACCCAAGGACCTGTCTGCCAAAATACTTCATGCTTGCTGCAGGAAGGACTTGATCCCTCCTGAATTCCCAGCTAAGTCCCATTGATTGAAGGACCTGCTAAGGACCTCAGGATGGAAAGTCCTCTCTTCTGTCCTTCTAGCTCGGCTAGCATTGCTGTTGTAGATGGACCTCCATCAATTTCCAAATAACTTTTACCAGACAATCTTACCGTTTCCATATTTTAAAGCGGGCGGGGCTTCCGTATTGCCCCTCGGAGTCAATAGACTCGCCAAAATATTCACAATACTTCAATTCCCAATCTCAATCAATCTCACGGATGACCATCGCAATCATTCTTTTCTCATTACATTTCACGGATGGCCATCGCAAACATACTTTCTCATCATCATCACAATCACATTCCGGATGGCCATCGCAAACATCATTCCAAACTACCAGGTGTAACCTGGTCTCCTGACAGTCTCACTCACAGGTGGTATTGGACCTGGTCTAGGCGAGACTGCCCGAACCCGCATTTTTCTCATAGCCTTTAATTAGTCAAATTTCATATCTCATATCATTTCAGTATCAACTAACATTTTCAAATTCAACATTTCCAAAACAATACTGCTAAACTACAATTTCCAAATCAACACACTTTCAACACAAAACCAAGGAATGTCCAATCTTTATCAAACAAAGATTAATCACTTTCTCAATCAAACAGACAGTCTAGTTTCATTTAAAGGTCCCCGTTGGGATGCAAGTTTCAAGACAACAGTAATATCAACAAAACAGTTCAAGGGCATCCAAAGGGAGTTAGGGCATAGACATTACCTGAACAACTGCTTTTTACTTCAACAATTACACACGGGAGCTACTATTTCGTCGTCTTGCTCGGACCTAAGATTCGAATATAAACTTCTAAAATTAATACTCGATCTCTAAAAAAGTTAGTTACACACAAATCCTACCATAACCGAACCTTAGCCTTTTCATATAAGTTAATTAGTCATGTAACAAGTACAACCATCACAACACCCCTTTTCCAAAGGTAATATAATACAATCGAAACAACACATTTAAAACCATAACCCGATACTAGTACCTTAGTAATAATATTACGTAAGGTTTCTGAACATAATATTCATATTACCATATAACCACATGAAGACTTTATAAAAACTTTCATACTAAAATATATGAAACTTTAATACTAAGACATATGAAACTTTAATAATACTAGTAACAATGAATTTCAAAATAATAACATGAACCCTAAAAAAAATAATAACATGAAATTAATGATATGAACTTTTATAATAATAATAACTTAAAAATATTAATACGAAACTTAATAATAATTTTACGAAAACTTATTAATAATAGGAAACTTAATAATAATAATACGAACTTACGAACTTAGTAATAATAGTAATACGGACCTCAATAACTTATGAAAACTAAATAATAAAATTACGAAACTAATTAATAAAATTATGAAACTAAATAATAAAATTACGAACTTAATAATAACTTCTAATATGAACTTACTAGTAGTAATAATATGAAATATCAAGACATTTAAACATCATTTAATCATATTAAACTCTAATAATATTCTAACAAAACTCCACTCATACAACCATAATATTACAACCCACCATGTCACCACCCTTCACCACTACACACACACATTTCAACACACACATTTTAACCCTAATAACCCTCGAACCCCTAACCCAACCTACACTCAATGCTATGCATACGTACACACACACTCTAGCATACATACATAACACTATCAACATGAATAGGAAAGAGAGAGAGAGAGAGAGAGTTATACTGAAGAGGGAGGGTGAGAGAGCTGAGTGGTGCTAAGGCGGTCGACGGTGGTGGCTCGGAGGTCGTTGGCGTCATGGCTCAGCAGTAGGAGCGAGACAGGAGCAACCCGAGTTGGAACAAGATGGAACAGAGGCTCGACAACTCGCCGGAGCGGGGGAACGGTCGTCGGCCAATCACTGGTATCCGAGGGCGTCGCCGGTGGTCAGAAGCAATGCCGGTGCTACGGTGGTGGAGGAGCAGTGCAGCTGGTCGGGGACAGAAAAGGGATGGAGCTGATGGGGGGTGTGGTTGGTGCGTCGAGCGGCGAAACAGACCGGCAGGGGTCCGGTGGTGGTCGGAAAAGGGTGGAGTGGTGGTCGCCGGTGAGCAAAGGATGGAAGGAGGTGGTTACGAGTGGTGGTGCGGTGGGAGCATTGGGGGTGTATAGTGGTGGTGTTGTCCGTCGGGAATGGAAGCAACAACAGTATAATATTGTACTATTAAAAAGAGAGAGAGAGAGAGAGAGAGAGAGTAGAACACGTGATTGGGAAGGAGGAAAATGGGTGGAGGAATTTTTGTGAATATCTGATGATTTGCAGCAGAAACCGTTGGGGGAAAAGACAAAAAGGAAAGATGAGTAGGGGCAAAAAATCGGGTTCGGGTCTTATCGGGTTCGGTCAATTCGGTATTCGGTCAAAAATCTCAAACCCTAACCCTGTTCAAATTTTAATTCGGACACATTTGTCAAACCCGAACCCGAACCTCGTTGACCGATTTTGTCCGATTGACCGAATTTTATAATTGATATTTTTATTCTTTTTCGTAATATATCTTGTGATTCTTGCCGAAAATAAGTAAATAATTCATTTTCCAATGGCAATGCAAAAGCAACATTAACTCTAATTCTAAATATCTATCAGACTATCACATCCTGTCCATAATTCATGCTGGCACTAGCAATATAGCATCCCTTGCTGCTTGTGTAACTTGTGTTGGTCACCTGGGTAAGCAAGCAAGCAACTGAACTACTGAAGCAAGTCTATAAGCTTAAGCCTTTAAGGCTTAAACTATACAAAACACCACATGATTGATGTCTCTAATGTGGTAGTAACATAAAACATAACAATTTATAAACCCCCCAAAGTTTATCAAAAGACAATCCAAAATATACACATCCATTTCAAAAGATTCACTCCACACTTGAACACTTCGAACTAATAAAAGTGAACTGCCTTTTGCCCTTATAAAGTTGGCAGTTGCATACCTAAATAAGAAACATAACACAATTAGACAAGATAAGAATGAAAATTGACATACATAACAAAGGACCATTAAAGAGGAATTGATACCATCATTCATCCAAGTCATTGGAAGACCCATGAGAAGTCGAGTCATTAAGATCCACGCTCATCAATTCATTGGCCAAATCATCATGTTCTCTATCCTCCTCTGTTTAAAAAGAAAAAAGAAAGAAAAAATTTCCATTATGCATCATTTTGAACAGAAATACAAATGGCTGTAAATTTTTAGGTCAAGAAAATAATTAACATTAATACCTTTAATGCCATAAAGCCAATTTCGGGTGCAAACCAAAGCCTCTACCGCTTCGGGAGATAAGGATGCTCTACTTGGTTTCAATATTCTACCACCAACACTAAAAGCTGCTTCCGAAGAGACTGAAGTAATAGGGATAGCCAATACATCCCGTGCAAGCTTTGAGAGAACCGGCCATCGTTGTTGAGACGACTTCCACCAATTTAGAACATCCAACTCTTTTGTCCTATCTTCGAGTTTTTCTTGCAAGTAATAATCCAACTCTGTCTTGGCTTCAATGAATGTAGCATTTCGGACATAATTATCAAAGTCATCCTTCCAAATTTCAAAGCAAATAAGAAAAGAAATGCATGAGAGATTGAGAGGTAGTAGTTAGAAAACAAGTTGTGCTGTATTAGAATGAAATTAAATATAAAAAGCTTACATTCGGATAAAATGAAGGAGTGCTCCCAGAGATAATTGCTTCTTGTTGCCTTGATGTGGGTTGAGGCATTTGATTCGTAGTGAACTTAGCCTTGTACTCATCAAAGAGAGCAAATAAAGCATCACGGACCATCTTAGTCTTTCTAGAACCTTCAACTTGCCCATAAATTTTGGTATAGGCATAATCAACAATCATCATCTTGAAGCGAGGGTCTAAAACAACCGCAACTCCCAATATCAAGTTACATTCTTGCCAATAGCTATCAAACTTTGATTGCATTCTCTTTACCATTCCACTTATGAATGGGTCACGATTCACAACCCCCTCCTGCAAGTTATGTTGTATAGCCCAAACTCCATGGAAGAACAAACAAGAAGCCGGATATTTGCTTCCCGAAAAGATATTGGTCAGCTCATAATAAAGCTTAAAAAACTCACAAAACACCTCAACTTGACACCATTCTTCACTTGATGGACAATATGTATAATGCTTGTCAATTATGACCAAATGAGACAAGACATCTTTATAAAATAAAGCACTTTCAAGAATGAGATATGTAGAGTTCCATCTAGTCACAATGTCTTGTTGCAATTTCCTCACACAAGTGACATTCTTATCCTTAGCCGCTTCAAGAAACTTGACACGCCTAGAAGGTCAACCTTTAACATACTTCACACTTTCCCTAACCTTATATATCACTTCATGAAGCTCCTCTAAACCCGCTTTCACAATCAAATTAATCACATGTGCAGCGCACCTCAATCTAAAAAATCGACCCCTCAAAACTAATGCACCTTTAGATGACAATTTAGACATATAAGACTCAACAAAGGTGTCATTGTTTGATGCATTATCAAGAGTTATAGCCATCAAATTTCGCTCAATGTTCCAACCCTTCTCCCCCAACAAATTTGCGAACTTGTCAGTGATGCGTGCACCATTATGTGGAGGAGGCAAGCAAGTAAAGCTCAGTATAAAACTTTGAAGATTCCAATCGTTGTCAATGAAATGAGCAGTTATACACATGTAAGAATCAGATGACATAGATGTCCAAAAATCAGAAGTAAGGGAAATCCTACTTTCATAACTACTCAACAAGTCCATCACCATACTTTTTCCCTTTTGATAAAGCTTAAACATATCGGCCTTACATGTGTTCCTAGTAATATGCTTCACATCTGGGTTTAAATATGTAGAGTAATCTCTAAGCACATCATACTCAACCACATTAAAAGGAAATTCATGCATAATAACCAACTTTGCCAAGTATTCCCGACACACAGATTGATCAATCTTTGCAGTTCTTAATGAGCCACTCTTATCCATAAGCATTTGTTTGAGATCATTTTGACCATGCAATTTCAAACAACCAGCTATATGTCGACTTAAGTTTGTTGTACCATACCTCCCATCACATATCATAATAGTTTTACAACCCTTGCACATACCCCTTTTGTACTCATCATCTTCAGGAAACGTGTAATCCCCTAACTCGTCCTCTTCCAAGTCTTCCAATAGCACAAAATGGTCCCAAACTTTCGATCGATTTTTCCTCTTCTTTGGTAAGGATGTACCTTCAGATTGATTGTATAAGAGTTTGACTTAGCATTATTCCCTTTAGGCTTAACTTTTACCTTGCTCCTCTGTGATGGCAAGCTATTATTTACTTCCTACAAAAGATTGCATACTAATAGTTAGCAATAATAGCAAATAAATGTAACAACCTAAGTATATATAGCTAAAGCAAAAGAAACACAAGGATGGATAAAGGATAGAGGCACTAACCATAACTTGATTTAAATCGAGTCAAGATCGATTGAGGCCATGAATCTGAATTTCAATAATTAAATATGAAAAGTGAAAGTCAAAAATCAGTAAAATCAAAAAGAGTAATTTCAAGATGACAAGATTGATTGAGGCCGCGAAAATGGAAGATTGTGCAGCAAATACAGACATAATCAAAGAAGTTGATATTGAAGTCCATATACAGGTTTCAAATATCCAGAAAGACGAGTTAGAGTCAGAACAAACCTCTGATTTTAAGTCTGACGAAACATCAGGAATCTGTGGAGTAGACAAAACCAGTGCAGGACCTTTCGAACCTGAAGAACATCGAGTAGTTCAGAGTTATCCCTCATAGAATCGCTAGTATAATAAACTTTAAGTTTAATACAAGTTTTTTCTATACTTACTGATTTAATTATCAGAAGAGGAAGAAGAGAAGAAGGTGAGGTCGTACGCTGATGCCGTCGGCGTGGGTTATAGTGAGCGCGCATCACGCAGCAGATCGAGACAAGGACGGCCGGACAAGGGTGAAAACTGAAACTGAAAAGTGAAGATGGAGGGCTGAAGACTGGAAGAGTCGAAGAGAATCAGAGAGATAAAGAAGAAAGATGGAGGAGAGACAGGGACGGGCGGACGGCTGTAGGGTTTTAGGATTTTATAGTTGAGAATTTTAGGTTATTTTCAATTAGAAATTTGGGCCTTGTAAAATGATCATAAATAGATGTAAAGTTAGGCTGTTAGGGTTTCCCCATTTTCTTTAGAAAATTCGTTCAACCCGAACCCGTTTTTCTAAACCCGAACCCGACCCGGTTTTATTCGGTCAATTACCGAATGACTGAATTTTCAAATTCGGTCAAATAGCCATGTCCAATACCCGATTTTTTCGGGTCGGTAAAATTCGGACCATCGGGTCGGTCAGATTTTTGCCGGCCCTAGATGAGAGAGAATAGGATAGAATTAATCAACGTTGCGGCTAAAGGTAAGAATTTAGGATATTTATAGAGGGAGAAAATTAGGGTAAAATTTGTACAAATTAAACCTAAGTGTTAGTAACACCCTTCAAAAATTAATCTTTTCCTAAAACAACACCTTTCCTTAAACATTTTTTTACAGACCGATCCCAATTAATTTTAACCGATAACCAAAAAGTCTCTAACTGATATTATTCGATCAATTAAAAAAAAAAATCTAAGAGTCTCACTCGCGGTCCTATAAGCTCCACGTGATAACAACTCATATAAATAAATAGAAAATAACGCACGTCAGGAATTTTAACGGTATGAATAATAGCATTTTTCGAGGTTTTACATAAAATATTTAACAATGAAATTTGAAAAACATGTAAATTAATGCTGACTGATACGTTAAAATTGCCCCTCAAAAAAATTTTTGGGTTCGAAAATATCCCCAATATGTTCAAATTGTGAACTAAATGAGTAATTCTTCCTTGGTAACCCCAATATGTTCAAATTGTGAACTAAATTATTATTGCTTCCCTCCGATTTTCCCTTCTTAAATCTCCCAAGTCACCACCATTAGGATCATTCATCTTCTTCATCCCTCTCGACATTCCTTTATTCTTCATCCTCCTACCACCCATTACAATTTCCTTTCCTTCTCTCTCAATTTTCCGACAATGGATGGCCAATAACTCAAACAATGGCGCACCCAAGACATGTAAAAGTTGCCTTTGCTACTCCGCAGCCCGTTTTACATGTATTTGGCCTTGGTGAAAATGTGGCGTCATCTTCGTGTTAATCATCTAACAATAGTTGAAAACTCAACCCTTCCTCCATGACGATGCCTTATCCTGTTTTTTTTTTTTTTTTGGGGTAACCTGGTAAAATTGTTGGGTTACTTGTGATATCAGATAAAATTCATTTTAAGGGCATTTTTTTTTATTGTTATAGAAACTGAATGTTACTATTGACCAGGTGAATAGTAGAGGGGCATTTTTTCAATTTTTTGTAACTTCAGGAGCAAATTGTTATGAAAATTAAAACTATTATAACTGTTAAGAATCTGACATTGAAACTGGAGAGGCGTTTTTCTAATTTTTCAAAACTAAAGAGTCGTTTTCCTAATTGTTTGAAACTGATGGGGCTGTCTTTTGAAACTGAAGTAATACTGTTTTTTGAAACGTAAACACTGCCATAGAAACTATTAAATTGTTTTTAACCTGATATAAAATATTTAACAATGAATATTGAAAAACAAGTAAATTAATGCTGACTGATACGTTAAAATTGCCCTTCAAATTTTATTTGGGTTCTAAAATACCCCCAGTCTATTCAAATTGAGAACTGAATGAGTTTTTTTTCCTTGGTAACCCCATAACTGATTAAACAACTACTACGGGAGTTAATGATTATTAATGCTTCCCTCCGATTTTCTCGTTCTTAAATCCCTCAAGTCACCACCATCATGATCATTCATCTTCTTCATCCTTCTTGACCATTCCTTTTTTCTTCATCCTCCTTCCACCCATTACCATTTCCTTTCCTTCTCTCTCAATTTTCCGATAATGGATGGCCAATAACTCACAAACAATGGCGCACTCAGGACATGTAAAAGTTGCCCCTGCTACTCCGCAACCCGTTTTACCTGTGCTTGGTCATGGTGATAATGTGGCGTCATCTCCGTTTTAACCATCTAACAATAGTTGAATACTCAGCCCCTCCTCCATGACGATGCCTTATTAAGGAAACACCGTCAGATTTTCCTTTTTTTTTGGGTAACTTGATAAAATTGTTGGGTTACATGTGATAACAGATAAAATTCATTATAATGGCTTTTTTTATTATTATAAAAACTGAACTAGTATTATTGATCGGGTGAATAGTAGAGGAGCATTTTTTCAAATTTTTTGTAACTTCAGGAGCAGATTATTAAGAACATTAAAACAATCATAACTATTCAGAATCTGACATTGAATCTGGAGAGGCGTTTTGCTAATTTTTTGAAACTGAAGGGGCGTTCTTCTAATTGTTTGAAACTAAAGGGCTATTTTTTGAAACTGAAGTAATACTGTTTTTTTGCAACTTAAACACTGCCAAGGAAACTCTTAAATTGTTTTCAACAAGAAATAAAATATTTAAAAACGAAATTTGAAAACAGGTAAATTAATGTTGACTAATACGTTAAAATTATCCCTCAAAATTTTTTTTGGGTTTCAAAATACCCCCAATCTGTTCAAATTGTGAACTAAATGGGTTTTTCTTCCTTGGTAACCCCATAACTGATTAGACAACTGCTGGGGGAGTTAATGATTATTAATGCTTCTCTTCGATTTTCCCGTTCTTAAATACCTCAAGCCACCACCATCACGATCATTCATCTTCTTCATCTTTCTCGACCATTCTATTTTTCTTCATCTTCCTTCCACCCATTACAATTTCCTTTCCTTTTCTCTCAATTTTCCGACAATGGATGTTCAACACGTCACAAACAATGGCGCTCCTAGGGCATGTAAATGTTGCCCCTGCTACTCCGCAACCTGTTTTACCTGTATTTGGCCATGGTGAAAATGTGACGTCATCTCCGTGTTAATTATCTGACAATAGTTGAAAACTCAGCCCGTCCTCCATGACGATGGCTTATCAAGGAAGCATGGTCAGTTTTTCATTCTTTTTTTTTTTGGTCACTTGATAAAATTGTTGGGTTTCCGGTGATAACAGAAAAGTTTCATTTTAATGACATTTTTTTTATTATTATAGAATCTGAACTGGTATTTTTGATTAGGTGAATAGTAGAGGGGCGTTTTTCAAATTTTTTGTAACATTTTGGAGCAGAATATTATGAACATTAACACTATTATAACTATTAAAAATCTAACATTGAAACTTGAGGGCGTTCTTCTAATTTTTTGAAACTGAAGGAGCATTTATCTAATTGTTTGAAACTGAAGGGTAGGGCTATTCATAGTCAAGTTCGGGCCGAAAAAGGGACTAGACTGGACTGGACCGAATGGATCGACAGAAGTTCGATCCTATCCTCGATCCAGGAAATTTTGATGTTCGATCCTCAGTCCAGCCCATGGACCGAACTGAAGGACTGAAGTTACTAAATATATAGGGGTTCTTTATGCATAGTCAAGTCCGAAATGGACCAAGTACTGGACCGAAACAAAGTTCGGTCGGTTCAGTCCCAAACCAAACTATTTTTCGTTCCAGTCCTCGGTCCAACTTTGTCCTCTAATTCGGTCCACGCTCCATTCGGTCCAGTCCAATTCAATCCAGTCCGGGAACGAGAAACAACCCTACTGAAGGAGCAATTTTTTTAAAACTGATGTAGTACTGTTTTTTGAAACTTAAACACTGCGATGGAATTTCTTAAATTGTTTTTATCCTTAAATAAAATATTTAACAATGAAATAAATTTTTAACAATGAAATTTGAAAAACAGGTAAATTAATGTTGACTGATACTTTAAAATTGCCCCTCAAAATCTTTTTTGTTTTTTGATCATGTGAATAATAGAGAGGCATTTTTTCAAACTTTTTGTAAACTCAAGAGCAGATTATTATGAACATTAAAACTATTATAAAATTTAGAGTCTGACATTGAAACGGGAGGGGCGCTTTTCTAATTTTTCGAAATTGAAGGGACATTTTTCTAATTGTTCGAAACTGAAGGGGCTATTTTTTGAAATTGATGTAATACTGTTTTCTGAAACTTAAACACTGCCATGGAAATTCATAAATGTTTTTTAACCTGAAATAAAATATTTAACAATGAAATAAAATAGTTTAAAATGAAATTTGAAAAACAGGTAAATTAATGCTGACTGATACGTTAAAATTGCACCTCAAAGTTTTTTTTGGGTTCCAAAATACCCTCAATCTGTACAAATTGTTAATTGAATAAGTTTTTCTTCCTTGGTAACCCCATAATTGATTAGACAACTGCTACAGGAGTTAATGATTATTAATGCTTCCCTCCGATTTTCCGCTTCTTAAATCCCCCAAGTCACCACCATCAGGATCATTGATCATCTTCTTCATCCTTCTCGACCATTCCTTTTTTCTTCATCCTCCTTCCACCCAATTACAATTTCCATTCCTTCTCTCTCAATTTTCCGATAATGGATGGCCAATAACCCACAAACAATGTCGCACCCAGGGAATGTAAATGTTGCCTCAGCTACTCCGCAACCCGTTTTACCTGTATTTGGCCATGATGAAAATGTGGTGTCATCTCCATGTTAATCATCTGACAATAGTTGAAAAAACAGCGTTTCCTCCATGACCATACCTTATCAAGGAAGCATCATCAGTTTTTCATTCGTTTGTTTTGGGTAACCTCATAAAATTGTTGGGTTACCTGTGATATCAGGCAAAATTCATTTTAGACACATTTAGTGATTATTATAGAAACTGAACTTGTATTATTGATCAGGTGAATAGTAGATTGCGTTTTTCAAATTTTTTGTAACTTCAGGAGCACATTATTATGAACATTAAAACAAATATATCTATTAAGAACCTGACATGGAAACTGTAGGGGCGTTTTTCTAATTCTTTGAAACTGAAGGGCGTTTTTCTAATTTTTTGAAACTAAAGGGACTATTTTTTGAAACTGATGTAGTACTTTTTTTTAAGATTGGTTACCCCATAAAAGATTGGACAACTGTAGGGGGAGTTAATGATTATTATTGCTTCCCTCCGATTTTCCCCTTCTTAAATCCCTCAAGTCAAAACCAGCAGGATCGCTCATCTTCTTGATCATTCTCGGCCATCCCTTTTTTCTTCATCCTCCTTCCACCCAATTACAATTTCCATTCCTTCTCTCTCAATTTTCCGACAATGGATGGCCAAAAACCAACAAACAAAGTTTTTTTTGGGTTCCAAAATACCCTCAATCTGTACAAATTGTTAATTGAATAAGTTTTTCTTCCTTGGTAACCCCATAATTGATTAGACAACTGCTACAGGAGTTAATGATTATTAATGCTTCCCTCCGATTTTCCGCTTCTTAAATCCCCCAAGTCACCACCATCAGGATCATTGATCATCTTCTTCATCCTTCTCGACCATTCCTTTTTTCTTCATCCTCCTTCCACCCAATTACAATTTCCATTCCTTCTCTCTCAATTTTCCGATAATGGATGGCCAATAACCCACAAACAATGTCGCACCCAGGGAATGTAAATGTTGCCTCAGCTACTCCGCAACCCGTTTTACCTGTATTTTGCCATGGTGAAATGTGGCGTCATCTCCGTGTTAATCATCTGACAATAGTTGAAAACTCAGCGCTACCTCCATGACGATACCTTATAAGGAAGCATCGCCAGTTTTTCATTCTTTTTATTTTGGGTAACCTGATAAAATTGTTGGGTTACCTGTGATATCAGGCAAAATTCATTTTAGACGCATTTTTTTAATATTATAGAAACTGAACTGGTATTATTGATCAGGTGAATAGTAGTTTGCGTTTTTCAAACTTTTTGTAACTTCAGAAGCACCTTATTATGAACATTAAAACTAATATATCTATTAAGAACCTGACATTCAAAACTGTAGGGGCGTTTTTCTAATTCTTTGAAACTGAAGGGGCGTTTTTCTAATTTTTTTAAACTAAAGGGACTATTTTTTGAAACTGATGTAGTACTTTTTATTTTAAATATAAACAATGCGATGGAATCTCTTAATTTGTTTTTATCCTAAATTAATATATTTAACAATGAAATAAATTATTTAACAATGAAATTTGAAAAACAGGTAAATTAATGGTGACTAATACGTTAAAATTGCCCCTCAAAATTTTTTTTGGGTTCCAAAATTCCCCCAATCAGTTGAAATTTTGAACTTAATAGGTTTTTCTTCCTTCGTAACCCCATAACTGATTAGACAACTGCTAGGGGAGTTAATGATTATTAATGCTTCCCTCCGATTTTTCGCTTCTTAAATCCCCTAAGTCACCACCATCAGGATCATTGATCATCTTCTTCATCCCTCTTGATCATTCCTTTTTTCTTCATCCTCCTTCCACCCATTACAATTTCCTTTCCTTCTCTCACATTTTTCGGACAATAGATGGGCAACAACTCACAAACAATGGCGCACCAAGAGCCTGTAAAAGTTGCCCCTGCTACTCTGCAAGCCATTTTACCTGTATTTGGCCTTGGTGATTATGTGGCGTCATCTCCGTTTTAATCATCTAACAATAGTTGAAAACTCAGCGCCTCCTCCATGACGATGCCTTATTAAGGAAACATCGTCAGATTTTTTTTTTTGGGTAACCTGATAAAATTGTTGGGTTACCTGTGATAACAGATAAAATTCATTTTAATGGAATTTTTTTTTTATTATAGAAACTGAACTGGTATTATTGATTAGGTGAATAGTAGAGGGGCGTTTTTCAAATTTTTTGTAATATTTTGGAGCAGATTATTATGAACATTGACACTATTATAACTATTAAAAATTTAACATTGAAACTGGAGAGGCGTTCTTCTAATTTTTTGAAACTGAAGGAGCATTTTTCTAATTGTTTGAAACTAAAGGGTAGGGCTATTCATAGTCCAGTTCGGACCGAAAAAGGAATTAGACCGGACCGGACCGAGGACTAGACCGAATAAATCGACGGAAGTTCGGTCCTGTCCTCGGTCCAGGAAATTTTGATGTTCGATCCTCAGTCCAGCCCATGGACCGAACTAACAGACAGAAGTTACTAAATATATAGGGGTTCTTTATGCATAGTCCACTCCGGATTGGACCAAGTACTGGACAAAAACAAAGTTCGCTCGGTCCAGTCCCGGTCCAAACTATTTTTCGTTCCAGTCCTCAGTGCAGCTTTGTCCTCTAATTCGGTCCACGGTCCATTCGGTCCAGCCCAATTCGGTCCAGTCGGGGATCTATGAACAGCCCTACTGAAGGAGCTATTTTTTAAAACTGATGTAGTACTGTTTTTTGAAACTTAAACACTGCGATTGAATTTCTTAAATTTTTTATCCTTAAATAAAATATTTAACAATAAAATAAATTATTTAACAATGAAATTTGAAAAACAGGTAAATTAATGTTGACTGATAAGTTAAAATTGTCCCTCAAAATCTTTTTTGTTTTCCAAAATACCCCGAATATGTGCGAATTGTGAACTGAATGAGTTTTCTTCCTTGGTAACCCCATAACAGATTGGACAACTGTAGGGAGAGTTAATGATTATTATTGCTTCCCTCCGATTTTCCCCTTCTTAAATCCCTTAAGTCACAACCATAAGAATCATTCATCTTCTTGATCCTTCTCGACCATTCCTTTTTTCTTCATCCTTCTTCCACCCAATTACAATTTTCATGTCTTCTCTCTCAATTTCTCGACAAATGGATGGCCAATAACTCACAAACAATGTCGCACCTAGGGCATGTAAATGTTGCCCCAGCTTATCCGCAACCCGGTTTACCCGTATTTGGCCATGGTGAAAATGTGGCGTCAGATCCGTGTTAATCATCTGACAATAAATGAAAACTCAGCGCTTCCTCCATGACGATACCTTATAAAGGAAGCATCGTTAGTTTTTCATTCTTTTTATTTTGGGTAACCTGATAAAATTGTTGGGTTACCTTTGATATCAGGAAAAATTCTTTTTAGACGCATTTTTTGATTATTATAAAAACTTAATTGGTATTATTGATGAGGTTAATAGTAGTTTGCGTTTTTCAAATATTTTGTAACTTCAGGAGCACATCATTATGAACATTAAAACTAATATATCTTTTAAGAACCTGATATTGAAACTGTAGGGGCGTTTTTCTAATTCTTTGATACTGAAAGGACGTTTTTCTAATTTTTTGAAACTAAAGGGAAAAAATTTTTAAACTGATGTAGTACTTTTTTTCTAAAACTTAAATAATGCGATGGAATCTCTTAAATTATTTTTATCTTAAATTAATATATTTAACAATGAAATAAATTATTTAACAATGAAATTTGAAAAATAGGTAAATAATGCTGACTGATACGTTAAAATTGCCCCTCAAATTTTTTTTGGGTTCCAAAATACCCCCAAAATGTTCAAATTGTTAACTGAATGAGTTTTTTCTTCCTTGGTAACCCCATAACTGATTAGACAACTGCTAGGGGAGTTAATGATTATTAATGCTTCCTTCCGATTTTTCGCTTCTTAAATCCCCCAAGTCACCACTATCAGGATCATTGATCATCTTCTTCATCCTTCTCGACCATTCCTTTTTTCTTCATCCTCCTTCCACCCATTACAATTTCCTTTCCTTCTCTCACATTTTTCGGACAAAGGATAGGCAACAACTCACAAACAATGGTGCACCCAGAGCCTGTAAAAGTTGCCCTTGCTACTCCGCAACCCGTTTTACCTGTATTTGGTCTTGGTGATTGTAAACACAAATTTCTAGTCTAAAATAAAAAAGACAGGAAATTGAGAAACAAATTAATTTGTATTAATATTTGAATGTATGTAGGTACAATCTCTGTATTTTATACAATAATGATGATCCTTCGATTCAATCTCCTTGAGTCTTGGATGAGTTGAGGGCGTGGACGCTTGATCTCGATCTCGGATGCAGGTTGAGCTGAAGAACTCTTGTAGTAGATCTTGAGCTGAAGGTCTTGAGCGTTGATCTCCTTGATGCTTGGTAGCTGGAGGTTGCTTAACAGTCTGTAGGTTGACTGTCGGTTGCAGTTCTTCAAGTTCTTGGATGCGAGGGCTTGAATGCTTGATCTCGATCGATGAACTAGACGAGGAAGACAACTGCAATCTTTGATGCGAAGAACAGAAGTTGTTGAACTAGCCGACGTTAGTCCTTGTCGCTTGTCGCTTGTCGCTGGAGAGCGTCTGCAGTTCGATCTTCTGAAGGCTTTGCAGGTCTTGCTCAAGAACTCTGAAACAGCTCTTGATCTTGACGCAGTAGAGGCTTGAAAACTGGATCTTGAGCTTCAACAGACTTCGATCCTTGGCGCTTGGGAGCTGGAGGCCGCTTGCTGTTCGAGCTTCTGAATTCTCTGAAGTGCAGAATGTCGAATGCCGCCGGTGTAGTCTGCAGTGTCTCTGAGGTTGAATATGAAGGGGGAGGGCCTCTATTTATAGGATTTGGAGGCCTAGGATTGCTTAGGGTTTGAGTCGGACTTTGGGCTTGAGCCCAAATTAATTAATTAAAGAAATAATTATTATTTTCTGCATCATCTTGACACATGGCAGACTCTAATTGGTCGGATTTTAACTCCATCTAATTTTTACTGGGTGGGTCCGTCGGGGTCAGTTTGACACATGGCAGCTTGCAATTGGCCAATAAAAATTAATTTAATTTCCACGTATCATTTTTTAGTTGGTTGATAAATTTCTGCCTCCTACAGATGCCCCCTTCGAGAGTCATCCGCGTACATGAATTTTGAGTGTTTGAAACGGTTGGTCTCGAATATTTGATCGCCACCAGGGTTGAGCAAAACAGCCGAACGAACTACTGCGTCATTTTTCGTTGATTTTCCTTTTTCTATTATTTTTTTTGCATAAAGGAATATTCAATGTGTCAGTTCTATTCTTTCAAGATATATTTGAGCTTCATTCTCAGTAGGAGTCTTCAACAGCGAGATTTCTATAAACATGGGATTGTTTGGACTCCATTCTTTTCTTCTTTTTTTAAATTTTTTTTTTATTATCCATCTCACAAGCTAATCAAATAAAACTCTTGGTATTTAGAATTGGAGTAGGACTCCAACTCTCCAAGAATGAACAAGTCATTAAATTCACAAGCTAATCAGATGATTATATAAAGGGGTCTTCTGCACATATTCCTTCATCCCCATCCTCTTCAATTCCTGCTTTGTGATTTAATAATTCGATTATCTCCTTCTGACCTTTCCTTTTCCTCTTCTTCTTCGTTTTTTTTATGAACAGAGAACAACCAGCCTTCGAGGAATTATAGCATCATGAACACATCACTTGATATGGAAAATAGGAAATTTCTGATTGAGTTTCGTCAAGAACACTGTTTAAAGTCTCTTATTTCACTTCTCTTTTTTTAAAAAGTTAATATTTTTCTTTTTTTTTTTTCCGATCACACTTGCTGAATGCGAGTCTCCCTTGCTATTTTATTTTTCTGTTCCAGGATAATCACAGTTAACAGCATGCCAGCATCCAATAATCAAATAAAATCCTTTTCAGGATGGAGTTGATTAATTGGAGTAGGACTGGAAGACTAATCCTTTATCTTCTCCGTAATTTTTACTGCAAACTATAAATTTGATACAGGGAATAAGCTGTTGCAGAATCCTGAATCTATGCTTCTTCTTTGATATCATCATTGATCCAAAAACATCTTGATTATTCTTCCTATTCCGTATGCGCTTGGTGGGCTCCACCCATTTTTCAATGCAGATATGTGTGCGAGCTTGACCTCATTTTCCTTTGCTTTTTCTCCTTTTTTTTTACAAGAATTTTTTTGTGGGCCATAATGCTCTTTTTTGTTTACTCATACCACAAATCCCACATTTGGAGCACGTGACTTTCTAGTCACAATTTTATTTATTTATTTTTACTTTTTCCTTTTTTTTTACTTTTTCATTATTTTTTTACTAACACTAAATTTTGTTTTTCTTTTATCTCAACATTTTTTTTCTCTTTTTTTTGTAGGTGAGTGAGAATTCATCTTGACTGCTACCTGTCTTATTTTTGGAGTTTATTTCTGCTATTGCTAGTGTATTGCCTACTCCTGGGTCTCTTAGAAACGTTAGTCACAAGTCTCTTTTTTTTGGAGTTTATGCTATTGCCAGTGTATTTCTGCTATTGCCAGTGTATTGTCTTATTTTTGGAGTTTATTTCTGCTATTGCCAGTGTATTGCCTACTCCTGTCTTATTTTTTGTAGGTGAGTGAGAATTCATCTTAACGAAAAGTTGTCCAAGACAAGTCTCTTAGAAACGTTAGTACAGTCTGGGTCGACGGAGTCATTGCTTCGCTACAAGTGGAACACTCCTCAGCGTACTGACGTAGAGTGGTCACAGACTTACTCTCTTCAGATCGCTTCAGGTCGATCGTACGCTGTCACAAGTCGAACACTCCTCAGAGACGTTCTGATGTATTAGACATCTTTGAGGTGTCTCTTTTCAGAACTGACCTGGGCCGATGGAGCCGCCATCGTATTTACTCCTCGGGGACGTTCTGATGTATTAGACATCTTTGAGGTGTCTCCTTTCAACGTCGTTGCATCGTCACAAGTGGAACACTCCTCAGGAATGTTTTGATGCATTAGACATTTTTTAGATGTCTCTTTTTAGAACTGACCTGAGTCGACGGAGTCATCATCGCCAAGTGGAGTACTCCTCGGTGACGTTCTGATGTATTAGACATCTTGAAGTGTCTCTTTTTCAGAACTGACCTGGGTCGACAGAGCCGTCATTGTGTTTACTCCTCGGGGACGTTCTGATGTATTAAACATCTCTAAGGTGTCTCTTTTCAGAACTGACCTGGGTCGACAAAGCCGCCATCGTGTTTACTCCTCAAGGATGTTCTGATGTATTAGACATATTTGAGATGTCTCTTTTCAGAACTGACCTGGGTCGAAAGAGTCAACGCCATCGTGTTTACTCCTCAGGGATGTTCTGTTGTATTAGACATCTTTGAGGTGTCTCTTTTCAGAACTGACCTGGGTCGACAGAGTCAACGTGTTTACTCCTCGGGGACGTTCTGATGTATTAGACATCTTTGAGGTGTCTCTTTTCAGAACTGACCTGGGTCGACGGAGTCATCATCAGGTTTACTCCCTTGGCTGCTGGCGTAGAGTTGTCTTAGACAACTCTCTCAAAAACGACAGTACAGTCAGGGTCGATTGAGTCATCACTTGGCCTCAAGTGGAATACTCCTCAGCTTCCTGGCGTAGAGTTGTCCTAGGCAGCTCTCTCAAAAAGGACAGTAGAGTCTGAGTCGACTGATTCGTCATCGATTTACAGAAAGGACGTCGCCAGCTGGTTTGTCCCCAATATTGATTTGAATGAGACATTGACGTCGCTAACTTGAACGAGTCTACCGCTTAGCCAAAAGAGTGCACCACAGATTTGAAGGACTCACCTTGGAGCAGAATTCAACCAACATGACTAGGATGCCCCCATATTGCATGCTTGAAGGAAGTTGCCAACCAGCATCAGTATTTCATTGATGGTGCTGACTTGAAGTAAACCACTAACAAGAAGATCTTGGCAAGCTAGAGTGCGGCTTGAAAGCCTACAATCATAATGACTTGGAAGTCAGTGTATTTCTTGTACTTTTGACTTGAAAGTATTTATTGTGATGACGCAAAAGTCTTTAAAATTTGATTTTGACGACTTTGGATGATTTGGAAGTCTTCATTTTTTGATGACTTGGAAGTCGGTGGGTTTGATGAATTAAGAGTCTTGAAGTTTGTTGACTTAAAAGTCTTTGGATTTGCTGACTTAGGAGTCGTATGCATTGTTGACATGGAAATCTCGAACTTTATTGACTTGGGAGTCATGATTTTTTCCTTGACTTGTGAGTCCTTGTGTTTTGTTGATTTGAGTTTGGTTGACTTGTAAGTCTTTCATTTTATTGACTTGGGAGTCAGGAGACTTGTTGGTGCGAGATTTGACTGACTTGGAAGTCTTCAATTTTTGTTGACTTGGAAGTCTTTAATTTTTGTTGACTTGGAAGTTGGTGAATTTGGTGACTTGAGAGTCTTGAAATTTGTTGACTTGAAAGTCTCAAATTTTGTCAATTCATGACCCTTTTATTTTTTTTCTATGTTATGACTTTATTTGGGTTTGGACCCCAAATTGCCTATGTAGCTTATGGATGAAACACCCATAAGGATCAAGCCAAACGTAGTTCAAATTTAAAGATGGAGAAATGAAATTTTTTATTTATTAATTTAGCCGTACACAGTTTATACTCTTGCGGGCAGGAGTATTACAATGATGAAAATGAAAGGAACTCAAATGCAAATGAACTGAAAATGATTTTTTTTTTTGTTGTGTGTGTGAACAGTTTAGGCTCTTGTTCAGGAGCTAATCTTCACTTTCCTAGATTTTTACCGGGAAGAAGAAAGCGTCTCCTCTCGTACAAACTCTTCGTCGACGTTGTTTTTGCTTTGATGACCAGTAAAGATCATAGTGCGTCTCTTCACCCTAAGGGATCCTTCAGTCTGTACTTCCAACGTTGAATACCGCTTCATGCGAGATGGGATGGTGCTTTGAACTTCGTTGATGACTCCAAGGCGGCTGAATACAAAGCTCTGTTCCTTAGGGGGTTGTGAATTTGACACCTCTTCAGTCTGTTTGATCCTTGACAATAGAGCTGACTTGGATCTCGAACCATCCTTGATCCTACTGAAAACCGAGGCTTTGAGCTCTCCTCGACACCCTATCCGCTCAAAGACAGATGCCTGTTTGCAGGAAGCTGCTAGTCCCAACCTATCGAACACAGAGAGCTTTGACTTAGGCTGATGCTCAATTCCTTCGTTATCATCTTCTTCGATCTCGAAGCAGGAGACCACGTTCACAGTTGCAACATTGTTAACTTCTTCAAAGAAGTACTTCGAAAAGTATTCCTCCAGCTTGACAGGAACACTAGGGCCTCGCTCAGGCAACTCAGTTGAACCCACTCCTTGTTTCTTGATGACTTCAAGCCTTTTGCTCTCCATCGAAGGTTGAGGATTGCTACTTCTCCTTTGTTGCTTACTTTGACGAGGCGATGTTGTTTGGACTTTACTTTGCCCCCTAGTCTTCATTCGAGACATTGAGCTCCATCTTTCCTCTTCACCAAAAGCTTTTGAGGCTTGCTCATGTTCATCTTGAGGAGCCTGGACTAGTACAGCAAGAGGAACTGGTTTTTGGCATCCAAATTGAATCATCAGGAATTCGTTTCTCCTAGCCGAAACTGGATGTGCTGAAACGTAATTGGCTTCGACGTTATCATCCAAGTCCAATATTATTTTTCCCTCCTTAGCTAGCTTCATGATGCGCTCCTTCAGTGTGATACACTTCTCAAGAGGGTGACTAACTACTCTATGATAGCGGCAATATCTTGGGTCTGTGGTTCTGCCCGCCTCTTCCAACCTTTTTGGTTGTGGGAGTTCAATAATTCCCTTTTCCAACAAGTCGTCTAGCATCCCTGACAAGTCCGAGTCCGGAAACGGGTACTTCTTTTTCTTGAAGCTCCTTCAATGTAGGACGCTTCCTTTCAGCATCTTTCTGTTTCTTCCTTTTTGGTTTAGGCTTGGAAGAGATTCGTACTGGCTCACAAGCAGAAATAGCTATGGACTCCTCTTTTGAAGTTTTCGATGGCTTGCCATTCTTCTTATACTTATCATCATTCCTTGCATCATATGAAGATGAAGATTTTCCCCGTCGACTTGCTATAGTGATCTCCATATCATGTGCCTTGGTTGCTAATTCCTGGAAGGTTTTTGGTTCGACCATCTTGAGGATGTAGAGTAACTCCCAGTGCATACCTTGAGCGCACATATCGACAGCTGAAGCTTCGGTGAGGCGATCCTTACATTCAAGACTAAGAGCCCTCCAATGATGGATATATTCAAGTACTGGCTCGCCCTCCCACTGTCTGGTATTTGTCAACTCTGTCATGCTGACGACTCGTTGAGCGCAGTAGAACCTGTTGAGAAACTCTTGCTCCATTTGCTCCCAACAATTGATAGATTCAGGCTCTAGATCTGTATACCAGTCGAATGCGATCCCCTTCAGAGAGCGGACGAATTGCTTCACTAGCCGATCTCCTTCCGTGCCAGCATTACTACAAGTCTCGATGAAATGTACAATGTGTTGCTTAGGGTTACCCTTTCCATCAAACTGGTTAAACTTAGGGGGCTGATATCCTCGTGGCATTCGAAGGGCGTCGATCCTTTTCGTGTTTGGCTTCATGTACAAGTGAGTCCTGTTTGATCCTTCTCCGAGTTGAGCCCGCACTGCATTTGCCACTAAGTTTTGAATCTGCTCCACAGTCAGTGATTCTGAAGATGAATTACTCTTCTTGTCTTCCCCATCACCATCACCATCACCCTTGAAAGACTCTTTGTCAGATTCCTCTTTGTCGGAATCTTCATCGGAGTCTTGATAGGGACGATTCTCAATTTTCTTCATCAGTTTTGTGATTTGCTCGCTTTGTTCGTTAATCTTCTTGTCTTTCTCTTCACTTTCCCTGGCGAGCATGTTTAACATAGCCTCAAGTACAACTATCTTTGCTTCCATGTTGACGGCCATTACGTCACTTGAATCGAATGTCGAATTTGACTTCTTGGAGAAAGAGATGAGAGGCAGAGATGTCCCACCGAGTGTGCCAAATTTGTAAACACAAATTTCTAGTCTAAAATAAATAAAGACAGGAAATTGAGAAACAAATTAATTTGTATTAATATTTGAATGTATGTAGGTACAATCTCTACATTGAATACAATAATGATGATCCTCTGATTCAATCTCCTTGAGTCTTAGATGAGTTGAGGGCGTGGACGCTTGATCTTGATCTTGGATGCAGGTTGAGCTGAAGAACTCTTGTAGTAGATCTTGAGCTGAAGGTCTTGAGCGTTGATCCCCTTGATGCTTGGTAGCTGGAGGTTGCTCGAAGTCTAACAGTCTGTAGGTTGACTGTCGGTTGCAGTTCTTCAAGTTCTTGGATGCGAGGGCTTGAATGCTTGATCTTGATCGATGAATTAGACGAGGAAAACGACTGCAGTCTTTGATGCGAAGAACAGAAGTTGTTGAACTAGCCGATCTTAGTCCTTGTCGCTTGTAGCTGGAGAACGTCTGTAGTTCGATCTTCTGAAGGCTTTGCAGGTCTTGCTCAAGAACTCTGAAACAGTTCTTAATCTTGACGCGGTAGAGGCTTGAAAACTCGATCTTGAGCTTCAGCAGACTTCGATCCTTGGCGCTTGGGAGCTGGAGGCCGCTTGTAGTTCGAGCTTCTGAATTCTTTGAAGTGCAGAATGCCGAATGCCGCCGGTGTAGTCTGCAGTGTCTCTGAGGTTGAAAATGAAGGGAGAGGGCCTCTATTTATAGGATTTGGAGGCCTAGGATTGCCTAGGGTTTGAGTCGGACTTCGGGCTTGAGCCCAAATTAATTAATAATTTCTTTAATTTTACATGAAGAAATAATTATTATTTTCTGCATCACCTTTACACATAGCAGGATCTAATTGGTCCGATTTTAACTCCATCTAATTTTTACTGGGTGGGTCCATCGGGGTCAGTTTGACACATGGAAGCTTGCAATTGGCCAATAAAAATTAATTTAATTTCCACGTGTCATTTTTTAATTGGTTGATAAATTTCTGCCTCCTACAGTGATAATGTAGCGTCATCTGCATTTTAATCATCTGACAATAGTTGAAAACTCAGCCCCTCCTCCATGACGATGCTTTATTAAGGAAATATCGTCAGATTTTCTTTTCTTTTTTTTTTTGGTAACTAGATAAAATTGTTGGGTTACCTGTGATAACAGATAAAATTTATTTTAATGACATTTTTTTTATTATTATAGAAACTGAACTGGTATTATTGATTAGGAAAATAGTAGAGGGGCGTTTTTCAAATTTTTTGTAATAATTTGGAGCAGATTATTATGAACATTAACACTATTATAACTATTAAAAATCTAACTTTGAAACTTCAGGGACGTTCTTCTAATTTTTTGAAACTGAAGGAACATTTTTCTAATTGTTTGAAACTAAAGGGTAGGGTTATTCATAGTCCAGTCCGGATCGAAAAAGGGACTAGATCGGACTGGACCGAGGACTGGACCGAATGGACTGACGGAAGTTCAGTCCTATCCTCGGTCCATGAAATTTTGATGTTCGATCCTCAGTCCAGCCCATGGACCGAACTAAAGGACTTAAGTTACTAAACATATAGGGGTTCTTTATGCATAGTCCAGTCCGGATTGGACCAAGTATTGGACAGAAACAAAGTTCTGTCGATCCAGTCCCGGACCAAACTATTTTCCGTTCCAGTCCTCGGCCCAGCTTTGTCCTCTAATTCGGTCCACGGTCCATTCGGTCGAGTCTGGGACCTATGAACAGCCCTATTGAAGGAGCTATTTTTTAAAACTGATGTAGTAGTGTTTCTTGAAACTTAAACACTGCGATTGAATTTCTTAAATTGTTTTTATCCTTAAATAAAATATTTAAGAATCAAATAAATTATTTAACAATGAAATTTGAAAAATACGTAAATTAATGTTGACTTATACGTTAAAATTGCCCGTCAAAATCTTTTTTGTTTTCCAAAATACCCCGAATCTGTGCATATTGTGAACCGAATGAGTTTTCTTCCTTGGTTACCCCATAAAAGATTGGACAATGGATGTAGGGGGAGTTAATGATTATTATTGCTTCCCTCCGATTTTCCCCTTCTTAAATCCCTCAAGTCAAAACCAGCAGGATCGCTCATCTTCTTGATCATTCTCGGCCATCCCTTTTTTCTTCATCCTCCTTCCACCCAATTACAATTTCCATTCCTTCTCTCTCAATTTTCCGACAATGGATGGCCAAAAACCAACAAACAATGTCGCACCCAGGGCATCTAAATGTTGCCTCAGCTACTCCGCAACCCGTTTTACCTGTATTTTGCCATGGTGAAATGTGGCGTCATCTCCGTGTTAATCATCTGAAAATAGTTGAAAACTTAGCGCTACCTCCATGACGATACCTTATAAGGAAGCATCGTCAGTTTTTCATTCTTTTTATTTTGGGTAACCTGATAAAATTGTTGGGTTACCTGTGATATCAGGCAAAATTCATTTTAGACGCATTTTTTTAATATTATAGAAACTGAACTGGTATTATTGATCAGGTGAATAGTAGTTTGCGTTTTTCAAACTTTTTGTAACTTCAAAAGCACATTATTATGAACATTAAAACTAATATATCTATTAAGAACCTGAAATTGAAACTATAGGGGCGTTTTTCTAATTCTTTGAAACTGAAGGGGCGTTTTTTAATTTTTTGAAACTAAAGGGACTATTTTTTGAAATTGATGTAGTACTTTTTTTTTTATACTTAAACAATGCGATGGAGTCTCTTAAATTGTGTTTATCCTAAATTAATATATTTAACAATGAAATAAATTATTTAACAATGAAATTTGACAAACAGGTAAATTAATGCTGACTGATACGTTAAAATTGTTCTTCAAATTTTTTTTGGGTTCCAAAATACCCCAAAAATGTTCAAATTGTGAACTGAATGAGTTTTTCTTCCTTGGTAACCCCATAACTAATTAGACAACTGCTAGGGGAGTTAATGTTATTAATGCTGCCCTCCGATTTTCCGCTTATTAAATCCCCCAAGTCACCACCATCAGAATCATTGATCATCTTCTTCATCCCTCTCGACCATTCCTTTTTTCTTCACTCTCCTTCCACCCATTACAATTTCCTTTCCTTCTCTCACATTTTTCGGACAATGAATGGGCAACAACTCACAAACAATGGCGCACCCATATCCTTTAAAAGTTGCCCTTGCTACTTCGCAACCCATTTTACCTGTATTCGGCCTTGGTGATAATGTGGCGTCATCTCTGTTAAATCATCTGACAATAGTTAAAAACTCAGCCCCTCCTCCATGACGATGCCTGATTATGGAAATATCGTCAGATTTTCTGTTTTTTTTAGTTAACCTGATAAAAGTGTTGGGCTACCTATGATAACAGATAAAATTCATTTTAATGGAATTTTTTTTTTATGATTATTGAAACTGAACTGGTATTATTGATTAGGTGAACAGCAGAGGGGGGTTTTTAAATTTTTTTTAACATTTTGGAGTAGATCATTATTAACATTAACACTATTATAACTATTAAAGATCTAACATTGAAACTTGAGGGGCGTTCTTCTAATTTTTTGAAATTGAAGGAGCATTTTTCTAATTGTTTGAAACTTAAAGGGTAGGGCTATTCATAGTCCCGTCCGGACCGAAAAAGGGACTAGACCGAATTGGACCGAGGACTGGACCAAATGGATCGATGAAAAATTCGGTCCTATCCTCGGTCCAGGAAGTTTTGAGGTTCAATCCTCAATCCAGCCCAAGGACCGAATTGACGGACTGAAGTTACAAAATATTTAGGGGTTCTTTATGCATAGTCCTGTCCGGATTGGACTAAGTACTGGACCGAAACAAAGTTCGGTCGGTCCAAACCCAGACCAAACTATTTTTCGTACCAGTCCTCTATCCAAATTTGTCCTCTGATTCGGTCCACGGTCCATTCGGTCCAGCCCAATTCAGTCCAGTTCAGGACATATGAACAGCCCTACTGAAGGAGCTATATTTTTAAAATTGATGTAGTACTATTTTTTGAAACTTAAACACTGCGATGGAATTGCTTAAATTGTTTTTATCCTTAAAAAAATATTTGACAATGAAATAAATTATTTAACAATGAAATTTGAAAAACAGGTAAATTAATGCTGACTCATACGTTAAAATTGACCGTCAAAATCTTTTTTGTTTTCCAAAATACCCCGAATCTGTGCAAATTGTGAACTGAATGAGTTTTCTTCCTTGGTAACCCCATAACAGATTGGACAACTGTAGGGGGAGTTAATGATTATTATTGCTTCCCTCTGATTTCCCCCTTCATAAATCCCTCAAGTCACAACCATCAGCATCATTCATCTTCTTGATCCTTCTCGACCATTCCTTTTTTCTTCATCCTCCTTCCACCCAATTACAATTTCCATTCCTTTTCTCTCAATTTTCCGATAATGGTTGGCCAATAACCCAGAAATAATGTCGCACCCAGGGCATGTAAATGTTGCCCCAGCTACTCCGCAACCCCTTGTACCTGTATTTGGCCATGGTGAAAATGTGGCGTCATCTCCGTGTTAATCATCTAACAATAGTTGAAAACTCAGCGTTTCCTCCATGACGATACCTTATCAAGGAAGCATTGTCAGTTTTTCATTCATTTTGCTTTGGGTAACCTGATAAAATCGTTGGGTTACATGTGATATCAGGCAAAACTCATTTTAGACGCATTTTGTGATTATTATAGAAACTGAACTGGTATTATCGATCAGGTGAATAGTAGATTGCGTTTTTCAAATTTTTTGTAACTTCAGGAGCACATTATTATGAACATTAAAACAAATATATCTATTAAGAACCTGACATGGAAACTGTAGGGGCGTTTTTCTAATTCTTTGAAACTGAAGGGCGTTTTTCTAATTTTTTGAAACTAAAGGGACTATTTTTTGAAACTGATGTAGTACTTTTTATTTGAAACTTACACAATGCGACGGAATCTCTTAAATTGTTTTTATCTTAAATTAATATATTTAACATTGAAATAAGTTATTTAACAATGAAATTTGAAAAACAGGTAAATTAATGGTGACTAATACGTTAAAATTGCCCCTCAAAATTTTTTTTGGGTTCCAAAATACCCCCTATCTGTTCAAATTTTGAACTTAATGGGTTTTTCTTCCTTGGTAACCCCATGACTGATTGGACAACTGCTAGGGGAGTTAATGATTACTAATGCTTCCCTCCGATTTTCCGCTTCTTAAATCCCCCAAGTCACCACCATCAGGAACATTGATCATCTTCTTCTTCCTTCTCGACCATTCCTTTTTTCTTCATCCTCCTTCCACCCATTACAATTTCCTTTCCTTCTCTCACATTTTTCGGACAAAGGATGGGCAACAACTCACAAACATTGGCGCACCCAGAGACTGTAACATTTGCCCCTGCTACTCCGCGACCCGTGTTACGTGTATTTGGCCATGGTGATAATGTGGCGTCATCTCCGTTTTAATCATCTGAAAATAGTTGAAAACTCAGCCCCTCCTCCATGACGATGCCTTATTAAGGAAACATCGTCAGATTTTCTATCCTTTTTTTTTTGGTAACCTCATAAAATTGTTGGGTTACCTATGATAACAGATTAAATTCTTTTTAATAGCATTTTTTATTATTATTATAGAAACTAAACTGGTATTATTGATTAGGTGAATAGTCGAGGGGCGTTTTTCAAAATTTTTTTAACAATTTGGAGCATATTATTATGAACATTAACACTATTATAACAATTAAAAATCTACCATTGAAACTTGAGGGGCGTTCTTCTAATTTTTTGAAACTGAATGAGCATTTTTCTAATTGTTGTAAACTAAAGGGCAGGGCTATTCATAGTCCAGTCCAGATTTAAAAACACACTAGACCGGACTGGATCGAGGACTGGACCGACGGAAGTTCAGTCCTATCCTCGGTCCATGAAATTTTGATGTTCGATCCTCAGTCCAGACCATGGACCGAACTGAAGGACTTAAGTTACTAAACATATAGGGGTTCTCTATGCATAGTCTAGTCCGGATTGGACCAAGTATTGGACAGAAACAAAGTTCGGTCGATCAAGTCCCGGACAAAACTATTTTTCGTTCTAATCCTCGGTCCAGCTTTGTCCTCTAAATCGGTCCACGGTCCATTCGGTCTAGCCCAATTCGGTCCATTCAGGGACGTATGAACAACCCTACTAAAGGAGCTATTTTTTAAAACTGATATAGTACTGTTTTTTGAAACTTAAACACTGCGATTGAATTTCTTAAATTGTTTTTATCCTTTAATAAAATATTTAACAATGAAATAAACTATTTAACAATGAAATTTGAATAATAGGTAAATTAATGCTGACTGATACGTTAAAATTGCCCCTCAAAATCTTTTTTGTTTTCCAAAATACCCCGAGTCTGTGCAAATTGTGAACTGAAATAGTTTTCTTCCTTGGTAACCCCATAAAAGATTGCACAACTATAGGGGGAGTTAATGATTATTATTGCTTCCATCCGATTTTTCTTTCTTAAATCCCTCAAGTCACAACCATCAGGATCATTCATCTTCTTGATCCTTCTCGACCATTCCGTTTTTCTTCATCCTCCTTCCACCCAATTACAAATTTCATTCCTACTCTCTCAATTTTCCGAAAATGGATGGACAATAACCCACAAACAATGTCGCACCCAGGGAATGTAAATGTTGCCCCAGCTACTCCGCAACCCGTTTTACCTGTATTTGGCCATGGTGAAAATGTGGCGTCATCTCCGTGTTAATCACCTGACAATAATTGAAAACTCAGTGCTTCCTCCATGACGATACCTTATCAAGGAAGCATCGTCAGTTTTTCATTCTTTTTATTTTGGGTATCCTAATAAAATTGTTGGGTTACCTGTTATATCAGGCAAATTTAATTTTAGACGCATTTTTTGATTATTATAGAAACTGAACTGGTATTATTGATTATGTGAATAGTAGTTTGTGTTTTTCAAATTTTTTATAACTTCAGCAGCACATTATTATTATGAACATTAAAACTAATATATCTATTAAAAACCTGATATTGAAACTGTAAGGGCGTTTTTCTAATTCTATGAAACTGAAAGGGCGTTTTTCTAACTTTTTGAAACTAAAGGGACTATTATTTGAAACAGATGTAGTACTTTTTTTTTAAACTTAAACACTGCGATGGAATCTCTTAAATTGTTTTTATCCTAAATTAATATATTTAACAATTAAATAAATTATTTAACAATGAAATTTGAAAAACAGGTAAATTAATGCTGACTGATACGTTAAAATTGCCCCTCAAATTTTTTTGAAACTGAAGGAGCATTTTTCTAATTGTTTGAAACTGAACGGTAGGGCTATTCATAGTCCAGTCCGGACCGAAAATGGGACTAGACCGGACTGGACCGAATGGATCGACGGAAGTTCGGTCCTATCCTCAGTCTAGGAAATTTTGATGTTCAATCCTCTGTCCAGCCCATGGACCGAACTGACGGACTGAAGTTACTAAATATATAGGGGTTCTTTATGCATAGTCCTGTCCGGATTGGACCAAGTACTGGACAGAAACAAAGTTCGGTCGATCCAGTTCCGGACCAAACTATTTTTCGTTCCAGTCCTAGGTCCAGCTTTGTCCTCTCATTCGGTCCATGGTCCATTCGGTCCAGCCCAATTCGATCCAGTCCGGGACCTATGAACAGTGGGGGTGGAAACGGTGCGGTACGGTGCGGTTTCATTGCGCTGAAGCGGTGCAGCGGATGAAACGGTGCGCGAAAACCATAAACCGAAACTGGAACAGAATCACCCGGTTTTTAAAAACCGGTACACCGGCTTTAATGGTGCGATTTCACCGGTGAACCGGAACCGCATAAATTTCTATCAAACATCAAAAAAATCTCTATTTAATAATAAAAAAAATCTCTATTTAATAAAAAAAAAGTGAGAACCCTAAACCCTAAACTGTAAAATGAAAATTTGAAATACTAAAACCTAATTCCCCCCTCCCCTTGCTCGTCGGTCAGTGTCTCAGTGAGACTGTGAGGAGTGTGAGCCAGAGAGCCAAATTTACTAGCCCATAAGCCCAACCGAATAACACATTAACACCTAATGTTCTTTTTTTTTAACTAGTTAACTTATATTATTTTTGTATTAATTTTTGGGTAGAATTTTTTTTTAACCAAAATTTATATATATATGTATTTAATTATATTAACAGTGCGGTCCCGGTTCCCCGGCGGTGTGAATATCCCAAACCGGAACCCCCCCATTTAGTATCCGGTTTTTCCGGTGCGATGCACCGGATTTTTTGTAACGCCCTGGAAATTTAATTCTAAACTTAACGGTCAAAATCAACGGTAACAGCGAAAGACTCATTTTATTTTCGTTTTAATTGGGCGTTAGTGCCGTATCCCCGTAGGAATACAAGGCAAGAAAGGAAAACTAATAACTAATCATTAATTACTTCAGTTTAATAAACAACAGAAATTTCAAATTCTAGAACATAAACTAAACATATCCTCAAAACTAACTTCGTTGTCCTCGCTGCTAGTTCTCATTCCCATTATAGAATGCATCACCTGAAAACAAAACATTTAAAAACATGAGGATGACTCCATAATGGGAATGGGAACTAGCAGCGAGGACGACGAAGTTAGTTTTGAGGATATGTTTAGTTTATGTTCTAGAATTTGAAAGTTCTGTTGTTTATTAAATTGAAGTAATTAATAATTAGTTATTAGTTTTCCTTTCTTGCCTTGTATTCCTTCGGCGATACGGCAGTAACGCCCAATTAAAAAGAAAATAAAATGAGTCTTTCGCTGTTACCGTTGATTTTGACCGTTAAGTTTAGAATTAAATTTCCAGGGCGTTACAGAATGGTATCAAAGCCGACCCGCGACCGTGAGTTGCGCCAGTGGACGGGAGAGCCATGGGCGGTCACCTAGCGGGGCAAAGATTCTGGATTGGATTGTGGCAGAACGAGGACGTTGTGCGTTTAAGTGGGGGTGATTGTAATACCCCGGATTTATGGTTAAGTGTGGCTTAAAGGGATTGAAATGACTACTCATATAACCAAGGTGCACCTTCTTTTATGGTAGCTCATCCGTTGGGAACTCCTTAGTTAAGCATGCTTGGCTGGGAGTATTCCAAGGATGGGTGACCTCCTGGGAAGTTTTACCAGGCAACGTGTGAGCGAGGATGAAGCACGCTGGAAAGACTCGTGGTGATTTGTGGGGCCAGTCAACGATCCTTGAGGCAGTTATGGGTAATGTCCGCGGCCTGGGAGGGGCCGGGGCGTTACATTTTTAAACCGGTTCGGTGTTACCCGTTCCCGATGTTTTTTATCCGATTTCCGATTCGGTGTGCCGGTTCCGGATTTTTCTTCCACCCCTTATGAACAGCCCTACTGAAGGAGCTATTTTTTGAAACTGATGTAGTACTTTTTTTTTTTAAACTTAAACACTGCGATTGAATCTCTTAAATTGTTTTTATCCTAAATTAATATCTCTAAAAATGAAATAAATTATTTAGCAATGAAATTTGAAAAATAGGTAAATTGATGCTGACTGAAACGTTAAAATTGCCCCTCAAATTTTTTTTGGGTTCCAAAATACCCCCACAATGTTCAAATTGTGAACTGAATGAGGTTTTTCTTCCTTGTTAACCCCATAACTGATTAGACAACTGTAGAGGGACATAATGATTATAATTGCTTCCCTCCGATTTTCCCCTTCTTAAATCCCTCAAGTCACAACCATCAAGATCATTCATCTTCTTGATCCTTCTCGACCATTCCTTTGTTCTTCATCCTCCTTCCACCCAATTGTAATTTCCATTCCTTCTCTCTCAATTTTCCGCCAATGGATGGCCAATAACTCACAAACAATGTCGCACCCAGGGCATGTAAATGTTGCCCCAGCTACTCCGCAACCCGTTTTACCTGTATTTGGCCATGGTGAAAATGTGGCGTCATCTCCGTGTTAATCATCTGACAATAGTTGAAAACTCAACGCTTCCTCCATGACGATACCTTATCAAGGAAGCACCGTCCATTTTTCATTCTTTTTTATTTTGAGTAACCTGATAAAATTGTTGGGTTACCTGTGATATCAGGCAAAATTCAATTTAAACTCATTTTTGATTATTATAGAAACTGAACTGATATTATTGATCAGGTGAATAGTAGTTTGCGTTTTTCAAATTTTTTGTAACTTCAGGAGCACATTATTATGAACATTAAAACTAATATATCTATTAAGAACCTTATATTGAAACTGTAGGGGCGTTTTTCTAATTCTTTGAAACTAAAGGGGGGTTTTCAAATTTTTTTTAAACTAAAGAGACTATTTTTTGAAACTGATGTAGTACTTTTTTTTTGAAACTTAAACACTGTGATTGAATCTCTTAAATTGTTTTTATCATAAATTAATATATTTAAAATGGAAATAAACTATTTAACAATGAAATTTGAAAAATAGGTAAATTAATGCTGACAAATACGTTAAAATTGCCCCACAAAATTTTTTTGGGTTCCAAAATACCCCCAAAATGTTCAACTTGTGAACTGAATGAGTTTTTTCTTCCTTGGTAACCCCATAACTGATTAGACAACTGCTAGGGGAGTTAATGATTATTAATGCTTCCTTCCGATTTTCCGCTTCTTAAATCCCCCAAGTCACCACCATCAGGATCATTGATCATCTTCTTCATCGTTCTCGACCATTCCATTTTTCTTCATCCACCCTCCGCCCATTACGATTTCCTTTCCTTATCTCACATTTTTCGGACAAAGGATGGGCAACAACTCACAAACAATGGCGCACCCAGAGCCTGTAAAAGTTGCCCCTGCTACTCCGTAACCCGTTTTACTTGTATTTGGGCATCGTGATAATGTGGCGTCATCTCCGTTTTAATTATCTGATAATAGTTGAAAACTCAGCCCCTCTTCCATTACGATGCCTTATTAAGGAAACATCGTCAGATTTTCTTTTCTTTTTTTTTTTGGAACCTGATAAAATTGATGGGTTACCTGTGATAACAGATAAAATTCATTTTAATGGCATTTATTATTATTATTATAGAAACTGCACTGGTATTATTGATTAGTTAAATAGTAGAGGGGCGTGTTTAAAATTTTTTGTAACATTTTGGAGCAGATTATCATGAACATTAACACTATTATAACTATTAAAAATCTAACATTGAACCTTGAGGGAAGATCTTCTAATTTTTTTTAAACTGAAGGAACCTTTTTCTAATTGTTTGAAACTAAAGGGTAGGGTTATTCATAGTCCAGTCTGGATCGAAAAATTGACTAGACCGGACTGGAGCGAGGACTGGACCGAATGGACCGACTAAAGTTTAGTCTTATCCTCGGTCCAAGAAATTTTGATGTTCGATCCTCAGTCCAGCCCATAAACCAAACCGAAGGACTTAAGTTACTAAATATACAGGGGTTTTTTATGCGTAGTCCAGTCCGGATTGGACCAAGTACTGGACAAAAACTTAGTTTGCGTTTTTCAAATTTTTAGTAACTTCAGGAGCACATTATTATTATGAACATTAAAACTAATATATCTATTAAGAACCTGATATTGAAACAGTAGGGGCATTTTACTAATTCTATGAAATAGAAGGGGCGTTTTTTTAATTTTTTGAAACTAAAGGGACTATTTTTTGAAACTGATGTAGTACTTTTTTTTTGAAACTTAAACACCACGACGGAATCTCTTAAATTATTTTTATCCTAAATTTATATATTTCACAATGAAATATGAAAAACAGGTAAATTAATGCTGATTGATACGTTAAAATTGTCCCTCAAATTTTTTTGAAACTGTAGGAGCATTTTTCTAATTGTTTGAAACTGAAGGGTAGGGCTATTCATAGTCCAATCTGGAACGAAAAAGGGACTAGATCGAACTGGACCGAGGACTGGACCGAAATGATCGACGGAAGTTCGGTCCTATCCTCGGTCTAGGAAATTTTGATGTTCAATCCTCTGTCCATCCCATGGACCGAACTGACGGATTGAAGTTACTAAATATATAGGGGTTCTTTTGCATAGACCTGTCCGGAATTGACCAAGTACTGGACAGAAACAAAGTTCGGTCGGTCCAGCCCCGGACCAAACTATTTTTCGTTCTTGTCCTCGGTCCAGCTTTGTCATCTAATTCGGTCCACGGTCCATTCGGTCCAGCCACATTCGGTCCATTCCGGGGCCTATGAACAGCCCTACTGAAGGAGCTATTTTTTGAAACTTATACACTTCTATTAAATTTCTTAAATTGTTTTTATCCTTAAATAAAATATTTAACAATGAAATAAATTATTTAACAATGAAATTTGAAAAACAGGTAAATTAATGCTAACTGATACGTTAAAATTGCCCCTTAAAATCTTTTTCGTTTTCCTAAATACCCCGAATCCGTCGAATTATGAACTGAATGAGTTTTCTTCCTTGGTAACCCCATAACAGATTGGACAACTGTAGGGGGAGTTAATGATTATTATTGCTTCCCTCAAATTTTTCCCTTTTTAAATCCCTCATGTCACAACCATCAGGATCATTCATCTTCTTGATCCTTCTCGACCATTCCTTTTTTCTTCATCCTCCTTCCACCCAATTACAATTTCCATTCCTTCTTTCTCAATTTTCCGACAATGGATGACCAATAACTCACAAACAATGTCGCACCCAGGGCATGTAAATGTTGCCCCAGCTACTCCGCAACCCGTTTTACCCGTATATGGCCATGGTTAAAATGTGACGTCATCTCCGTGTTAATCATATGACAATAGTTGAAAACCCAACGCTTCCTCCATGATACGTTAAAATTGCGCCTCAAATTTTTTTGAAACTAATGGAGCATTTTTCTAATTGTTTTAAACTGAAGGGTAGGGGTATTCATAGTCCAGTCCGGACCGAAAAAGGGACTAGACCGGACTGGACCGAGGACTGGACCGAATGGATCGACGGAAGTTCGGTCATATCCTCGGTCTAGGAAATTTTGATATTCAATCCTCTCTCCAACCCATGGACCGAACTGACGAACTGAAGTTACTAAATATATAAGGGTTCTTTATGCATAGTCTTGTCCGGATTGGACCAAGTACTGGACAGAAACAAAGTTCGATCGGTCCAGTCCTGGACCAAACTATTTTTCGTTCCAGTCCTCGGTCCAGCTTTGTCCTCTCATTCGGTCCACGGTCCATTCGGTCTAGCCCAATTCGATCCAGTCCGGGACCTATGAACAGTAGGGGTGTAAACGGTGCGGTGCGGTGCAGTTTCAGTGCGCCGAAGTGGTGCACCGGATGAAACGGTGCGCGAAAACCATAAACCAAAACCGGAACTGAATCACCCGATTTTTAAAAACCGGTGCACCGACTTTAACGGTGCGGTTTCACCGGTGAAACGGAACCGCATAAATTTCTATCAAATATCAAAAAATCTCTATTTTATAATAAAAAAAAATCTCTATTTAATAAAAAAAAAAGTGAGAACACTAAACCCTAAACTGGAAAATGAAAATTTGAAATACTAAAACTTAATTCCCCCCTCCCCTTGCTCGATGGTCAGTGTCTCAGTGAAACTGTGAGGAGTGTGAGCGAGAGAGCCAAATTTACTAGCCCATAAGCCCAACCCAATAACACATTAACACCTAATGTTCTTTTTTTTTTTTAACTAGTTAACTTATATTATTTTTGTATTAATTTTTGGGTAGAATTTTTTTTAACCAAAATTTATATATATATGTATTTAATTATATTAACGGTGCGGTGCCGGTTCCTCGGCGGTGTGAATATCCCAAATCGTTACCGCCCCGTTTGGTATCTGGTTTTTCCGGTGCGGTGCACCGGATTTTTAAACCGGTTCGGTGTTGCCCGTTCCCGGTGTTTTTTATCCGGTTTCCGGTTCGTGTGCCGGTTCCGGATTTTTCTTCCACCCCTAATGAACAGCCCTACTGAAGGAGCTATTTTTTGAAACTGATGTAGTACTATTTTTAGGAAACTTAAACACTGCGATTGAATCTCTTAAAGTGTTTTTATCCTAAATTAATATTTTTAACAATGAAATAAATTATTTAACAATGAAATTTGAAAAATAGGTAAATTAATGCTGACTGAAGCGTTAAAATTGTCCCTCAAATATTTTATGGGTTCCAAAATACCCCCAAAATGTTCAAATTGTGAACTGAATGAGGTTTTTCATCCTTGGTAACCCCATAACTGATTAGACAACTGTAGAGAGACTTAATGATTAATATTGCTTCCGTCCAATTTTCCCCATCTTAAATCCCTCAAGTCACAACCATCAGGATCATTCATCTTTTTTATCCTTCTCGACCATTCCTTTTTTCTTTATCCTCCTTCCACCCAATTACAATTTCCATTCCTTCTCTCTCAATTTTTCGACAATGGATGACCAATAACTCACAAACAATGTCGCACCCAGGGCATGTAAATGTTGCCCCAGCTACTCAAAAACCCATTTTACCCGTATTTGGCTATGGTGAAAATGTGGCGTCATCTCCGTGATAATCATCTGACAATAGTTGAAAACTCAGTACTTCCTCCATGACAATACCTTATCAAGGAAGCATCGTCAGTTTTTCATTCTTTTTTATTTTGAGTAACGTGATAAAATTGTTGGGCTACCTGTGATATCAGGACAAATTCATTTTAGACACATTTTGTTGATTATTATAGAAACTGAATTGGTATTATTGATCAGGTGAAAAGTAGTTTGCGTTTTTCAAATTTTTTGTAACTTCAGGAGCACATTATTATGAACATTAAAACTAATATATCTATTAAGAACCTGACATTGAAATTGTAGGGGAGTTTTTCTAATTCTTTGAAATTAAAGGGGCGTTTTTCTAATTTTTTTGAAACGAAAGGGACTATTTTTTTAAAATGATGTAGTACTTTTTTTTTTGAAACTTAAACACTGCGACGGAATCTCTTAAATTGTTTTTATAATATATTAATATATTTAACAATGAAATAAATTATCTAACAATGAAATTTGAATAACAGGTAAATTAATGCTGACAAATACATTAAAATTGCCCCTCAAAAAAATTTTTGGGTTCCAAAATACCCCCAATCTGTTCAAATTTTGAACTTATTGGGTTTTCTTCCTTGGTAACCCCATAACTTATTAGACAACTGATAGGGGAGTTAATGATTATTAATGCTTCCTTCCGATTTTCCTCTTCTTAAATACCCCAAGTCACCACCATCAGGATCATTGATCATCTTCTTCATCCTTCTCGACCATTCCTTTTTTCTTCATTCTCCTTCTACCCATTACAATTTCATTTCCTTCTCTCACGTTTTTCGGACAAAGGATTGCAACAACTCACAAACAATGGCACACCCAGAGCCTGTAAAAGTTGCCCCTACTACTCCGCAACCCGTTTTACCTGTATTTGGGTTTGGTGATAATGTGGCGTTATCTCCGTTTTAATCATCTGACAATAGTTGAAAACTTAGCCCCTCCTCCATGCCGATAACTTATTAAGGAAACATCAGCAGATTTTCTTTTCTTTTTTTTTGGTAACCTGATAAAAATGTTGGGTTACCTGTGATAACATATAAAATTCATTTTTATGGCATTTTTTTTTTATTATTATAGAAACTGAACAAGTATTATTGATTAGCTAAAGAGTAGAGGGGCGTTTTTCAAATTTTTTATAACATTTTGGAGCTGATTATTATGAACATTAACACTATTATAACTATTAAAAAGCTAACATTGAAACTTGAGGGATGTTTTTCTAATTTTTTAAAACTTAAGGAGCATTATTCTAATTGTTTGAAACTGAAGGGTACGACTATTCATAGTCCAGTCCGGATCGAAAAAGGAACTAGACCAGATTGGACCGAGGTCGGACCGAATGGACCGACGGAAGTTCGGCCCTATCCTCGGTCCATGAAATTTTGATGTACGATCCTCAGTCCAGCCCATGGACCGAACTGACGGACTGAAGTTACTAAATATATAGGGGTTCTTTATGCATAATCATGTCCTGATTGGACCAAGTACTGGACCGAAAAAAAATTCGGTCAGTCCAGTCCCGGACCAAACTATTTTTCGTTCAAGTCCTCGGTCCAACTTTGTCCTCTAATTCGGTCCATGATCCATTCGGTCCAGCCCAATTCGGTCCAGTTCGGGACCTATGAACAACCCTACCGAAGGAGCTATTTTTTAAAACTGATGTAGTACAGTTTTTTGAAACTTAAATGCTGCGATGGAATTTCTTAAATCGTTTTTATCCTTAAATAAAATATTTAACAAGGAAATAAATTATTTAACATGGAATTTGAAAAACAGGTAAATTAATGCTGACTAATACATTAAAATTGACCGTCAAAATCTCATTTGTTTTCCAAAATATCTGTGCAAATTGTGAACTGAATGAGTTTTCTTCCTTGGTAACCCCATAACAGATTGGACAACTATAGGGGGAGTTAATGATTTACCTGTTTTTCCCTTCTTAAATCCCTCAAGTCACAACCATAAGGATCATTCATCTTCTAGATCCTTCTCGACTATTCCTTTTTTCTTCATCCTCCGTCCACCCAATTACAATTTCCATTCCTTCTCTCTCAATTCTCCGACAATGGATGACCAATAACTCACACACAATGTCGCACCCAGGGCATGTAAATGTTGCCCCAGCTACTCCGCAACTCGTTTTACCTGTATTTGGCCATTGTGAAAATGTGGCGTCATCTCCGTGTTAATCATCTGACAATAGTTGAAAACTCAGCGCTTCCTCCATGACGATACCTTATCAAGGAAGCATCGTCAGTTTTTCATTTTTTTTATTTTGGGTAACCTGATAAAATTGTTGGGTTACCTCTGATATCAGGCAAAATTCATTTTATATACATTTTTTTATTATTATAGAAACTGAATTGGTATTATTGATCAGGTGAATAGTAGATTGCGATTTTCAAATTTTTTTTTAACTTCAGGAGCACATTTTTATGAACATTAATACTAATATATCTATTAAGAACCTGACATTGAAACTGTAGGGGCGTTTTTTAATTCTTTGAAACTGAAGGGGCGTTCTTCAAATTTTTTGAAACTGATGTAGTTCTTTTTTTTTTTTGAAACTTAAACACTGCGATTGAATCTTTTAAATTGTTTTATCCTAAATTAATATATTTAACAATGAAATAAATTATTTAACAATGAAATTTGAAAAACAGGAAAATTAATGCTGACTGATACGTTAAAATTGCCCCGCAAATTTTTTTTGGGTTCCAAAATACCCCCAAAATGTTCAAATATTGAACTGAATGAGTTTTTTCTTCCTTGGTAACCCCATAACTTATTAGACAACCACTAGGGGAGTTAATGATTATTAATGCTTCCTTCCGATTTTCCGCTTCTTAAATCCCTCAAGTCACCACCATCAAGATCATTGATCATCTTCTTCATCCTTCTCGACTATTCCTATTTTCTTCATCCTCCTTCTACCCATTACGATTTCCTTTCCTTATCTCACATTTTTCGGACAAAGGATTGGCAACAGCTCACAAAAATGGCGCAGCCAGAGCCTGTAAAAGTTGCCCCTGCTACTCCGTAACCCGTTTTACCTGTATTTGGCCATGGTGCTAATGTGGCGTCATCTCCGTTTTAATTATCTGATAGTTGAAAACTCAGCCCTTCTTCCATGACGATGCCTTATTAAGGAAACATCGTCAGATTTTTTTTTTTTTGGTAACCTGATAAAATTGTTGGGTTACCTGTGATAACATATAAAATTCATTTTAATAGCATTTTTTTATTATTATTATAGAAATTGCACTGGTATTATTGATTAGTTAAATAGTAGAGGGGCGTTTTTAAAATTTTTTGTAACATTTTGAAGCAGATTATTATGAACATTGACACTATTATAACTATTAAAAATCTAACATTGAAACTTGAGGGAAGTTCTTCTAATTTTTTGAAACTGAAGGAGCATTTTTCTAATTATTTGAAACTAAAGGGTAGGGTTATTCATAGTCCAGTTCGGATCGAAAAAGGGACTAGACTGGACTGGACCGAGGACTGGTCCAAATGGACCGACAGAAGTTCGGTCCTATCCTCGGTCCAGGAAATTTTGATGTTCGATCCTCAGTGCAGCGCATGGACCGAACTGAAGGACTTTAAGTCCGGATTGGACCAAGTACTGGACAGAAACAAAGTTTGAGTTTTTCAAATTTTTTGTAACTTCAGGAGCACATTGTTATTTTGAACATTAAAACTAATATATCTATTAAGAACCTGATATTGAAACTGTAGGGGCGTTTTTCTAATTCTATGAAACAGAAGGGGCATTTTTCTAATTTTTTGAAACTAAAGGGACTATTTTTTTGAAACTGGTGTAGTACTTTTTTTTTGAATCTTAAATTGTTGATGACTAAAGGGACTATTTTTTTGAAACTAAAGGGACTATTTTTTTGAAACAAAAGGGAATCTCTTAAATTGTTTTTATCCTAAATTAATATATTTAACAATGAAATTTGAAAAACAGGTAAATTAATGATGACTGATACGTTAAAATTGTCCCTCAAATTTTTTTGAAACTGAAGGAGCATTTTTCTAATTGTTTGAAACTGAAGGGTAGGGCTATTCATAGTCCTGTCCGGACCGAAAAAGGGACAAGACCGGACTGGACCGAGGACTAGACCGAATGGATCGACGGAAGTTCGGTCTTATCCTCGGTCTAGGAAATTTTGATGTTCAATCCTCTGTCCAGCTCATGGACCGAAGTGATGGACTGAAGTTACTAAATATATAGGGGTTCTTATGCATAGTCCTGTCCGGATTAGACCAAGTGCTGGACAGAAACAAAGTTCGGTCGGTCCAGTCCCGAACCAAACTATTTTTCGTTCCAGTCCTCGGTCCATCTTTGTCGTCTAATTCGGTCCACGGTCCATTATGTCTAGCCAAATTTGGTCTATTCCGGGACCTATGAACAGCCCTACTGAAGGAGCTATTTTTTAAAGCTGATGTAGTACTGTTTTTTGAAACTTATATACTGCGATTGAATTTCTTAAATTGTTTTTACTCTTAAATAAAATATTTAACAATGAAATAAATTATTTAACAATGAAACTTGAAAAACAGGTAAATTAATGCTAACTGATTCCTTAAAATTGCCCTCAAAATCTTTTTCGTTTTCCAAAATACCCCGAATCCGTGCAAATTATGAACTGAATGAGTTTTCTTCCTTGGTAACCCCATAACAGATTGGACAACTGTAGGGGGAGTTAAAGATTATTATTGCTTCCCTCCGATTTTCCCTTTTTTAAATCCCTCAAGTCACAACCATCAGGATCATTCATCTTCTTGATCCTTCTCGACCATTCCTTTTTTCTTCATCCTCCTTCCACCCAATTACAATTTCCATTCCTTCTCTCTCAATTTTCCGACAATGGATGACCAATAACTCACAAACAATGTCGCACCCAACGCATGTAAATGTTGCCCCAGCTACTCCGCAACCCGTTTTACCCGTATATGGCCATGGTGAAAATGTGGCGTCATCTCCGTGTTAATCATATGACAATAGTTGAAAACCCAGCGCTTCCTCAATGACGATACCTTATCAAGGACGCATCGTCAGTTTTTCATTCTTTTTATTTTAGGTAACCTGATAAAATGGTTGGGTTACCTGTGATATCGGGCAAAATTCATTTTAGACGCATTTTTTGATTATTATAGAAACTGAACTGGTATTATTGATCAGGTGAATAGTAGTTTGCGTTTTTCAAATTTTTTGTTACTTCAGGAGCACATTATTATGAACATTAAAACTAATTTATCTATTAAGAACCTGATATTTAAATTGTATGGGCGTTTTTCTAATTCTTTGAAACTGAAGGGGCGTTTTTCTAATTTTTTGAAACTAAAGGGACTATTTTTTGAAACTGATGTAGTACTTTTTTTTTGAAACTTAAACACTGCGATGAAATCTCTTAAATTGTTTTTATCCTAAATTAATCTATGTAATATATAAAGTCAAAGGGGTTTATGGTACGCAAATTTCACTTTGCCCATTTTATCCTTTTCCATTGATAAATTATAAGGATAGAATAGTAATTACAATATTTTTTATTGGCACCAAAACAGTTATAAAATAAATCGTTTAACGAAGATTTGAACCTCTAATGCAAACAAAAACCCTCATCTTTTTTACCACTAGACCACCATCTTGTTAGTTAATATTTTATATGTATATATTCTCTATTTGATTCTTCACATTGGAAACGTCATCTACTTCATTTAATTTTTTTTGAATTTCTATTTTCCCAAATTTATATTATTATTATTATTATTTTTAAATTTCTTTAGGTTCCTATGTTATTATCTTACATTATTTTATTTTTTGATGTTTCATGCAGAGTACAATATTAACATTGTTCAACTTTCTTTGGTTCGAAAGTATTCAATTTCATAGTCCAGTCCGGATCGTAAAAGGGATTAGCCCGGACTGGACCGAGGATTGGACCGACGGAAGTTCGGTCCTATCCTCGGTCCAGGAAATTTTGATGTTCGATCCTCAGTGCAGCCCATGGACCGAAATGAAATACTTAAGTTACTAAATATATAGGGGTTCTTTATGCATAGTCCAGTCCGGATTGGACCAAGTACTGGACAGAAACAAAGTTCGATCGGTCTAGTCCTGGACTAAACTATTTTTCCTTCCAGTCCTCGATCCAGCTTTGTCCTCTAATTCGGTCCACGATCCATTCGGTCCAGCCCAATTCGGTCAAGTCCGGGACCTATGAACAACCCTACTGAAGGAGCTATTTTTTAAAACTAATGTAGTACTGTTTTTTGAAACTTAAACACTGCGATGGAATTTCTTAAATTGTTTTTATCCTTAAATAAAATATTTAATAATGAAATAAATTATTTAATAATGAAATTTGAAAAACAGGTAAATTAATGCTGACTGATACGTTAAAATTGCCCCTCAAAATCTTTTTTGTTTTCCAAATTCCCCGAATCTGTGCAAATTGTGAACTGGATGAGTTTTCTTCCTTGGTTAATGATTATTATTGCTTCCCTCCGATTTTCCCCTTCTTAAATCTCTCAAGTCACAACCATCAGGATCATTCATCTTCTTGATTCTTCTCGACCATTCCTTTTTTCATCATCCTCCTTCCACCCAATTACAATTTCCATTCCTTCTCCCTCAATTTTCCGACAATGAATGGCCAATAACCCATAAACAATGTCGCACCAAGGGCATGTAAATGTTGCCCAGCTACTTCGCAACCCGTTTTACCTGTATTTGGCCATGGTGAAAATGTGGTGTCATCTGTGTTAATCATCTGACAATAGTTGAAAACACAGCTCTTCCTCCATGACGATACCTTATCAAGGAAGCATCCTCAGTTTTTCATTCTTTTTATTTTGGGTAACCTGATGAAATTGTTGGGTTACCTGTGATATCATGCAAAATTCATTTTAGACGCATTTTTTGATTATTATAGAAACTGAACTAGTATTATTAATCAGCTGAATAGTAGTTTGCGTTTTTCAAATTTTTTGTAACTTAAGGAGCACATTATTATGAACATTAAAACTAATATATATATTAAGAACCTGATATTGAAACTGTAAAGCCGTTTTTCTAATTCTTTGAAACTGAAGGGGCGATTTTTAATTTTTAGAAACTAAAGGGACTATTTTTTGAAATTGATGTAGTGCTTTTATTTTTTGAAACTTAAACAATGGGACAACTCACAAACAATGGCGCACCCAAAGCCTGTAATAGTTGCCCCTGCTACTCCGCAACCCGTTTTACCTGTATTTGGCCTTGGTGATAATGTGGCGTCATCTCCGTTTTAATCTTCTGACAATAGTTGAAAACTCAGCTCCTCCTCCATGACGATGCCTTATTAAGGAAACATTGTCAGATTATCTTTTCTTTTTTTTTTTTGGTAACCTGATAAAATTGTTGGGTTACCTATGTTAACAGATAAAATTCTTTTTAATAGCATTTTTTTTATTATTATAGAAACTGAACTGGTATTATTGATTAGGTGAATAGTAGATTGCGATTTTCAAATTTTTTTTAACTTCAAGAGCACATTTTTATGAATATTAAAACTAATATATCTATTAAGAACCTGACATTGAAACTGTAGGTGCGTTTTTCTAATTCTTTGAAACTGAAGGGGCGTTTTTCAAATTTTTTAAAACTAAAGGGACTATTTTTTGAAACTGATGTAGTACTTTGTTTTTCGAAACTTAAACACTGCGATTGAATCTCTTAAATTGTTTTTATCCTAAATTAAGATATTTAACTATGAAATAAATTATTTAATAATGAAATTAGAAAAACAGGAAAATTAATGTTGACTGATACGTTAAAATTGCCCCTCAAATTTTTTTTGTGTTCCAAAATACCTCCAAAATAGTCAAATTGTGAACTGAATGAGTTTTTTCTTCCTCGGTAACCCCATAACTGATTAGACAACTGCTAAGGGAGTTAATGATTATTAATGCTTCCTTCAGATTTTTCGCTTCTTAAATCCTCCAAGTCACCACCATCAGAATCATTGATCATTTTCTTCTTCCCTCTCGGCCATTCCATTTTTCTTCATACTCCTTCCACCCATTACAATTTCCTTTCCTTCTCTCACATTTTTCGGACAAAGGATGTGCAACAACTCACAAACAATGGCGCACCCAAAGCCTGTAAAAGTTGCCCCTGCTACTCCGCAACCCGTTTTACCTGTATTTGGCCTTGGTGATAATGTGGCGTCATCCCCGTTTTAATCATCTGATAATAGTTGAAAACTCAGCCCCTCCTTCATGACGATGCCTTATTAAGGAAACATCGTCAGATTTTATTTTCTTTTTTTTTTGGTAGCATGATAAAAATTTTGGGTTACCTGTGATAACTGATAAAATTCATTTTAATGGCATTTTTTTTTATTATTATAGAAACTGCACTGGTATTATTGATTAGGTAAATAGTAGAGGAGCGTTTTAAAAGTTTTTTGTAACATTTTGGAGAAGATTATTATGAACATTAACACTATTATACCTATTAAAAATATAACATTGAAACATGAGGGACGTTCTTCTAATTTTTTGAAACTGAATGAGCATTTTTCTAATTGTTTGAAGTTAAAGGGTGGGGTTATTCATAGTCCAGTCCGTATCGAAAAATGGATTAGACCGGACTGGACCGAGGACCGGACCGAATGGACCGACAGATATTCGGTCCTATCCTCGGTCTAGGAAATTTTTATGTTCGATCCTCAGTCCAACTCATGGACCGAACTGAAGGACTTAAGTTCCTAAATATATAGGAGTTTTTTATGCATAGTCCAGTCCGGATTTGGCCAAGAACTGGACAGAAACAAATTTCGGTCGGTCCAGTCCCGGAACAAACTATTTTTCGTTCCAGTTCTCGGTCCAGCTTTGTCGTCTAATTTGGTCCACGGTCCATTCGGTCCAGCCCAATTCGGTCCATTCCAGGACCTATGAACAGCCCTACTGAAGGAGCTATTTTTTAAAACTGATGTAGTATTGTTTTTTGAAACTTAAACACTGCGATTGAATTTCTTAAATTGTTTTTATCCTTAAATAAAATATTGAACAATGAAATATATTATTTACCAATGAAATTTGAAAAACCAGTAAATTAATTCTTATAAATACGTTAAAATTGATTCAAAATCCTTTTTGTTTTCCAAAATACCCCGAATTTGTGAAAATTGTGAACTGAATGAGTTTTCTTCCTTGGTAGCCCCATAACAGATTGGAAAACTGTACGAGGAGTTAATGATTATTATTGCTTCCCTCCGATTTTCCCCTTCTTAAATCCCTCAAGTCACAACCATCAAGATCATTCATCTTATTTATCCTTCTCGACCATTCCTATTTTCTTCATCCTCCTTCCACCCAATCACAATTTCCATTCCTTCTCTTTCAATTTTCCGACAATGGATGGCCAATAACTCACAAACAATGTCGCACCCAGGGCATGTAAATGTTTCCCCAGCTACTCCGCAACTCGTTTTACCCGTATTTGGCCATGGTGAAAATGTCGCGTCATCTCCGTGTTGATCATCTGTCAATAGCTGAAAACTCAGCGCTTCCTCCATGATGATACCTTATCAAGGAAGTATCGTCAGTTTTTCATTCTTTTTATTTTGGGTAACCTGATAAAATTGTTGGGTTACCTGTGATATCAGGAAAAATTCATTTTAGATGCATTTTTTTATTATTATAGAAATTGAACTGGTATTATTGATCATGTGAATAGTAGTTTGCGTTTTTTAAATTTTTTGTAACTTCAGAAGCACATTATTATGAACATTAAAACGAATATATCTATTAAGAACCTGATGTTGAAACTGTAGGCGCGTTTTTCTAATTCTTTGAAACTGAAGGGGCGCTTTTCTAATTTTTTGAAACTAAAGGGACTATTTTTTGAAACTGATGTAGTACTTTTTTTTTTTTGAAACTTAAACACTGCGATGGAATCCCTTAAATTGTTTTTATCCTAAATTAATATATTTAACAATGAAATAAATTATTTAACAATGAAGTTTGAAAAACAGGTAAATTAATGCTGACTGATACGTTAAAATTGCCCCTCAAATTGTTTTGAAATTGAAGGAGCATTTTTCTAATTGTTTGAAACTGAAGGGTAGGGCTATTCATAGTCCTGTCCGAATCGAAAAAGGGACTAGACCGGACTGGACCGAGGACTGGACCGAATGGATGGACGAAAGTTCGGTCCTATCCTCGGTCTAGGAAATTTTGATGTTCGATGCTTAGTCCAACCCATAGACCGAACTGAAGGACTTAAGTTACTAAATATATAGGGGTTCTTTATGCATAGTCCAGTCCGGATTGGACCAAGAACTGGACAGAAACAAAGTTCGGTCGGTGCAGCTTTGTCCTCTAATTCGGTCCACGGTACATTTGGTCCAGCCCAATTCGGTCCAGTTTGGGACCTATGAACAACCCTACTGATGGAGCTATTTTTTAAAACTAATGTAGTACTGTGTTTTGAAACTTAAACAGTGCGATTGAATTTCTTAATTGTTTTTATCCTTAAATAAAATATTTAACAATGAAATAAATTATTTAACAATGGACTTTGAAAAACAGGTAAATTAATGCTGACTGATACGTTAAAATTGTCCCTCAAGATCTTTTTTGTTTTCCAAAATACCCAGAATCTGTGCAAATTGTGAACTGAATGAGTTTTCTTCCTCAGTAACCCCATAACACATTGGACAACTGTAGGGGAAGTTAATGATTATTATTGATTCCCTCCGATATTCCCCTTCTTAAATCGCTCAAGTCACAACCATCAAGATCATTCATCTTCTTGATCCTTCTCGACCATTCCTTTTTTCTTCATCCTCCTTCCACCCAATTACAATTTCCATTCCTTCTCTCTCAATTTTCTGACAATGGATGGTCAATACCTCACAAACAATGTCGCACCCAGGGCATGTAAATGTTGCTCCAGCTACTCGACAACCCGTTTTACCCGTACTTGGCCATGGTGAAAATGCGGCGTCATCTCTGTGGTAATCATCTGACAATAGTTGAAAACTTAGCGCTTCCTCCATGACGATACCTTATCAAGGAAGCATCGTCAGTTTTTCATTCTTTTTATTTTGGGTAACCTTATAAAATTGTTGGGTTACCTGTGATATCATGCAAAATTCATTTTAGACGCATTTTTTGATTATTATAGAAATTGAACTGGTATTATTGATCTGGTGAATAGTAATTTGCGTTTTTCAAATTTTTTGTGACTTCAGGTGGACATTATTTTGAACGTTAAAACTAATATATCTATTAAGAACCTGATATTGAAACTGTAGGGGCGTTTTTCTAATTCTTTGAAACTGAAGGGGCGTTGTTCTAATTTTTTGAAACTAAAGGGACTATTTTTTGAAACTGATGTAGTACTTTTTTTTTTGAAACTTAAACAATGCGATGGAATCTCTTAAATTGTTTTTATCCTAAATTAATATATTTAAATACGAAACAATTTATTTAATAGTGAAATTTGAAAAACAGGTAAATTAATGCTGACTGATACGTTAAAATTGCCCCTCAAATTTTTTTTTGGGTTCCAAAATACCCCCAATATTTTCAAATTGTAAACTGAATGAGTTTTTTCTTCCTTGGTAACCCCATAACTGATTAGAAAACTGCTAGGGGAGTTAATGATTATTAATTCTTTTTTCCGATTTTCCGCTTCTTAAATCCCCCAAGTCACCACCATCAGAATCATTTATCATCTTCTTCATCCTTCCCGACCATTCGTTTTCTCTTCATCCTCCTTCCACCCATTACAATTTCCTTTCCTTCACTTACATTTTTCGGACAATGGATGGGCAACAACTCACAAACAATGGCGCACCTAGAGCCTGTAAAAGCTACCCCTGCTACTCCACAACCCGTTTTACCTGTATTTGGCGTTGGTGATAATGTTGCGTCTTTCCATTTTAATCATCTAACAATAGTTGAAAACTCAACCCCTCCTCCATAACGATGCCTTATTAAGAAAACATTGTCAGATTTTTTTTTTTGGGTAACCTTATAAAATTGATGGGTTACCTGTGATAACATATAAAATTCATTTTAATGGCATGTTTTTTTTTTATTATTATAGAAACTGAACTGGTATTATTGATCGAGTGAATAGTAGAGGGGCATTTTTTCAATTTTTTTGTAACATCAGGAGCAGATTATTATGAACATTAAAACAAGGGTTTTTGGCTGGGAAAAATTCGTACTGAGGGTCTTGTGATTGAGTATAATCCAAAGTGACTTTTTGGCTGGTGGTAGACTATACATATTCATTACTTTCTCGTAGCATCCCAGAATGAAATTCCGGCATTGGAATGCTGATGTAGCAACCGGAGCACGTGCCATTTTTATTAAAAGCATGCCACGTCATTTTTTTTATTCTATTTTATCGTTTTACTTACATTATTCACCTTGCATATACATTATGGGGGGATAGCATTAGCAATGAATCAAAAGCAAAACATGCCACGCCAATTTTTTTAATTCTATTTTATCGTTAAAACGATAAAATAGAATTAAAAAAATTGGCGTGGCATGCTTTTAAAAGGGCACGTGCTCCGGTTGCCACATCAGCATTCTGGTGCCAAAATTTCAATATGGGATGCTACGAGAAAATAATGAATAAGTATAGACTGCTACCAGCCAAAAAGTCACTTTGGATTATTCTCAATCACAAGGCTCTCAGTACAGATTTTTCCTAGCCAAAAACCCTTAAAACAATTACAACTATTTAGAATCTGACATTGAAACTGGAGGGGTGTTTTTCTAATTTTTTTAAACTGAAGGGGCGTTTTTCTAATTGTTTGAAACTAAACAACTATTTTTTAAAACTGAAGTAATACTGTTTTTCTGAAACTTAAACACTGCTAAGGAAACTCTTAAATTATTTTTAACCTGAAATAAAATATTTAACAACGAAATTTGAAAAACAGGTAAATTAATACTGACTAATACGTTAAAATTGTTCCAAAATACGCCCAATCTGTTCAACTTTTGAACTAAATGGATTTTTCTTCCTTGGTAACCCCATAACTGATTAGATAACTGCTGGGGGAGTTAATGATTATTAATGTTTCCCATCGATTTTCCCGTTCTTAAATCCCTCAAGTCACCACCATCAGGATCATTCATATTCTTCATCTTTCTCGACCATTCTATTTTTCTTCATCTTCCTTCCAACCATTACAATTTCCTTTCCTTTTCTCTCAATTTTTCGACAATGGATGTTCAACAAGTCACAAACAAAGGCGCACCCAGAGCATGTAAATTTTGCCCCTGCTACTCCGCAACTCGTTTTACCTGTAATTGGCCATGGTGAAAATGTGCCGTCATCTCCGTGTTAATCATCTGACAATAGTTGAAAACTCAGCCCTTCCTCTATGACGATGCCTTATCAAGGAAGCATCGTCGGTTTTTCATTCTTTTTTTTTGGGTCAACTAATAAAATTGTTGGGTTACCTGTGATAACAGATAAAATCCATTTTAATGACATTTTTGTTATTATTATAGAAACTGAACTGGTATTATTGATTATGTGAATAGTAGAGGGGCGTTTTTCAAATTTTTTGTAACATTTTGGAGTAGATTATTATGAACATTAACACTATTATAACTATAAAAAATCTAACATTAAAACCGGAGGGGCGTTCTTCTAATATTTTGAAACTGAAGGAGCATTTTTCTAATTGTTTGAAACTGAAGGGTAGGGCTATTCATAGTCTAGTCCGGGCCGAAAAAGGGACTAGACCGGACTGGACCGAGGACTGGACCAAATGGACCGACGGAAGTTGGGTCCTATCCTCGGTCCAGGAAATTTTGATGTTTGATCCTCAGTCCAGCCCATGGACCGAACTGAAGGACTGAAGTTTTTAAACAAATAGGGGTTCTTTATAAATAGTCCAGTCTGGATTGGACCAAGTACTGGACCGAAACAAAGTTTGGTCGGTCCAGTCCCGGACCAAACTATTTTTCGTTCAAATCCTTGGTTCAGCTTTGTCCTCTAATTCGGTCCACGATCCATTCGGTCCATTCCGGGACCTATGAACTGCCCTACTGAAGGAGCTATTTTTTAAAACTGATGTAGTACTGTGTTTTTGAAACTTAAACACTGCGATGAAATTTCTTAAATTGTTTTTATCCTTAAATAAAATATTTAACAATGAAATAAATTAATTAACAAATAAATTTGAAAAAAGGTAAATTAATGCTGACTGATACGATAAAATTGCCCCTCGAAATCTTTTTTGTTTTTCAAAATACCCCGAATATGTGCAAATTGTGAACTGAATGAGTTTTCTTCCTTGGTAACCACATAACAGATTGGACAACTGTAGGGGGTGTTAATGATTATTATTGTTTCCCTCCGATTTTCCCCTTCTTAAATCCCTCAAGTCACCACCATCGGGATCATTCATCTTATTCATCATTCTCGACCATTCCTTTTGTCTTCATCCTCCTTCCACCCAATTACAATTTCCATTCCTTCTCTCTTAATTTTCCGACAATGGATGGCCAATAACTCACAAACAATGTCGCACCCAGGGCATGTAAATGTTGCCGCAGCTACTTCGATACCCGTTTTACCTGTATTTGGCCATGGTGAAAATGTGGCGTCATCTCCGTGTTAATCATCTGACAATAGTTAAAAACTCAGCGCTTCCTCCATGACGATACCTTATCAAGGAAGCATCGTCAGTTTTTCATTCTTTTTGTTTTGGGTAACCTGATAAAATTGTTGGGTTGCCTGTGATACCAGGCAAAATTCCTTTTAGACGCATTTTTTGATTATTGTAGAAACTGAACTGGCATTATTCATCAGGTGAATAGTAGATTGCGTTTTTCAAATTTTTTGTAACTTCAGGAACACATTATTATGAACATTAAAACTAATATATCTATTAAGAACCTGACATTGAAACTGTAGGGGTGTTTTTCTAATTCTTTGAAACTGAAGGGGCATTTTCCTAACTTTTTGAAACTAAAGGGACTATTTTTTGTAACTTAAACACTGCGATGGAATCTCTTAAATTTTTTTTATTCTAAATTAATATATTTAACAATGAAATAATTATTTAAAAATGAAATTTGAAAAATAGGTAAATTAATGCTGACTGATACCTTAAAATTGCCCATCAAATTTTTTTTAGGTTCCAAAATACCCCCAATATGTTCAAATTGTTAACTGAATGAGTTTTATCTTCCTTGGTAACCCCATCTGATTAGACATTTGCTAGGGAAGTTAATGAGTATTAATGCTTCCCTCTGATTTTCTGCTTCTTAAATCCCCCAAGTCACCACCATCAAGATCATTGATCATCTTCTTCATCCTTCTCAACCATTCCTTTTTTCTTCATCATCCTTCCACCTATTACAATTTCCTTTCCTTCTCTCACATTTTTCGGACAATGGATGGGCAACAACTCACAAACAATGGCGCACCGAGAGCCTGTAAAAGTTGCCCCTGCTACTCCGCAACCCGTTTTACCTGTATTTAGCGTTGGTGATAATGTGGTGTCATCTCCAAATTAATCATCTGACAATGGTTGAAAACTCAGCCCCTCCTCCATGACGATGCCTTATTAAGGAAACATCGTTAGATATCCTTTTTTTTTGGGTAACTTGATAAAATTGTTGGGTTACCTATGATAATAGATAAAATTCATTTTAATGGCATTTTTTTTATTATTATAGAAACTGAACTGGTATTATTGATCGGGTGAATAGTAGAGGGGCGTTTTTCAAATTTTTTCTAACTACAGGATTAGATTATTATGAACATTAAAATGATTATAACTATTCAGAATCTGACATTGAAACTGGAGGGGTGTTTTTCTAATTTTTTTGAATCTGAAGGGGCGTTCTTCTAATTGTTTGAAACTAAAGGGCTATTTTTTAAAACTGAAGTAATACTGTTTCTGTGAAACTTAAACACTGCCAAGGAAACTGTAAAACCCCAAAAAATCCAAAGATGTTGACCGTGACGTCGTTAGTACACTACAAGAAATGTTACTTTTATCAACAGGGCCATATCTGTTTGTAAAAGTGACTTTTCTGTTGGTAATAGCTTTTACCAACAGATAAATATCTGTCACAAAACTGTTGGTAAAAACTCCGTTGGTAAAGGTAATACCAACAGATATGTGCATCTGTTGGTATTGTTTAGTAGCACCATCAGATCAAATCTGTTGGTATTGCATATTGCTTTACCAACAGATATTTAACTGATGGTAATCAGACTTTTACCAACAAAATAAATTGTTGGTGTTACAAATTTGGCGCCAAAGTTATCACTTGTACCAACAGATTGTTTATGTTGGTAGTACTGTTTTGGCGCCAAAACTTATTATAATTCTCTTATATCTGTTGGTAATAGTATTATGCACATGTACACATCTGTTGGTAATAATTATATATCCAAACCGTGTATCTATCAATAGTTACATTTTTGCCATTCGCAACCACCTGCTAATTGTAAATGCCTCTTTCAATATATCCCTGTATTAACAAATATTTGTACATATATAAATATTTGTTCCACCTAAAAAGAAGAACAAACCTAAAAACAATAGTCACTTAAAAACATCACATATCATAGAGTAACAAATACATTGTCGTAAACACATAGCTAGAATGTATGATTTGAATTTGTTAAAGAAAACTTGCAAATAACTTGTTTGTAACTAGTACATATATAACTAAAAACACAAGTCTAACCGTAATTTGTCCATATATATAAAACTCAAACGATATCATTCTCTTGTTCATCATCATTTCGGCCATCAATATCTTCAACTTCATGTTCATTTTCACTTTCAGCATCATTATCCTCAAGCAAATCAAGAAGGTCATCCGACAATCCCTACAATAAAATTTATGACAAAAATAAGTTAATGCAACTAATTCAAAATTTAAAAAAAAAGGAGAATCAACCTAAGGAACATATGCAATTTCTCCTCTATTATTTGACAACAATATAAGAACATGATAGATTTCCAATAACATAAATGATACAAGTTATATGCTTGGCATATGCCACCCAACAACTTATATAAAACAAAAGACAAGCACAATTCACCAAGGTTAAAACATAGGAATATTGATAGTACGTACCCCGCGTTCTATAATTACTTTCAACAAGTCAGTGACTTTTCCAAGTTTCTTCTCCAAACAGTTAACTTTTTGTTGGCTCTCCTTTTGCTCTTCCTCAATTTTCTTCCTTTTAGCTCGTTCTTCTTCTAAGGCACACCTCTTGGAGTTGGAGCGAGGAACCTTCCTTCCCATTCCATAAGTCTTAGCATAGCCATTCTTATCTTCTCCAACAACTTTTTCAAAAATTTTATCACGAGCGGCTGTGTCCAATGAACCTTCTTCTGCGGTAGCTAGTTCATTCTCCAATGAGAGCTGCAAAATTAAGAATATGACAAGATGATGCATAATTAAAGAGGTAACATAGAAAAAATTTCAATGAAAAATAATAATGTTTAATTGATTCGTTAACCTTTGTTGCAGCTGAAGCATCGTCTAACTTTGAACCCTTCTTAGGAACATGGGTCAGGAACCATGCTCCAAGCTTATCCAACTCATTACCTTTTTCCTAAGTATAAAATATAATACGAAGTTAGATAAATAAAGCACAATGGATATAACATTAACAAAGTATCATGATACTATCAACAAATGACTATAGTACCTCCTCTTCAGCACGCAAACGAGCAAAGCTCTTCGTCCCAGCATAATGGGCCATCTTTAGTTTCCCACGATTCGTAATGCCTGCTTTAGTTCTTTCCTAATTATTTTTAAAATTATAATGAATTAGTTTTCTTTGAATAAGTGATTCAGAACTAGTTAGACTTCTAATAACTATTACATAATTATCAAATGTTATCATAAATGACATAAATTTACCTTTCCTTTTTCAGATTCCCAGAACTCCACTAACTTAACCCATGTCTCCTTAGGTATGTGATCGGGCTTCTTTGATATTGCTTCATCATGTATTCTTCCATCAAAACAAGAAACTTTTAACTCTAATTTGTAACCTCTCCAACAAGCATTCATTTTCTCTAGAGCCCAATTGTATGGCTCCTTCCCTTCGGGAAAGTAATATGAACGCTGTAGAGGCATCTCAGTTTTTTTAGTTTTTTTTTAAAGCAAAGCACTTGAACTCTAACAAGTATTAAATCATGTTTTATTAATCATCAACCATATGCATACCTTCACTTCTTGCCATATGGCCTCCTTTGCCGCTCGCGGTATCTTCCTCCAATCTTCACATTCAAGTGGTAATTTTCGAGGGTCTCGTGCAAGGCAACCAATCAAAGAGGACATTTTCCTAGCCGAATTGCCAATAGGTTGTTGATCCTCATTAACTTCAACTTTTACCGGGTCTTTTAAGACCTTCGTCTTGTTATAACCGCGACCCTTCTCATTCTTTTCTTTGGTTGCTCGTATTCGCCTTCTACTTGTCATATTGTAACCAGTTTGAGAAGTATGAACTTGATTAATGATCATGATCGCCATTATCTCCATCTACCAGAACAAAATAATAGAAAAAAAGAAATAGGTCATCCAAATAACAAGAGAAAAAAGCTTAAAAATGATTTTTCTATTGGATTCTTTTGTCCTATTAATTAAAACTAGAGTAGATAAAGTTGAATACAGATTGACTAAACTATTCAAAGTTTCCATCTCACTAATAGTACTCATAGATCCATCTCCACTAAATAATAGTACTCATAAGTCCACCAGGTTGATTTCCTCATTAAAATTTTCCGAATAGTTTGTCATGTATGTAGGAATAGAGTATACCTATTGAACGCCTTGTAGTAGAATCTCCAGAGCTTATTGGATGACCTTGCCATGATAGAGCATAACAAAAAAAAAATGTAAAAAATGGAAAAGAATTGGTTATTCAAATAACCCATGAAAAGAGAAAAAGGCTTAAACATGAACTGTAATATAATTCATGATAAATGGCATGAGTATAAAATGAACCTAGTTGGGATGATAGCAAGACAATTAGTAACTTTAAATAAGTGAAATATGACAGAAAATAATATACCTATTGAACGTCTTGTTGTAGAATCTCCAGTGGGTTCTTTTTGGTGAACATTGTTCCCCGTTTCTGCACTCGCACTACCATTTGACCTCATTGTTGGATGACCTTGCCATAACATTTGGAAGTGATTTCGCACTCTTAGAAGATTTTCTTACTTGAATGAACTTGCCATAAAAGAGAAAAAGACTTACTTGAATGAACTTGAAGATTTTCTTCAGAACCTGAATCACTGACATTTGGAAGTGATTTCGCACTCTTAGAAGCACCATGTTTTTTAGCATCCAACTTACGCTTCATGTCTTCCAGTAAGTAGTCCATAAAAACAACCCAAAAAGAAGAGTTTTTGAAATAATAATTGGCAGGGAAAAAAAACCTGAGTTTGAAGCTAAAGTAGCTTAAACTTACTGTTAACAACATTTGTGCGATTTGTTTGAGAGGTTGGCTTCTCGGAGAATAAAGAACGACGAGTTGAGGTTGTCTGAGGTGCATCCGCATCTGTCCAACTCGTGGCAACTTGGCTCTGCCTGTAGGAAGTCAGTTTTCTACCCACTGACTGCAAAAGTTGATTTGTTGATATAATCTTTCTCTTCCTGATAGTATTTTCTGTAGATGCCATAATCTAATGCATGCAAATTCAATTAGTTTTGTCTAATAGTCTAATAAACAATGATAAGCAAAGTAACTTTTGCTAGGAAAACAAATTGATCACCACTGAAATATAGTGTTGCACAAAAACAAGGTAAAACTAAGGTACAAATTATTTTCTCAAAAGTCACTCAGCATAGTCATTTCAGAAAATTGAAATAAGTAAATGTTCATCTTCATTTAACAACTACAAACGAGATTGAAAACATTGCTAATCAGAACCATAGTCATATAAGGTATCGTCTTCTTCATCACTTTCACATGTAATGTAGTCAAACTCCATATCAACATCATCATTCTCTTGAATCACATCAATGAACGGTTCATCTAGTGTTAGTCCCTCAATATCCTCTCTAGCATAATTCATTTCATCTTCACGGAGCACATTGCAATCAACTCCTTGAATGAGATCCACTTCCGGTATGGCATCTACTTCCATTTCATACAAATCTCTTGGCTTAGTAGCAATTGCCACATGCCAATTTTTCTCCTTCGGCTCACGCACATAAAAGACTTGAATAGCTTGAGATGCAAGAATAAATGGTTCGTTTGTTATCCAACGTGATTTAAGGTTAACTTGAGTGAATTTGTATTCATCTTGTTTGACCCCTTTAATTGGATCCACCCAATCACATCGAAACAAGACGACCTTTCTTCCTTGAGGATAACTCAACTCAATTATCTCAGTCAATACACCATAACAAGCTAATTCTCCCTCTTCAGTGATTGAGTTGACCATAACACCAGAATTTTGGTTGACACCCTTGTCGACTTCCTTTACACGCCAGTTGTACCCATTACAATTGATCTTATCCATGGTCTTTATAAACATGTCTGGAAATCTACTTAAGTATTTCAAGTCAACAGCTATCTTATCATCAGATGGAAGATGCCTAGAAACCTAAAAAATTAGGATTATATGTTAAATAGGTTGTATATAACTAGTTCACGAATTATGTAACCACATTTCTTAACACTTACATTGTGGGAAAACCAATTCGGAAACCTCGTTTTATGAATCTCAATTAGGGATTCATCTTCAGATTGAAACTCACTGCTAACCAACTCATAATGCTCTCTGAAATAGTACACAACAGAAGAATAAGAAACGAGAGATATGCTTGAAAAATTTTGAACGACACTTGGATACTCAAACTTACTGTGCATAAGCTTCAACTTCATCGCAATTAGACAACACGTAATTGTGTGCTTGATCAATTACGGTATAATCAGGTTGCTTGTCTTTCAATGCAGATAATGGGCGGTAACTTAAAGAGAATACTGATAGTCCATTGTAGGTGCAAGCACCATCTTCATGCTTCCTTGAGCATCTATTCTCCCTTGTCTCAACCCCATGTAAATACCTTGCACAGTATGTTAGACATTCTTGGGCAATATATCTTTCAGCAATTGAAGACTCGGGGCGAATTTTATTTCCGACCCACCCTTTAAACCACTTCAAATCCCTAAAACCATCATGTGTTACTATAGTTGGTCAAAAATATTTTTTTGAAAGGAAATATAATCAGAAATATACCTTTCCACAGGATACATCCAACGATACATAATTGGACCAGCAATTTTCGCTTCATATGGAAGATGCACCATTAGGTGCACCATTATATCAAAGAAAGAAGGTGGGAAAATGGCCTCTAAACGACATAGTAACAAATAAGCACGATCTTGCAAGTTCTCAAAATCTTGAGTTGTTGCAACCTTAGAACAAAGGTCTTTGAAGAAGTTACTCAAATCAATGAGAACAGCGCCCAAATTCTTATTTTTCATTTTTCTTGCAACTAGTGGTAGTAATTGTTGCATTATAATATGATGGTCATGACTTTTTAAGCCATAAATTTTACCATCCACAATGCGCCTCTTGATATTTGATGCATATCCATATGGAACTTTCACAGATGCTAATATATTGATGAACTCCTCCTTCTCTTTCTTGCTTAGTGTATAGCATGCGGGAGGCACATATGTCTTACTACCATGGTCAACAGGGTGGAGATTTTGCCTTATGTTCATATCTTTCAAATCAAGGCGTGATTGCAAAGTATCTTTTGTCTTTCCATCAATGCCTAATAGTGTACCAAGAACGCTCTCTGAAACATTCTTTTCCACATGCATAACATCTATGTTATGACGTACTCGAAGATCCTTCCAATATTCGAGTTGAAAAAAGATACTTTTTTTTCTTCCAAGGCATTGTCTTATCTCCAATACTTCTTTTATTCTTCTGTAGAGTATCCGGGTTTTTACCAAATGTAACCTCAAGACCCTCCATTTGTTTTACCAAATCATCCCCAGAAAGTAACTCAGGAGGAGGTCTCATTTTAGTCTCTCCATTAAATGCCTTCTTACTATAACGAAATTTATGATCTGCTAGTAAGAAACGACGATGCCCCATGTAGCACATTTTTCTACTTCTTTTCAAGTAAAGGGAGCATGTTTCAACATTGCAATGTGGACATGCATACCTCCCTTTAGTTTTCCAACCTGAAAAATTTCCGTACGCAGGAAAATCGTTAATGGTGGTCAATAAAGCTCCTCGTACAACACACAACTCATCTTTTGAAGCATCATACATTTCCATTCCTGTCTTCCATAACTCCTGTAGTTCATCAATCAATGGTTCTAGGTACACATCAATGTCATTACCTGGCCCCTTACGTCCAGGTATAAGCAAGGAAAGCATCAAGTAAGACTGCTTTATGCATAGCCAGGGAGGCAGATTATATGCCATTAGAACGATAGGCCATATGCTATATTGGGTACCCATAATTCCAAACGGATTAAAACCATCACTCGCCAAGCAAAGCCTAACATTTCGAGGATCGCTTGCAAAAGTTGGGTACTTAGCATCAAAATATTTCCAAGCCTCAGAGTCTGTAGGATGTCTTAATTTTCCATCCTTTGTACGCCCTTCCGCATGCCATCTCATTAAAGGTGCAGTCTTAGATGACATATAAAGCCTTTTAAGCCTATGTATTAATGGAAAATGACGCAGAACTTTCACTGGAATTGGATTCCCAGAAGCTCGTCTCGTGATTGTGCCATCATCTTCCGTCTTATACCTTGAAGCATTACACTCTGGGCAGCTATCTAAATCAATCTTATCCTTCCAAAAAAGAACACAGTCATTGGGACATGCGTCGATCTTGTTATAATCAAGACCAAATTGCCTAATGATTCTACGAGTCTGATGAAAGGAGTTTGGCAACGTCGAATCTTTAGGAAGGGCTTTTTTGAAGAGTTTTAACAATGCATCAAACGCGCCATCACTCACCCCATACAAACATTTAAGGTGATACATCTCAGCAACAAAAGATAATTTACTGAAACCATCACAATCAGGATAGAGGGGTTGTCCTTCTTCTTGAACTAACTTAAAAAATTCCTTTTCCTCATCGTTGGGGCCCAATGAATTATTATTCGGTCTATGAGGTTCAAAAGCATCTCTTATCATCCCATCCATGTCATGTTCAAAGGATCCATGATCTTCATCAAAATATTTAGACTCGAACATATCCTCTTCAACATCATGGTCATCTTCAGTTGGTTCACCATAGAAAATCCAATAACATTTTTGGTAATCAGCATCCATCTCTTTCATTAAAAGGTGATCTCTAACAGTTTGCCTCGTATGATAAAAACGATTTACACAAATTGAACACGGACATGCAATCTTATCATCGACGGAAGAAGTAGCAAATGCATGATCAAGAAAGACATCTAAATATGCCTGATACTCATTGTCTATTCTCCTCCATTTCACCCAAGACTTATCTTTGAACACATCCATAGATACAAAAACCTACATATTTGATTTACAATCAGAGATTACTCTCAAATATAAAAATAAATAAAAACCACGCATAGGCGAAATAAAAGCGAAAAATATCACGAAATCAGACTGATAAATTTATATAGCAACTTATTATATATATTGATAAATTGATCGTCAATATTTTTAACATTTGTCTGCACAATTTTCAAAAACGACAATTAAAAGAGATTGGTTCCCATTGACTCGAAATTTTTAAATGATTCACTGCCTACTACTACCTACTAGTCTATCATATACTGCGAACATGATAAATAAAGAGCTGAATGGACTTGCCTGATAACTGATTGATAAACAAACCTAACAACCCGAGGTACAAAGCTGAATCTGCAATCTGATAAACATAGAAAAAGTAGGGGGGAAAAAAAGAGGATGCATTAGATTCAGAGAACGATGTTCAGCAGTGAGCATCTACTTTCATACAGCAATCAGAGTCAGGCGCAAAATGTGAAGCTTTCCCATTAATGGTTGTTAACAGCAAAGAACCTGGGGCATCAATGAATCTTCCACAAAATTGACAGAGAATCCAAAAAGGACAAACAATAGGAGAAATTGCAATTCCAGCAGAGTTGAGAAATGAAATAAATGGTCCAAAAAAAAAGAGGTATTATATCAAACTTCGCACCAGCAAAGATCAAATTCCCAGCTTCAGTGAAGAGCGTGATCAGTATAACATGAAATTTAACTAGCCTCAATTGGAAACCGGGAAATTCAAAGTAATAACTAGTAAGAATGCAACAGCAGCCAATTATTAGATATATAAAGCAGAATAAACGCATAAAGATTACTACTAACTCAACACCCACTATTATTGAGAAAAGATATGAAATAGAAGTTCGACGCATAAATGTAATGACTGGAATGGAAAGAATAAGACTGTCGGATTGGTTTTTTTTATACACACAACCATCAACCCTCTTCCCCAAAATTATGTGCACAGCCACCACCCTGTCAGTGTCTTCCCCATAGAAAACTCTCAACACAAAAGAGTTAAATATCAAACCCCCCCTAACAAAAATGCAAGCTGCTTTTTCTAACAAATCCCTCACTAAAACAGCTTCAAACAGCAACAAATAATAATGCCTGCTCCGGCCCAACCCCTTTCTTTTTCTTTGTGTTTGTGTCGAATCACACACACACACACGCAAACAATGCCCTAGGGTTCTCAACTCCATCTTTATTTACACTCTGGCAAACACAAGAATGAGAGAAATCAATGAGTCTGTCAGAGTCAGTCATAGCCCTCCAAGATGCTCCTGAGGCTGGACTTGGCATCTGCTGATATTATGCATCCTTTGGCATGAAAATTACATAAACTGAGACTGAAGGAGGAATAGAGGGACACAAGAAAAGGGATAGAAGCAGGGAAATTGAAACAAAGCACCATTGACAGGGATACAAAGAGGCAGTTCATGGGAAGACAAGCAGAGTAAAGATTATCAAATCCCAACAAAATCAAACCCAGCAAACATGACTAAAGCTACTAAAACCAGGCCAAAAAAATAACTAATCGAACCCAGTAAGTATTCAGAGTCAAGTAGGAGTGACCAGAATCATATGATGAATCAAACCCAAAGTATGAACAACTTAAATCAATTAAATTTAGCTAAACACACACAAGCCCAATAAACCAAACCTAAAGCCAGTGTAGTAACAATAGAGGCAGTAGTATAGACCCAAATGAAATCAATATATTGATGGAGAATTTGTGCGATTTGTTCTAACCATAGCCCAAAAAACCTTCATCCACCTAACCCTAAACACATGAAATTCGCAATAGCCCAAAAAACCTACATCGGCCTAACCCTGAACACATGATTGCCGAGTTTTCACAAGAAGGATAAGGAGAAATTGAGCGAGGATAGCAAAGGAAATCATCAGATGAGTCAAGAATTAAGAATATCAGTAATCACCATAGCCCTGATTAGAGTAATTGAGTCAGGGTAGCACAAAAAAAATCATCAGATGAGTAAGAATTACCAGAGCAAACGACTGCGACGGGGGCTGATGGGGACTACGACGGAGACGACGAGCAGATGATGGACTGCGATGGCGACGACGAGAAGAGGTGGACGGCGACGGCGACGGCGACCGGGAGCACACGAGCAGAGGGGGGTTAGCGATGAGCGCTGGTGAGGGAGGAAGGGTCGTGATAGGGTTAGGAAATAAGGAGACTGAAGTTTTTCAATTTTGTTAAGTTTGTGTTTTTGCAATTTTTTAGTGGAATTGGCGCCCAAGTGTTAAAGACTTTTACCAATAGTTTTTTATCTGTTGGTAAAATCACAATTATACCAACATAAAATATAATTGTTGGTACTATGAATCTAATACCAACAGTTCAATTTGTATCTATTGGTATAAATTTTTTTTACCAACAGATAAATTAATTGTTGGTAAATTGTTAATAATACCAACAGATATTTAATCTGTTGGTAAATAAGCACTTTTACCAACAGATAATTTATCTGTCACTAGCAATCTGTTGGTAAAAGTCATTTTTTTTGTAGTGGTAAATTAGGTTTGACTTCGTTAATTGTTTATTATTCGTTTGTGTTTTTGCTAACACTTGAGCTCGTAGGATCGTTGAGGGACTAACAAGGGTATATCGGTAATTTCGTGGGTTTAGTATTATTAGTATTACTCTAATTATTATTGGTATTACTATTAAGGAATTTTGGGCGCTAATATATTGAACTTTTGGGGTATTGGACAATAATGCACTGAACTTTGACCTTGGACAATAATGCACTGAACTTTGGGGGGTGTTGGACAATAATGCACTCGAGACAATTTCGACGGTGGCGAACGTGGTGACAATCTTACGTGACAGACCGAGAAGACAAATATTTTTGGACCAATTCATCTCCTCCACCCGCTACATAGGTTTGCCACCAAGTTAGCCATTGCCAAAATCATACTGAGTGCATTATTGTTCAACACCCCCCAAAGTATAGTGTATTATTGTCCAAGGTCAAAGTTCAGTGCATTATTGTCCAATACCCCAAAAGTTCAGTATATTAGCATCCAAAAACCCTACTATTAATATTATTGTGTTTATTAAAATTGTTAAATGAATGATTATGTGAATTTTAATTGCTATGTGTTTTAGTATTAATTTTATTATTATTAGTATTGTTTTTAGTATTATTATTACTATTATTATGGTTATTATTATTTTCCAAAAATCTGATTTCTTTTTGGGTTGGATTAGGAGTAGGATTAGTATTAGTTGGGCTTTAACTATTAGGTTAATATAAAAGATAATCTCCCTCTCAAAACCCTAATTGAAACCCTAGCCTCTCTCTTCTCTTCTCTCCTCTCCCCCTCTCTCCCTGTGTCTGCCGTCCCAGCCCCACCACAGCCACGCCGCACCACCAGCAACCGCCGCCTGCACCACCAGTCACCACCGCAACCACCCTTTCTCTCTCTCTCTTTCTTCCTCTCTTTTTCTCTCCTTCTCTTTACTCGCGTCGCGCCAGAACGCCGTGCCCAGGCCGCCGCTGCACTCCACCGCCGGTGACGATTTCGACCCACGCCACCCCTGCTACCGCCTTGCCGCCCGCCAGAGTAGCCGCCGCACGCCCACAGTCGGAGAAAACACCAGTGGTTGTCGTTGATTGTTGCTGTTCGAACCGAGACGCGCCACCACCCCCTTCGACAACCATCGCCGCAACTGCACTCGCCGACCCACTCGCCCTACGCTTATCGCCCATCCAAAACTGGCCGCGCTTAAACCCTAACGCCCGAGCTAATTCGCGTCGTTAGTGAGCTCAAGTGTGTTCGTTTTTGCTGTGAAGTGAAGTTAATCAGGTAATGTTTATGCTCTAATCCCACTGGGATGCTCTTTAAATGTGTTTCAATGTTTTCTAATCTGTTTTGAGAATTGCATCCCGAAAGAGGACTTTATGTGGAAAATGTGGCCATCTATTTTATAATTGTTTGTAATTATTGTACTTTGATTTATGAGTTATTGAAATTGAGATGGTCTTTTATGAGTAGTTTTATTATGGATTTTGTATAACCTGGGCTGGGTTGACTTGAGAGCTGTGAGCTAAGTTTTGCATAAAACACAAATAATTCAAAGTGAAACATTAAGCGGGTTTATTGTTTTGATGCCTTTTGATAGGCTAATGTTTTGCGAGCGATAATCCGGAGACCAGGATTTGGTGCCTGTATGGGTTATGTGTCAGGAGATCAGGGTTTCATCCCCGATATAGGATAGATGATTTTTGATGCCTTTGGTAGGCGATTGTTTGATGTACTCTAAAGGATATGGTATCCCGCCCGCATAATAAAATATGGATTTGTCGGGTTGAGGAAAGTAGTTAAGGGATTAAAGGTTTGTGAAATGGTTTGACTTGTTCCCTCTCCCTCAAATGAATTGAAATGAACTTAATTTGTTTTTAACATTAGGGGTAGACATTATTGAGTTTTCCCCCTCATTTTTTTGTAATGTTTTGTTTTCAGTTGAAGATCTATATGCTGGGAACGGGAATTAGAATTGAGGCTTGGCATGCATAGTTTTTAATTTGTTGTGTGATGTGTCAATTCAGAAAGACTTGAAGTTAGTCATGTTGAGTTTAATTTCTAAGTTTGAATTGTTAAGTTTGTCATAGTTGATCGGTTGTTAGTTTCCCTTTTGGCCTTGTATTCCTTCGGGGATACGGCAGTAACGCCCAAATAAGAGTTGAGATTTTCGCTAAATTTTTCTGCTAACGTTAGTTTGACTTTGATTTTTCTATAATTGAATTTCTGGGGTGTTACAAAAACTCTTAAATTATTTTTAACCTAAAATAAAATATTTAAAATGAAATTTGGAAAACAGGTAAATTAATACTGACTAATACGTTAAAATTGCCCCTCAAAATTTTTTTTGGGTTCCAAAATACCCCCAATCTGTTCAAATTTTGAACTGAATGGGTTTTTCTTCCATGGTAACCCCATAACTGATTAGACAACTGCTGGGGCAGTTAATGATTATTAATGCTTCCCTTCGATTTTCCCGTTCTTAAATCCCTCAAGTCACCACCATCAGGATCATTCATCTTTTTCATCTTTCTCGACCATTCTACTTTTCTTCATCTTCCTTCCACCCATTACAATTTCCTTTCCTTGTCTCTCAATTTTTCGACAATGGATGTTCAACAAGTCACAAACAACGGCGCACCCAGGGCATGTAAATGTTGCCTCTGCTACTCCGCATCCCGTTTTACCTGTAATTGGCCATGGTGAAAATGTGGCGTCATCTCCGTGTTAATCACCTGACAATAGTTGAAAACTCAGCCCTTCCTCCATGACGATGCCTTATCAAGGAAGCATCGTCAGGTTTTTATTCTTTTTTTTTTGGGTCACCTGATAAAATTGTTGGGTTACCTGTGATAAAAGATAAAATTCATTTTAATGGCATTTTTTATTATTATTATAGAAATTGAATTGGTATTATTGATTAGGTGAATAGTGGAGGGGCGTTTTTCAAATTGTTTGTAACATTTTGGAGCAGATTATTATGATCATTAACACTATTATAACTATTAAAAATCTAACATTGAAACTGGAGGGGCGTTCTTCTAATTTTTTGAAACTGAAGGAACATTTTTCTAATTATTTGAAATTGAAGGGTAGGGCTATTCATAGTCCAGTCCGGACCGAAAAAGAGACTAGACCGGACTAGACCGAGTGGACCGACCGAAGTTCGGTCCTATCCTCGGCCTAGGAAATTTTGATGTTCGATCCTCATTCCAGCCCATTGACCGAACTGAAGGACTAAAGTTTTTAAATATATAGGGGTTCTTTATGCATAGTCCAATCCGAATTTGACCAAGTACTGGACCGAAACAAAGTTTGGTCGGTCCAGTCCCGGACCTAACTTTTTTTCGTTTTAGTCCTCGGTTCAGCTGACCGGTGAAGACTCTATCCCAGAGCCATCGACATTGCGATCGGTGGATGCAAGGTTTTCCGAGGCTCATAATCCTCTCAGGTAAAAATCTGAACCAATAATCCCTCTTACATTTCAGAAAAAACTAACACTTTGTTTTCTTGTGATTTTCAGGTTGCCACACAAAAGAGCATCAGCAACAGTCGCCCAACGAATGCCTCCTAAACGCCTCCGACGACATCATCAACATCTTCAGTCGTCTAACGGATGCCACCTAAAGGTATCCGACGACATCATCAACATCTTTAGTCGTCCAAAGGATGCCACCTAAAGGTCTCCGACGACATCATCAGACATCTTCAGTCGTCCAACGGTTGCTACCTAAAGATCTCCGACGACGCCATCAACATTTCCATTCGTCCAACGGTTACCACCTAAAGGTTTCCGACGACATCACCAGCATCTTCAATCGTCCAATAGTCGCCACCTAAAGGCCTCCGACGGCATCACCCGTCATCCGGTCGCCTTATAAAAGTGCATCGACAGCATCCATCTCCAAGCAGTTAACACTTTGACCTTTGTCCTATTCGGACTCGATCAAAGTGGGGGCTCTCTGTAGACACCTCGATTTGCACCGACACAATCCCGACCCGTCAAAACTCAGCAAGTCATTTGGGGTAAACACCAAAATGGGTCATTGGGCCCATGGAATCAGTAATATGGGCCCAACAGATCAAAACAGCTCGCATAGACATAATAAAGCCCGCAGGAGTTTTAATAATCAGAAGCAGCGAAAAAGAAAGGCGGGCCCAAGATGCACCTCCGACATAGATAAATATAAAACCCGCCTGGGTTTTTATCCCGGTAGCAGCCCGCCTTTTTGTCAGACACGTCAGTGATCCGTGTGACTACAATCAAAACCCACAGGGGTTGTTGGCGCCAATATCATCCCATGCATATCCCTTAATCATAGCCCCACGTGGTTGACCTTGCCTTGACCTCCCAAAACCCGCAGGGGTTTTATCTTTACATGGTGGAAAGGCATGATCCTAGGGATGTGTCCCCCTCTATTTCCCTCCAAAAAATCCATCTATCCCTTCACCTATAAATACCCCTTCCATTCCACCCTCAAGGGACGAAGATAACCATTCTCACCAACTATCACCATTATCCTCAAATTCTCTCTAATCCTCTTATAATCACTTTCATCATATCACCATTCTTATACCGTTCTCCTAATCATTCTCAAATTCATCCTTCCATCCAAGCTATTAGTCAAGGTCAAGTCAAGGGATCAAATTCATCTCATCCACCACCACTAAGCAAGGTTTGATTTCTTTATTATTATTATTATTATTATTATTATTATTATTATTATTATTATTATTATTATTGTTGTTGTTATTATTATTATTATTATTATTATTGTATTTCGTCATTTAATTTATGCTTTAATCTCCTTACTTCTACGTGTTTGCATTTTGTAAAATAAAATGTCCTCGTTCTTATATTGCATGATCAAGAATGAATTATCATGAAATTGATTAATCTTCTCCCTATTCTTTCTTTTCAAGTTCGATTTTAGTAGAGTCTGTTTTCAAATAGGCGGATTCGAGAATTCGTATAATTTTCGAGTTCGTAACCTTACCCCCAAACTTAAAAATCGGGTTTTATAGATCATAGTTATTTACTGTATTTTATTGTTTGTCGATTTCCTTAAATTGATTGGCGACTCTTTATCTTTTTTTACAATCCGTTTAATTATTTAAAATATACGCATTTGCATTAAAATAATTAAAAATGGTTTAATACATTCTTCTCATCAATCCAAGGCTAAATCCGAGAGAAAATGGGCCAAAAAATAATAAAACCCTTGCGGGTTTTATCATTTTCTACCCAACTTTCTCTGCGCCGAGGAAACACACGACCCAGTCAAGGAATTATCAAAACCCCTGCGGGTTTTGACGATTCCTGGCGGCCCGTTTGCTTCCTCTCGAGCCTGGATCTGATGTTTGGGCCGGTATCGAATCATTATTAAAGTATTTTGGTGCAATTTCGGGTATTCAAATAATAAAAAACGGATTTGTAAATAAATAAAGTTTCATCACCCCGTAAACGAATTTCGAAAAATAAAAATATCCTTATTTAAGGATTAAGCAACCTTAGTCGGCTCCCGATCATTAAGTAGCGCATCCGAAACGATTCCCTCGAATGGGGAATTTTTCGGGTACCTACAGAGATGAATTTCCTCTTTTCTCGATGAGCGTGCATGCACTTGGTCTTCTAGACTCTAGACTCTTATGCACTTATGCATGACTATTGACTTTATGCATGACCTCCTGATGCAATGCAATGACTAGGAGAATATGTACATGAACAATATTTTACAATGCATGTGACTCAATATGCAAACAACCCTCAATAAGAAGACTAGAACGATGATTCCCTAAGTGTCAGAGCAACTCGACATACAATTTCAGGACAGGGCTGGATAGGTGAGGCTTGTGACGAGGTATGATGATGAAGGCGTTATCCTGGATGACTTGTCTTGTCGTCTTGCTTCCTTGGTTCATTGTGGAGATAGGTAGAGCACCTTTGCAAGTTATGTGATGGTTAGGGAAGCCCCCAATTCAAATGAGCCTTTCTCTTGAGTCGGATGCTATTTGCAATTAGCCATTGACGTGGCTGATTTCTTGTCCTTGATGGATAGGCTTTGCTCAGGTGCGTTGTGAACGAGCCTTAAAATATCGAATCTCGCACTTGCACGAATGATCGAGTCAAAAAGCTCTGGTGGTATGAAAGGATGAAAAGGGTTGGCAAAAGAAAGGGTAAGTTTGATGATGGCCAGACGGGTTCATGAGGCGCTTGGTGAAAAGGAGATGAAGGCGGGGTGATGGTCGAATCTAGGTATGTCATGATTGACAGATGACCATGTTTCAGCTAAGGCTAGACGAATGGCAAGGGTTAAGTCACCTCATAGGAGAAGAGGTGAGGGAATGGTTGAGATGGATTTATGTCATATGAGGAGAGATGGTTGGCTACTCGGATGTGAAGGTGATCCAAGACTGACTGAAAGATGGTTGAGGAATTATGATGATAGAGATGTGAAAGAACTTCAAAATCCAGGATTTACTCTCCTTTTGCCTAACCTACCCTGACGGGTTTTCAGGCTAGCCTATCTTATTCTCTCCCTCTCCTTTTGCTTAGCATGGGATTCCAGGCTAGCCTATCTTGTTCTCTCTCTCTCTCCTTTTTCCTAGCCTTGGATTCCGATCTAGCCTCTCTAATGTTTTTCTTCTCTCAAAGACCAACATTTTGAGGACAAAGGATGCTCCGTTAAGTGAATTGTAGCGGCCGGGCCTCAAAGAGGTTCTCCTATGTATCCAATATGGAATCAGGTCGGTCGTAGTTTCATAAGGTGCAGCTTCAAAGGATTAGTGCCTCGAGGAGGGCCTAGTGAGGTAGGCTTGAGAACAATTTGGAAGGTTTATGAATGGATTTCGGTGTGCGTGACTATTAGCTCCGTCTCCAGCTTCTCACATTTTCTCCTTTTTTTTTCTCTTTTTTTCGCTTTCTTATTCCTATTTTTTTGTTGGTATGCTTCGAGATATGAACGACCCAAAAAGGGGTTTTCTCTCCCAGCACAGGTTTTTCTCTTTTCTTTTTTTCTTTTACTTTTCTTTTTTTTCGACTTTCTTCTTCATGGGATTGACTCATGTTCGCCTTTCTGATGTTATTAGTCACAATACACCTTTTGGCTTTGGGGTAGATATGGAGTGGTTACGAGGAGAATGACTAGGTTGGTCAAGGCTAAGGTTTTTCGAATGGTGACTGTTATGAGGGATCCAAAGAGGGATGATTTGGTGAATGGGAACTTGGGGTAGATGTTATGGGTGAATGGGAAGGTAACAGGTGATACTGATGCTAGTATGGGTGATGAGATGGTTGCCCCCTGTCTTAGGCACATTTTGTTCAAGCTGCGGGTTTAGGAGCATAGAGATGTCAACTTTCAAGAGACTGACGATTTTGGTATTCTCTCCTTTTTCCCAGCTTGCTTGATGAATGCAGACTGGCTTCTCTCTTTTTCTTTTTTTTTCTTTTTCTTTTCTTTTTTTTCTCTTTATTTTTTCTCTTTTCTATAATTAAACCATGGATTCGTAGGATAATGAACGTGATGAAGAGAAGAGTATGTGAGGGTTATGATAGACTTGGATGTTAAGGCTAATGAATGGGTGAAATAGCTTTTTTTTTTTTTTTAAACTCAAGTTAAGAATGCAAGCACGAGATTCTCAAACAATCAAAATCAAATAGATGCATATTATTGAATTCAAAAGACAAGCATATCACAGACCGACTCAATGCCTCCCATAACTGACTCTGAAATAGAATGCTCAAAGGAATTCAGACCCTAGCTAACTTCAAAGTCCCCTTCTTGTGGTATTGCTTTTCCCTGTTGATTGCTCTTAGAGGGTCGTTGCTCTAGTGGGCTAGCTTCCTGACTAAATTACATTAGTCTTCAGCGCTCCTAGAAGGGTGGCTGGGTGAACCAGTAGCCCTCCTATTAGGACTGGAATCCTTTCATCCTTGGATGGTAGCCTTCTCATTGTTCATGGTCTCAAGTTGGATACATATGTCTTTAAGGTAATCAAAGTCCTTGATGACGTGATATCCCAAATGATGGGATAGGCTGCTTTTGAGACCTTGTTTGAAGGTAGTCAGTTGTAGGTGCAAATGTATAGTCTCATTGATGTGAGACAACTTGGTGTACCATCTTTCAAAATAATCCAGGAAGGACTCGTCTTCCCCATGCGTCATGGCCGTTAGGTCATCCACTGTGGCATACTTCTTCTGGATACAACTGCAGTGATTGATAAAGGCCTTAAACAGCTCATTCCAGTCAGCCTTGACTTGAGGTGATAGGGCATGGTGCCATACTTTGGCTTCTCCATCTAGGGTGGATGGGAAGACTGTAGGGTACAAGTCGGCATCAATCATGTGAAGAGGTGCCAGTCGCATGAACTCCTTGATGTGGTGAGTAGGATTTTCAGATGGCTTGAATTTGATGTTGGGTACTTCAACATTGACAGCCACCTTCATGACCGGGTGTATGGGCAAAGGCACATCTTTGTACGTACTTGTCAGCAAAGGCCGGAACAGTGCTCATCATCTTGGTAAGACTCACAAGTTTTTGTTCCAAGGCCTTGATAGCAGGATTTTCAGTAACTTTGGGAACTTTTAAGTCTGCCTTGGACTTCCCTTTGAACGACCTTGAGCCCCCTGACTTATCCTTTGCAGGTGTCTTGACAAGTTCGGGCTCAGATTCATACGCATGGACTTTTATGACATCATCATCTCCCTTAGTATTTAGGCCCAACTTTTCATTGATCTTTGTGATGGCCTGCAGCATGCCATCCATTACTTGCTGTTGCTCATGGAGCCTCTTCTCGATCTTTTGCTCCTGTTCGAAGGAATTTGCAAAGGTTAAGCCTTGCATCTGAGTGTAAAGATCCTCCAGCTGTTTCTAGATGTTGGCTTCAGCGCCTTGGACATGGATCTCTTGGAGTCGTTCTTTAGCCATGATATAGACTCTGACTCAAGTGACGAACAGATCGCGGTTTGGATTCGGGACCAGTCAGCTGGTATGCAGATCTCTGATGCGGGCCTGGAGTCGACCTCCTATCGTGCCTGTGCAGAAATTTGTTAGTGACTCGATAATTACTCTTAACACTTACCACCCGATGCATGCATACTCTAAAAAGACCTACATGAGACCCTAACAGACTCGACACCTATATGTTGACACAAGAGAGTCACCTACTCTTTGGGAGTGCATGTCCTAACTCTATATGGACCTAACGATAGAACATTATAAAGGGCCGTATAAAATCAACTATAGCGAGTTATTTGTAAGTTGGAAGGAACAAGTCAGTGTTTCTTAATTCGGATGGGCCCAATCCATAGGCCGACCGTTTTAAGGAGAATCCGCAACTTGGCCCAACAACTCAGGCAACTCTATCTATATTGGCTATTATGCAGACTAGAATAATGTTCGACAGAACCGATGACCCATTTTTAAATTTATTTTATTATCATTTCTTTAACTCAAGGGAAACAGATGTTGTAAAGGACTGAATAAAACCAACAATACGCGAGTTATAATTAGTTTATAGACTTAATTGGCAAATCCAATATGGTTGGACCTAACAACGGGCCGACCATAAATGTGGTGGATTTATTAATTAAATCCATAAATTAATTTACTCAAGCCTAGTGATTATTATGCAGTCTAAGATGCTATCCATTAGCTTTGTTGGACTTTTAATTATATTTTTGGACCTTTGTTAAGAGAACATCGTAAAGGGTCATACAATATCATCTAAGGTGAGTCAATTTTTATTGATTAATTAAAATAATCAATCCTTGTACATAAATGAGCCCTTCCACTGGGCTAGCCATAATCCCTTGGGGTTAATTATACTAATTAATAAATAATCCTCTTCTCAACCCAATGAATTTTATATGGACTAGAACGAAGCATCAAGCTAGGGCCGACTCTTTACAAAAAGGAAAAGGGGAAGAGGAACACATATACACATAGCATACAACATGAGAGGTATCCTAAACTGCGGCTTTATGTTCATGGATTTCTATAGTTGGGTTAATATGGCCTACCACTTGTTCTCACCTCGATGCACTTCACCCTTATAAAATTTGTGGGTAAAGTGTGTGAGGTGTTGCTCGTCGGACTTCAAGGAAGCCTTGGAGTATAACACGGGGAGAGGAGAGACCAAATGCTTAGCGATTGTGGAGTGCATTAGTATAGTAGTGGCCACCCGTTCTCGGGTAAAAATCCTAGTTTTTCCTAAACCATCGCCTTTGTGCTCACATGTCAAAAGACCCGATGAGTGGCCTGGTATGCAAAAAATGCCTAAAAGAATAATAAAATTGCGAAATAAATCAACTTCTTCCTTTTACAATTTCAAATCAACTCGATTTTTTCAAGTTTTATCCTCTTTTTAAGTTTAAGTCTCCAGTGGAGCCACCAATCTGTAGGACCTGGAAAAATACTGTTCGTGGAATTGTTTCGGATGTGCTACCCTTGTTCGGTCTCGTTCCGAGCCGAATTCTTCTCTTTTATAGGGTATTTTTGCTTGTCTTTAATAATTATTTTAGGATTTTTATTATGTTTTTATTCATTTTGCATTTTTATTAGATTTTATATTAGTTTATTATTTATAGTTATTATTATTGCTTAATATAAAACAAAATGTAAATATTAGTAAATAAAATAAAAACCTAAGTTCGAATTCATTCAACCCAGCCCAATTCCTCCTCCTTTTCCCCTTTATCTTTCCCTCGGCCCAACCTGATTTCAATAAAACCCAGCCCAGCTCCCAGCAACCCTAACCCAACTACCCGCCCCGTTTCTCTCACCTAGCCGATTAAAAGCTCCCACCAAACCCTAATTCCCCTATTCAATTCCCCCTTTCTTCTTCCTTTTCCTCTTCGTTCCCCAGTCCCCCTTTCTCCCTCTAGTTCTCTCACTTGCTGCAAACACTGAAGACCCCTCCTCCATAGCCAACGAACTCCCTCTCTCATTCCATCTCCTTCTCTCTTCTCCCATCTTCTCATCTTATCTCTTCCTTCTCTCATCTCTTCATCTCACTTTTCTTCTTAATTTCTCGCGATTTTCTCAGTCTCTCACCGTATTTCTATTTCTCGTTTTGTAACAGATTCGGTTTGAGAGTTGAAGAAGAGAATAGAGCACGCACCCACCACCATCTCCATCTCCGACCACCAAACGCATCTCTACCATCCATCTTGAAGTGAATTGACGGTTCGGATTGAAGGGGAGGATCGAGATCGACTATAAAAGAGGAGGAAGGAGCAGATTCGAGACTAATCAATGGTTGGTTCTGAGAGTGACGGCCCAAAGCCTCCATTTAGGGTTAGGGTTTAATTGATTTTAGGTTTATTCATGCTTTAATGCTTTGAATTTTATTTTGAATCTTTATTTTCGCTTCCCTTTTTAATCGATTTTGGGATTTTGGTTTTGTTAATGATTTATTCAGTTTTGATGTAATGTTCTAATTGATATAGGTTTGTTCTTAAGTTTGAATGAATTCGGTTCTTGGTTTGATTAGTTTGAATTTGAGTTTTTGGTGATTTTGGTTTGAATATGGTATGTTGTGCTGCTCGTTTCTCTCTGTCTCTGATTCTCTTTTCCCCTGCTTCTTCCTCTGCTCGGTTAATGGGCAGTAGGAATTTTAAATTCCTTTTCTTTTCCTTTTGTTGTTTGGCCGGACAGTAAATTAGAATTAGGATTATTAGTGTTTTTAAGTCAGGTATTAGGGTTCTGTTAGAATGTTTTAATTAAGCTTTTATTAGGGTTTGGTTTTGGACCTTTGTTTAGGTCAGATTAGGGTTTCAATAGTCTTTATTATCGTTTAGTTAGAATTTGTTTTAGGGTTTCTGTTTTAAAGTTTCTTAAGGTTTTATTTGATTAGCCACAAAAATCCAATCCAACTTTTAGTGAGGAGGAGGGCTAAGGGTCGCAAATTCCGCTCTCAAGTGGGGATTTGGGGATTCTTAGTAATCCAATTCACAATTTCTTGTTTGTTCGGGAGAAATCCAAGTAGATTGAAGATTAGTGAAGAAGTTAGTTCATCGAAGGTGTAATTTCTTACTTTATTTCATTTCATGCTTTTAATTGCTTTCTTAATTTCATGTTTTATTTGACGCTTTTATTGCTTTCTTTGATTCATGCCTAGGTTAGATTTAATTGCTTTATTTACATAATTTACCGCTTTCCGCATCGAGAAAACCCCAAACACAAACTGATTCCCTAATCAAGCCAGACACCCATCCCTGAGATCGACAATACCTACTGTTAACCACAAAAATTACAACCGAACAATGGCGTCGTTGTTGGGGATCGCGTTATTTGGTAGATTAGGCTATTGGTTTGTGTGTATATAGTTTATTGTTTTCTCGATTATGCTAGAAAAATGTAGCACAAAAAGAAAATTGAATATTTGAAAAAAAAGAGAAAAAAAATAGAAAATTAGAAAAATAGAAAAAAAGGAGTTATGGATAGTCCCCAATTCCCCCAATTTGAGCATGAAATATTTTGGAGGTATTTTGCTAGATTACTTGATTACCGTGCTCAATGTGAATTATATGGTGTCTTTTATGATACTTTAGATCTTTTGGGAATTGTGAGTGTGGGTGTGAATTATGAGACCCGAAACCTTTTAGAATATTACGGGTTTTCCAGTTTAGGAGAAGAACCAACATGGGGGTTACTTGAATGGTTGTCTAGGGATTCCTATGAATTTGAGCAACAAAGTGTTAATCCTAGCTTCCAATTTCCTTATGCACCACCCTCAGGGACCGAAATTGAACGATTATGTGAATACCCCATGTATGTTGATGATCAATCTTATGATGGGGAATATGTTGAAAATTGTTATGATCTTTCCCAATGTGCTGATGATGAGTCTCATCCCGTGTGCTTCTTGTGTGATTCGCCATACCATAGTTTTGGTTCTTGTTTAAAAGCTAAAATGACTACCTTCGAGGCGGAAGGGGAAAAATTATGTGCGAAAATGAATGAGTGCATGCGTCCTTTATTCCCTGAGTTGAATCATAGGATAGAAACTCCTTCTTCACAAATGGTTGATTTGAATGTTGAAGTAGATCATTCATCGTCTTTTAGTCCTGAAATGCATGTTGATTCTTCTGATTATGATGAGGATGATGACTACTATAACCGACCATGCCTAGGATTACTTAGCGATTCCTTAACTCTAGCCCCACCTAGTGAGCATGAGGAACATGATGATTTTGTGTGTGATGATGTAGAATTAGCTGAAAACATGTTAGATGATGAACCATTGTCCACACCATTGTCCATGTCTTTGTGTGAAGAAAAAGTTGAGATTGATGAGTGCCATGATGCTTGTGATATAATTGAGCATGATCTTGTTGAGAGTGAAATTGAATCCGTTGTGATTGAATGTGTGCTTGATACCGATTTGTTCACTTTCATGGAGGATCATTGCATTAGTGAGGCATTAGCTACCATTGTATGTGAGTCCCTTGATGTTCATTCTTGTGATGATGAGCTTGATTCTTTGGGGATTGATCATGATTGTTTGAACTTGGTTGTTGACGATGATGCTTTTGAAGATGATATGCTTTATGAGTTATTCACTATGACTTATGACCCAAAGCCTTCCACTTTCACTTTTGATGTAGTTTTGAATGATGCACCATTGTCTTTTGATATTGATAGTTCTTCTGGTGAGTCTGATATTGATGAAGATGAAGATGTGCTTGTGTGTGATGTTAGGAGTGTTATGATGTGGTCTAACCCTGCTTATTCCTTATCACCCATTGATGATTATGATGATTATATGGATGAAAATTGCATGGATATTGAGTGTGAATCATTGTTGGCATCCAAGTATTCGCATGAGCATGTTCAAGATTGTGTTGTATTGTTCCATCCTGTTGATTTGTATACCCAATCTCCATTTACGAGTCAATAGGAGGATCCATTTGTCATATCTTCTTCCACTATGCCTAGGAAAGTCTTGTGTGTTCATGCATTTCATCATTTCTATGACTTTTCTAAGGCATTTGATAAACTGTTAAGGGCACTAATGTTCGTTCACATGATTTTGCGAGTGTGCTCTTACATACACCATTTTGAGATGCATGAGAGAATGCATGACTTGTTACTCCGGGCGTTGAATGGTTCTAACTTGGTGCCCGATATCTTGAGGTGAGAAGGAGTAAATTTCTTGATAAGAAGCCTTCCAGGTAATATCCTTCCTCACCTTTTGTGTATAATTAGTGAGTCGATTTTCTTTTCTTCTTTTATTTTCTTTTTGTGTGAGTCTTTTTCTTTTATTTTGGGGTGCTTGCTTACCTTACCTACTTCTGCTTCCATTCGAGGACACGACAACGTCTTTGTGTTGGAGTGGGAGGGTAGTTTGCATTATAGTTTTCGAGTCTAAGAAAAGAAAAAAAATTCGGTTTGGAAATATTTTAGTTTCTTAATTCATTAGTCCTTAGAGTCTTGTATAGTTTGTTTTTCCTTTTGATCTTGCATGTGAACCATCACACATCGTATGCTTTTCTTGTTTATTTCTAACCTTTGTTGTGATGTACCTTGGATCGTGGATTAAATACGCTTGATTGAAGACTTCGAGGTAACCTCTTTCCACTCTCTTTATGTGAATATATCAATGATCCATGTTGCATGCTTAATTTCTCCTTTTCAGTGGCGAACCCCTTGAGTGTGATTGTTGGGAATATTCTGTTGTTGGAGCCGTGTGCGCTCGGGTCGCCACGGTTTTTTATGTGATAAGTGTTTTGTATATATGTTCTTCTTGGTTTTCTACCTTGCTTGTGACACCCTTCTCACGATGGAGACATTGTGATGTCTTGTGTTGGAGTGAGGGTGCTATTTTCCATTTGTCAAGGGTAGACCACCTAGTTCGTGAGTCTTTTGTTTTCGTTTTTCTTAGTTTGTGCCTAAAAGTTTGAAAAATGTTTGTGTGAAAAAAAGGAGGAAAAAGGGAGTGAAAAACCTTAAAAGTTTTTGTTTTTCGTTTCGTTTTGTTTTTGCTTAGTTTCTGGGATTTCATTGTCAAAATTGGGAAGTCGTTCTTAATCTTCCTTAAAAGAAACCGGTTTGAGCATTTTTGACCCTACTTTGAGCGATTGCCATGACTTACTTTAAGTAGATTCCTTTCATTGAGTGGTCTAGCGAGATCCCATTTCTTTCTTTTTATGTTCTGGTTGAAACTGGGAGATTCTAGGGATTCATATTTGAGCTTGTTTTCCAAAAAGAAAAAAAAGAGAAAAAGCAAAAGCAAAAGAAAGAAAAAGGGAGCAAAGTTAAATAAATTGATTAAGTGGGGCGTGTCGGCTGAATGACATCAACCGCCATACACTTAGCCAACCTACACGGGACCGGTATTAGCGATACGACGCTATTATCCTTTAAGCCTCCTTCTATATCGTTCGTGACGAAGAGGTGAATGGAAAAGACTGTGTTGGGAGGGTAAACCCCATTTTGGGCCGTTCCAATTCCCGAAAATAAGGCTAATACCGACCATTAAAAATAAGTAAAAAAAAGAAAGAGAATTTTGTTGGGAATATCCAACCCAAACAGAAAGTTTAAAGTGTTAATAAAGTGAGGGGTCTTTCCTTGCATCACCTGCGGCCCTCACCAAGCCAAGGGCGACCAAATGCGGGGGAGGGCAACTCCTTGTTTATTTGATGTTGTTCGCTTTGTTTTGAGCTCGAGTGTGAGTCTTTGGGGTCAATCGGAATCAGTTAGAACCCTCTTAACTTTTACACAAGTGGGATTTAACTTTACATGAGGTGTAAGGGATTGAAAACCCCTAAGATTGGCAGTTGTTTGGGTTAGGTATATGTGAGATGCTCATAACGGTTCCTTTTGTAGGATTAACATCGTTTTCTTGATTGAAACAACTTGATTCTTGAAACGAGTAGTTTTCTTTTCTTTCTTTTCAAACTTGTTTTGTTTTCACTTTCCCTCTCTCCTTTTCGTTGGCTTTTGTGGGTATTGTTGCTATAAACCCTCACGAGACCTACCTCGTCCACCCGGGCTACCGGGGGGTTTAAAGGGCGTGATGCATACGCTAAATGCATCCGCGATTCCTGCGAAAGTGAGTTAGGGTCTTTAGTTTCTTTTTCCAGTCCTTTCTTTGATTTTTGTTTGCTCGGGGCGAGCAAACCCTTGTGTGGGAGTGTTGTTCGGTCTTGTTTCGAGCCGAATTCTTCTCTTTTATAGAGTATTTTTTATTGTCTTTAATAATTATTTTAGGATTTTTATTATGTTTTTATTCATTTTGCATTTTTATTAGATTTTATATTAGTTTATTATTTATAGTTATTATTATTGCTAAATATAAAACAAAATGTAAATATTAGTAAATAAAATAAAAACCTACGTTCTAATTCATTCAACCCAGCCCAATTCCTCCTCCTTTTCCCCTTTATCTTTCCCTCGGCCCAACCTGATTTCAATAAAACCCAGCCCAGCTCCCAGCAACCCTAACCCAACTACCCGCCCCGTTTCTCTCACCCAGCCGATTAATTAAAAACTCCCACCATACCCTAATTCCCTAATTCCCCCATTCAATTCCCCCTTTCTTCTTCCTTTTCCTCTTCGTTCCCCAGTCCCCCTTTCTCCCTCTGGTTCTCTCACTTGCTGCAAACGCCGAAGACCCCTCCTCCATAACCAACGAACTCCCTCTCTCATTCCATCTCCTTCTCTCTTCTCCCATCTTCTTATCTCATCTCATCTCTTCCTTGTCTTATCTCTTCATCTCACTTTTCTTCTTAATTTCTCGCGATTTTCTCAGTCTTTCACTCTATTTCTCTTTCTCGTTTTGTAACATATTCAGTTTGAGAGTTGAAGAAGAGAATGGAGCACACACCCACCACCATCTCCATCTTCGACCACCAAACGCATCTCCACCATCCATCTTGAAGTGAATTGATGGTTCAGATTGAAGGGGAGGATCGAGATCGACTATAAAAGAGGAGGAAGGAGCAGATTCGAGACTAATCATTGGTTGGTGTAAACACAAATTTCGAGCCTGAAATAAATAAAGACAAGAAATTGAGAAACAAATTAATTTGTATTTATATTTGAATGTATGTAGGTACAATCTCTGTCTTAAATACAATAAAGTAGTCCTTTGATTCAATCTCCTTAAATTTGAATGAGTCGAGGGCGCGAACGCTTTATCTCGATTTCGAGTGCAGGTCGAGCTGAAGAACTCAATTGTAGCTTTTTACCTTGATGTGCAGAAAACTTGGAGCTTTTGATCTTGAACTTTCGGCGACCTTGATCCTTGGCGCTTGGGAGATGGAGGCCACTTGCAGTTCGAGCTTCTGAATTTTCTGAAGTGCAAAATTCCGAATGCCGCCGGTGTAGTCTGTAGTGTGTTGAGCGAACAACGCCCCCAGTGATCTCTCCTGTGTCATAACATAAAGTATAAAGGGCTTGCCAGGGATCGGTGCTCCTAAGACCAGAGGGTTTGCCAAGTATTTCTTGATGGCCTCAAAAGCTTTTCGGCACAAGTCATCCCACTCGATAGGAGCACCCTTCTTCATAAGATGACTGAATGGATGGCAACGACCGGCGAGATTTGATATGAAGCTCCAAATATAGGCTAACCAGCCCTGAAGGCCACGAAGCTCCTTGAGATTCTTTGGTTCTGGCATTTCCTGTATAGCTTTAATTTTTGCTTGGTCAACCTCGATTCCTCTATGACGAATAACAAAGCCTAGAAACTTCCCAGATGTAACACCAAATGCGCACTTCAGAGGATTCATCTTAAGTTGACACCTCCGCAACCGTTTAAAAATTTGACGAAGGTCCTGAAGGTGATCCGCTCTTTTCTTTGACTTAACTACCAAGTCATCGACATAACATTCCACTGTCTTATGAAGCATGTCGCCAAATATTTTCTGCATCGCTCTTTGGTATGTCGCTCTGGCATTTTTCAAGCCGAATGACATTACTTTGTAATAAAATATGCCCTTTGGTATCCGAAATGCAGTCGCATTTTGGTCTTCCGGTACCATCTGGATTTGATTGTACCCAGCGGTGCAATCCATGAATGACAAGGCTTCATGACCTGTGGTGGAGTCAATCATAAGCTCCGTGATGGGTAAGGGGAAGTCATCTTTTGGACAGGCTTCGTTAAGATCGCGAAAGTCCACACGGACGCGAAGTTGTCTGTTTTTCTTCCTTACAGGGACAATGTTTGCAATCCACATCGGGTACTTCACCTCCCGAATGAATCCTGCTTCGATGAGCTTGTCGACCTCCTTCTCAATTTCTGGAACCAGTTCTGGGCGGAACATCTGTTGAGGCTGCTTCTTAGGTGAGACGCCCTTCCTTATAGCCAAGCGGTGAACAACAACCTTCGGGTCTAATATGGGAATCTCCTTGTAATTCCACGTAAATACATCCCTATACTCTGAAAGGAGTCTGAAATACTCCCCCTCTTCTTCCGACGTGAGCAGAGAGCTTACATAGATAGGGCGAGGCTCCTCTATTGTTCTAAGATTTAACTCTTTCAAATAATCAACCGTTGCTTGCCCCCCATCTCCAAGAGTCTTAGGAGTTTCAGCAAGCTCTATTTCATCCTCAAGATCTTGGTATTCTGTGATGGTAATAGGATTGGCTGACACAATTTCTTCTTGGTTGGACTCCTCTTCAGATTTGGTATTTATCCAGTGACATGTAAGAACCACAGTACGCCTCTTGACTCTAAGAGATCCATCTGTCTTTATATCCAAGGTCGAGAGACCCTTCATACGAGAAGGGACAGAGCTCTGGACGTCATTTGTGACTCCTATGCGTTCGAATATGGAAGTGTCTCCTTGACAAAGTTGTGGCTCCAATAGTTCCTCACTAGCTTTTATCCTAGTGAACACCGAAGGCTTTTGCGGAGAATGACCCTTGATTCTACTAAAAACAGATCTCCTTCTGCTAGGTGTGTCTCTTATACGAGTGAAGATGGAGGGGCATTTACTAGAAGTAGCTAGGTGTAGCCTATCGAATACGAAGGACCTTGGCTTAGGATGAGTGCTTTCCTCCTCACTTACATCAGCCTCTTCAGCTGTGATGTATTGAACCTCAGACCTCTTCTCCTTTCTTCGCGCCGAGATTCTAACTAGCTGTATCGGCTCATAACCGAGACCAACCTTAAAGACCCTTACCGAACCTCCCTACTCTTGGATCTTCTTCTGCGTAACATTCAGGCCGTAAGGTTTGGCCTCAACTACTTCCCCTAGAGGCGTCGGATTTTGAAAGTCATAGCCAACCTTTTTCATAAGCTTGTATGCCTTTGTTTCGAACCCTTCGTTAACCCTTGGAGTCGGTGGATCATCACCCTCTTTAGACGACAACACAAACTTGGAGAGAGGTGGCTTCTTTGTCTTGTTTTGTTGTGGATGGAGGTTAGGGATGACCGCATTTCCTTTGAGTGCACTTAGACCCTCCTCAGTGACTTTCTTGCTGGACGCGTTCTTCGAGTTTCTAGTTGTATATTTGGCAAAAGGAGATTCCCCCTCCTTTCGGCGAGACTTAGGTATGTACCTTAGAACTGGTAGCACCGCGTCAGATGATGGAGCAACTTGTTTATTGGTCGGCTCGGAGAGTGCCACTGACCTTTCCTCTTTATGCGGTACCTCCCGTATATCGTCTCTCACTACCTCAACATCTTTCTTCAAGACCCTTTTGCTTGTGGAGGCAATTGACGAGGGCATCGCCTCCTTAACGTCACAGTTTCTTCAAAGAATCTTGCATCTGCAAAGTGGGATTTAGCCATATTAAAAGGCTTAACATCACCATCTATCTTTCTTCCCCGCCTCTATAATACTTTAAACATTGATGTAGAGTGGAAGCTACGATGCCATGCTCATGTAGCCACGGTCTCCCCAACAATAACTTATAGGAAGTCCTGGAGTCGATGACGTGGAAAATTAAGGTTGTAGACAAGTCACCCATTGATAGCTCAATCCGAATCATCCCAAGTGCTCGTTGACCTTCGAGGTTGAACCCGTGTATCATTGTACGACTCTTGGAGAGTTCTTCCATTGTGATCCCCAATTCAGACATCGTTGACTTCGACATGATATTCACCGCAGATCCTCAATCAACCAGAATGCGTTTGACCTTCAGTCCACGGATGTATCCAGATACAAATAAAGGACGGTTATGAAGCTTGGAGCCTAGAAGTAAGTCATCATCAGTAAAGGTGATAGATGTGTTGCAAGAAACGGGTTTTTGCATTTTGGACCCCGAACTTTAGGGGTATTTATGTTTTGAACCGTTGGTTTTCAACATTAACTTTTTAGACCCTAAAGTGTATAGGCTGAATAAAAACGGACCTTAAAGTTTCTGGGCTGAAGAAAAAGGCCCCTGTCTCATTCTTTATTTTCCTTTCATGTTTGAATTTATCTCACGATTGATGAAAAACTTCAGGACTATGGTTAAAACTAATATTGAAGCTACAATACACCTCTCTTATTCATGTCGGGGCTACTTAGACCCCTGAGTACATGGTTTTAAGTAACTCAAACATGAATAAAAGAGGTTTATTATAACTTTAATATCGGTTTTGACCTTAGTCTTGAAGTTTGATGCCAATCGGGAGAGAAATTCAAACATGGAAAGAAAAAGAAAAACGGGAAAAGAGCTTTTTTTTCACCTCACAAACTTTAGGGTCCTTTTTTCTCAGCCTACAACTTTTAAGGTCCAAAAAGTTAAAGTTGAAAATCAAGGGTTCAGAATATAAATACCCCTAAAATTTGTGGTCCAAAATGCAAAAAACCCGCAAGAAACACATTGCGTGAAAGTGCTAGACGATTCTCCCACGTCTTAGACCTTGTCGGCGTAAAGCTCAGGATGCGTCAATGCAGTGGCAACATGACGACGCATTTCTTCAGGAAGATGAAAGATTTGCTCCCATGCCATTCGTGCTGGTAAGGCCTCCACAAACCTTAGAGTTTTATTAGTAGCTTCCTGAAGACGGTCTTGGTTTTTCACTTCGTCGTCCTCATCTTCGAGCTCGGAGCAGGAGACCATGTTCACCACGACTTCGTCAGCCTTTCCTAGGAAGTCCCATGGGAAATATTCTCCTAAGGTGAGAGGACGACGTGAATCTTGCTGAAACGACCCAGAGGGTTGAACCAACTGCTTCCTAGAGCTGCCCACCTTCTTCCCTTGCCTAGCTGGTTGAGAACTGCCCTTCCTTTCCTGTTGTTTTCTTTTGCGAGACGATGGCACTCGAACCTTGTCGTTCTTCCTGGCTTTCCTCCGCGTGACCAGAGTCCATCCTCCCTCCTCCTCCTGACCTTCTGGCACTTTAGTATGTTTCCTTTGAGAGGTCCGAGCTAAAATAGGGATAAAAACTGGTTCTTGGCTCCCGAACTGGATCATCATAAGATCTTCTCTGTCATATGGAGCCAGGTGTGCCAAAATACAGTTAGTCTCGACGTTGTTGTCCAAGTCCAATATTATCCTCTCTTCTTCAGCTAACTTCATGATGCATTCTTTCAGGGTTATGCATTTCTCGAGAGGGGGACTGACTACCCTGTGATAGCGACAGTACCTCAGGTCGTTTGTCCTTCCCGCTTCTTCTGGCCTCTTTGGTTGCGGGAGCTCGATAACACCCTTCTCCAGCAAGTCATCAAGCATTCCCGACAAGTCTGAATCAGGGAATGGATATTTCTTCTCTTGTAGTTCCTTCAACGTAGGACGTTTCTTAGCATCATTCCTCGAGAACGTGGTTTTTCTGCTTTCTTGTTTGGGCTTGGTAGAGATTCGAACTGGCTCCTCAGTTGCAATTGAAACAGACATGGACTCTCTCTTTGAAGTTTTCACTGACTTCACATTCTTCTTGTACTTGTTACTACCTTTTCTAGCTTCGGACGAGGATGAAGATTTTCCCCGTCGATTCTCTATGGTAATCTCCATGTCGTGTGCCTTGGTTGCCAATTCCTGGAAGGTCCTTGGCTTGACCATTTTGAGGACGTAGAGCAGGTCCCAGTGCATACCTTGAGTGCACATGTCGACGGCCGAAGCTTCGGTGAGGCGATCCTTGCACTCAAGACTAAGAGCCCTCTAACGATGGATATAGTCAAGTACTGGCTCGCCCTCCAACTGTTTGGCGTTTGTCAACTCAGTCATGCTAACGACACGTTGAGTGCTATAAAATCGGTTGAGAAACTCTCGCTCCATTTCTTCCCAACTGTTGATAGACTCAGGTTCCAAATCCGTGTACCAGTCGAATGTTATCCCTTTCAATGATCGAACAAGCTGCTTCACCAGTAGGTCTTCTTTCGTTCCTGCATTGCTGCAAGTCTCCATGAAATGTGCAACGTGGTGCTTGGGATTACCCTTTCCATCAAACTTGTTGAACTTCGGGGGTTGATAGTCGAGTGGCATCCGTAGCGCATCGATCCTCTTCGTGTAGGGCTTTGTGTACAAGTGACTCTTGTTCGATGGCTCTCCGAGTTGAGCCCTTACTGCATTAGCGATCATACTCTGGATCTCTTCCGCAGTCATTGATCCTGAAGACAGGATCTTCTTTTTTTCACCGTCGCCATCACCATCACCCTTAGAAGACTCTTTGTCAAATTCCTCCTTGTCAGTTTCTTCATCAGACTCTTTATAAGGGCGCTTCTCTAACTTCCTCATCAGTTTCGCGATCTGTTCGATCTTTTTGTCCTTTTCTTCGCTTTCCCTAGCAAGTCATCTCAACGTAGCCTCCAACTCTGCAATCTTTTCTTCCACGTTGGAAGCGCCAGTTGTCATCACTGGCATGATGACAGTTTGAGTAGACTCAGTTTCAACCTCCGAGAAGATAGATTCTTCTTCACTCATTGGGGAAGAATCTTCGCTAGAGTAGTCTTGGCCTTCAAAGTCTTCAGACTCGAAGACCGGGTTGTTGCGAGTTTGGAGCTCGTCCATTCCACGCGGGGTAGTCAAGACTGAGCCGAAGGTATTTGCAGTGTTTGGCCTCCGAGAGCGAGGAGTCATTTGAGGCACTCCCTAAAGGTTGGAATCAACAGCCAAACTCTTCCGTGGCGGGGTTGGTGCCTTGGTAGTTGGTTCTTCCGTGAAGTGCAGTGCGGTAATGGCTGGCGATTTCGCCATCCTTCGAGTCATTACTCCACTTGATGTAGTACTCGTAGTCGTTGACCCTTGGGATGAAGCTTGAACGCTCCACTTTGTTGAGGGTTGAGAGACAACTTTCTTGGGTGCCATCGCGTTGCTTGAGCTTAAGATGAATTTGAACTTCTTGGAGAAAGAGATGAGAGGCAGAGTTTTCCCACCGAGCGTGCCAAATTTGTAAACACAAATTTCGAGCCTGAAATAAATAAAGACAAGAAATTAAGAAACAAATTAATTTGTATTAATATTTGAATGTATGTAGGTACAATCTCTGTATTAAATACAATAAAGTAGTCCTCTGATTCAATCTTCTAAAATTTGAATGAGTCGAGGGCACGGACGCTTGATCTTGATCTCGAGTGCAGGTCGAGCTAAAGAACTCAATTGTAACTCTTCACCTTGACGTGCAGAAAACTTGGAGATTTTGATCTTGAACTTTCGTCGACCTTGATCCTTGGGGCTTGGGAGCTGGAGGCCGCTTGCAGTTCGAGCTTCTGAATTTTCTGAAGTGGAGAATGCTGAATGCCGCCGGTGTAGTCTGCAGTGTTTGTTGAAAATGAGGGAGAGGTCCCCTATTTATAGGCTTTAGAGACCTAGGGTTGCCTAGGGTTTAAGTCGACTTTGGGCTTGGCCCAAATTATTAATTATTCCTTTATTTTGAAATAAAGAAATAACCGTTATTTTCTGCATCATAATTCACACGTGTCACGATGGTATTGGCCAAGATACATTTCCATTTCAAAATAAATTAAATGGACCGCCGCTATTTATTTTCCACGTGTCATTTTCCGATTTGCCGACAAATATTACCTCCTATAGTTGGTTCTGGGAGTGACGCCCTAAAAGCCTCCATTTAGGGTTAGGGTTTAACTGATTTTAGGTTTATTCATGTTTTAATGCTTTGAATTCTGTTTTGAATCTTTATTTTCGTTTCCCTTTTCAATCGATTCTGGGATTTTGGTTTTGTTAATGATTTATTCAATTTTGATGTAATGTTCGAATTGATATTGGATTGTTCTTAAGTTTGAATGAATTCGGTTCTTGGTTTGATTAGTTTGAATATGAGTTTTTGGTGATTTTGGTTTGAATTTGGTATGTTGTGCTGTTCGTTTCTCTCTGTCTCTGATTCTCTTTTCCCCTGCTTCTTCCTCTGCTCGGTTAATGGGCAGCAGGAAGTTTAAATCCCTTTTCTTTTCCTTTTGTTGTTTGGTCGGACAGTAAATTAGAATTAGGATTATCAGTGTTTTTAAGTCAGGTATTAGGGTTCTGTTTGAATGTTTTAATTCAGCTTTTATTAGGGTTTGGTTTTGGACCTTCGTTTAGGTCAGATTAGGGTTTCAATAGTCTTTATTATGGTTTAGTTAGAATTTGTTTTAGGGTTTATGTTTTAAAGTTTCTTAAGGTTTTATTAGATTAGCCACAAAAATCCAATCCAATTTTTGGTGAGGAGGAGGGCTAATGGTAACAAATTCCACTCTCAAGTGGGGATTTGGGGATTCTTAGTAATCCAATTCACGATTTTTTGTTTGTTCGGGAGAAATCCAAGTAGATTGAAGAATAGTGAAGAAGTTAGTTCATCGAAGGTATAATTTCTTACTTTATTTGATTTCATGCTTTTAATTGCTTTCTTAATTTCATGTTTTATTTGATGCTTTTATTGCTTTCTTTGATTCATGCCTAGGTTAGATTTAATTGCTTTATTTACATAATTTACCGCTTTCCGCATTGAGAAAACCCCAAACACAAACTGATTCCCTAATCAAGCCAGACACCCATCCCTGAGATCGACAATCCCTACTTTTGGCCACAAAAATTACAACCGGACAACCCTCGAATTTGCGAATATGGAGGTACTAAATCATTTCTAAGTATTTTAATGCAAAGACGTGTATTTTTAATAATAAAAAAGGTTATAAAAGAATAAAGAGTCGCCAGCTGATTTAAGAAAATCGATAAACCAAAAAAAATAAAAGATGAGCCCGATCAACGAACACGAATTCTAAGTTCGGGGGTAAGGTTACGAATTCGAGAATTAAAATAATTCTCGAATTCGCGTGTTTAAAAACAGACTTTACTGGAATCGAACTTGAAGTGAAAAAGAGTGGGAAGAAGTTTAATAGATTTCACAATGTTATATTCTCAAACATGCAATATTAAAATAAAGAGGTTTTCTTTACAAATGGTGTACAAGTAAGGAATTAAAGCGCCAATTACATGATTAAATACAATAGCAAAGAAAAGCTAACCTTTCTAGGTGGTGGATAAGGTGGAAATGAAGATCGATCCCTTGACTTGACCTCAGTTTGGAGGTTGGATGGGAGGATGCTTCTAAGAATGGTAAGGAAGGTAGTGTTTGTATGATGATGTGGTGATAATGAGAGTGATTATGTGAAAGAAGTAGAATAATATGGAGAGAGTTTTGGTAGTATGATGATGATAGTTGGTGATGAATGAGTGAAATTGATGAGGTATTTATAGGTGGAGAGGTGAGAGATTTCGAGGGAAAGATGAAGGAACATGATCCAAGGATCATGACTCTATGTGTATGATCAAAGGCTACGCGACCTATGACCATATTATGGTCAATCCGAGGTCAAATGCAAGGGCAAAGATCAAGGGATGTGGATGATGATTCTGGCGCCAAAATTGAATAAAAAAAACAAAAGCTAAGCGGCCTATAACATTTAATCACACGGATTGCTGACTTGGCAGTCAGCAATGGACTGGGTGATTAAATGTTAAAGGCTAAGCGGCGTATGCTTTACTTTGTGGGCCAAATTCGCTTGCTGAGCCAGACTCTGATCATGAAAAGGCTAAGCGGGCCTTCATGTCTTCATGCGGGCTGATGTGGTATGTTGGGCATATTTTGAAAATCCTGTGGGCCTAATAACCCATTTTGGTGTTCGACCCGTTGACTTGCTGAATTTTGGCGAGTTGGAATTTTGTCGGTACAAAATCCAGTATCTATAATAATGTACTCCCTTATGTTTCCATTACCTTTGTACCTCATTGAAACTAGTTTTGCCAAGTGCACTCCAATTTCAGCCTTTTCATTCTTGAAAAACCTCATTTCAATCTCCTTAAGGAAACCCTTAGCCGTAGTTATCTTTTCAGATACAATGCCCCTGAATGCTTCTAGAATGGCTTTCTTCATGATCATCAAACTCATGCCATCTGACCTTTCCCACCTCTCAAGCTCTCGCCTTTGATGAGAGGAACTCTCATAAGTTATAGGAGCATGACGTACAGTCAATCCTTAAGGCAAGGTCAATATCCATGACATTGAGAACAATCAAGAGATTTTCTTTCCATGACTTGAAGTTTGAGCCATTCAGCATAGGGATAGAATTAATGTTGGCGGTGATGTTAGCATGATTAGAGGTAGCTGAATTAGAGAACAAATAAACAATTCAGTACATGCTTACCCAAAACCATAATCTTGATAATAACAACAAGTTCAAATAAGGTCGGATCCCATCCTAAATATCAGGTTTCCATTAATATTCCAACTTTGGACGACAATATTAACTTCTTATTGATATCTTGGTATAGTCATCAAACACTGATAATAAAAACATGCCGAATAATGAATCCTCCTTTGGGTTGACTCAATAATCACACGTAAACCAATAATTATGACATGTTTATAACCACAATCATTCATCAAATATATCAACATTGATCTTCCTTTGGACTGAAACAACATTAATAGTCTTGCATGAACACTACTTTTATATTCAAAATAAATTAATTTCAACAAGAGAGGTCACTTAGGCGACATGTTGTTTTAATTAATTCATCGTAAATATAAAATAACCTTGACCGCATTATTCAAACTTAAAATTATTGTAAAACGACGCATTTGACAACATACAACGCATTCTTTATCGTCACATTGCTAAGTATCCTAATATCACAACCTGTAATGTGAAAATCACTGAAATTACATAACAATTAGCATGGACGATAAAAAAAACATCAACTATGATAAATAAACTTCATGGAAAAGTGAAGAAAATTTTTTATCAAGCAACCTTATATTTATGAACAACCTTAAATCTCTTCTTAAAGTGTATAAGGGAGCCGAAAATTAAACTACCTGAACGACGAAATTCAAGCAGAATTTCGTTAGGCAGAAAAAGTTCATGAAAATCCAAATTAATTATGCACAAACATTATTCAACATATACACAGGCACACAGCAAAAACCCTAAACCAATTTAGCATAATCAACACAGATTAATGGTCAATTAGCAAATTGAACCCGAAAAAAGTCAAAATTGTGACTTCAAGAATGCCCAGAAAAATGAAATCATGAAACTCCAAATTGAAGGCACATAAACATGATTAACCATGAGGGAATCAAAAGGCCTAACATAATTTCATCATACAAGCAACGATAGTAGCCCAATTTCGCATAATTAAAACCGAAAAATTAGTGTTCATACCCAAATAATGGAACCACAAAATTAATCAATGAACAACCAAATTGATTGCATACATACATGATTAAACATGATTCTAACAACACCCATACATCAATCTGGAACAAAACAACCGAATTCAACTCAAATCGAACACAAGTTGACGAAAAATAGGGTTTATGCGCGTAGAACACATACCCACGAAAATCATACGAATTGATACAAAAAAAAATCAACAATAATCATGTAAATTCACTAAATCATGAGTTTATCAAAAACCCTCAATCAATGGGAGAGAATAAACAACTAAACATGCCCAATTGAATTCGAATTTGTTCGACTAAAACGAACCCTAAAACGCCAAATTCTCCCAAAATATGCAATGAAAATTCAATTAACTTTGCAAATAGATACTTTAGTATACAATGAACAAAAGCCCTAAAGAAAATTCGCCAAAAGAGAACGAATTGAACTGAACCTGAAGCTTGCAATAAAGACGGCAGCGGAAGAACAAATAAACAAATTGGGCAAAATAATTATAGCCAAATTAAACTTAATAATTCTAAAGATTCAACATAGAGAAGGCTCTGATACCACTTGTTGGGATTAATCAAAAGTAATCAATTACTGTAAACCCATAATCCAATATGCCGAATAAATAGAACATAAACATAAACAGGAATACCTGAATCCATTGTAGTTGTTAATCCACTTCTAGCGATGTGATTAGGTCTTCCAGATCAACACCCACTAAGAAGAGAACTCACAGAGAAAACTCTCTCTCACTGACGATGGGATATCAGGGAGAAACAACCGTGTGTGTGACCTGGGGAACAAAACCATATATATAATAGTAAACCCCTTAGGGTTTTGACATATTATTAATCCGCACATCATGGAATAATAATAAGTCACTGGTATCCATACATTAGAACCCACATCTTGCCTGATACATTAAAGCCCAATATATATACTTATTGGATCATTTTTAGTCGGGCTATAAACAATAACAGTTATTGTGATGAATATTCGTTTACATATAAGGCCATCGTCGGATTATGATCTAACAGAAGATAAATTTAGAGTTTGATTTAAATGTTTATGTGGATATTTATTTAGTCATTTCAAATTCTAATACTTTCAGGAGGAAGGATGTGAGGATGATGATGGAGACAGTGATGATGAAAATGGCTCTTCATACATGTTATGCATTTGACCAATTACATTCAACAAGATACCAAAACAAAACATGAAAAAAAAAAAACTAAACCAAATCCAATCCAAACTTTCTGGTGCCCAAGGAAGGTATTTCATTCATTCACCGTAGTTTACATAAATTCAAACTAAAACAAAACAAAACCCTTAATTAATTGGGTTTTTGGACATCAATAATACCAACTTTGGGGGTATTGGATATTAACAATACAAACTATTTTCTTGGATACTAGCAGTACGAACTATTGACCTATTTTCCTCTAGCAGTACACCGTCGAATTGTAATGGTTTTAACTCATCGAAAAGATGATGTGACTCCATAATATGTGACATGGAAGGCATGTTAGTGTCCACGACAATATTTTCTACCCAACCTCCGCCTTCCACGCCACACATCATGGAGCCACATCATCTTTCCGATGAGCTAAAACTGTAACAACTCGGTCGTGTACTGTTGGAGGAAAATATGTCGATAGTTGGTACTACTAGTTTCCAAGAAAATAGTTTGTATTATTAGTCTCCAATACCCCCAAAGTTGGTATTATTGACGTCCAATAATCCTAATTAATTGCAATTAAACCCTAAAAAACTAAACATAACCCTTAATTAAAATAAAACTTGTAGGCATATGAAACATAGCATGCCATGGACATCAAATTCCCTTCACCACCTGGAGCGTTACCGTCGCATGGGTGGGTGAAGATTAACTTGAATGATGATGGGTGATCGATATTCAACAAGAACAAGGGTCTTGAACACCCAAAGGTTGGATATAACCTTGAGCAAGATGAACCATAACTCTAGGCCTAACACCACACCCTGATTATCCAAGTTAATCCACTAAATAATCACTAAAGGAATGACTCAAAACACCACCAAATCACTTGGGTAAAGTAATCAAGATTTTTGAGAAATTTGGGAAAACCCCTATAATGCCAAAGTATTTCATACACAATGTCTAAAAATTGGCAAAAAATACCAAGGGAGGGGGTATATAGAAAAATGGGAAAAAACAGCAAAACTTAGCGTTTACAACAAGCAGGACACACACATCTGCAGGCTGTCGCGGGCGCTACGGAGCGAAGTGCCTGGGCGATTCGGTCAGCAGCGCGAGGTAGGGGGTGTCTCAGCACCGGTCGCGGGTCCGAAAGACAAATGTCGCGGGTGCGAAGGAGTAGGTTGGGGGGGCGACCTTGTTCTGTCCCAAACTTCTTGTGTCGGCCTTCTGGGTGTCGCGGGTGCGACAGAGTAGTTTGCGGGGGCGACCTTGTTCTGGGGCAGTTTTCTTTTGCCGACTTCAAACGCGCATAACTTCTTCATCCAGGTTCTATTTGTGGCCCATAAGATATCGATGGAAAGCTCTCGGTGTGCAATTTAAGCCCCCAAAATTTGAGATCCATCAAAGTTATATTGAAGAAGTTATGACTCAAAGAGTGAAGGCACATCCATTCTGACAACCCACGTTGACCCTTTCCGCTTATTCTTTTTGAAAGACTCTGAACCCTTTTAAAGGCCCAAAGTAGGTCCCGATAAGGACCCGTAGCTCCACTCCCGTGGTCTGGGGTCCCATTTGAAGTGGATACTACAATCAACGATGATCGATTCATGCCTCCAGGGTCCCGGTTCCACCTTGAAATGAACTCCACACCCGACCTTGGAATTGATTTCATCGTGATCTTTGGAAGGGGTGAGGATAAACTTGGAAACCATGGATCCCGAGGCTCGGGCCCTAGCCTGGTACGCTTCATACTCCCCTTCTTGAAAAAGAGTTGCCCTCAACTCTTGGGAGTTAAAATGAAGGCTCATTTCGAGGCTCGACCAACCGTTATATGAACCATCCAACATACCAATCACGATCATGCTATGAACTCCACCCTGCTTGAAGAGATTGGAATTCTTGAAGAGGTTTGGGGGTGAGGGACAAAGAACGGAAGTAGGAAAATTTTGTGGAGTTAGGGAACACTCAACCTCACTAAGCTTACTACTTGGTAAAGACAAAGCTATGGATCGCTTATCCTCACCAAGAGCACACTCATCCCGTGTTTTGCTCAAAAGGAGGCTCCGCAACTCACTTCTCACCTAGGTTTTGTTTCTGTGGGTTAATGGTGGTTTCAAAGGCATAGGACGGACACGGTGTAGGAAACACCAAACGAGGGCCATGAGAGCATCAACATGGCCTTGGGGTAGTGAAAGCATCAAGAGTGTAATGAACAAAGATAGATTCGACATCTCAATAGACTCCTCGAACAACCAATGACGACAAAATAACATGTATGACTCATTCAAAGAGTTCATGTCCCCACGACCAACATTCAAACAATATCCATTGAGGGATGACACAAATAACGAGCCCATAAACTTTGGTTGTACTAGAATCAAGGTATCATCTAACCCAAATTTTTCACTAGACACCAAATGAACACCATGATTCCTAGCATGCCACACAAAATATAGAGACTTTTCCATTGTGGACATCACATACTCATCATACAACCTATCACGCCAACAAGCATCATCAAATAACCAATATCTTCCACATAATATAGGCGATTTAATCAAAGACTCCAAAGTACACCCATCATCGATTTTAATTAAAGAGTCTTGGGTTACCTCATCGTTCTCATTGTGATGATCATAAATGACCAAGCCATGAGAGGTGTTGGTGACAACTTCATTGTTGCTTGGCTCCTCAAAAAGCGATGTTGAGATGATCATCGGAGCTTCTTGTTGGAATTCTTCAATAAGGACGAGAGGAAGGGCAAGATCGATGTTCTCATCCTCCCCTTGGCATGGAACTTCACCAAGCTCACCATGTACACCAAGAAGCTCAAGAGTTTCCCCTTCATTGGTTACAAAGACATTAACCCCGTTCATTGAACTTTCCTTTTTCTCAACCTTCTCGTGGCATGGAGCTTCAACAATAGCTTCAGAAGCCTCACAAGGTTCAATGGAAGCTCCCTCGTTGGGCATGAGATCGACCTTTTCTTTCTTAATTCCTCCAAGCCCATCAAGTGATGAAATAGACTCATGGTTAACCTCTTGCTCGCAACCATTAGGCATGAATTGTCGATCCATCAATCGCTTTAATCTCGTCAATGACACGATTTTCGATCGACCCTCCATAGTTCTATGCAATTTGACGGTCGCAAACCAAAGTGATGCAGAATTAGTGAGCTTCAATCTCACAATTTTGAAGGCTTGTTCATCACTATACTCCTTAGTTGCAAAAAATCTCTCCAAGGTTTGGACCCGTTTACGATAGTCTTCCGGGTCGGTATAGCCATTGAATTCCAGAATTTTGAACTTAATATCATGGAATTCATCCCGTGGGGGCTTCTCAACCGCTTCTCATCGATGATGGCGTCGAAAGGCGCCTCTATTATCGTCACTCGACTCGTAGGAGGGAGGAGAACGGATAGGGCTACGAATGGACCTCCTTCATTCATCTCGGGGTTGTCTTTGATACTCTTGAGCTACGTTGCTCACTTGGACCTTAAGGTTGTCAAGAGTTCACACGATATTGAAGTTCCGTTTCTCAATGGAGGTGATCCGTTCGTCCATGGTGGCGAGTCGGTTCTCAATATCTAGTGCTCGAGGACTTCTCCGGTGGCTTGGTTCCTCTCAATCAGAATTAACTTGTCTATCCATATCGAGGGAAAGGTAAAGGACGGTATGTGTTTGGGATATTTTGTGGAGTTTGGGGGTTTTGTTGTAGTTGGCTTGTGTTTGACTAAGGGTTCTTTATGTTTTTCTCACTTGGACATTTCATCGAACATCTTGTGTGCACTATTTTCCAACTTCTCCTTAAAGCTCAAAATTGCTTCAAAAACACAAAATACAAACACAATACAAAGTATTCTAATACTCTTGGATTGTAAAAGGAAGGGGGATCACCAATATTTGCATACAATCCACAAAAACCAACACTACAGAACATAATAGCAAGAACAATGAAAAAAGTCAAGCTAAATGAAAAACCAAGGCTTTGATACCAAATTGGAGCGTTACCGTGACGTGGGTAGGTGAAGTTTAGCTTGAGTGATGATGGATGGTCGATATTCAACAAAAACAGGGTCTTGAATGTCTAGAGGTTGGATATGACCTTGAGCAAGGAGAACAACAACTCTAGGTGTTCAGTTGTAGTTTTGTGGTTTTAGTAGGGTTGTCGGTCCATGAGGATGGGTGTGAGGCTTGATTAAGGTAATTGGTTTGTGTTTGGGTTTTCTCAATGCGGAAAGCGGTAAATTATGTAAATAAAGCAATTAAATCTAACCTAGGCATGAATCAAGAAAGCAATAAAAAGCATGAAATCAAATAAGCATGAAATCAAATAAAGCAAATAAAGCAAGGAATGAAACTAGAATGAACAATGAAATTAGAGACAAGAAAGTATACCCTTGATGACCAAAATCTTCTAATCTTCAATCTAACTTTGCAATTTCCCCCGAACAAACAAGAAATTGTGGATTGGATTACCAAGGATCCCCCAAATTCTCACTAGGAAGTAGAATTGGAATTCCTTGACCCTCCTCCCCACTAAAAGATGGATTTGATGTGGCTAACCCTAGAAAGCTTCAAAATCAAGTCAACAATGGAGATTAGAGAGAGAGAGAGAAGAGAGAGAAAGCTTGTAAAACTTCAATGGAAACTTGCTTGAATTGAGAAAGCTTGGGAAAGTTTGAATACAAATGCTAGAAATCAAAGAAAGCTTGAAGAATAAAAGAAAACTTGAAGAACAATTTAAGAAAGTAATTAAAGAAAGCAATTAAAGAAAGCAATTAAATCTAATCTAATTCTACTCCTAAACTACCTAGGCTACTTTATAAATAAGTTGAATACAAGTGGGTATTTATAGAAGAAGGAAACATACAACCCAAAACCCTAGAAATAAATCGCAGCACGCGCGTCAATTTTTCCGCAGACAAAGTGACTCGGCCGAGACGCCAACGGGCGCGGGCGAGTCGGCCTACTGTCCGCAGCTCATCCGTCAACATTCAGCCGGGTTCGCGGGCACTACCCTGTAGGTTGCGGGCGCAACAGGCGCACGAATCGGGCGAGACGCCAACGAGCGCGGGCTAGTCAGTCTACTGTTTGATCGTCAAATGTCGCTGCCCAGCATAGGTAACGGGCGCTACCAAAATGGTAGCAGGCGCCACTGAGACCTGTCTCGGTCGAGTCAGCTTTTGTCGAGGGCGAGTCACATGTCTGCCCAGCTTCGTCCGTCAGCACTCAGCATAGGTAGCGGGCGCCACCGAGACCTGACTCGGTCGAGTCAGCTTTTGTCTCGGGCGAGTCACATGTCTGCCCAGCTTCGTCCGTCAGCACGCAGCACAGGTAGCGGGTGCTACCAAATGGTAACGGGCGCCACCGAGACCTGACTCGGTCGAGTCAGCTTTTGTCGCGGGCGGGTCACATGTATGCCCAGCTTCGTCCGTCAGCACTCAGCACAGGTAGTGGGCGCTACTAAATTGGTAGCGGGCGCTACCAAATTGGTAGCGGGCGCTACCCTCAGTTTGTGGCGTGTCTTGGCTTGCATTAGCAGCGCGTCTCGGGCGAGAGTATCAATGACTCGGGCGAGACTTGGGTCTGTCTGCCTGCCCTGTTTTGCGCCAGAAATTGATATGAGCTTCCAGGTTGGGTTTGCCTCGGGTTGACTTGGTTTGACTCGAGAAATAGCTCGGAATTCCCTAAAAATCCTCAATTAAGCCCAAACTTCTTCTAACTCCTTATTTTCCTACAAAAACACCAAATCATTATATCTAATATATATACAAGGGCTAAAATAAACACAAACACCCTATAAAAGAGATAAAATTCGGCTCGGAACGAGACCGAACACTAGGCCTAACACCTCACCATGATTATCCAAGGTAATCCACTAAATAATCACTAAAGAAATGACTCAAAACACCACCAAATCACTTTGATAAAGTAATCAAGATTTTTGAAAAAGTTGGGAATACCCCTACAATGCCAAAGCATTTCATACACAATGTGTAAAAACGTCCAAATAATGCCAAGGGAGGGGGTATATATAAGAATGGGGAAAAATAACAAAACTCAGCGTTTAAAGTAAGTAGCACACGTGCATCAGCAGGCTGTCGCGGGCGCTACGGAGCGAACTGCCTTGGCGTTTCGGTCAGCAACGCGAGGTAGCGGCTGCGACAGCACCGGTCTCGAGTGCGAAAGACAAATGTCGCTGGTGTGAAGGAGTAGGTCGCGGGGGCAACCTTGTTCTGCCCCAAACTTCGTGTGTCGGCCTTCTAGGCGTCGAGGGTGCAACGACACTGGTCGCGGGTGCGACAGAGTAGTTTGCGGGGGCGACCTTATTCTGGGTAGTTTTCTTCTGCCGATTTCTAATGCTCATAACTTCTGCATCCGAGATTCGTTTTAGGCCCTTAAGATATCGATAGAAAGCTCTTGGTGTGTATTTTAAGCTGCCAAAATTTGAGATTCATCGGAGTTTTATTGAACGAGTTATGACCCTAAGAGTGAAGGCACGTCCATTCCCACAACCCACGTTGACCCTTTTCCGCTTATTCTTTCCGAAAGACTCCGAACCCTTTTAAAGGCCCAAAGTAGGTCCCGATAAGGACCCGTAGCTCCACTCCTATGGTTTGGGGTCCCATTTGAAGTGGATACCACAACCAACGATGATCGATTCACGCCTCCAGGGTCCCGGGTCCACCTTGAAATGCACTCGACACTGACCTTAGAGTTGATTTCTTCGTGATCTTTGGAAGGGGTGAGCATAGACTTGGAAACCATGGATCTCGAGGCTGCGGCCCTAGCCCGGTACGCTCCACCACCAAAAAAAAAATAAAAAACACCAAATTCTTCATCAGCAGCGCCTTCCACCCTCCCTAGACACCGTTTTCCCCACAAACTAGGCTTGCTGAACCATGACCCCCACCATGACCACCATGAACACACTAATGAACACAAGAAGCCTCTTTCGAGACTTCTTAAGTACCTTAACTTGGTACTATGCATCGATCAATTGCCCCATTGTCTCCTCATGTTCTCTCTTCAGATTGATGAGTTTCCTGTTTGTCTTTGACAATTCAGCAGCCAAGGAGGTGCTTCTGCCAATGGTGGCGATGACGGGTTTCCTAAGTGTAGAACAAATGGGGTCGTCCACTCAGTCACGAAAGTCACACCCTTGGGGGATCCCAACAAACCCGCACCGGACGAACCTCGGAAATTGGTTCGTCGGTGTCATTGACAACCGAACCACACATGGGTGCCCACAGGCACATTTTCGATCGGTGTTTGAGTAACACGGACAGGAAGCGCATGACATCATCTAGCATGGTCGATGATGGCATTCAACATTTTTTGTGGAGAGGAAAGGGAAAGCTTGAAATTTATCTGTTCATATTACTTGATCAAAACATACTTATGTTACCAATTAGTATGATTTTCTTCAATATCCTTTGTTTTCATTTTATTAGCATAATATGTTCATATTATTTGATCAAAACTAATAGTTGATCAAAACTAATAGCATGATAATTGTGTAATTGTAATACAACGGAATGTTAGATTGTACATTATTTTTAACTTTGGATGACTTAGCATTAAACAAGCATTTTACGTTCAGCGAGATAAAATAATAAAAAAATTACAAACATTACAAACAATCCATACTGTAGGACCCGGAAAAATTCCCGTTCGGGGAAAAATGTTTTCCAATGCGCTACTTAAACGATCAGGAGCCGACTAAGGTTGCTTAATCCTTAAATAAGGATATTTTATTTTCGAAATTCGTTTTCGGGGTTATGAAACTTTATTTATTACAAATCCGTTTTTTATTATTTAAATTATTCGAAATTGCACAAAATATTTTAATAATAATTTAATCCCGGTCCAATCACTAAGTTTAGGCCCAATAAGGAGGAACAAGCAGGCCACCAGAATTCGCTAAAACCCGCCTAGGTTTTAACTGTTTCTGGGCTGGGCCGCTTGCCTCCTCGGCCTAGAGAGAAAGTGAGTTGAAATTGATAAAACCAGCCTAGGTTTTATCAATTTCTGGCCCATTTCTCTCGGGTTCCGCCTTGAGTTAATATTGGACATGAACTAAATCATTTATTTAAAATATTTTATGCAGAAATGAATATTTTAAATAATTAAACGAATTTAAAAAATATAAAAGAGTCGCCAACCGATTTAAGGAAATCGACAAACCATAAATAAGAAATGAAAGACTCCGGTCTACGAACCCGACTTCTAGATTCGGGGGTAAGGTTATGAATTCGAGAGTTATAAGAACTCTCGAATTCGCTTGTTAGAAAACAGACTCTACTAAAATCGAGATTGGAAAGAAAAAGAACGGGGTGAAGTTTGGTTAATTTCGCGAAGTTATTATTTAAAACATACGAGATTAAAACATGATGTTTACTTTTTACAAAATATGTACAAGTAAAGGAATTAAAGAATGAATTACATGATTTATTACAATAATGTGAATAATGAAATCAAATCTTGCTTAAAGGTGGTGGATATGGTTGCTCTGATTCCTTGATTTGGCCTTGACTTGGCCTTTACTTGGGTTCTTGGATGAAATGATGTGAGTGGTTTAGAAGGGTGGTATATGGGTGATAATATGGATATGATAAGTGTGATTATGAGATGATTAGAGATGAATTGAGGGAAGTAGACTATGGAGAATTTGAGTTTAATGGTTGTAGTTTTGTGAGAATTCTTGTTGAAATGAAGGTGAAATGGAGGGGGTATTTATAGGTGAGGGAGTGAGAGATTTGGAGGGAAACCAAGGGGAACATACCCCACAAATCATGCCCTCCGAGGCGCAAAACCTAGGAGGGTTTTGGGAGGTCAATCGTAAGGTAAAAAACGTGGGCAAAAATCAGGGGGTTGCATGCATGCATGCAGATTTTGGGGCCAGATCGCGTAAAACCTAGGCGGGTTTTAAATTGATCATCACACGGATCAGTGACGTGGCGGAGCAAAACGATGACTCGTGCTTCCCTAAAAACCTAGGCGGGTTTTGACTCCTCTGGGCCGGGGCGCACTTTTGGGCCTACTTCTGTGTGGGCTGCCTTCTGAAAATTAAAACCCAGGGGGGTTTTAACAAATGTAGGCGACCTGTTTTAACTTCTTGGGCTCAAGTTGTTGACCTTTTGGGCTCAATGACCCATTTACCATTTGGCGCAAGTGATTTGCTGATTTTGATGAGTCGGGATTATGCCGGTACAAATTCCGGTGTCTACAGAGAGTTCCCACTTTGATCGAGTCCGAATAAGATGAAGGTCAAAGTAGTATGAGGATATTACTTTGGGTTACAAAACCTGGAGTGATGCTTGGGAGCCGAGTCCTGCATCACGGTTGCAGGCGACATGCGCCTCCTTTGAGATAATCTCGAGCAAGAATGATGCTCTACCTAAACGTTGATGAGTCGTTGTTGATCTCAGGCGAGAATGATGCCTTACTTGTAGGTGTGGGTTGACACTTGGAAGATTCGTCTTGTGTCGCAGTTGTGGGCGGGATGGGCCTCTTTGGGGATGATTTGAGCATGAATGATGCTCTACCTGACCGTTGATGAGTCGTTGTTGATCTCAAGCGAGAATTACGGATTACTTGTAGATGTGGGTTGACACTTGGAAGCTTCGTCCCATGTCACAGTTGTGGGCGGCATGCGCCTCTTTGGGGAAGATCTCGAGCAAGAATGATGCTCTACCTGACCGTTGATGAGTCGTTGTTGATCTCAGGCGAGAATGACGCCTTACTTGTAGGTGTGGGTTGACACTTGGAAGCTTCGTCCTGTGTCGCAGTTGTGGGCGGCTTGCGCCTCTTTGGGGATGATCTAGAGCAAGAATGATGCTCTACCTGACCGTTCTAGTCATTCCTAGTGTCGATTCCCGTCTTTCCCGGTGTCGGTGTTGATGATTGTTGGCAATTTTGATGCAGAAGGACTTATCGGACGTGATGCTGATGGCCTAGGGGGTCGAGACTTCATCAGGCGCGATGCTGATGGCTCGGAGATTGAGACTTCACCGGTGGCTCAGAATTGGGACTGCATCGAAACTCTACCGATGGCCATGGGTCATGATGATGACTGTGACCTTTTGTGCGGTAGCTGGATGGTGGTGATCCTTTGTCGGTGACCTGTGAGCTGGCGACTTTAGGTCCGTCTGCTGGGCTGACAAAGGCGATTGGGCCGCGCCTTCTGGGCTGTGTTTGCAACAAAACCCAGGCGAGTTTTATGCGCATTTTTCTTTCTTTTTTTTCTTTTTTCTCATGGGAGGAATCAAAGTGGGTCCGACCCACATGCAGATGATATTGCGCCACGTCGCACTGTCTCCCTTTGTGTGGCAAGAGGATGGCCTTTAGATTTCCGGTCAATGAAACGCATTTGGCATCTCGAGGCGGGTCTTAGAAACGAGCGGTTCACATTCACCCAACCTTTCTATAAATTCAATGCATCTCATTCATTTCATTCACATCCTCATTTCCTTCACATCTCTCTAACTTACTCCCTCTCTCTCTAGAAAGAAAGCCTTGCCTTTTTGAAGTAAGCTCGGGTTTAAAAGATGCAACCCCGGAGTCATAGGAATCCGCCCCTTCCTCATGCGGCGGAATGGCCCCATGAGAGATCTTCTCACCGCAACTTTGTTCCCGGCATGGAGGCGATTCCCTCTGACCTTATTGTTCATTCTTGGAACCACGATTTGTTTTACCGCTCTCATGGCAAGGTAACTCTAGAACTCCTCTTCTTATACTTATTTTAGCGTAAAAATGAGCAAGCATGAATTTATTTTCCATATCTTGTCGATTTTTTAGCTATTGTAAGTATGTTTAGATTAGTGTATGCTTGGATGTTGGACGATCTGTGTTTTGACCGAAAACGAAACTGTCTTGCAAAATGGACCAAAAATGTTTTCAATACCCGACCCATAAATAAAACCTAGGCGGGTTTTATTCTTTAGACGTCGTCTGGCCCATTTATCCAAGGAGCGGCCCACTAGGGAAAATAAAACCCAGGCGGGTTTTAATTTGGCTTCCTGGGCTAGCGCGCTTCTTGGGCCGAATGCAACGCCCTAAAGTTGTCAAAACCTAGGCAGGTTTCGACGTGTATTTTTTCTCTTTTTTTGGTGTTGCTGGTTCTACTCGGGCCGAAGTTCTTGGGCTTGCGGGATTGCTTCATGGGTCGTGGCTGTAAGCCCTGTGTTTGTGCTGGGTCCAGCTACGGTTCATGAATTTATGTTTTTAACCCGAAATGTCAATTGAGCCCCCATTTTAAATGATTTGCTGGAATTTTTTCCTGTCGTATTTAGGAGGATAACTTGAAGACTCCCGGTGTCCTGAAAGAGCCTCTTAAGGTAGCTAAATCGATCCCTGGAAACTTTGTTCGTGATACTTTGATCGCAGCGGGATTCATGTCTTTCTGGAAATGCCTGGAAGTATGGAAGAATCGGACGTTCCGTATCATAGGTCGAGCAATGGCTGAGAGGTTGTGGGATTCAACTAACTCATTTCACTTGCCTGTGGGTGAGATGACGGTCACGCCCAAAGATTTCGTTATGATTACTGGTCTTCCTTGGGGTGGGCAGGACGTGGTCTTTGACGCGGAGATCCCTCCGGTAGTTCTGGATATGTTGGGTCCAGTGTCTGCGCGTTTGGGACAACGGCAAGGTCTCCCCAATCTCGCCTATAAGCAATTTGAATAGACCATCCGCAATGCAAGTTTCCAAGATCTGCCTAGAGAGCAGCGCCGCTTCATTTTCTTGGCGTACGTTATCTCTGCTACCCTTTTTGCCAACCATGGGGACAACATTTCCCTGACGTGGTACCAAAACCTTCTCAACTTTGATAATATTCGAAACCTGAATTGGTGCAAGGCGTTCTATGCGAACTTCATCCACTGGCTTCGTCCTGGCGTAAGACTTTCACAGGATGTGGACCCGGTCTACCTTCATGCGGCTCATACTCGTTACCAGTATGGTCCTTCCTTGTGGAAGGTACTCGAGGTATGTGCTCGAACCTTCCCTTTTTAATGCAGTTCATCCTTTCTTCCTCATTTAACATCATGTTTATGCAGTCATGGGCGTATGAGTACATCTCGGCCTTGGGCATTCGTTCGAAGAAGATCAATAAGACGGTACAAGTTGCTGAACGCTGGACTACCGAGGGAATTCACGACAAAAAGTATAAGTCGGGGAGCCTTGACATCATTTGTAGCATTTAGCACAACTTGAAACCGATATCTCTTCATTAACATCTTTCTTCCGTTTTCCTCTACATGTCATCCTTAAATGCTCCTTTTCATTTTGCAAGATCAAGTGAACTGGCGTCCCTGGGTCGATTTTGATGTCAGAGGGCTACCACAACCTTTGCATTTGGTGGAGCATGACACCAGCCTTCGCCTTTTAGTTGAAGGGCCTTATGGTTCCATGTGGTATTTGGGAGAGAGAGCCTCGAGGCAAATCCTGGGAGGTCATCCTAGTCTCATTCCCCTGGATCCTCCAGCACATATGTTTGAGCCATGGCGAGTCGACCCAAGCGTTTTGAGAGATCTGGTTCTAGGTCAAGGTTTTAACAACTTCGTGCATAACGTTCCACAGGAGCAATTAGATGAGGAGTTCGAATGTTATCTTAGCCGTTTGGCTCCCCGAGTGGTATGTATCTTCCTCTTGTATCTTTTATAATACTTTGTGATGGAAATCAGCCCACTTCTAACCAGGAGGTCCAACTTATTTACAAAGAAGTGGAATGGGCCATACAAGAAAGGTACAACGTGAAGGTCCAAAGGCCTAGTCATATGGTGTGTAGCTTGTTTCAAGAGGATGTCCAAACATCCTAGAGTTGGGCCAAACATCACGCCAAGCCCAAGGAAAAACATCCAAGTCAAAGAACATCAAGCTTCATTTTACAATCTTGATTTGGATGTAATTTAATCCATTATAGCTTAAATAGTTTTTGGTGTGTTTCTTTTATTAGGAGTAGTTAGGCGCCATCTTATTGTCTCCTAGATAGAGATTGGCTAATTTTTTATAACTAATCCATCTTGGATTAGGAAAGCCAAACCAACTAGGATAAGGTTAGTTATAACAAACTCCCCCTAGGATAAGGATTCCTAATCCAAGGGAGAGAAGGAGTACTAGGCGTCTAGGTAGATGAGATCAACTTGGATTGCACGCCAAGGTTGAGTCTCCTAGTGTAGGATAGCCTGGCTTGCACGCCAAGCAGGAGTATCAGTCCATATAGGACTCTCCTAGTATAAATAGGGATGTAGCCTCTCAAGGCAAGGACACAACCTTGAATTATGAAACATATTAAGCTTTTAGCTTTCTCTCGAGTGTTTGGATAAACCCTCACCCCTTTCTTTTATTGTATCTTGGTATGGCACGCAAGTAGTTAGGAAGAGCTTGATCCTAGGTTGCGGTCTAGATCAAGTTAGCCCTAGGTTGTCTATCTTGTGGATTCAAGTTAGAAACCTAGTTCTATCAGTTCTTACCTTTCTATCAATATAGTTAAGGTAATTATATTGTGAGCTTTCTATTAATATAGTTAAGTCACAAACAAAGCCCTACCTCCTATCTTTCGAACCCAACGCCACCTCCCACCTCCTCTCTTCCCCCACTAAACGTCACCCCTCTCATTCCTCTCACAAAATACCACCTCCTCTCTTTTCTCTCTCCATAACAACCTCCCAACAAACTCCCTCTCTCTCCTCCAACAAACTAATACTCTTCCCCTCTCCATCAAATCCAACGCCAACCCTCCCTCCCTCTCCCCTCCTTCCAACGTCAACCCTCCTCCCCAAATCACCATCCGAGATTCATCCCTTTCCCGTTCAAGATTCAACCTTTTTTTAATTCTTGAAACCACAAAAGCCCTCACGGCAAAATAGCTTCCACAAAGAACCCCTTTCACAAGAACAACCCCACTCTTTTCTACCCTAATCTCGTGAACCACCCCCCACTTCCCTGTTTGGTTACACGTGTTTCATGTACCATCGAAATTAAGAACCCTTCTTGATCCGGTAATACATCAAAAGTGGTATCAGAGCTCTAGGTTAAGGTTAAGTGTAAACCAAACATGTAACCTTCTAATCCAAAAGCTTAACCTGCTAATCCACAAGCTTAACCTGCAATCCAAACACATAACCTTCAAACCTTCAGTACCAACCTGCATCCCTAAACTCCACAAACAGCCCAAACACATTATCCCGTCTTAGACAACATCACTCTGGACGATCCAAACCCCTAACATGGCACACGAATTGCTCTTTATGAGGAGGATCCTCAGCAGTTCGATTGTCCCAGAAGATCAACAGCAACGAGAGGCTATCTTTCAGTCTCGCTGCACCATCAAAGGGAAAGTCTGTTCTTTAATCGTTGATGGAGGAAGCTGCACCAACGTGGCTTCAACAACTATGGTGGACAAACTTCAGCTAGAAACCATTCCACATCCCAAACCCTACACCATCCAATGGCTCAATCAGGGTGAAGGATTGCAAGTTACTCAATGATGCTTGGTAAGCTTTTCCATTGGCAAAAACTATAAAAATTCTATTTTGTGTGATGTATTGCCTATGGATGCTTGTCATATTCTGCTGGGAAGACCATGGTTATTTGACAGGAGTGTGATGCATGATGGAAGAGCCAACACCTACACTTTCAGGTTCAACCACAAAAAAGTCACCCTAGCTCCACTTAAAGTAACCCTTCCGTCCCAATCCAAAGAGATTGATCCAAACCCAATCCCTTCTATGTCCGCTGAACATCATGAGTTCAGTGAGCATAAAGAGATCATTCTCTTAGACATAAACACAGATTCCAGCCACAAAATACCCCCATATGACATCCCAACTCACAAAACAGACGTCCACCTCCTTGTCACCCCTCTTTTGGAACAATACTCTCATGTGTTCCCAGAAGAAATGCCACCAGGTTTACCACCTGAACGAGATATTCAGCATAAGATTGATCTAATCCCGGGATGAGTCTTACCAAATAAACCTGCATACCGCATGAACCCTAGGGACACACAGGAGATTCAGAGGCAAGTCGATGATCTTCTAGCAAAGGGTATGATACGGGAAAGTCTTAGTCCGTGTGCCGTTCCAACATTATTGGTCTCGAAGAAAGATGGAAGTCAACGAATGTGTATCGACTGCAGGGCTATAAACAAGATCACCATCAAGTACAGGTTCCCAATTCCCAGACTTGAGGATCTACTGGACGAGCTACATGGTGCCCAGGTCTTTTCGAAAATAGATCTCAGAAGCAGGTACTATCAGATTCGGATTCAAGCCAGAGACGAGTGGAAAACAACGTTCAAAACTAAAGGAGGTCTCTACGAATGGTTAGTCATGCCTTTTGGACTAACTAATGCTCCTTCTACTTTTATGAGACTAATGAATCAGGTTCTGAATCCCCTTATCAGCAAGTGTGTTATTGTCTACTTTGACGATATACTTGTATACAGCAAGAGTGAGGAGGAACATATTCAACACCTCACGTTAGTACTTGATCTGTTAGATCACGAGAAGCTCAATGAGAATCTCGCCAAGTGCCACTTCTTCACCAACAAATTAGTCTTTCTTGGCTATGTACACTCAGCTGACGGGATATAGGTTGATGAAGAGAAAATCAAAGCAATCAAAGAATGGCCTACACTAGCTAGTATTCACGACATTAGGAGTTTTCACGGCCTAACTTCCTTCTACAGAAGCTTCGTAAAAAACTTCAGTTCAATTATGGCGCCCATGACCGAATTACTGAAGAGCAAGGAGTTCAGTTGGACGCCATCAGCACAACAGGCATCCAATTCTATCAAAATTTAACTCTGCACTGCCCCTGTTCTTGCCCTACCAAGCTTTGATAAAAAGTTTGAAGTGGAGTGCGATGCTTCTGGAGTTGGAATTAGAGCAGTATTATCACAGGAGGGTCGTCCTTTGGCCTACTACTGCGAGAAACTCAATGATGCCGGAAGAAGTACAACACGTACGACAAGGAGTTCTATGCTATTATTCGTGCCCTAGAACATTGGCGACATTATCTTATTGGTCACGAATTTATTCTGCATAGCGACCATGGCATTGAAGTATATTCAGGGCCAACATAAATTGAACCCGCGGCATGCTAAGTGGGTTAAATTTATGCAAGCTTATCACTTCGTCATTCAGCACAAAGCCGACCATCTGAATATGGGAGCAAACGCCCTTTCTCGCCGTTATTTGCTCCTTCAAGTCCTTGGTTCACATGTGATAGGGCTTGAACACATCAAGGATCTCTATGAAGAAGATGAAGATTTCAAGGAGATCTATGAAGACTGCAAGAAGCGCCCCAACGACTAGTACCACATGGAACATGGTTTTTTATTTCATGGGAACCAGCTGTGTATTCCTAGAAGCAGTCTTAGAGAGCTTCATATCTTAGAAGTTCATGGAGGAACTCTAGCAGGGAACTTCGATATTGAGAAGACTTATCTGATGTTGAATGAACACTATTTTTGGCCTCACATAGTCAAGGATGTTGAGCATAAGGTTAGAAGGTGTTCTACTTGCAACTTATCGAAGAGTCACGTGCTTCCCCAAGGGTTATACATACCCTTACCCATCCCTGAAGGTCCTTGGGAAGATATTAGTCTCGATTTCATTGTGGGACTTCCTAGGACTCAACGTGGGAAGGATTCAATCATGGTGGTTGTTGATCGATTCTCGAAGATGGCTCACTTTATTCCGTGTCACACCACCTATGATGCAGTCAGAGTTGAAGAATTATATTTCCAAGAAGTCGTTCGGCTCCATGGAATACCTAGGACTATGATCTCAGATCGGGATGCAAAGTTCCTTAGCCACTTTTGAGTTACTCTTTGGAAGAAGATGGGAACCAAGCTCAAATTCAGCACCGCCTGTCACCCACAGACCGACGCTCAAACAGAGGTCACCAACCGGACCCTTGGATCATTATTGAGGTCCTTGGTGAACAAAAACAAGAAAGGGTGGGATACTCTTCTCCCACATGTTGAATTCGCATACAACAGGGCTCCCAACAAGGCAACGGGTCGTTCACCCTTCCAAATTATTTATGGAAGGAACCCTACTACACCTATGGACCTCACGTCTATCAACAGCTCCATAAGGTTCAGCCATGAAGCCCAAAAACGAGCCCAAGAAATACAGAAGCCCCATGAGGAAGTTAAAGAGAAAATAGCTAAGTATACTCAATCTATTTCAGACTAAGCTATAAAAGAAAAGGAAAAGAGTTATCTTTCAACCAGGAAATCTAGTATGGGTTCACTTGAAGAAGGAGAGGTTCCCCTCCAAGAGAAAAGGAAAGTTAGTTCCTAGAGCTGATGGTCCTTTTGAAGTTCTAGAAAGAGTTGGAGATAATGCATACAAGCTAGCACTAAATGAAGACTATGGACGATGTGTTACTTTCAACGTTGCTGATTTAAAGCCCTACTATGATGAAAACGAAGACCTCTCTAGTTTGAGGACAAAATCTTCTCAACAAGGGGGGAATGATGGAAATCAGCCCACTTCTAACCAGGAGGTCCAACTTATTTACAAAGAAGTGGAACGGGCCATAAAAGAATAGTACAGCGTGAAGGTCCAATGGCCTACTCATATGGTGTGTAGCTTGTTTCAAGAGGATGTCCAAACATCCTAGAGTTGGGCCAAACATCACGCCAAGCCCAAGGAAAAACGTCCAAGTCAAAGAACATCAAGCTTCATTTTACAATTTTGATTTGGATGTAATTTAATCAATTATAGCTTAAATAGATTTTAGCGTGTTTCTTTTATTAGGAGTAGTTAGGCGCCATCTTCTTGTTTCCTAGATAGAGATTGGCTAATTTTTTGTAACTAATCCATCTTGGATTAGGAAAGCCAAACCAACTAGGATAAGGTTAGTTATAGCAAACTCCCCCTAGGATAAGGATTCCTAATCCAAGGGAGAGAAGGTGTACTAGGCGTCTAGGTAGATGAGATTAACTTGGATTGCATGCCAAGGTGGAGTCTCCTAGTGTAGGATAGCTTGGCTTGCATGCCAAGTAGGAGTATCAGTCCATATAGGACTCTCCTAATATAAATAGGGATGTAGCCTCTCAAGGCAAGGACACAACCTTGAATTATGAAACCTATTAAGCTTTTAGCTTTCTATCGAGTGTTTGGATAAACCCTCACCCCTTTCTTCTATTGTCTCTTGGTATGGCACCCAAGTGGTTAGGAAGAGCTTGATCCTAGGTTGCGGTCTAGATCAAGTTAGCCCTAGGTTGTCTATCTTGTGGATTCAAGTTAGAAACCTAGTTCTATCAGTTCTTACCTTTCTATTAATATAGTTAAGGTAATTACATTGTGAGCTTTCTATCAATATAGTTAAGTCACAAACAAAACCCTACCGCCTATCTTTCGAACCCAACGCCATCTCCCACCTCCTCTGTTCCCCCAGAAAACGTCACCCCTCTCCCTCCTCTCACAAAATACCACCTCCTCTATTTTCTCTCTCCATAACAACCTCCCAACAAACTCCGTCTCTCTCCTCCAACAAATTAATACTCTTCCCCTCTCCATCAAATCCATCACCAACCCTCCCTCTCTCTCCCCTCCTTCCAACGCCAATCCTCCTCCCCAAATCACCATCCGAGATTCATCCCTTTCCCGTTCAAGATTCAACCTTTCTTGAATCTTGAAACCACAAAAGCCCTCACGGCAAAATAGCTTCCACAAAGAACCCCTTTCATAAGAACCACCCCTCTCTTTTCTACCCTAATCTCGTGAACAAACCCCACTTCCCTGTTTAGTTACACGTGTTTCATGTATCATCGGAATTAAGAACCTTTCTTGATCCGGTAATACATCACTTTGGCTGATTTTTGACTAGAAAATCTACAGCTGGGGCCTTATGCCAAGGCTGTTGAGGTGGATATTCCACCAGAGAGGAAAAGAATTGGCGGCTTCTTGGATGTGGACAACAGCAGCGAGTGTTCCATACTTCAGGCACTCGACCGTAAACCGGTAATTCTTCATTTTATGTTGTTTTCTTTTATCCCACCTGTTACTTGCAGATAACTCCGGTCTTGCTATCTTTCAGTCGAGATGGGCTTTCCACCGACAGTTGGCTAAAGAGTGGAGCCCCATGAGGCGATACCACCGGAAGAGCTGATATGGAGGCTGATGCAGAGTCTTTTCCCAAGGAACCACCTCGACGTTCTACTCTACGTGCTCCTCACACGGAACTGACCCCCACGCCGTTCTTGAGTATGGGAATATTCTTCTCCAGGTCGACTTCGGGAAGAAATTGGTGGATCTTCTCGTCCTCCTCTAGCAACTGTACCAGAGGGTCGCGGCAAAGGCGTTCAAGTCGAGGGTCAATACTCAACTGGGTCTCATCGTAGCAGGCCTAGTAGTAGAGATCGTTGACCTCCGGGTATGGAAGAGGATATGGCTCAGATGTCCTTGGAGGAGCCACTTGGTCAGGGGGGTCGTATTACAGCGCTGGATATGGTGGTGATACTCAGCCCCATTCCTATTGGGTGGAGGATGCTTCCGAGTCAAGCGCCACATACCGACCTTCTCATTCTCGTCGTACTCCAGCTTCAGTACGCTCTGCTCGTAGTGGTCGGGAGATAGTGGTGAGGGACCGTGACTCAGGTGCATCCGTAGGGTATCCTGGCAGTCAGGCCTAGCGGATGACGTTACTTCACGTCTTGCACCTTACGACGCTTGCTCTTTTGGTTCTGGTTCTGTAGGGTGGCATGTCCCTACTCCTAGGATAGATCCGTCGTGGCCCATGGGTTCACAAGAGTGGTCTGCACCCCAACACTCTTGGCTGGGAGGATCTGCTTCTTCTGGTTGGCCAGCACCCGATTGTGGAACTGGTCCTGTATGGCCTACTCAATCTGTTGAGTGGCAGGTTCCCGATCATTCATGGCTGGCTGCTCCATAGGAGCATTCCATGTCTTCACCGTCGAGCGTACATCCTTCGGAACTGCCCCTGACCGGGCCATCACCTCCCATGCAGACTGCTCCTGGTTCTGATTACTACTCCTGGGACACATATTTTGGCATGGTCGGTACTTCCAACGTTGGAGCTTCAAATGCGGGTGGCAACTTTGCAGAGGACAACGAAGATTCGGGCTCCCTATGGTGACCAAACTTATGTTATGCAAGACTCTTTGTACTGATGCAAGACATGATGTATGCACAACTTTGACGCTTTATTAATGTAATTTTAAATGATTTTCTACATGATGGGATTAATCCCAATTAATCCCGCGTCCCCAAAAGAAAAGAAAATAAAAAAAAGAATAAAAAACTTAAGTGTCGGAGTTAACTTAAGCAAAAATTTCAGAACCAAGCGTCATTGGGCCGATAACAAAACTCGAGACATAAAAGATACACGAATGGTCCGGTTTGAAGCCAAAAGGGAAAAGTCAACATGAAATTAAACAACGGGCTAGGGACTTCGGAAGACTAGGGCTTGGGGCGTCTTAAAACCTAGGCGGGTTTAAGCGGACGAAGAAGGCGGGCCTGGGCTGGCTGAGGCGTGCGCGCGTGGCCTGCTGAAGTTAAAACCTAGGCGGGTTTTAAAATTATTATTTTTTTGCTAGCCGTTGGAAGAAGGCTTGAATCATGGGATTTAGAGCAACGTCCATATGACCGTTTTGATGGATGATTTGCTCCAATTGAAGCTTAGGTGAAGGGGTATAAATACCCTACCTTATGCATGTGATCATCACTTATCTCTTCCTCTTGAAAAAATCTCTATACAAAACTCACAAAACGCTTTCCCAAAATCATCATGGCATTCAAAAAGAAGCTTGCAACTTGGATGAGCACCTCGTTGATGTAAGCTTGCTCATAAGATCAAAGTATTTGAACTAGAATGCATCATACAAGCTCTCACAAGCAGCTGAATGCTTATAAACAATAACTGTGTGAAAGCAATAAGTTGGAATAGAAGACAACCCAATACAGAATGTGAAAGATAGACTTGCTTACAGTTGATACAGACACACCACAACTGCATTCAAGGGCAAAGGACTTCTCACATTCATGCCTCTACAGACACACCAAAGCATGGATGATCAAGCACAGCTGACACTTGCTGGATGTTTGCCAAAATCCACTGACAGGAGCTGATTTAACCAAGGATTGAGAGTTGTAGGACACTCACAAACACTTAGAGGTTCTAAAACACTCGAGAATACTATTGAATGAACACTGATTGACGCCTTTCCATTGCTTAGAAACTCAGAATATAAAGGCTGCATACAGTTTGATTAGCAGCTGCTTAACATAAGCTAATCTGCCTAATCTCCCTGACTTGATCTAATCTACAAAGCTTTAAAACTAATACAGTTGATTACATACTAATGTTTCGAGTACAATTTTTAGGAAAAATAAAAGGAAAATGCTAGCTAAGTTCTTATTGGACCAAATGCCAAAAGAGTGGCAAAATGGACCAATGAGAGGCTTTCCTGCCTAAGGGGGTAAAATAATGTTACTGAGGTAATTTCCGCGCCAATGCTAACCTGGAAGTAATCTCAACAGGTTAATATTGTGCTGGAAAGACCAAAACACCCCCTATGGACACATAACAAAATACTTAGCCTCAGAACTGAGGTTCTAGAAAAACAGATAACAAACAACCCTGCTGGGATTGTTTGTTCTGTCACTTGAATCTTGTAGATGCCATGCTCGAACATGCTGGGACTTGGTTCGGACTTGAAAATGGCATGACATAGAACAAAAAACTCCTAGGGAACCTTGGCTGAAACTTCTCCAATCAAAAGATATGATATTGAAAGAGCTGCTTGGGTATTCTTTGTTGGGGCTGAACTTGGCACGAGTGACCAACGATGGGGCCGAGTGGCTTAAGTTGCCAAGACTTGTTTCACAAGTGTGTAGCAAGCTTGGATGGATCCTGGGTGGCAGGAATGGCTTGAAGGTCTTTGTGAACTCTTTGGATAGTGAACTTCGTGTGACAGTCGCTCTTTGGGATTTGGAAGCCTGCTGTTTCTGCTGGAAAGGCTTCCTTAGCTGCTGAGTTTGGTGAAACAGCATGGCCTTCTTCTTGTGCTACTGCTGAGAGTGCTGTTGAAGTCTCTTTGAATTCCTCCTTTGCTGATGAAGCTGCTGCTGCTGGATGTTCTGCATGATGGTCTCCATCATCCTCCCTAGGTTGAGGAAAGTTTGTCCTCAAACTTGGAAGGTCTTCATCTGCTGGATAGTATGGACGAAGATTTGCTACATTGAATGTTGCTGAACCTCCATACTCTTCAGATAGGTCTAACCTATAGGCATTGTCTCCAATTTTCTCAAGTACTTCAAATGCTCCATCTGCTCTTGGTAGCAGCTTTCCCTTTCTCTTAATGGGGAACCCGTCCTTCCTCAAATGGATCCAGACTAAGTCTCCTGGCTGGAAAGTGACCTTCTTCCTGTGTTTGTTGGCTGATGTAGACAACTGCTTAGTATACTTGGCAATTCTTTCCTTCTCTTGCTGATGAAGCGCCCTGATTTGACCTACTCTTTTACCTGCTTCAAAACTAAACTTGACAGGAGTAGTTAGTGGAACTAAATCCAAAGGGGAAATTGGATTTTTACCATATACTACTTGAAATGGTGAGTAGCCTGTGGCCTTAGATGGTGCTTTGTTGTAAGCAAACTGAGCATGGGGCAAGAGAGTGTCCCATCCTGCTTTATGTGCTTGAATCAGTGCTCTCAATAGGACTTCAAGTGTTCTATTAGTAACCTCTGTCTGTCCATCAGTTTGTGGATGGCAAGTGGTGCTGTACTTGAGCTAGGTGCCCAGTTTCTTCCACAATGTAACCCAAAAATGGCTCAAAAACTTGATATCTCTGTCAGAAACCATAGTTTTTGGCACTCCATGCAATCTGGCAATCTCCTGGAAGAATAATTCTGCAACTCTTGTGGCATCAAAGGTGGTGTGGCAAGGTATGAAGTGTACCATCTTTGAAAATATATCAACTACCACCATCATTGAATCCTTGCCTCTTTGTGTTCTAGGCAAACCCACAATGAAATCTAGGTTGACATCTTCCCAAGGGCTACTGGGAACTAGCAATGGTGTGTACAAGCCTTGGGGTAGGCTGTGCAACTTAGCCAATTGACAAATATTACACCTCTTCAGTTGATGGTCCACATCTTTCCTCATCTTTGGCCAACTATAATGCTCTTTTAACATCAACAAGGTCTTCTCAACTCCAAAGCGATCTGCTAGACTTCCTCCATGGATTTCTGAGATCAACATCTCCCTGAAGCTACTCTTGGGAACACATAGTCTGCTCCCTTTGAGTAAATAACCTTAGTCTATATGATATAGACCCTGGGGCTGCTATTGGCATTTCTGGTACACCTGCTTAAAGTCCTCATCCTTTTGATACAAAGCTTTCAAATGCTCAAAACCAACAATTCCATAATCAAGTATATGAAGAACCAGAATCCTCTTACTCAATTTATCTGCTCCTTTGTTTAGCACTCCTATTGTGGTGGATGATGAAGTGGAACTGCTGCATGTACTCGACCCAAGCAGCATGCCTGGTGTTGAGCTTGTGCTTTCCTTGAATAAACTTCAAAGCTTCATGATTACTGTGAAGTATAAACTCTGCTCCAATAAGGTAGTGCCTCCAGTGTTGAAGAGCTCTAATGATGGCATATAATTCTTTATCATAGGTGCTATATTTCTTCTTTGCATCATTCAACTTCTCACTGAAGTAGGCAACTGGCTTGCCTTCTTGTGTCAATACTGCTCCTATGCCAACACCTGAAGCATCACATTCTACTTCAAAAACTTTGCTGAAGCTGGGTAGTGCTAGAACCGGGGCTGAAGTGAGCCTCTTTTTGACTTCTTCAAAGGCTTTCTAGGCTGCTGTTGTCCAAATAAAGGACTTCCCTTTACCACTTCAGTCATTTGGGCCAAAATGGTGCTGAAAGTTTTGACAAATCTTCTAATAGAATGAAGCCAGGCCATGGAAGCTCCTGACTTGATGAATAGAAGTGGGCGCAGGGCACTCCCTAATAGCTTGAATCTTCTCCTTATCAACCTGAATACCTGCTGCTGTGACAATGTACCCCAAGAAGTTCACTTGGGATCTAAAGAAGTGACACTTCTTGAGATTTCCAAACAACTACACCTTACTCAGAATTTCTAAAACCTCCTGCAAATTCTTGACATGCTCTTGCTCAGACCTGCTATATACAAGAATATCATCAAAGTACACAACAACACTCTTGCCTATGAGTGGTTTCAAGACCTGATTCATTAGTCTCATGAATGTAGATGGGGCATTAGTCAGGCCAAAAGGCATGACCAACCATTCAAACAAACCTCCCTTGGTCTTGAATGCTGTTTTCCACTCATCTCCCTCATAGATCCTTATTTGGTAGTATCCACTCCTCAAATCTATCTTAGAAAAGACTGCTGACCCATATAACTCATCTAACATATTTTCAAGCTTGGGTATAGGGTACCTATACTTGATAGTGATCTTGTTAATTGCCCTGCAATCTATGTACATCCTCTGACTTCCATCTTTCTTAGGCACTAACAAGGTTGGCACTGCACATGGACTAGACTTTCCCTAATCATTCCCTTTTCCAACAACTCATCCACCTGCCTCTGCATCTCATTGGTATCTGCTGGTGTCATCCTATAAGCTGGTTTATTAGGCAACACTGATGCAGGCACTAGGTCAATTTTGTGTTGGATATCCCTTTTTGGTGGCAAACAAGTTGGCATTTCATCAGGAAACACATGCTGGAACTGTTGAAGTAAGGGTAGGAATAAGGGGTGGTCATTTTTTGGGGCAGGGGTTTCTTCAAGGTCTAAAAGGATCAAGTCTCTTTGTGTGCTAAATTCATGATGATCAGATAAAAGCAACACATCAAGACTAGGTTCAAGACACAGGTTTTTAGATTTTTTTGCTAACTGTAAGGGTTTCATGGGGGTAAGAATGATCTTTCTGTGGTTCATGGTGAGGGTATATGTATTAGCTCTACCACAATGACTCACTGATTGTAAAACCCCAAAAATTTTAATATGTTTACCGTTACGTGTTACGTTTGACTTCGTTACTCTCTGAAGTTTTCTGTAATTACTTATCTTGATACTTGAGCTCGTAGGACCGTAGAGAGACTAACATGGGTAAAATAGTTATTGTGTGCATGGGGACGTCGCATGGGAGGAAGGGTAGATTGGTAAATTTTATATGATTAACCTTATGAATTGCTAGAATTATTATTAATAGTATTAATATTAGTATTATTATCATAATTTTTTTTAGTGTTTTGATTATTAGTGTTGTCATTATTATTTATTGTTGGAGGAATTATCATTATTAGGGGTAGTAGTATTATTAATTAATTCCCTAAACTAATAATTAACCCCTCTAATTAACCTCCCTAATTAACTGAGGTTAAACTCCAACTAACTGTAATAGCAGTCAAAACTCATCCCTACCGTTTCATTCTTTTTGTTCCCCTTCATTCTTTGTCTCTAACCCGTATTCAACACCTCTCACCACCAACCTCTATACTAACTGCAAGTAACCGCCTCACCACCATCCCGCAACCCCGAGACCACCAACAAGGCCACCACTGGACCTCCGCCGCCACTCTCGCCTATCCAACCATTACTACTATCACTGTTGTTTCAACCCGGCACGACCCCATCGTGATCCCAAATCGACGCCGACCACTTGCACCACAACCTCGGCCGCTTACCATCGCTTGTCAGAACCGCCGTCAACGACCACCAAGCCTCCCCATTGAATGTATGGACCCTAACTTTTTGGCGTGTTCGGTTCACTTATAGTTTCAGTTTTCTTCTAGTTAGTAGTAATGCATGATCTTCATATTTGAAGTTGGGTTAGTAGTAATGCATGACCTTCATATGTGAAGTGTTATGGAGGTTGCAAATAAAAAAATAAATAAAATTGTTGCATGAAGTACGTACTATGATGTAAGTTAATTTCCTCTTCTTTTGTTCTTTTCTTTTCAAAGTCATGTGTAAGTTGGGTGGTACGTGGAGTTGGGGAAAGAACACAGTAAAAAGGGAACTTAGAGGTAAAATAGAGTAGACTGAGAATGAGATAAAAATTTTGGTCTTTTATTGTATTGTCAAAGTAAATTATCTTGGGGTTGTGTTGTATGGAGTAATTGTATCTATTTTGAGGAGTTCGTTTAACATTGGTTGAGCGTATATGTCAAAGTTAAAGTACTTGGATGAATTTAGTATAGTTAAAGTCGACAACATAAAATAAAAACCGAGCCGATTTGGGACAGATTTAATGCGTCGTACGTAAAGATACACCATGAATTGTGTAGTATATTTTTAACTGCGATTTTTGGACTGGAAGTACCCCTAGATGTTAGCTTTCATAGGAATTTTACGGTTCGAAGTTTCGAGGTGTGTAGCCCGGGTTATATGCTGTTTACCAAGGGCAGGTCAGAACTTGACCGACTGTATGTTTTGCTAATTCTAGGTCTCTTCAAGGTTGAATTAGGTTTGGTCTTCAACATAAAAGTTTTATTAGACGTTCCAAAGTTTCCAGAAAGTTAGAGTTTGAATTAATAGGAGGTCGGTAAGTCAAGTTAGAGACCGAACAACGGGGAGGTAGGGGGTTGTCCAGTTACTGCTTGCTTGTACGAAGGTTAATGGTACAATCTTGTATTGTTTGTGAGTTTTAATAAAATTAGGGTTGGATAAACTAGGGGGAGTGTTGTACTAACTTCGTTAGATCGTTATTAATTTATTAGAACCTATTCTTTATAGGTTCGGATTGGATACGTTTCGAGTAGTGAGCTCAAGTGTGTGATTTTTTTACTTGAAGTGACGATCAACAGGTATTGTTTATGCCTTATTTTCCCTTTGGATGCGCTTTGCTTAATTTTTTTTATTGTATTTAAGTTGTTTTGGAAATTGCATCCCGAGGGGAGCTTGATGTGAAGTTGACTGTCTGTTTTGAGTGTTGTGTTATAATTCTTTTGATTTTTGGTTAAATAACGACAGTCATTTTGAGGTTGTTTGAGGTCATTTGAGATTGGTTGTTTGAAACTTGAAACTTGGAACTTTTGAGGATTAAACCGGACTAATTAATCAAGTGAGACTAAATGCGGGTTCGGGTAGCATTCCCGGAGACAGGGTGGATCCCTGTAGGGACGTTATCAAGAGATCAGGAAAACCCTGATAGTTTGTGCTAAAAAAACGTCTTCTCCGGGGTTAAGCGAGCACGTGTTGTAAATTTTGAATGGCCATACAGTGTATTGAAATTGAAGGAAAAGTTGTGGTGAGTTTGTGAAAGTATTGATTTGATGGGAGTCTGTGACTCCGTGTTGAAGGGAGGTTTGTAAACCCCCGCCCGCTTAATAAAAACTGGAATTATCAAGTTGTGTTTGGGTTGGGTGTAAACTACTTTGTAAAATTATTTGAATTATTCTTCTCTTCCTCTAAATTGTTTGAAATGGATTTGTAACCTGTTTTGACAGTTAGGGGTAGACATTATTGAGTTCCATCTCATGTTTTTAAATGTTTTGTTTTCAGGTACTGATTTCGTTGAAGGGGATGGGAATTAGAAGTCAGGATGCGCCGATCTTAGGAGATTATTAAATAAACTAGTGTGGTTAAAGTTTGAACTATTGTGGTTTCAGTTTTCTTTCTATGTTAGTTCAAGTTAAAGACAAGTGTGTTTGGAGTTAAACAAATGTTGGTATTTCCTTGTTTAACATGGTTGTAAGTACTATCTTGCCTTGTGTTTCTTCGGAGACACGTTAGTAACGCCAAATAAAGTTTGACTTCCACTGTTACCGTTAGTTTGACTGTTAGAATTTTATAATTGATTTTTCAGGGCGTTACACTGATCTATCATACAACCAAGGTCGACCCAAAAGCAAATGACATGTATCCATTGGCAATAAATCACACTAGACCTCATCTTTGTATGATTGACCATTGAAAAACCAACAAGGCATCTAGTAGAGATTTGGATCCCTTTCCCTGAGTTGAGCCACTGACTGGTGTATGGAGCTGGGTGGGGCTTAGTTGCCAGGCTTAACTTCTTCACCATGGTGCTGGAGATTGCATTGGTACAACTCCCACTTTCTATAATCATAGAGCACACCTTCCCTCCAATGGTACACCTTGTATGAAAGATATTCTCCCTCTGCTCTTCTGCTTCTTCTACTGCTGAGCTGCTCAGAACTCTCCGGATCACAAGCATTTCTCCCTCATATGGACCTTCTTCTATAATCTCATCATCATATACTGGATCATGTTCAGGCTTTTCATAATCCTGTTCTTCTACCTGCACATGTTTAGGATCAATAAACAAAGCTGCTTGGTACTCAGCAAGAGTAACCATTCTCTTGTTTGGATATTCAGAGGCAATGTGCCCTAGTCCTTAACACCTGAAACATCTTCTTTCTGGATAGGTTCTGCTGATAGGGGCTGGGGTTCTTTGTGGGGGACTTTGTGGCTGATTTTGTGGGGGTCTTGGGGCTGGATTTCTAGCTTAAGGTGGGGGTGGGGGTTGATAGGTTCTTTGTTGGGGAATGTAAGGCTTGTAAGGGTTTCGCTTTGCTGATGCATAAGGTTTGGCTGGGTATCTGTTGTTGTACTCCTTCACTCTAGCCTTCTTCTGTTGTTCCACTTTATGAGCTAAAGAGCTTATCTCATCAAGTGAATCATAGTCCTGCAGCTCAACAACATTCTTGATCCCTTCATTCAAACCTTCAAGATATCTGACATAAGTTTGAACTTCATTCTCTTGTATGTTACACTTCCAAAGCAAGTGCTCAAACTCCTTTGTATAATCTTCCACAGACTTGCTTCCCTGCACAAAATGTTGTAACTTGAAATAGTTTTCCTTCATATAGTTATCTGGAAGGAACTTCTCTTTCAACTTCTGTCTCATCTCATTCCAGGTGCTCACCCTATCTTCCCCAATCTCCATTCCCCCTCTCTGCAGATTAGTTCACCAAGTAGAAGCATATTTTTTAAGTTTTAAGGCTACAAGCTTCACCTTATTCTCTTCTGAAACCTCCTTTAGGTCAAAAACCCTTTCTACTGTCCGCAACCAATCTAGGAAAACATCAGGATCTAACTCTCCTGCATACTCAGGTATATCAATCTTGAAATCCAACTTTTCTATCCTCTTATCTTCCCTCCTTTCTTCCATCTCACTGTTTTCTTCCGGTTCACTGATCCTAGGTGATCTCCTAACTCTTCTCCTCCTTCTGTGTGTAGGCCTAGGACCTCGACCTCCTCTCCCTGTCATACTAAAAGGATTTTGACCTACTCCTTCCTCCATCTCATCATCAGTCTCCCTATTTAACTCATTTCTATGCAATCTCATATAATACTGCAATTGCTCACTCAAGAATTTCATTTTCTGCTCTACTTCTTCTTTTTCTTTCAAAGTCTGTTCTAGGACTTCCTATGGTGTTTTACTAGTTTCGGCCATCTCAAACTATAACAAGCAACACATTCCAAGATAGAACACAATGCTCTGATACCAAGATGATGTAAGCTAGCTCACAAGATCAGAGTATTTGAACTAGAATGCATCATACAAACCCTCACAAGCAGTTGAATGCTTATAAACAATAACTGTGTGAAAGCAATAAGCTGGAATAGAAGACAACCTAATACAGAACATAAAAGATAGACTTGCTTACAGTTGATACAGACACACCACAACTGCATTTAAGGGCAAAGGACTTCTCACATTCATGCCTCTACAGACAAACCAAAGCATGAATGATCAAGCATAGCTGACACTTGATGGATGTTTGCCAAAATCCAGTGATAGGAGCTTATTTAACAAGGATTGAGAGTTGTAGGACACTCACAAACACTTAGAGGTTCTAAGACACTCGAGAATACTATTCAATAAACACTGATTGATGCCTTTCCATTGCTTAGAAACTCAGAATATAAAGGTTGCATACAATTTGATTAGCAACTGTTTAACATAAGCTAATCTGCCTAATCTCCCTGACTTGATCTAATCTACAAAGCTTTAAAACTAATACAACTGATAACATACTAATGTTCTCGAGTACAATTTGTAGGAAAAATAAAAGGAAAATGCTAGCTAAGTTCTGATTGGACCAAATGCCAAAAGAGTGGCAAAATGGACCAATGAGAGGCTTTCTTGCCTAAGGGGGTAAAATAATGTTACAGAGGTAATTCCCGCGCCAATGCTAACTTGGAAGTAATCTCAATGGGTTAATATTATGCTGGAAGCCCAAAACAACCCCTATGACATGTTGGGACTTTGTTTGGACTTAGCCTCAGAACTGAGGTTCTGGAAAAACTAATAACAAACAACCCTGCTGGGATTGTTTGTTCTGTCACTTGAATCTTGCAGATGTCATGCTTCGACATGTTGGGACTTTGTTTGAACTTGAAAATGGCATGACATAGAACAAAAAACTCCTAGGAAACCTTGGCTGAATCTTCCTCAATCAAGAGATATGATATTGAGAAAGGCTGCTGCTTGGACTATTGCTGTTGGGGCCCAGACTTGGCACGAGTGACCAATCTTGATGAAATTTGAGTTTGAAGTCGCCAAGACTTGTTTCTCAATTGTGTAGCAAGCTTGGATGGTTGCTGTGGTTGGCTTGGTGACTTGAAGGTCTTTGTGAACCTCCTGTTTGGATAAATGAACCAATGTGACAGGCTGGCTTTGCTGGGATTTGGAAGCCTGCTGTTCTGCTGGAAAGGCTTCCTTAGGTGCTGAGTTTGGTAAAAACACATGGCCTTCTTCTTGTATTGCTGCTGAGAGTGCTGTTGAAGTCTCTTTGGATGCCTCCTTTGCTGATGAAGTTGCTGCTGCTGGATGTTCTGCATGATGGTCTCCATCACTTGTCCAAAGAAGAGAAGAAAGAGCTCAGGAGATACAAGTTGACGATCCTGCTGAGCCTTCGGCAAATGAGAGTCGACCATGACTTCCTCCGTGCGGCGGAGACTTTTTGGGATCCGAAGCTACACGTTTTGCGCTTCGCATCGAAGGACCTATGCTCGCTTCCAGAGGAGTAGTCCTCTATTCTCGTGACAAATCACTTCGCACGCCCGACGTCACCTCCAACATCTTTCGACGTCGATAAACAATACAAGGAGTTGTTATTCCTTCCATCCCGGGTCATAGGAAGCGCACTATTCGGCGATAAGGTACACTTCCAAACTATTGTCGAATATTTCAATCTCCTGATACATTTGAATTTGGTCCGGTGATACGAGTGCGGGCACTCGTATTATGTCTCCTTGGAGAATTCTGCTTCTATCATGGTGGGAGGAGAACCGGGCCGATGAGCCTGATCCAGATTGTTGAAGACATGGCCCGGGGTTACAACCCGGTGCCATTGATGCTAGCGGAGACTATGATGGGTTTGGATGATCCGATTCCAGATCATGAATGTCCTGGGAGCCCACTACTTCTTCAGGTACATGTTTCTCCCTCCTTTCTTTTCTCTCATTTTCTGCCCACCTACTACCTGTAAAACCTAGGCGGGTTTTAGGCTTTTTTTTCGTTAGTCTGGGAATATTTGGTATGCAATTGTAACCCGTGCTAACTTTATGGGCAGATATGGCTGATGAAGCATATGGGCCTTATTGAGGAGCCTCGCACGTCTTCAGCGCTCTCGAATTATTGTCAAAGGAAGCGAAAGTATACCATTCGCCAATCGGTAACGGAGTGGATCGCCTTTCTGAGGGAGTCTCGCGATATCTTTTGGTTGATCGAGTGGTGGCATATTCCCAAGTATGTGACTCGTGACTCCCGTAACGCTTATGTGTGCATCGCTGGTTTGACACACATGACTTTATACTTTCCGGAGCGGGCACAAATGGGCCCCAAACAAAACATCCCTGAGCTGTTATGTGAAGCCCCCGAGCAACTGAAGCTTGGTGGTTCGGTGATAGAGTTGTGGCTGAAGTACTGGGAAAGAAGGCCAACTCTTAGGCTCCATCGAAGGCACATGTATCACAATTTGCTGATGTCGGCTAACACGGATGGCTAATTGTGGCCGTCGAATCTCGCCATGCTGGAAAGACGAGAAGAGAGAGGACATCTATGAAGGCAAGATTAGGTCCTCGTTCATCGGTAAAGGACCGTCTCGGTGCGAAGGTGACGACAAAAGACCGGCTTGGTCTGAGGGCGGAGACACGGAAATCACATAGGCGGGCCTACAAACCCAAAGACAAAGAGATGGACCCAAATGATCCTAGAGACATGGAGATTGATCATGAGCCCACTGGCGAAGTGGAGAAAATGAAGAAAGATTAGAAGATGAATGAAAGTGAAGGAACTGAACTGCTTTGACAGAATAGCCTTTTTATTTAACTACGCCCTTTTGAATTTTCTTATTTACAAGCAATGTACTTGCATATTAATCATTAATAAACGCATAAATATTGTTTACAATTGTTGTGTTCTCGCAAACTTTATTTTTCTTCTTTTATGAGCATATATTGAATATTCACCAAGTGTTTGAAAATTGTTTTTCCAGTTGCTTGGCTACATTAAACATAATACCGTTTGAGTTGATCCAAATTGGTGGGCTGAATCATATCTTCTCTATCCATAGTAGCAAGTCGAGCTGCTCTTCCCGGTAAAATTTCCTTAATCATATAAGGACCCTTCCAATTAGGTGCAAATTTTCCCCTTGGGTCTTGTATAGGTGCTCTCATCTCCTTAAGCACCAGATCACCTATTTGAAGTGAATGACTTTTCACCTTCTTATTAAAAGCATGAGTGATCCTATTTTGGAACACCTGCACATTATGCAACGCCCTTAACCGCCTTTCGTCCATTAACATTAACTCCTCGAACCTTGCCCAACCCCATTCCGCATCTGGCAATTGGCTCTTTGCCGCTATACGTAGTGAAGGGATTCCTAATTCAATTGGCAGGACTTCTTCCATCCCATACACTAATGAATATGGTGTTGCTCCAGTGGCAGTTAGTATAGAGGTTTGATATCCCCATAAGGTGAATGCTAATTTGTCGGGCCAATCTTTGTAAGTGACAACCATCTTCTTAATGATTCCTGTCACCGTTTTATTGGTCGCTAATACATCTCAATTAGCTTGGGGTCGATAAGGTGAAGACTGATGATGCTGAATTTTGTAAGTGGTGAGCAGGGCCTCCACTTCTTTCCGAAAATGGCTCCCGTTATCACGGATGATCTCATGAGGCACACCATATCGGCATATGATGTTTCGAAGGATGAATTTGGCCACTTCTTTGGATGTGAGTTTGGCAAAAGAGGTTGCTTCTACCCACTTAGTGAAGTAATCAATGGCGACCAAGATGTATTCATGTCCTCCTGTTCCGGTTGGGTGTATCTTGCCAAGGAGGTTGATGTTGTAGGTTACTGTACTCCTGACATTTGTGGCATCTTCGAACGAAATCCATGTAGTCTACTTCCATGGTAGTTAATAACCAGCCCTTTGAATCTTCTTTACTAGCATGCGCCCATTCATGTGAGGCCCACACTCTCCTCTGTGTATCATAGCCATAACTTCCTTTGCACTTTTAGCATCGATGCATAACAAATTGATGCATGTAGGTGACTTCTTGTACAGACGATCTTGGATCAAGCAGTATTGTATTGTTAGAGACCTGATCGCTCGCCGTCCTCTAGCTTCCAACTCAGCTGGATATTCTCCCTTCCGAAGAAAATTGTATATGTCAAGAAACCATTCTTCAGTCTCCTCTTCTTGTGTTTCCATGACGCAGACATATGCTGGCTCAGATTGCCGCTCTACTACTATTGGTAGCTGGAGCGTGCCTGATGGGATTGATATCATCGAAGATAACTTGGCCAGCACGTCAGCCAATTCATTTTGATCCCTAGAAAGGTATTAGAAGCTAATTTGCTCAAATTGGTCAACCAGTCCCAAGAGCTTTTGTTGATAAGCCAAGAGGCACTCACTTCGAACCTTCCACGCGCTCTTAGCCTGATTGATGATGAGGCTAGAATCTCCAAAGACCTTTATATGGCGTATGCCTAAAGCCAAGGCAACCTATAGACCCTTGATGCATGCTTCATATTCTGCAGCGTTGTTAGTAGCATCAAAATCCAATTTTATAGATACAGGGACGTGTGCCCCTTCTGGAGATATTAATAGGACTCCTACTCCACAACCCATTTGGTTAGAAGCTCCGTCCGAATACATTTCCCACGGAATTTCATCAGTGAAGAATACATCTTCGTCTGGGAATTCCAAGGGAGTGCTTGGAGGTTCCTGCGATGGTGAAGCAGCCAGGAAATCTGAAACAACTCGCCCTTTGATGGATTTCTGGGGTAAATATTGAAGATTGAACTCTGAAACCATGACTACCCATCGGGCGATACGGTTGTTGATGGTTGGTTGCTCCATGATGAATTTGATGGGGTTGTTCTCAGCTTTGACATATACGGTATGCGAAAGCATGTAATGCCTTAACTTATTGGTGGCCCATACTAATGCGAGAGCCATTTTCTCTAAGTCTGCGTATAGCTTTCATAGTCTAGGAACTTCATGCTCAAATAGTAGATGACGCTCTCTTGACCTTTAACCTTTATAGCCAACATAGCCCCCATAGCGGAGCTGGTCACTGTAAGGTAAAGGAGTAGAGGCTCATCCAGTACTGGCGGCATGAGGACTGGAGGATGTTGCAAATACTCGTTGATTTTATCAAAAGCAGCTTGACATTGATCGTCCCATTCTACTTTACTTCCTTTCTTCAGTTTCTTGAACAAAGGTTCATAGGTCAGGGTGAGCTTTGAGATGAACCTGTCGATGTACTGGACTCATCCTAGGAAGCCTCTAATCTCTTTTTCTGTCTTGGGCGGTTGAAATTGTTGGATAGCCTTTATCTTTAAAGGGTCTACTTCAATGCCCCGTTGGCTAACCACATAGCCTAGCAGCTTCCCAGAGGTAACACCGAAGGTGCACTTCGCTGGATTAAGCCGCATGTTTTATTTGCGAAGTCGTAGAAAGAAGGTTAGGAATATGCTCCTCTCCTGTTTTGGATTTAACAATCATGTCGTCCACATAAACCTCTACTTCTATGTGCATCATGTCATGGAGTAGAGTGTTGGCCGTCCTTTAGTATGTCGCGCCGGCATTTTTAAGACCGAAAGGCATGAGGACATAACAATACGTTCCCCACGGTATGATGAAGGAGGGCTTCTCCATATCTTCTTCTGCCATTTTTATTTGATTGTCACCGGCATATCCGTCCATAAATGACAGGAGCTCGTGTCCGCAAGTGTTATCCACCAACAAATCAATGTGTGGTAATGGGAAACTATCCTTGGGACTGGCTTTGTTAAGGTCTCGGAAGTCTACACACATGCGCACTTTCCCATCCTTCTTGGGCACTGGAAGGATATTAGCAATCCATTCAGGGTATTGGACTGCTTTGATAAACTTAGAGTTAAGCTGCTTGATCACTTCCTCTTCAATTTTCTTAGCCCATTCAGGCTTGATCCTCCTAGCCTTTTGTCGAACCGGCTTTGCATTAGGGAGCAAAGGTATAGTGTGCTCCGCAATCTCCCTATCAATCCCCGTCATGTCCTCGTAGGACCATGCGAATACATCCACAAACTCCTTGAGGAGCTCCATGAATGCTACCCGTTCTTCTACTGTGAGTGAGCTACCTAACTTCAACTCCCGAGGTTGTTCGTGCCCACATTTATGGTGATGGTATTTTCTAACACCGCCATTTTATGCTCATGTTCATCAGAAAATTCTTTTAAGGGTTTATTAAATTCAAGATTATTATTGGCGCAACAGTTCAGGGAATAGGGGAAAGAAGAATTAGAGTAAGTAGAAAGGTTCATCTTATTGAATGCAGAAAGGAAAACCTCGCCATCAGACTCAAGACCAGACTCACTTGACTCTAGACCCTTAGGACCTGACCCTATGCCCTTAGGAATAGACTCTCCTATAGATAAAAAAAAGTTGTTCTCTTCAGCATCAACCCACGAGACCGCCTTAACTTCCCCGTCTTCAGTGATCATAGAGCTCGGATCAAAGCTTGGGTTGAATAATGCAGCAATAACAGTGTCTGCTTCAAAGTTCTCTTGGACAGCTTCTTGTCCAAACATCATACCAAATATATTACTCCTAGCAAAATGAGTCCATTCCAATGGTAGCTGTTTGTCCCAAGTAGGGACAAAAACAGTAGCCTTATTAATGGTGCAGTCATTGAAAACTTCTAACCCAGCAGCTTGAACTCCATTGTTCTTCAGGTAGAATGGTTCAGAGAGCCCATAATAAGGGAAGTCATCACCTTCCCTAACAAACTGCCCATTTAGAGTGAGTAGATAGGGCTTCATTTGGAATAAGGTAGGAGGATTGTCCATCCTCTTCTGCTCAGCTATGGCTATTTTGGCAAGCCTAACTTCCTTCTCAGTTCGCTTGTATCCTAAGCTGAACCTTCCCTGCTCCTTAAATATCTTGAGCACAGGAGTAATCTTGTTTTTTGGATTCTTTCCCATCGGCATCCCAGGGAAATGACCTTGTCTTTTGAGTATAGTTGTAGACACCGGGATTTGCACCAATATAATCCCGACTTATCAAAAGTGTGAATAAAAACATCGAAGGTCGGATACATCATTGGGCCAATGTAGCAAGCGATGTAAATAAATCAAAACAAGCCGGCCCACTTCCAGCAGCAAAAACCCGCACGGTTTTTAAAACGAAGAGGACGGCCCAGAACCAAGACAGGCCCAAGGCGCGCCCTAGCCCAGGGTTCAAAACCCGCGCGGGGTATCTGTCGTCCAAAACGCACCATTTTGCCATGTCCACGTCAGCGATCCGTGTATACAGATTATAAAACCCGCGCGGGTTTTATCTTCAAAAATCCGACGCCAAAATCACCTTGATCATCCTCCCTTGATATTAGCCCCATGTGTTTTTGACCCTAACCTTGACTACATGATTGCATGGCATGATCATGGGGATGTGTCCCCCATGATTTTCCTTCCATTTCCCTCCTACACACTACCCTTCATCACCTATAAATACCCCCCTCCATTCCATTCATTCTCACCAACTTACACCATTATTCTACCCTTACTCTACTCTCACCAACTACCATCATAATCCTACCTACACTCTCTTAAATCCCTCTCTATTATATTCATATCCATATGGTCATCCCCTCACTCTACCAAAATCATCACTCACATACTATCCTACTACCATTCTCATACTCATCCTTCCATTTCATCAAGTCAAGGCGAGGTCAAGATTTTCGAACGGCGCATTCAGGCTCCTAAATTAAAGAGGTTCGCTTTTATGTTTTCTTTCATTATTGTTTTAATCATGTAATTTGTACTTTAAATTCGATTATACGTGCATATTTTATAAACCAAAAATTTAATTTTATCTTGCATGTTAAGAATATAATTTTGCGAAATCTATTAAACTTCTCCCCACTTTATTTCACTTCAATGTCGATTTTAGTAAAGTTCGTTTTCTAACGGGCGAATTCAAGAATTTTTATAATTCTTGAATTTGTAACCTTACCCCCGGACTTAGAATCGTGTTTCGTGGACCGGAGTTATTTTTATTATTTTTTACGGTTTGTCGATTTCCTTAAATTGGCTGGCGACTCTTTTATTCTTTTTATAATCCATTTAATTATTTAACATTTGAATATACACTAAAAATAATTAAAAATGACTTAATATTTCCCATTCATTCAAGGTTTAAACCGAGAGAAAATGGGTCATGAAACGATAAAACCAGCACGGGTTTTATGGTTTCTAACTTACTTTCTCTGGCCCAGGAAAGCAAACGGCTCGGCCCAAAGACGGTCAAAACCCACGCGGGTTTTGACTGCTCTTAGCGGCCCGGTTGCTTTCTTTTGGACCTGAAGTCATTGTTTGGGGCCGATCTTAAGTTATATTTAATATATTTTTGGCGTAATTTCAAGTATTTAAATAATAAAAAACGGATTTGTAAAATAAATAAAATTTCACCACCTCGAAAATGAATTTCGAAAATAAAAATGTACTCATTTAAGGATTAAGCAACCTTAGTCGGCTCCCGATCACTTAAGTAGCGCATCACGGAGAAAAGTGGCTCACTTTTCCCGGGGTCCTACAGATTGGCGACTCCACTGGGGACTTAAACTTAAAAAGAGGGTAAAACTTGAAAAATCTAATTAAATTGAAATAATAAAAGGGAGAAGTTTATTTGTTTCGCGATTTTATAATTCTTTTTAGGAATCCTTTGCATACCGGGCCACTAATCGCGTCTTTTGACACGTAAGCACAAAGGCGACGGTTACACTCCACGCGTTACACTCAAAGGGCTTCCCTGAAGTTCTTTGAGCAATACCTCACACTCCTTACCTAAAGGTATGGGGTACGGAGATGAAAACGTGCAGTAGGCCATGTAATCCAACCATAGAAAATTGAAAAATCCATGAACATAGAACCTTGGTTAGGGTATCCCCTCATGTTGTATGCTATATGCTATGTGCTACCCCCTCCCCCTTTTTGTCTTCTTTCGTTTTAGGGTTGACTCTAGTTTGGAGGTTTTGTATTAATCCATGTAAAATTCATTGGGTTGAGGAAATAATTATTTATTAATTAGAATAATTAACTCAAAAGGTATCATGGTTAGCCCAAGTGGAAGGGCCCATTTATGCTTGAAGGGTGATTATTTGAATTAATAAACAAAAATTGACTTGCCTTTGATGATATTATGTGGCCCTTTAAAAATTTTTCTTAGCAAAAGTCCAACAATTGATTAAAAAGTCCAACAAAGTTAATGGATATCGTTTTAGATTGCATAATATTCATTAAGCTTGAGGAAATTAATTTGTCGATTTAATTAATAAATCCGCCGCATTTATGGTTGGCCCGTTGTTAGGCCCAACCATATTGGATTTGTTGATTAGGCCCATAAATTAAATATGACTCGCTTGTTATTGACTTTATTAAATCCTTTACAATATCCATTTTCCTCGACTAAAATAAATAAAAAATAAATAAAAAATAAAATAGTAAAAAGAGGTAAAAAAAAAAGGGTTGGGTCATCAGTCTTGTTGAAACATTATTCTAGTCCGCATAATAGTCATTATGACTTGAGCTATCTGAATTGTTGGGCCAAGTTATGGATTCTCCTTAAAACGGTCGGCTGTGATTTTGACCCATCCGAATTGACAAACACTGATTTGAACCTATCGATTCGTGACCCACTCGCTATATTTGGCTTTGTGCGGCCCTTTATAATGTTTTGTCCATAGGTCCATATAGAGTTAGGTCATGCACTCCCAAAAAAGTGGGTGAGTCCCTTGTGTCAGCATATATGTGTCAAGTCAGTTAGGATCATATAGGTTTTTGAGGGCTTGCATGAATCGGGTATTATGTGTCAGAGTATGTCGTCGAGTGTTCTAACTTTGAATTTCCATGCAGGCATCATTGGTGATCGACTCCGAGCCCGTATTCGAGATCCGCGAACTGGTCGTTTGAGCCCAAACCCACATTACGATCCATCTGCGACTAGCGACAGCACCATGTCTGGAGAGCAATTTCAGGAGATCCCGGTCCAAAGTACCGAAGCTAACATCACGAAGCATCTGGACGAGCTCTACACCAAGATGTAGGGATTGGTCTTCGCTAATTCCCTAGAACAGGAGCAGAAGATGAGTAAAAGGCTAAAGAACAACAACAGGTGATGGATGGCATGCTGCAAGCCATCACTAAGATCAACACCAAGTTAGGGTTGAATGCTGAAGAGGATGACGAAGAACTACATGGATATGAATCCGAACCAGAAATCATCAAGATATCCCCAGATTCTGGAGGAATAGGGATATCTAACGCTAAAGTGAACATGCATGAAGTGGCAAAACCTACAAGGGACCCCGTTGGTAAGGCTCTTGAGCAGAAGCTAAAAAGCCTCACTAAGGCAATGAGCTCTGTGCCGGCTTTTGCTGACAAGTACTTAGAGGTTTTATTACCTGTTCAGCCAACTTTGAAGATAGCTGACAAAGTTGAAGTGCCGAATATTAGGTTCAAACCTTCTCAGAACCCTATTAATCATGTGGAGGAGTTTATGAGGCTGGCACCTTTAAATCGAATTGATGCTGACCTATACTCTACCGTCTTCCCATCCACCTTAGATGGAGAAGCAAAGGTATGGTATCACGCTCTGTCACCTCAAATCAAAGCCAACTGGACTGAATTGTTTAAAGCTTTCATCCACCATTACACGCGCATCAAGAAGAAACAAGCTACAGTGGATGACCTAACCGCCATGAAGCAGCGAGATGATGAGGCCTTTATGGATTACTTTGAGAGGTGGCATACAGTTATCTACCTTTAAGCAAGGACTCAAGAGCAGCCTATCCAAGCACTTGGGGTATCATGTCGTCAAAGATTTGATTACTTGAAGGACATTTGTGTCCAATTAGAAGCCATGCACAATGATAAGACGACTTCGCCTGGATGGAAAGGGTCCAGTTCCAACAGGAGGGTTACTAGTGCGGCTAGCCACCCTCCTAAAATCATGGAGACTAACTCTATCCAGCGCAAGGGGTCTTACGTACCGAAATATGAGACTTATACGCCATTGGATGTTCCTTACTCTCCAGTTCTCGACCGTCTAGTTAAGAAGGGTATCCTGGTTTTGCCCTTACTGAAGGAAGAGCCAGAAATCAAAGGCAGAAATTGGGATGGCAACCAATTTTGCCGCTATCACCGTTGCTGAGGCCATGACACTGAGAAATGTTGGACTCTAAGGAACAAGATAGAAGATATGATAAGGGCAGGGACACTACCAATGCCGAAAGCCGCGAAGAAACCAAACAATCAAAGTAATCCTATGCCAGAGCATGCAAATGCTATTTTATGAGGGGATTTCAGCTTCGGCCCCTCTACTTTGGTTGTAGAAACAGGGCAACCTATCCCCGAGATAGTTGGCTTCCCAGAAGGTCTACTCATCCATGGTATTTGGGACAGCGATGAGGATGATGAGCACGAGCATTCTGAGACAGAATGGATGGAGAAAGATGACGTAGCATTCCTTACTAAGTTTGGCCGTCACAACAGTAACAGGAACACCACCATCCCAGTGGCTATTCCTAACTCTACACCAACGACTGGCAGTGACAATCACACCTCTCCTGAAGACCCTCTTCTTTCTCAACACAAAAAGACTAGGGCTGAGGTCACCATATGGCAACTCATATGCACTTCACATGCTCATAGGTAAAAGATGTTGGATGCCCTTACAGCACTCACGGTATCACCTACAACAACTCATGAATCCTTGGTTACCCATGTGACCACCCAACAGGAGATGATTACCTTTGGGATTGAAGATTTACCTCAGGGAGGAACATCTCACAACAAAGCCTTATACCTCACAGTGCAATGTTCTAACAAAACTATCCCACTGGTCTTGGTTCACAACGGTTCAGTTGTAAACGTGTGCCCTTGGAGGACGACACACAAATTGGAAGTACAACAACAACACTTGGTTGACAACTCAGGGCTTATGAAAATTCACCTCGGAAGTCTGTTGGATTTGTAGTATTGACCATTATTACCGGTAGCGTCACTCGGAATGTGGAGTTTGTGGTACTAGACATTCCAACTTCTTTTAATTTGCTACTAGGAAGGCCGTGGCTTTACGAGTGTAATGCTATAGCATCCACCCTACATCAGAAGGTGAAAATGTTGGTTCATGGTCAGGTGATCACCATCTCGGGAGAATCTATCGATGCTGTTTTCACTCCTAAACAGTCAACTCTCGAGGTGGAGCACAACTCAATGGACGAAGAACTCCACAATTTTGAGCTTGTAGCGATGATGAGCCAGGATGAAGCACCTTTTGACTTCGATCCCTACTCAAATCCCAAGGTACACGCTATGCTCAAGAGACAAGGATATTTCCCTGGAATGCCGCTAGGGAGGAATCCGAAGAACAAAATCCCTCCTGTATTCAAGACCTTTAAGCAGAAGGGAAGATTTGGCTTAGGCTATAAACCATTTGAGAAGGAGGCTAGGTTCGCAAAAATGGCAATCGTTGAACAGAAGAGAATGGACAATCCTCCCACTTTATTCCAGATGAAGCCCTATCCACTCGCTTTGGATGGACAATTTGTTAGGGAAGGTGATGACTTGCCCTACTATGGGTTTCTTGAGCCATTCTATCTGAAGAACAAAGGAGTTCAAGTTGTTGGACTAGAAGTCTTCGATGATTGCTCCATTAATATGGCTACTGTCTTCGTTCCCGCTCGGGACAAACAGGCTCCATTAGAATGGACTCATCTTGCTGGGAGCAACTTTTTTTGCATGCTGTTTGGACAAGAAACTATCCCGGAGAAGTCTGAATCTGATGCTGTTATTGCTGCACTGTCCAACCCAAGCTTTGATCCAAGTCTCATGATTGCTGAAGACGAAGAAGTTAAGGCGGTCTCGTGGGTCGATGTTGAGGAGAATAATTTTGCTTTATCTGTAGGAGAGTCTGTTCCTAAGGACATAGAGTCAGGTTATAATAGTTTAGAGTCAAGTGAGTCTGGTCTTGAGTCTGCTGGCAATGTATTCCTTTCTGCATTCAATAAGATGAACCTTTCTCCTTACTCTGATTCTTCTTTCCCCTCTTCCCTGAGCTGCTGCGCCAACAATAATCTGGAATTTAATGAACCCTTAAAAGAATTTTCTAATGAACATGAGCATAAAATGGCGTTGTTGGAAGACACCATCACCATAAATGTGGGCACGGAAGAACAACCTCGAGAATTGAAGTTAGGTAGCTCGCTCACAGCAAAAGAACGGGTAGCGTTCACGGAGCTTCTGAAGGAATTTGTGGATGTATTCGCATGGTCCTACAAAGATATGCCTGGGATTGACAGGGAAATTACGGAACATACTATACCTTTGCTTCCTAATGTGAAGCCGGTTCGACAAAAGGCTAGAAGGATCAAGCCCGAATGGGCTAAGACAATCGAGGAAGCAGTGATCAAGCAACTTAATGCCAAGTTCATCAAAGTGGTCCAATACCCTGAATGGATTGCTAACATTGCCCCAGTACCCAAAAAAGATGGGAAGGTACGCATGTGCGTAGAATTTCGAGACCTCAACAAAGCTAGTCCCCAGGATAGTTTCCCCTTACCTCACATCGATGTATTAGTGGATAACACTTGTGGGCATGAGCTACTATCCTATATGAATGGATATGCGGGTTATAACCAAATCCAAATGGCGGAAGAAGACATGGACAAAACCTCATTCACTACACCATGGGGAACATACTGTTATGTGGTTATGCCTTTTGGTCTAAAAAATGCGGGGGCAACATACCAACGGACAGCCAACACCCTACTTCATGATATGATGCACGTAGAAGTAGAGGTTTATGTGGATGACATGATCGTAAAATCCAAAACAAGGGAGGAGCACATTACTAACCTTCGCAAGTTTTTCCTCCGACTTTGCAAATATAAGATGCGGCTTAACCCAGCAAAGTGCACCTTCGGTGTCACCTCTGGGAAGCTGCTAGGCTATGTGATTAGCCAAAGAGGCATTGAAGTGGACCCTTCAAAGATAGGCTATCCAAGAGTTGCACCCACCTAGGACAGAAAAAGAGATAAGGGATTTCCTAGGACGGGTCCAATATTTCAGCAGGTTCATCTCGAAGCTCACCATGACGTGTGAACTTTGTTCAAGAAACTAAAGAAAGGAAGCAAAATAGAATGGGACGACCAATGTCAAGCGGCCTTTGACAAAATCAAGGAATATTTGCAACATCCTCCAGTCCTCGTGGTTTCAGTACCAGATGAGCCTCTACACCTTTACCTTACCGTGACTAGCTCTGCAATGGGGGCTATGCTAGCACAGAAGGTTAAAGGTCAAGAGAGCGCCATCTACTACTTGAGCAAGAAATTCTTGAACTACGAAAGTCGATATGCAGACATAAAGAAAATGGTTTCAGTACCAGATTTATTGATCTCTCCAGAAGGGGCACATGTCCCTGTATCATAGTCGGTCTCCATATCTCTAGATTCGTTAATCGCTTTCTCTTTGTTCTTAGGCTTATAGACCTGCCTGCCTGACCCAGTCTCTTGCGCTAAGGCGGTCCTTTATCGATGTACGAGGACCCAACCTTTCCTTCGCAGATACTTGCCTTCATCTCGCTTCCCCAGCATGGCGAGATTCAATAGCAGCAATTAACCATCCATGATAATCAGCATCGGCAATGTGAGACACACGTACCTTTGGCGAGGATTTGAGAGTTGGTCTTCTTTCCCAATACTTCAGCCATGACTCAATCATCGAACTTCGGAGCTTCAACTGATCGGGAGTTTCATACAGAAGCTCGGGAATATCCTGCTTACGACCCATTTGACGCTTCACTCGCACCGGAAAATAAAAAGTCATGTGCGTCAAGCCGGCAAGACACACATAAGCATTGCGGAAATCATGGGTCACATATTCGGAAATGTTCCACCATTCGATCCACCATGAGATCTCCTGAGGTTCCTTTAAGAAAGCAATCCATTCCGTTACCGAGTGGAGGTCGGTGTTCTTCCTCTTTCTCTGACAATAGTTCACCATTGTCGATGCAGTTCGGGGTTCTTCGATGAGACCCAAGTGTTCCATCAACCAGATCTGTGTACGAGTTAGCCAGAGTCAAGCTGCATGACAATCATCTCCAACTAACAAAAAACAAATGGTGTAAAACCCGCGCGGGCTTTACAGACAGTAGAGATAGAAACTGGGCAGAAGAAGAAAGAAGGGGAGAAGTACCTGAAGTAGCAGGGGGCTTTCTTGGAAATCATGTTCTGGATTCGGAACATCCAAACCCATCATGGTCTCCGCTAACATTAAAGGCACGGGATTATAGCCTTGGGACATGTCTTCAACGATTTAGATCAAGTTCGCCGATCCAGTTCTCTTGCCGCCATGGTAGAATCAAAACTCGCCGAGAAGATATAATACGAGCGCTTGCACTCGTATCATGGGGCCATACTCTAAGGTATGGGGTGATTGAAAATATTCGACTATGGTTTGGACGTGTACCTTTTCGCCGAATATTGCACTTTCGATAACCCGAGATGGAAGACATAAGAGCTCCTTGTATTGCTTGGGGATGTTCATTGGCGTTGGAGGCGACGTCGACCGAGCAAAGTGATTTGTCCCTAAGATTGAGGACCATTCCTCCGGAAGCGGACACAACTCCTTCCACGCAAAGCGAAAGACATGCATCTTCGGCTCCCAAAAAGTTTCCACCGCACTAAGAACATCTTGGTTAATCCTCTCATGTCGAAGACTCAACAAGCTCGTCAATTTGTATCTTCCAAGCTCTTTCTTCGCCTCCTTGTAGAACATGCTCATCCAAGTTGCAAATTTCTTCTCAAATGCCATGAGAAATGGGGTATTTTCTTTGTGTTTTAGGAGAATATGCGGTGAAGGCTTAGCAGTAGAGATGAGGAGTGATGATTACATGCATATCATGGAGTATTTATACACCTCTATTCAAGCTCAAAATGGAGAAATGCAATCAGCGAGTGATCACGGAGCAGTTGCTTTCATATCCCATGATTTCAGCCCATCAACAACGGCTAACAAAAAAAAAAAAATCAAAACCCGCGCGGGTTTTGATGTGCCCAGGTCCACGCACGCGCTTGCCCAAGCCCAGGCCCAAGGTCTGCTGAAGAGAAAGCCCGCGCAGGCTTTCAGACAACATGGGCCGCCTCTCCGCCGCTCAGCCCACCTGCTTCTGATTATATTTGGGCTATGGAATCAAATTGGCCCGTTTGTGTATTTTTAATGTTTCGGATCCTAACCCAATGATGCTCGGTCCTGAAATTTTTTGCTCGAGTTTAGTCTGACACTTAAGTTTTCGTTTTCTTTTATTTTCTTTTCTTTTTGGGGAAGCGGGATTAAGTTGGGATTAATCTCGTCATATAGAAAGTCGTTTAGAAATGCATTAATAGAATAAAATTGTGCATCCACCAAGTCTTGCATATAAAACAAGAAACAAAATGCATAAAGGTCTTGCATTAAGATAAAAAAAAAAAAAGTGAATAAAAGAAAAGTAGTACAAATTAGCCTTGTATAAAAAAAGTCTAAAAATGCATAGAGTCTTGCTTATCATCAGTTTGATCACCACAGGGAGCCTGAATCGCCGTTGTCTTCAACCAGGCCGGCACCAGCATGAAAAGTCTCAGCGTTAGAGGCACCAGCCGTACAGAAATAGGTGTCCCAGGAATAGTAGTCAGAACCAGGAGCCGTATGCGGCGGCCCAGACAAGGGAACTTCAGAAGGATGCACGCTCGATGGTGATGGTAGTGTATGCTCATGTGAACCGGCTAGCCATGAATGGTCAGGAACACGCCACTCAACAGAAGGGGTAAGCCATACAGGACCAGTTCCGTAACCGGGGGCTGGCCAACTAGGAGAGGTAGATCCTCCTAGCCAAGAGTGTTGAGGTGCAGACCACTCTTGCGTACCCGCAGACCATGAAGTACCCATTCTGGGAGCCGGGACAGGCCATCCAGCAGAGTAAGAGCCAGAACCAAAGGAGTAGGCATTGTATGGTGCATGACGTGAGGTAGCGTCATCAACTAGGGCCTGACCGCCAAGATACCCTACGGATGCACATGAGTCATGGTCCCTCACCACAATCTCTCGACCACGACTAGCAGAACGCTTTGAAGCTGGAGTACGGCGAGAATGAGAAGGCCGGTTGGTAGCACTCGACTCTGAAGCATCCTCCACCCAATAGGAATGAGGTTGGGTATCGCCACCATACCCAACACTGTGATGTTACCCCCCTTGGCCAAGATGCTCCTCTAAGGACATCTGAGCCATGTCTTCGTCCATAGGGCGACGGCCTCTGCTACCAGATCCGCTACGATGAGACCTAGTTGAATGATGACCCTCAACCATGATGCCTTTACCACGACCCTGTGGCACAACTGCTAAAGGAGGACGAGAGGACACACCGACCTCTCCCTGATATCAGCCCCGGGAAGAATATTCCCCTGCCGAAGAACGACGTAGGGGCTCGGTACGAGGAACTCCCGCAGTAGAACGTCAACGTGGCTCCCGAGGAACAGACTCCACGTCAACCTCCATGTCAGCCCTTCCGACAGTGTTCCCGCGATACCTGCCTGAGCTAGTGAATGATCGGTTGATGTGTTTCAACATAGTGCTCCACTCTTTGGTCATTTGTCTGAAGGTAGCCCATCTTGGCTGGAAGGTAATGAGAATAATGGTTATACATGTATAAGTGGCATATGAGATAAAAGGAAGCAACAAGAAATGAGGGATTACCAGTTTCCGATCAAACTCTTGGAATGCAGAGCATTGACAGCTAGTCTCAACATCCAAGAAACTGCCGATCCTTCTCCTCGCTAGAGGAGCCTCCACCTCAGCAACCCTAGTATAGGGCCCCAGCTGCAGACTTTGTGGTTAGGAATCAGTCAAAAGCACAACGTAGAAAAAAGGAAGAGATACCTACCACTCGGGGCGCTAAACGGCTCAAGTAGCATTGGAATTCCTCATTAAATTGCTCCTGTGGGACGTCATGCACGAAGTTGTCGAAACCTTGACCGCGAAACCAATCTCCCAAGACGTCCGGAGTGACGCGCCAAGGCTCGAACATGTGCTCTGGAGGATCCTGGGGTATAAGGCCGGGATATCCCCCTAGGATTTGCCTCGGAGCCCTCTCCCCCAGGTACCATCTGAAGCCCGAGGGTCCCTCCATCAGGATGCGGAGGCGAGTATCGTGCTCCACTTGTTGCAAAGGGGTGGGCAATCCACTCAAATCAAACTCCGCCCATGGACGCTAGTTCACTTGGTCCTGTGAAACAAAGAGAGTCATTTCAAGAATTGAGGTAAAAATAAAGATGTCAAGCATAAATAAATACTGGGGTGAGGTCATCCAGCGCGACGGAAACGGTCAAGACTGCCCGACTGGAATTTCTTCCCTCGAACACCCTGAGTCGTCCAGCGTTCAGCAGCTGGGATCGTCTTATTTTTCTTGGAGCGAATGCCCAAGGACAAAATATACTCATATGCCCATGACTGCATGAATAGAAAGTCTAAGAAATAGCAAAAGAGTAGCAAAACTACAAAGAGAAGAGTCTTGGGTACATACCTTGAGCACCTTCCACAAAGAAGGACCATACTGGAAGCGAGTGTGAGTCTCATGGAGGTAAACTGGATCATCATCCAGCGACAGTCTTACACCACAACGAAGCCAGAGGAGGACATTCGCATACGCAGCTTTACCCCAATTCAAGTTCCGGACCTCGTTCAAGTCCAGAAGATTCCGGAACCAGGTCAAAGTAATGTTATCTCCCCGGTTGGCGAAAAGAGTGGCGGAGATAACGTAAGCCAAGAAGATAAAGCGGCGTTGATCCCCGGGAAAATTTTGAAAGTTGGCGTCACGGATGGCCGCCTCGAAGTGCACATAGGCGAGATTGGATAGGCCCTATCCTTGGCCTAGGCGCGCTGACACTGGGCCCAGCAAGTGAAACAAAAAAAGAAAAAAAGCAAAAAGCAAAAAAGAAAAACTGTCGGCCTAAATAAGCCGGCCTAGCAGAGCTGAAACCCGCACGGGTTTTGGTTCTGCTAATGGGCAACACATCCGTGCCCAGTTTTCTTTTGGGGTTTACGGGCCAGAAAACCTGCGCGGGTTTTCCCTATTTTAGTAGGTCGTTTTCTTTGTTTCCTTTGAGCCGAGAATGCATGCAACCCTTTCTGTTTTCTTTGGGTTGGGTTTGGTCTGTCTGTCAAAATGGATTATCATTGCGAATAAATAAAAGAGACATCGTGTGGACATATATATGCATCAATTTAAGGCATGCTTAAAAAAATAAAAATCGACAAGACATGAAAAATAAAATTCGTGCTAGCTCGTTGTCATTATTAAACTAAACATCAAAAGAGAAGTTTCGACAGTTACCTTGCCATGGGAACGGTAGAACCAAGCATGCTTCCAAGAATGGATAGTAAGATCCGAAGGGTCAGCATTTGCACCCGGAATAAAATTGCGCCTTAAAGACATCTCATTGGGCCATGGCATGCGGAAGAGGAGGATTTCTGCGACCTCTAGGATGCATTTTCTAAAGAACCCGAAGTATTTCCAAAAAAGCAGGTTTTCTAGAGAGAGAAAATGAGTTAGAGAGATGAGAAGAAGTGGAAGATGTGAATGAAAGAAATGAATGAGGCTTGTTATATTTAGAAATGTCGAGTGAATATGAACCGCTCGTTTCTAGGACCCGCCTCGAGATGCCAAATGCGTTTCATTGGCCGAAAATCCAAAGGTCATCCCTTTGCCACACAAAGAGGAGACCGAGCTGTGAGGTACCCTCTCGTCTACACAAATGCATGGCCCACCATTGATTCCCTCCACGAGGAAGAAAAGAAAAAAAAAAGGAAAAAGGGCCAAAACCCGCGCGGATTTTGAGCGCCCTGCAGGCCTATTCTCACGGCCCAGCGCTTTTCAAATGGCCCAATAGATCTCATAAAACCCGCACGAGTTTTATACCAACAAAAACCAAAATCAACAGCCCAAGATTCTGCGACCCAACATCTTTCAACCGCCCAAGGGCCCCCACCATTCAGGTAAAGATCTGAATCCATTTGCATTTTTGCGAAAATTAATTACTTTTCTGATGATTTTCAGGTTGCCACATAAAAGAGCACCATCATCCGGTCGCCGCTGAAAGGGACCATCCATCGTCAGGTTGCCGTATAAAAGAACACCATCATCGGGTCGCCGCTAAAAAGGGACCATCTGCCATCCGGTTGCCACACAAAAGAGCACCAACAGCGATAGTCGTCAAGCGGTTGCCACCTAAAGGCCTCCACCGATGTCGCCAATGACAATCGTCGAACGGTCGCCACCTAAAGGCCTCTAACGATGTCGTCAGCATGAGTCATCCAACGGTTAAAATCTTAACGTTACCGAAGACCTCTTCATCAGCGTCAGTCGTCCAAACGGATTCCACCTAAAGGTCTCCAATGACATGTATAGCAACGGTCGCCTAGCGGATTCCACTTAAAGGTCTCCAACGACATTCTCAGCATCATTCATCCAACGGTTGCCACCTAAAGGTTACCGATGACATCGACACCAGCAACATCAGCCAGCCGCAATATAAAAGAGCACCACCAGCATCAATACAGACATCAAGACTACTTTGACCTTCGTCCTATTCGGACTCGATCAAAGTGGGGGCTCTCTGTAGACACCAGGATTTGCACCAATATAATCCCGACTTATCAAAAGTGTGAATAAAAACATCGAAGGTCGGATACATCATTGGGCCAATGTAGCAAGCGATGTAAATTAATCAAAACAAGCCAGCCCACTTCCAGGAGCAAAAACCCGCACGGTTTTTAAAACGAAGAGGACGGCCCAGAACTAGGACAGGCCCAAGGCGCGCCTTGGCCCAGGGTTCAAAACCCGCGCGGGGTATCTGTCGTCCAAAACGCACCATTTTTCCATGTCCACGTCAGCGATCCGTGTATACAGATTATAAAACCCGCGCGGGTTTTATCTTCAAAAATCCGACGCCAAAATCACCTTGATCATCCTCCCTTGATATTAGCCTTATGTGTTTTTGACCCTAACCTTGACTACGTGATTGCATGGCATGATCATGGGGATGTGTCCCCCATGAGTTTCCCTCCATTTCCCTCCTAAACATTACCCTTCATCACCTATAAATACCCCCCTCCATTCCATTCATTCCCACCAACTTACACCATTATTCTACCCTTACTCTACTCTCACCAACTATCATCATAATCCTACCTACACTCTCTTAAAAACCCTCTCTATTATATTCATATTCATATGGTCATCCCCTCACTCTACCAAAATCATCACTCACATACTATCCTACTACCATTCTCATACTCATCCTTCCATTTCACCAAGTCAAGGCGAGGTCAAGATTTTCGAACGGCGCATTCGGGCTCCTAAATCAAAGAGGTTCGCTTTTATGTTTTCTTTCACTATTGTTTTAATCATGTAATTTGTACTTTAAATTCGATTATATGTGCATATTTTATAAATCAAAAATTTCATTTTATCTTGCATGTTAAGAATATAATTTTGTGAAATCTATTATACTTCTCCCTGCTTTATTTCACTTTAATGTCGATTTTAGTAAAGTCCGTTTTCTAACGGGCGAATTCAAGAATTTTTATAATTCCTGAATTCGTAACCTTACCCCCGGACTTAGAATCGGGTTTCGTGGACCAGAGTTATTATTATTATTTTTTACAGTTTGTCGATTTCCTTAAATCGGCTGGCGCCTCTTTTATTCTTTTTATAATCCGTTAAATTATTTAACATTTGAATATACGCTAAAAATAATTAAAAATGACTTAATATTTCCCATTCCTTCAAGGTTTAAACCGAGAGAAAATGGGCCATGAAACGATAAAACCCGCATGGGCTTTATGGTTTCTAACTCACTTTCTCTGGCCCAGGAAAGCAAACGGCCCGGCCCAAAGACGGTCAAAACCCGCGCGGGTTTTGACTGCACTTAGCGGCCCGGTTGCTTTCTTTTGGACCTGAAGTCATTGTTTGGGGTCGATTTTAAGTTATATTTAATATATTTTTGGCGTAATTTCAAATATCTAAAAAATAAAAAATGGACTTGTAAAATAAATAAAATTTCACCACCTCGAAAATGAATTTTGAAAATAAAAATGTCCTTATTTAAGGATTAAGCAACCTTAGTCGGCTCCCGATCATTTAAGTAGCGCATCACGGAGAAAAGTGGCTCACTTTTCCTGGGGTCCTACAATAGCGTGCAATTTGGGATTTGAGTGTGGATCGAAGTCAAAGTGAGCTTCGTCCTGGCTCAATGTCGCTTCAAGTTCAAATCTGTGAAGTTCTTCGTCCATGGAACTGTGTTACACTTTAAGGGTCATTTTCTTAGGAGTAAAAACAACATTGATGGATTCTCCCGAGATTGTGATAACTTGGCCTTGAACCAACATCTTTACCTTCTGGTGTAAGGTAGATGCTATAGCATTGCATTCGTGAAGCCACGACCTCTCTAGTAGTAGGTTGAAGGAGGCTGGAAAGTCTAGCACTACGAACTCTACATTCCGAGTGATATTGCAATGTTACAGTCAAACGTTGTTGTTGGACTCCCAATTTCTGTGCCGTCCTCCAGGGGCACACATTTACGGCTGAGCCATTGTCGACCAGAACCAGCAAAATAGTCTTATTGGAACGTTGCACTATAAGGTACAATGCTTTGTTGTGGGAGGCCCCTCCTTGAGGCAGATCTTCAATTCCAAAGATTATAACCTCTTGATGGGTGGTCACATGACCAACTAAGGATTCTGGAGTCGTCGTAGGAGGTACTGTGAGTGCAGTAATGAAGGAAGTCTATCCAGCCCAGGCCCAACAAAGAAGATTTAGTTCAATCACATGGAGATAGAAAGGGCTCATGAAGAAAGATTGAGTATAGAGGCCCAAAGGCCCATCCATATTGTGTGCTCCTTATGGAAAGAGGATGTCCAAACATCCTAGCCAAGAGTCCAAGTTCACGTCCAAGGCCCAGTTCCAAAGCCCAAAGTGAATTTCACAATTTTGACCATTTCAGTTTGAATTTCACGGTTTTGGCCTTTTGGATGTAAACTTCACATTTTTAGTATTTAGTTATTATTAGTGTGATTTATATTATAGTCTTACTATTTTGAGTCATGTAAGATTCCAAGTCATATATATAAACTTGGACATCAAGTCATAGGAGTCTGGTAGGAGTCTAGATTAGTCTAGAAGGTTCTAGGATGTTCTAGAATGTTCTAGAAGGAGTGTGTGTGTGTGATAGGCGTGTGATTTAGTTAGCTTTGGCGCCAAGTAGTTTGTTATTATCCTAGATAAGGTTGGCTTATTTTGTAACTAATCCAACTTGGATTAGGAAAGCCATTTCTTATTAGGATAAGGTTGTTGTAACCAACTCCCCTTAGGATAAGGAGTCCTAATCCAAGGTGGAGAAGGTTGTTATTGGCGTTTAGATCTAGGATTCCTTGGCTTACATGCCAAGTAGGAGGATTCCTAGTCTTATATGACTGGCAATTGCCCGCCAAGTTTGAGAGTCCAAGTCCATCTAGGACTGTAGTAGTATAAATAGTTAGGCTTGTAGCCTTTTAAAGGCATCTGATTTTGAATATGAATACAATCATGCTTTTAGCTTACCCCTTGAGTGTTTTGTGAGAACCTCGTTGATCTCTTCGATTGAATCTTGGTTTGGCAACCAAGTGGTGAGGAAGAGCTTAAACCCTGAACCTAGAAGGTGTCTCTGTAACTAGGTTAAAGGTCAAGTTAGCCCTAGGGTTTCTTTCTTGTGGTGTTTCTGTATCAAGATAGATCCCTTGAACTATCTTGTTACTCTTTATCTTTCTATCATCATAGTTAGATAATCCCAAACCCTAGGCATTCAAAGTCCCTCTCTCCCTCTCTCAAACGTCCCTCTCTCCCTCCCTCTCACAAAATATCTCCAACAAATTCTCTCTCTCTCCTCTAACTAATTCCCTACTTTCTAGCAATCATCTTTCTTTCTCACTGTCAAAGGCCTCATGCCAAAAGCCTCCCATCTCCCTCTCTAACGTCATCCTCTTCCCCCTCTCTCAAATCCCTCCAAGATTCAATCTTTCTTATTGCTTTCTCCCACAAAAGACCTCACGTCAAAACAACCATCCATAGATCCTTGTTTCTTACGTGATTTTGTAGGACCCGGAAAAATCTCCATTTAGAAAATTGTTTCGGATGTGCTACTTATGTGATCGAGAGCCGACTAAGGTTTCTTAATCCTTAAACAAGGATATTTTTTAATTTTCGAAATTCATTTTCGGGGTGATGAAACTTTATTTATTTACAAATCTGTTTTTTATTATTTAAATTATCCGAAATTACACAAAATACTTTAGCAATCATTTAATCCGGGCTCGATAACTAAGTTCAGGCCCAACAAGGAGCAAACGGGCCACCAAAGACTGTCAAAACCCGCCTAGGTTTTGACGTCACTTGGGCTGGGCCGCTTGCACCGTCGGGCCAGAAGGAGATGGGTTGAAATTAATAAAACCCACCTAGGTTTTATTGATTTCTGGCCCCATTTCCTTCGGGCCCAACCTTGAATTAGCGAAGGAAATGAATTAAATTATTCATTTAAACTATTTTATGCAGAAACGAATATTTTAAATAATTAAACGAAATTATAAATTGTAAAAGAGTCGCCAGCCGATTTAAGGAAACCGACAAACCGTAAAAATAATAAAGAATGACTCCGGTCTACGAACCCGATTTCTAGATTCGGGGGTAAGGTTACGGGTTCGAGAGTTATAAGAACTCTTGAATCCGCCTGTTATAAAACAGACTCTACTAAAATCGACATTGAAAAGAAAGAGAGCGGGGAGAAGTTTGGTTAATTTCGCGGAATTATTATTCAAAACATGCAAGATTAAAACATGATGTTTACTTTTTACAAAATGTACAAGTAAAGGGATTAAAGAATGAATTACATGATTAATCACAACAATATGAAAAACGAAATCGAACCTTGTTTAGGTGGCAGATGCAATGGATTTGATCCCTTGGTTTGACCTTGACTTGGGACTCGGATGAGATAATGTGAGTGGCTTAGAAGAGTGGTATGTGGGTGATTATATGGATGTGATGAGTGTGATTATGAGGGGATTAGAGATGAATATGGATGATGAAGTTTTGACAGAATTGGAGAATAGTATGGAGGTAGTTGGTGGGAATAGATGATGATAGTTGATTTGAGTAGAGTAAGGGTGATGGAGGATGATTGTTGATGAAATGAGGGTAGAGTAAGTGTATTAGATGATAGTAGTTGATGAAATGAAGGTGAAATGGAGGGGTATTTACAGGTGAGGGAGTGAGAGATTTGGAGGGAAACCATGGGGAACATACCCCACAAATCATGCCCTCCCCGAATCAAAACCTAGGCGGGTTTTGGGAGGTCAAATGCAAGGTCAAGGGATTACGTGCATGCATGCAGATTTTGACGCCGAATTACTCAAAACCTACGCGGGTTTTGGATTAATCATCACGTGGAATGAAACGACATCGCGCTGCTATTCTTCTCAAAAGCTAGGCGGGTTTTGAGCTCTCTGGGCTAGGGTGCGCTTTGTTGGGGCAGATTTCTTGGCCTGGAAAATGTTAAAACCCGCTTGGGTTTTAAAACTAGCTATGTGCAACTTCGAACGACCATAACTCTTTTATCCGAACTCCGATTGAGGCAATTCAAAAGGCGTTGGAAAGCTTATCATGTGCATTTTACTCTCATCAAAATAAGTGGTTCCAACAAGATTTGTGGAAAAAATGGGATTTGAAATGGCGGGCATATGTATGTGGAAAGGTGGAAAATGAAGGCTTTTTGTGGTGGGTTGGCCAGATAACTTTGATTGAGGAAGGCCCTTTGGATTTTCTTTCATGCTAGCCTCTTTTTTGTTATGCTTGATTTGTACACTTCTCCCGATACAAAATCCGGTGTCTACAGAGAGCCCCCACTTTGATCGAGTCCAATAGGACGAAGGTCAATGTAGTCTGAGGATATGACTTTGGATTGCAAAGCCTGGGGTGAAGCTTGAAAGCTGAGTCCTGCTCCGCGGTTGCGCGCGACATGCGTCTCTCGAGCAAGAATGATGCTCTACCTAACTGTCGATGAGTTGTTGTTGATCTCGGGTGAGAATGACGCCTTACTTGAAGGTGTGGGTTGACACTTGGAAGCTTCGTCCTGTGTCGCAGATGTGGGTGACATGCAACTCTTTGGGGATCATCTCGAGCAAGAATGATGCTCTACCTGACTGTTGATGAGTCGTTGTTGATCTCAGGCGAGAATGACGCCTTACTTGTTATCAGACATGATGTCGATGGTTCATGGAGTTTTCTAGTCTTTCCCAGTGTCGGTCCCAGTCTTTCCCAGTGTCGGTTCCAGTCTTTCCCGGTGTCGGTTCCAGTCTTTCTTGGTGTCGGTTCTAGTCTTTCCCGGTGTTGGTCAAGTCTTTCCCGGTGTCGGTTCTAGTCTATCCCGGTGTCGGCTCTAGTCTTTCCCGGTTTCGGCTCTAGTCTTTCTCGGTGTCGAATCCAGTCTTTCCCGGTGTCACTTCTAGTCATTCCCGGTGTCGGTGTTAATGATTGTTGGCATTTTTTATGTTGAAGGACTTCACCAGACGCGATGCTGATGGCCTTGGGGGTTGAGACTTCATTGGGCACAATGCCGATGGCTCGGAGATTAAGACTTCACCGGGCGCGATGCCGATGGCTCAGGATTGGGATTGCATCGAAACTCTGCCGATGGCCCTGGGTGATGATGATGATAGCGACCTTTCATGCGGTAGCTGGATGGTGGTAGTCCCATTGTCGGCGACCGAAGAGCTGGCGACTTTTTATGTGGCAGCTGGATGATGGTGGCCCAGTTTTCCCGGTGTCGATGATGGTCCCCTGCACAGAAACCAAAGCAGAATGTCAGATTATTTTGAACAATGGTTGGAGATATAGAGAATTACCTGTCTGGCATATTGACGACGATGCCCAACAGGTTTTCCCGAGGCAGATCGGATTTTCCCGATGTCGATGACTCTTGTTGCTGCGATTGTGCCGAGCTCTGCCGGCGGCTCTGGATAATGGCAATTTGATGCCGAGGAACTTAACCAAAACTCTACCTATGGCCCTTATTTTGCTTCAGGCGCATAGGTGCCAAAATTTCACTGTGGGGAATGGATTCTTGAATTTTCACTGTCGTTGATCCGTATTAGTCAAGTGAAGATTCTGCCCTTTGTGTCGGACATGTGTCATTCGTGTCTGGCAGGAATGATTATGTCTTTCGTGTAGGACATGTGTTATTAGCGTCTGGTTGATGATGTATGACTTGACTGGATGCTAACTTGTGCAACAAGAGTTGGATTTGAGATTATTCTAATCTTGCTCTCAGTGATTGGAAACCATGTCGACCGGTCTGACAGCATATGGGCTTAAACAACCCCTAGTGTTGCGTTTTGGAGCAACGATGCGACACTTCCCTGTTTCTTATCTTTTTTTATTTTCAGATATACGGGTATGCATGCAACTAGTCTACTAAGCTCTTCCACAAACAAAGCAATTTTTTTTTTTTAATTTTTTTGACACAAGCATTCATGCACTCATGCATTTATGCACGACTATCAACTTAATGTACGACAACAAACTGACTCGATACATGACAGAATGACCTGATTCATGACAAACTGACTCGATGCATGACAGACCGACTCAATGCATGACAGACTGACTCAATGCATGACAAATTGACTCAATGCATGACAGACTAACTCAATGCACAACAGATTGACTCAATGCATGACAGACTGACTCAATGCACAACAGATTGACTCAATGCATGACAAATTGACTTGATGCACAACAAGTGACTCTATGAGGCCCTCACACGACTTATAGATGCAATGGAAACCTATTATGCCTAGACCAGATCTACACATGATGCTTTTATGCATCTATACATGCAATGCATGCAAACAACCCCCCGACTCTATATTTACACAAATATTTTCTTGGACAATGATTTTCTAAGATTAAGCTTTCCTAAAACCATGACTCCCTAAGACAATGCTTTCTAAGGATTAAGGCCACTCGTGGGGAATTTCAGGAAAATTTAGGATGAGTAATGTTTCAATCCACGAGACAGGGAACAAATATGGAGGCAACAGGCATGAAGGATGCGTTTCTTGGATGATCATGTAGATGTCCTTGATTGCTTGCAAATGTATGTTGATGTATGACAAGCCCCCACTTTGGCGTAGACTCTTGATGACACTACCCTGCCTTGGAGAGCGCCTTGGAGATTTACAAGTCCCCAGTTTCGATGTGGATTGACGAGATGATGCATGGGGACCATAAATAAGAGAAGGCATAGTCCTTAGTAGTGAGTCTCAAACTCTCCTTTTGCCTAACTTGCCCAAAGGGTTTTCAAGTTAGCCCCTCTTTTCTTTTTCTTTTTTTTCTTTTTCATTTTCTTTTTTTCTTTTTTTCTTTTTTCTTCTTTTCTTTTTCTCTCTCTTTGTTTTCCTTGATGAGACCACTATTAGGACGACTATGAGATTGAAGATGCAGGACCTTGTAGGATAGGAAGTAAGTGTCCGTCTTTGAAGCTATCTCCGATAAATGTCTTGAACGATGTCACAAAGGTAGCGCGAGCCCCCAGTATCTTGTTCCTGAGTCTGTTCATGATCATGTGGTTGCCAGTTAGCTGCTGATCTGATGTGGACGACTTTCGCTCTTGCTGAGAAGTAAGCCACACAGAGTCTCGTACTTGTATTAATGATTGAGCTGAAAAGTCTTCAAAGGGTGAGATGGGATGAAAGGGCTAAAAAGGGTTGGAAGATGTTTGGGGAAAGTGACGGTAGAGAATGGTTTATGTGGAGACACTTAAGAATGATCGTGTCTTGAAGGGGAGAAGAGATGGTCTAATGGTATAGATATCATCTCTTGAGAAAGGGTTGAATTGAAAGAGATGGTAGATGAAAGTTTATTGATGAATGAGATATGGAGACACTCAAGAATGATCATGTCTTGAAGAGATGGTTAAATGGGATAGACATCATCTCTTGAGAAATGGTTGGAACATGGTTATGGAATGATGTCCAAGTCTGTGAGAAGGAAGATAGAGGGTTAATGATGATGAAAGATAGAATTTAGGGTTTCCTCTCCTTTTGCCTAACCTGCCCTGACGGGATTTCAGGCTAGCCTCTCTTATTCTCTCACTCTCCTTTTGCCTAGCCTATCCTAATGGGTTTTCAAGCTAGCCTCTCTTATTCTCTCACTCTCCTTTTTCGTAGCTTGGGATTCCAAGTTAGCCTCTCTTGTTGTTTTGTTTTTTCCTTCAAAGACCAACATTTTGAGGACAAAGGATGCTCCTTGTAGCGGCCGGGCCTCAAAGAGGTTGTCCTACGTATCCAAGGTGGAATCTGGCCAGTTGTAGTTCTTTAAGCGTAACTTTGATGGATAGTGCCTTGAGGAAGGCTTACCGGTTATGAAGGTTTGAGGGTTCATATGCAGGTTATGGATGGATGAAAGGTTTAGAGAAGGGTGAGGTGTATGGAAGATGAGGTGAAGGTTTAAGATGAGATTTCTGAGATGTGCATGACTCTTATTTTCGCGTTCTCACTTCTTAATCTCCCCTAACCCCCTCTTTTTTGTCTTTTTTTTTGCTCTTCTCTTTTTTCGACTTTCTTCTCCATGGGATTGACTCTTGTTCGCCTTTGTGATGGCATTAGTCACAACACACCTTTTGGCTTTGGGATAGATATGGTGAAGACCGGTGGTGCTAAATATGGTAAGTAGCGAGCAAAGTCTCTACTTCTTTGCGAAAGTGGCTTCCATTGTCACTAATGATCTCATGAGGCATATGATGTCCTGAAGGATGAATTCGGCCATTTGTTTGGATGTGAGTTTGGCATAAGAGGCTGCCTCTACCCACTTAGTAAAATAATCAACGGCGACCAAGATGTCTTCATGTCCTCCAGTTCCTGTTGGGTGTATCTAGCCAATGATGTAATACCCCATACCGAGAATGGCCACGGAGATGTCAAAGTAGTCAAATACGACGGAGGTTGATGTTGCAAATTGGCATACTCTCGGTATTTGTGACATCTTCGAACGAAATCCCAGCAACCTGTCTTCAAAGTGGACCAATAACAGCCAACCCTTTGAATCTTCTTCACTAGCGTGCACCTATTCACGTGAGGTCCACCTTCTCCTTTTTTGCACTTTTACCATTGATCCACAACAAATTGATGTCTGTAGGCGATTTCTTATACAAGCGATCTTGGATCAAACAGTATTGTGCTGCTAAAGATCTGATTTCTCGTTGTCCTCTAGCTCGGTTGGATATTCTCCTTTCTGAAGAAAATTATATATGTCATGGAACCATTCCTCAGTTTCGTCTTCTTGTGTCTCCATATTGCAGACATATGTTGCTTCAAACTACCACTCTACTATTACTGGTAGTTGGAGCATGCCTAATGGGATCGATATCATTGAAGATAACTTGGCTAGAGCATCAGCCAATTCATTGTGATCCCTAGAATGGTATTGGAAGCTAATCTTCTCAAATTGATCAGCAAGTCCCAAAAGCTTCTGTTGGTATGCCATAAGGCATTCATTCCGAAATTTCCACGTGTTCTTAGCCTGATTGATGATAAGGCTAGAATCTTCAATGACCTTTATATGGCGTATACCTAAGGCCAAAGCAGCTTGTAAACCCTTGATGGAGGCTTCATATTCGGCAACATTGTTTGTGGCGTCAAAATCCAGCTTCACAGATACAGGAACATGTGCCCCTTCTGGAGAGATCAGTAGTACTCCTATTCCATAACCCATTTGATTGGAAGCCCTGTCAAAATACATTTCCCATGTATCTTCATCTATAAGGAAAATGTCTTCATTTGGGAATTCCAAGTGAGTGCTTGGAGGTTCATATGATCGTGAAGCGGGCAAGAAATCTGAAACAACCCGTCCTTTGGCAAAAACTGGAGTTGTTCAAGTAATAAATGGCGCTCTCTTGACCTTTTATCGTTTGGGATAGCATAGCCCCCATTGCGGTGCTAGTTACTGTAAGATAAAGGAGTAGAGACTCATCTGGTACTAGAGGCATAAGGACCGGTGGATGGTGCAAATACTCCTTGATTTTATTCAAAAGCAGCTTGACATTGATCGTCTCATTCCATTTTACTTCCCTTCTTCAACTTCTTGAACAAAGGTTCACACGTCATGGTGAGCTTTGAGATGAATCTACTGAAACCCCTTATCTCCTTTGATCATAGCACACTTTTTGGATTGGGTTAAGGGTTTAAAAAGGGTTGAGGTTTGAAGGAGAGGTCAAAGATGTGAGTGGTAGGTGGTAAGTCGAGATTGGATGAAAAGATGAGGGTAATGTGGGTGGTGAAATGAAGGTTGGGTTCAAGCCCCCGTCCTCGGCACATTTGGTTAAGCTGCTGGTCTAAGAGCATAGAGATGTCCTTTTTCAAGAGACTGATGATTTTGGTATTCTCTCCTTTTTCCCAGCCTGCTTGATGAGTGCAGACTGGCTTCTCTCTTTTTCTTTTTCTTTTTTGTTTTTGTTTTTCTCTCGTTTAAGTGCAAACTAGCATTTTGAGTGCCTTAGTTGAGCCTCTCGTTTGTGAGTGTGAGCAAACTCTCATTTGGGTGGAATCTACTTTAGTATCTAGGAATTAGCATTCCTAGTGGTGTGTGTAGACCTTGATTGCTTCATTGGCGGTGTGTTTGTGATGTATGCTAGCTCACAAAGATCAGAGTATTGAACCAGAATACACCATACAACTCCACATACACAGTTGAATGCTTAAAACATAAGAGTTGATTGAAAGCACTTAGCTGAAATAGAAGACAACCCAAGATAAAACATAAAAGATATGCTTGCGTACAACTGTTACAGATACACCTTCAGCTGCAATCAAAGGCAATGGACTCGCACACACATGCCTCTACAGACACACCAAAGCATAGGTGATCAAGCTCAGCTTACACTTGTTGGATTTTGCCAATATCCAGTGACACGAACTGATTGAACCAAGGTTCAGAGTTATAGGACACTCACAAACTTTCAGAGGTACTAAGACACTCGAGAATACTATTGAATGAACACTGAGATGCCTTTCATTGATAGAAAACATCAGAACATAAAGTAGACTAACAGTTTGATTAACAGGTGCTTAAGCATAAGCATTCTGTGTAATCTCCCTGATCTGGTCTAAGCTACAACACTTTAAACTAATACAGCTGATTACATACTAACTATCTCGAGTACATTTTGTCAGAAAAATAAAAGAAAAGACTAAACTTTGCTCTGATTGGACCAAATGCCAAAAGAGTGGCAAAATGAACCAATGAGAGGCTTTCCTCTCCTAAGGGGTAAAAAATAAGTTTACTGAGGTAATTCCCGCGCCAATGCTAACCTGGAAGTAAACTCAACAGGTTAATATCATGCTGGAAAGACCAAAATAACCCAAGTGAACAGAAATCAGGACATATGGGTCCAGAACTGGGGTTCTGGAAAAACTGATAAAACAACCCTGCTGGGATTGTTTGTTTCTGACTTCTGAATCTTACTGTGCCATGCTCGATCATGTTGGGACTTGACTTGGACTTGAAAATGGCATGGCAAAGAACAAATAACCCTTAGGAAACTTTAGCTGAATCTTCCTCAATCAATAAATATGACATTGAGAAAGTTAGCTGCTTGGACTATTGTTGCTAGGAACTGGAATTGGTCTGGAAGACCAATGCTGGTGGGCTAAGTGGCTGTGGATGCCAGGACTTTCTTTACAAGGGTGTAGCAAGCCTGAATGGGTGCTGTTGGTGGAGTGGTGGCTGCTGGTGATACTGAAAACCTTCTGATGGGTGTTTGGACTACTGAGAAGCCTACTGAGTAACCTGTTGCCTGTGCTGGGATTTGGAAGCCTGCTGTTTCTACTGGAAAGGCTTCCCTAGCTGCTGAGTTGTGTGAAACAACAAGAACTTTTCCTTGTGCTGCTACTGCAATTGCGGGTGAAGATCCCTTGGATGCCTCCTTTGCTGATGAAGTTGTTGTTGCTGATTGTTCTCCTTGATAGTCTCCATCATCCTCCCCAGGTTGAGGAAAGTTTGTCCTCAAACTTGGAAGGTCTTCATCTGCTGGATAGTATGGTCAAAGATTTGCTACATTGAATGTTGCTAAGCCTCCATACTCTTTTGATAGATCCAACTTATAGGCATTGTCTCCAATTTTCTCAAGTACTTCAAAGGAGCCATCTGCTCTTGGTAGTAGATTGCCTTTTCTCTTGCTGGGGGAACCTGTCCTTCTTTAGGTGGATCCAAACTAGAACTCCTAGTTGGGAAGTCACCTTCTTCCTATGCTTGTTTGCTACAGTAGTCACCTGTTCAGTATATTTGCAAATTTTCTCCTTCACTTGCTGATGAAGCTCCTTAATTTGATCTGCTCTTTTACCTGCTTCAAAACTAAATTTGATAGAAGTAGTTAGTGGAACGTAATCCAAAGGGGAAATTGGATTTTTACCATAGACTACTTGGAATGGAGAGTAGTCTGTGGCCTTGGATGGTTCTTTGTTGTAAGCAAATTCAGCATGGGGCAATAGAGAATCCCATCCTGCTTTATTTTTGTGGATTAGTGCTCTCAATAGGACTCCAAGTGTTCTATTAGTAACATTTGTCTGGCCATCAGTTTGTGGGTGGCAAGTGGTGCTGTACTTGAGTTGAGTGCCCAATTTCTTCCATAGAGTGACCCAAAAATGGCTCAAGAACTTGGTATCCCTGACAAACACAATTGTTTTTGGGACTCCATGTAATCTGACAATCTCTTGGAAGAATAACTCAGGTACTCTTGCGGCATCAAAGGTGGTGTGGCATGGGATAAAATGTGCCATCTTTGAGAATCTATCAACCACCACCTTGATTGAATCCTTCCCTCTCTGAGTTCTTGGCAAACCTACAATGAAATCAATGCTGACATCTTCCCAAGGACTGCTGGGAACTGGGAATGGGGTGTACAAGCCTTGAGGTAGGCTATGTGACTTTGCCAATTGAAAGACATTGCACCTCCTTAGTAGATGCTCCACATCTTTCCTCATCTTTGGCCAACTATAGTGCTCTTTCATCATCAACAATGTCTTTTTAATTCCAAAATGCCCTGCTAAACTCCCTCCATGGACTTCAGAGATCAGTAGCTCCTTGAAGCTGCTCTTAGGGATACACAATCTGCTCCCTTTGAATAAGTAACCCTGGTCTATGTGATACATACCTTGGGGTTGCTGCTGACACTTCTGGTATACCTGTTTAAAGTCTCCATCTTCCTGATACAAAGCTTTCAAATGCTCAAAACCAACAATTCTAGAATCAAGCATATGAAGCAACATGTACCTTCTACTGAATGCCTCTGCTCCCTTGTTTAGCACTCCTGATTTGTGGTGGATCATGAAGTGGAACTGCTGCATGTTCTTGACCCAAGCAGCATGCCTGGTGTTGAGCTTGTGCTGCCCTTGAATGAACTTCAAGGCTTCATGATCACTGTGGATAATGAACTCTGCTCCAATGAGGTAGTGCCTCCAGTGCTGAAGAGCTCTAATGATGGCATAGAACTCTTTGTCATAAGTGTTGTATTTCTTCTTGGCATCATTCAACTTCTCACTGAAATAGGAAACTGGCTTGCCCTCCTAGGTTAATACTGCTCCTATGCCAACTCCTGAAGCATCACATTCCACCTCAAAAACTTTGCTAAAGCTGGGTAGTGCTAGGACCGGTGTTGAAGTGAGCCTCTCCTTGACTTCTTCAAAGGCCTTTTGGGCTGCTGTTGTCCAAATAAAGGACTTTCCTTTCACCACTTCAGTCATTAGTGCAAGAATGGTGCTGAAATTCTTAACAAATCTTCTGTAAAATGAAGCCAGGCCATGGAAGCTCCTGACTTGATGAATAGAAGTGGGCACAGGCCACTCCCTAATTACTTGAATCTTCTCCTCATCAACCTGAATACCTGCTGCTGTAACTATGTACCCCAAGAAGTTCACTTGGGATGTAAAGAAGTGACACTTCTTGAGATTTCCAAACAACTCCTCCCTGCTCAGAATAGTTAAAACCTCCTGCAAATGCTTGACATGCTCTTGCTCAGTCCTGCTATAGACAAGAATATCATCCAAGTATACCACAACACTCTTGCCTGTGAGTGGCTTAAGGACCTGATTCATAAGTCTCATGAATGTGGATGGGGCATTAGTCAGGCCAAAAGGCATGACCAACCATTCAAACAGACCTCCGTTGGTCTTGACGGCTGTTTTCCACTCATCTCCCTCATAGATCCTTATCTGGTAGTATCCACTCCTTAAATCAATCTTAGAAAAGATTGTTGATCCATGTAACTCATCCAACATATCTTCAAGCCTAGGTATAGGGTACCTATACTTGATAGTGATCTTGTTCATGGCCCTACAATCAATACACATTCTCTGACTTCCATCTTTCTTAGGCACTAACAAGGCTAGGACTGCATATGGACTCAAACTCTCCCTAATCATTCCCTTCTCCAATAATTCATCCACCTGTCTCTGTATCTCATTGGTATCTGCTGGTGTCATCCTATAAGCTGGCTTATTAGGTAACACTGATCCAGGCAGTAAGTCAATTTTGTGTTGGATATCTCTTTTAGGTGGCAAACCAGGTGGCATTTCATTAGGAAATACATGCTGAAACTGCTAGAGTAAAGGTAGGAATAAGGGGTGGTCATTTTGTGGTGCTGAAGGTTCTTCAAGGTCTAAAAGGATCAAGTCCTTCTGTGTGCTAAACTCATGATGATAAGATAAAAGCAACACATCAAGGCTAGGTTCAAGACACAGGGTTTTGCCTTTTTATGTTAACTGTGAGGGTTTCATGGGGGTAAGGACAATCTTTTTGTGGTTTAGGGTCAGGGTGTAGGTATTAGCTCTTCCACAGTGGTTTACTTATCTATCATACAACCAAGGTTGACCCAAAAGCAAATGACATGCATCCATAGGTAAGACATCACACCAGACCTCATCTTTGTATGACTGACTAATTGAAAAAGCAACAAGGCACCTAGTAGAAACTTTGATACCTTTGCCTGAACTGAGCCACTAGATAGTGTATGGAGCTGGGTGAGGCTTGGTTTCCAAGCTTAGTTTCTTCACCATGGTGCTAGAGGCTGCATTGGTACAGCTTCCACTGTATACTATCACTTAGCATACCTTCCCTCCAATAGTGCACCTTTTATGAAAGATATTCTCCCTCTACTCTTCTGCTTCCTCTACTGTTGGGCTGCTCAAAACTCTTCTGATCACAAGCATTTCTCCCTCATCTGGACCTTCTTCTATAACCTCATCATCATAGATAGGGTCATGTGCATGCTCTTCATACTCCTGTTCTTCTCCCTTCACATGTTCAGGATCAACAAATAAAGCTGCCTGGTACTCAGCAAGAGTAACCATTCTCTTGTTTGGACATTATGAGGCAATGTGCCCTAGTCCTTGACACCGGAAACATCTTCTTTTTGAATAAGGTATGCTGATAGGGGCTAGGGTTCTTTGTGGGGGATTTTGTTGGGGTCTTGGGATTGGATTTCTGGCTTGAGGTGGGGGTGGGGTGGATAGGCTCTTTGTGGGGGATTGTAAGGTTTGTAGGGGTTTGGTTTGGCTGGTGCATAGGGTTTGGCAGGATACCTGTTGCTGCTGTAGTCCTTTGCTCTAGATTTCTTCTGTTGTTCCACTTTGTGAGCCAAAGAGCTTAGCTCATCAAGGGAATCATAGACCTGCAACTCTACAACATTCTTGATACCTTCATTCAAGCCTACAAGGTACCTAATATAGGTTTGTACCTCATTCTCCTGCATATTGCACTTCCTAAGCAAATGCTCAAACTCCTTGGTATATTCTTCCACTGACTTGCTTCCCTGCACAAAATGCTGCAACTTGTTATAGTTCTCCTTCATGTAGTTATCTGGAAGGAACTTCTCCTTCAGCTTCTGTCTCATCTCAATCCAGGTGCTCACCCTAGCTTCCCCAATCTCCATTCTCCTTCTCTGCAGATTAGTCCACCAAGTAGAAGCATATTTTTTTAATTTTAAGGCTACTAATTTCACCTTGTTTTCTTCTAAAACCTCTTTCAAATCAAAAACACTTTCCACTGTCTATAACCAACCTAGGAAAACATCAGGATCTAGTTCTCCTGCATACTCAAGTATATCAATCTTGAAATCAAGTTTCTCAACCCTCCTATCTTCCCTTCTTAATTCTCTTTCACTTTCACTATTTTCCTCAGGCTCACTGATTCTAGGTGATATGATTATCCTTTTCCTTCTCCAATGTGTAGGTCTAGGACCTCGACCTCCTCTCCTTGTCCTAATGAAAGGATTCTCACCTTCTCCTTCCTCCATCTCATCACCAGTCTCCTTATTCAACTCATGTCTATGCAATCTCATGTAATAATTCAACTGCTCACTCAAGAACTTCATTTTCTGTTCTACTTCAATTCCTTCTCTTTCAGAGTTTGTTCTAAGACTTCCTGTGGTGTTTTACTAGTTCCGACTATTTAAACTAAAACAGGCAAACACTCTCCAAGAAAGAATACAATGCTCTTATACCAAGATGATGTATGCTAGCTCACAAAGATCAGAGTATTGAACCAGAATACACTGTACAACTCCACATACACAGCTGAATGCTTAAAACATAAGAGCTGATTGAAAGCACTTAGCTGGAATAGAAGACAACCCAAGATAAAACATAAAAGATAGGCTTGCTTACAACTGTTACAGATACACCTTCAGCTGCAATCAAGGGCAATGGACTCTCACACACATGCCTCTACAGACACACCAAAGCATGGATGATCAAGCTCAGCTTACACTTGCTAGATTTTGCCAATATCCAGTGAGAGGAACTGATCGAACCAAGGTTGAGAGTTATAGGACACTCACAAACTTTCAGAGGTACTAAGACACTCGAGAATACTATTGAATGAACAATGAGATGCCTTTCATTGATAGAAAACTTCAGAATATAAAGGAGAGTAACAGTTTCCAAGTGCTTAAGCATAAGCATTCTATCTAATCTCCCTGATCTTGTCTAAGCTACAAAGCTTTAAACTAATACAGCTGATTACATACTACTATCTCGAGTACATTTTATAAGAAAAATAAAAGAAAAGACTAAACTTTGCTCTGATTGGACCAAATGCCAAAAGAGTGGCAAAATGAACCAATGAGAGGCTTTCCTCTCCTAAGGGGTAAAAAATAAGTTTACTGAGGTAATTCTCGCGCCAATGGTAACCAGGAAGTAAACTCAATAGGTTAATATCATGTTGGAAAAACCAAAATAACCCCTGTGAACAGAAATCAGGACATATGGCCCCAGAATTGGGGTTATGGAAAAACTGATAAAACAACCCTGCTGGGATTGTTTGTTTCTGACTTCTGAATCTTACTGTGCCATGCTCGATCATGTTGGGACTTGACTTGGACTTGAAAATGGCATGGCAAAGAACAAAAAACCCCTAGGAAACCTTAGCTGAATCTTCCTCAATCAATAGATATGACATTGAGAAAGTTACCGCTGATCAATTGTTGTTGGGAGGCTGAAATGGTCCGGATGACCAATCTTTGGTGAAATTTGAGTGGTATGGATGCCAGAACTTGCTTTAAAAGGGTGTAGTAAGCCTGGATGGGTGCTGTTGGTGGAGTGGTGGCTGCTAGTGATACTGAAAACCTCCAGCTGGGTGTTTGGACTGCTGAGAAGCATGCTGTCTGTGCTGGGATTTGGAAGCCTGTTGTTTCTGCTGGAAAGGCTTCCCTAGCTACTGAGTTGTGTGAATCAACAAGAACTTTTCCTTGTGCTGCTACTACAATTGCTGGTGAAGATCCCTTGGATGCCTCCTTTGCTGATGAAGTTGTTGTTGCTGATTGTTCTCCTTGATGGTCTCCATCAGTTTGTATCTGCTGAGGTAACTAAGTCCTTTTCTCTTGTTTTTATTATGTGGTGTGTCTATGTTGTACAGCGGTTTGTGAAACCTCGGTTTTATCGTTCTTTCACAGGGAGCTAGGGGCCTTAGCCGTAACTACTGGACTCTAGGTGGGGTTTAGGATCAAGAAAGGGTGATAGATTTTTGGGTAAAAACAGCACAAACACACTAGGTTCGGTCAGAAAGGTGAGACAACGGGTGTCAGGAGACTTTCGGGATGCAAACGGGGATAAGGAAATGGGTTTCGCAGCAAGAGAGTAACGAGAAGGGGAAATCAATTGGTAACTCCGTTGGAAAATACCAACCGGGCTTCCTCTTTTAAGGATAGTACGGATTGACTCCCCCAAAGTCCATAGACAGACCCGGGGAGTCGATGAAACGAAATTTCCTAGTTAGTTTTTATTCGCTTTCCCGAACTAGAACACTAACTATCCCAATTCCCATCCTTCCAACAAGCATTGGATGTATTCGGGATGATTTCGCACCCAAATACATCCCACTTGAGGGAATGATAGGATTGGGAGGTTGATTTCCTAACTAGTTACTCACTAATATTGCTAACCCAAACCTAATCACCCATTCACACCCTTAATATCTCCCTAACCCATTAGGGTTCTAGCCACTAAACATCCTAACTATCATGATATTATCATCAACAACATTAATCATGCTTCAAAAGATAAACAAGATAACAACAAACAATCAACAAAACCAATAATAACAACAATAGCAAAAACAAGGATTAATAAATAAACTATGAAGTAAAAGAGAGAAAGGTTAAGAAGTGCTCATTAATGGTGATGACAAAGAGGAAAAACTTCTGAATAAATAAGCTCCAATGCTCCAAATATGATAATAATCTTCAATCTTGAAATAAAACTTAAGAGAATCCAATACAAGAATCAATAAACTCAGCAGAAATCTTCACTAATCCCTCTAATCCAAAGCTTAAAATGTGATAAAAGAAAGCTAAAGTATGATAAAAGGTAGCTAAAGACTGATTAAAGATCCCCCCTCTGCTAAAATGACCTAAAACAATATATAGCAACTCAGGTTGTTACCCAAAACTCATCATTTAACACTACAGACAAAACATGTCCCGCAGGGGACCGTGGGCACGGTCAAGATGACCGTGGCCACGGTCCTGCTTAAGGCAGGCAGAACTCATCTTCGCTTCACAATACCGTGGGCACGGTACCCATGCACCGTGGGCACGGTGTAGGTGATTAGGGTTGACGACTTTTCGCTCCTTCGCACCGCCATGGCTACGGTCATGGGAGACCGTGGCCACGGTCTTGTTCGGCCAACCTCTTCCTTGGGCAGGACAGTGAACTCACCGTGGCTACGGTTGATTTGACCGTGACCACGGTACATCTCGGGTTGCAGATCCTCTTCCCTTAGGCATTGGCTCCATCACACCGTGGCTGCGGTCAACATGACCTTGGCCACGGTCTATCTCGACCTCAAGTTATCTTCAGGGCTTCCATTTCCGCTGCCTTTGACACGACCAGGGCTCGGGAAATCTTAGGGAATCTCGAGATTCCAAGATTGGTGTAAAATTAGCCCATTTAGCAAAGTTTTGAGTAAAACCACGAAAACTACAAAAATAACCAAAACGCATTAAACTAACTAACACTAACTCCTCTATCGTGGGAGAGAAACGGGTGCATTTAGCGTATGCACCAAGCCTTTGAACCCCCCGGCAGCCCGGGTGGACGAGATGGACTCGTGAGGGTTTGTAGCAGTTGTACCCACAAAAGCCAAAGAAAAAGGAGAGAGGGAAAGTGAAAACAAAACCGAAGAAAACACAAGGAAAGAAAAATAAAGGCTTTGATTCACAAGATCTCGCAATCCAAACAAAGAAAACGTGATTAAACCTCCCAAAGTAACCGTTAGGAGCACCTCACAACACCAAACTCAGATAAAGGTCGATCTTGAAGATTTTTCAACTCCCTTCACCTTGTACCAAGCGAAACGCCACATGAAAAGGTTTTAACGGGAACCAAAAGACTTTAAAAACTCGCGTCCGAAAATGAAAACAACAAAACAACTAAGAGAAGCATTTCCCTCCCTCGCATTTGGTCGCCCTTGGCTTCGTGAGGGCCGTAGGTGATGCAAGGGGAGGCCCCACTCTTTTAAGAAGCAAAAACTTTTTCTTTTCTTTCTTTTTGAGTTGGAAATACCAACGAAATTCGCTTTTCTTTTTCTCTTTTTTTCTTTTTGGTTTTTAAACGTCGGTATTAGCCTTACTTTGGGGAATTGGACGGCCCATATAAGGGGTATACCCTCCCAACACGGTCTTTTCCGTTTGCCTCTACGTCGCAAAGCGATATGGGAGGAGGGTTAAGGTGTATCCATGTCGTACCACGAATACCGGGCCCGTGTAGGTTGGCTAAGTGTGGGTGGTTAATGTCTACAGTGACACGCTCCACTTATTCAGGTTATTGTATCTTAGGAAAGCTTTTCTTTCTTTTCTTTTCTTTTTGCACCTTTTTCTTCTGCTAAGCGAGAAACAAAACAAACTCGGACACAAGCTCCTAGAACCTCCTGGTTCCAACAAAAAGAGAAAGGAACGGAGGTTTCGCTAGACACTTAGTGGAAGGAGTTTATTAAGGGTAAGTCTCGACCAGAACCCGAATTGGGGTCGAAAATGCTCCAACCGGTTACTTTTAAAGAAGTTTAAGAACGGCTTCTCTACTCCGAAAACGAGATCCAGGAAACAAAACCAAAACAAAAACAAAAACAAAACGGAAAGAAAAACGAAAAGGTTTTCACTCCCTTTTTTCTCCTTTTTCACACAAAAATTTTCAAATTTTAGCAAAAACTAGGAAAACAAGGAACAAAAATGACTAGGTGATCTACCCTTGAAACATAATATCTCCCCCCCCCCCCCCACTTAAAACTCCACAATGTCCTCATTGTGTGAAGGTGTCACATGAAAAAGGTAGAGAACCTACAAAAGCACAAACAAAAACAACTAGCAAGAAGATATGGTGGCGACCCGAGCCCACACGGCTCCAACAGCAATATATATCCCAACACAGACATTCAAAGGGGTTCGCCAGCCGAAAGAAAACCAAGCATGCGATGGATCATGATAAGAATTCACATAAAAATAGTAAGGTGGAAAGATATTACCTCAAACTCTTCATAAGCGTTAAAACAGCGATCCAGAGTCATCGTTCGAGTGAATCAAAACAATGTTAAAGTAAAAGACGACTTACAAACGGTAGAATTCGCATGCGAGACCAAAAACAAAAGAAAGGAAAAACTAACTTAAAAGGCTATGAAAAGAAACTAAAAAGATGAAAAACAAAACTATTTACAATATATACATTGCCAATGACTTACCTTATCCCCGAATCTCTCTCATTGAGGCGGGAAATAAGGGTGAAACTCCATGCATACCAACCAAAATAGCAGATTCATTACATTCATCACAAATAATGTTCGATTACAAACCGTCAATGATCAAAATACATCAAGACAAGCTTGAACACACTTCTAGCCCATAAAAACAACAACAACATCAATCACCATCAAACAACCCAAAAGACGACCCGGCAACCCTCGAAAGACAAACAAGCAAAGAAAAACCGAGCATTCTCATCAAACAACCCCAAAAACACGCCAAAACATACCAAATGAAACCGGGAGACCAGCACACCAAAACCATCAGACATCGCATCCAAAACCCCGAAGAAGCACCCCCCCACACTTATACTTCACAAAATAAAGTAAATAAAAGCGATGATAAAGGTCGGGTGGGGGTGAATGCTTACAAACGGTCCTCAAGCGGACCCTCCCGGAGGGTGACGGGGTTGGAGTTGCGACTGGATGCCAGCAAGCATCTCCTGTTGGGTCTCGAACAATCCTTGCAAGTTTTCAATCAACGTCTGCTGGTTTTGGATGAGCTCCCGTTGTTCTTGAAACTCATCATGAAGTTCTTGGAGTTGTTCGCTGATACGCTCAAGAGCGGTGTCCCGCACTTGACTCGGCTCGGCTTCTTCCCCTTGCGCTTGTCCACCCTCTTCTTCTTCTTCTTCTTCTTCATCTTCTTCTTCTTCTTCACCCTCCTCCTCTTCGTGATCCCCGGAACCACCCACCGCAAAACGATCCCCATATGTTTGGCCCCACGACCAACTACATTGGTCGGTGACATCTAGACGTGTCACGGCATTGTCGTTACCCAAATGAACTACGACACTATGAGGCTCGTTTCCGTGACGGTAGAATGTTTACGTCTTGTTTTTCTCCAAGAATTCCATCTTCCGAAGGGGAACATCGTCGATAGGATTGGGGAAAAACCGGGGAGTCCACTTGTTGAGGTAAGACTCAAACCCTTGTTTCCGTAGAAGATGGGTGATGATGTGACCCATTCCAATGGTCATGTTCCGGGTTTCGAGGCTTATTTCCCGGAGACAATGGAGGATGCAGGAGCTGGTGTTGACTCGGCGACCGTTAATGGCATTGTAGAGGACGAAGAGGTCGTCTTTCCGGACACTTGATCGCCCGGCATCATGGCCGAAAACAGAGTTTGAGATCATGCGGTGGAAGATACGGACGCTGAGGTTACAAAAATCTCGGGCCTTGGAGTTGCTTGGGCAATAGTACTGTGCTCGTTGGGTTCGAACCTTGGGTTAGCGCCTCCTCCAGCAAGTGAGATCTCGCATAGCCGTTTGTTCATCAAAGTTAACACTCTCGCCATAGAAGATACTGTAACGCCCTCAGGTTACTAACCACTAGATTAAGCTAATGATATACCTAACCCAATGATTAGCAGCGGATAAACACCTGGAAGTATTACCACCGTCCACGAAGGTGGACAAGGCTAAGACTAAAACCCAACAAAACAACCAAAACATAGACCACTTCAAACTTTGTCATTAAGACCTAACTTAACTAGAACCACCTCAAGACAACATAAAACAACCCAATAAAACTTATACAAGCCAAACTAACACAAATTTCTCTTAAATCTTTCATAAAGAGTCTTTTAACCACCTTCAATGTCCTTAAAAGCTCTAGGGTTTCGTCCTTCCGGGGCTTTTCCCTTTTCCTTTGCCGAGATACCTAAAACAAGAACATAAAACTTCGAAAAGTGAGTTTAACTCAGTACGTATACCCCCAATGATGTAAGAATCTTTTCATAACTCGCTTTAGTTATTTAGCGCGGTTCCAAAACATTAAAACAATAATAAATAATAAAAAAACATGAAAAGATGGCATACTTACACCGCTTGCCCATACTTAACTTGTACATGAGAAATGTAACTTAACCTGTACTTAAACCACAACTTGAATGAAAACATTTTTGACTTCTTCCTTGTAAAAGTAACATACATAACCATAGCCTTAGAGGCGATATAGCATTAAAGTAATGTAGCATAGATTCCAAAAGAATTTAAGACATTAACGACTTAACATATACGCACACACAAAGCCATAGCATAAACTTGATCTTAAACCCTTATGAACCAAAACTTATAAAAAATTTGGCATGTAGGTCATTAGGTTGTTCTTTAGTTCAAAAGACTTGAGTAACTTAAGAAGCTTTAAACTTGGTTATCGTGATATTATCCTGAAGGTCTCTACTTGCGATCATTGGCTAAGCCTTCGTATGCACATACCCGGACCGATTAGGAGATCCGGATGGTGGATAATAATCCTAATAGCCAGGTTTTCATGACGTGCAACTAAGGCACTAAAGATATATTTTTCCTTGGGTGCACTAAGGAATGACTATAAATAACTTGGGGTGCACAAAGGCACATAATCATGTTTTCCTTGGTGTGCACTAAGGCACCAAAAACGTGGTGTGCGCTAAAGCACCATAAACATGGGCGGGGGCCTTTATTAAAAACTTTAGAAACTTGGAACCTTGACCTCGAGTTCTCAATAAAACGGGATCTTTATCAACATTGTAGTCATAATTTAAACCCAACCTTTGAATAAGATTTGTACTTATAACGAATTTTATTCATGGGATACCGTTAACATCCAAATAATGGAAATATCGTAGAAGTTTCTCACATAGAGGGTACTTAACCTAAATACTTAGAAATAACTGTAAAACTATCCTGATTAATCGTCCTAAAAAAATATTTAAGAATCCATGAGAACTTGCATAAAGTTTGAACATAACTCTGGATACTTTACATTTAAACATGAATAACATAATATAAATTTAGAACTTAGCATAAAAGATTAATTCATAATATTACACATAAAAGGTCAGGCAATATACGTACCTGAAGATTTAAGAATACGCACGGGACGAGCAAGGACTTGAACAGTGGCGCAACGATCTCTTGAAGGGACTTAAAAGAAAAGAAATCATTAATTAGATCCTAACTTAGGAGGAATAACTTAGTGAATTTTTTGGGGAATAATAACAATAATAATATCTCGGTGTCTAAGGCGTACTCATAAGATCCTAACTCCTCGTACAAGCATCGGAATATGGAAAAAAAAGGACTTTTTGGAAAGCTTAGAACATGCACTCCAACTTTGTAGTTGGCCATGAGAACTAGAAACATGGCTAAGAAGGTCAAAAACTCTTGTTCCTCTAATCTGTCCAGAAAAATAAACATGTCGACCATGCATTTTCGGGAGGCTATAACTTGGGTTATACTAATCGTTTTGGGGCCCGTAAGCTATCCATGAAAAGCTCGTGATTCATACTTTAACTTTCATTTTAATCAAAAGTTGCTTTGAGCATGGGGAAATGTCGGCATTTGACCCAAAATATAGGCAGCCACAATAATGTAGTTTGGAAAACTCAGATTTTTGTCTTTCAATTAGAAGCCCCTAACTTTCTCTCCCGATATCCTATGAACACATACCATACCATTCTGGAAAGCTCATGAAATCCTTTAAATATTTTATGTTGAACACTCAGCCCAAAGGGACCTTCAAACCTATGAAAAATGTTGATTTCTAGACAGCCACAGAAAATCGTATACAAGTGACACTCCTCACGGGTTTGGGCATAACTTTTGATTTACATAACGAAACTTCATGGATCAAAAACCGGGGTCTTACTAAAACTTTAGGCTATCTATTCATACCGTAAATTGGATTAAATTCCCACTCCATACCCTCTGAAGTTTCCAGAACTCAACCACACTTGAAGAATACTTTATAAAAGGGGTTGCATGCAAGTAATTCTTAAAATCAACACTAATTTCTCCCCAAACTTACTTCCCAATCACAGGACAAATTTTCCAGCATCAATACACATAAAAACCTTAATCCTTCCTCATAATTTATACATGCAAGGCAACATAATACTCAATCCCAAGATCCTAAACAAACTTTCCACCATTTGCAACATTAAATGCCATAAAAACTCATCTTCTTGCACAATAATTCCATTCTAGGTGCATGCACTTATATCTTAATCACAAGTCACTCTTCTCACAGTAAAAAGTACCATGAACAAATCATGCATGTCCAATTAGTAACAAGGTTTTTACTAATTCACTTACTAGAGTACTAATTTCAACATGACTTACCCCCAAACTCACACTTTTGCTACTAGACATTCAACCTCCACCACTTAGCTTCATGAACACTTGGTTGGGATTCTGTGAAAACATTAAGACCACTTACAAAATCAGATTATAAACTTATAACAAAGACAAGAGAAAGAGAGTGTGGGAGATGGAGTATAATACCACACAAGGAGAGAGATGATGGTGGGTGATGGTGGTGTCGCGGAGCGGAGCGGCGGCCGGAAAGGGTGATCGGCGGCAACGAGCAGCGGCAACAGTCGCCGGAGCTGAGCGGGGGTCGGGGCATATGGACAGGCGAGGGTTTGAGAGCAAGAGGGTTTGAGAGTGGAGTGGGTTTATAATTAAAAAGGGGAGTCTTCATATATATTCACTAATATAACAATGGCCCAAAAGACAAGCCTCCCCCCTTTCTTACTTCTATGTGGCCGGCTCCCATAAGGCCCAAGAGGGATAAATTTTATCAATTTAATCTTTCCTTTTGTACCTATCTCCCCCTAATCCCAAATTAGCTAAACTTGGTATACCGTAAAAATATTTATTGGGAACCTATGAAAACCCAAATAAATATACACCACCATGGATAGTCTCCTCATCATTTTTAACTTGACCTGGGTAAAAGAATAAAATAAAAATGTCGAGTCCCGGAAAAAGAATTCATATTTATCCATGATAACCATAAATTATATTGGGAGAAGGAACTTGACAATAATTTCTACTCTAAGAGCTTGATGGTCGTTGCACTGTTCAAGTCTTGCAAAACATACACTGGGTTAGGAAAAAAAATAAAATGGAACACGCGCTTTGATTATTCGTGACTAAATTTTAACCTTGATTATTTAAACCAATTAATACGTATTAAGGGGCGATTTTCTTCGGTTTGTTACATCTTACTCCCCTTAAAAGAAGTTTCGTCCCCGAAACTTGAAAATACCACCCTCTTATCTTCGGTGCCTTACTCCCCTTAAAAGGAGTGATTTTTTTTTTTTGGTACTGGTTTTGCATGTCCTTTCGGTTTCCCATGTAGCGTCTGACATGGTGTGATTAGTTTAGAGGACTTTCACTAAGTGGTGTGAATGAATGATAGTCCCACAGGTTACTAAGAGAACCATCGTATGACGACACTTTAAGGTATGACTTGAACAACCCGAAGATAATTCACTACTTAACCTAATGATTATTTAAACCAATTTGTGATTTAGCTTAATGACTCGAACTTATCCATCATGTCTTGTATCAACTTAGGACCTACCAACAGGATTTCCTCCAACTCACTTCAACACAACGAAGTCCTGCATTCCCTAATGTGAAGGCTTCAAACAGTGCCATTTGAATTATCACTTGATGACCGCTATTATTGGAAAACTTTACTACCGGTAAAAAGTCTTCCTAGCTTCCCTGAAAGTCTAAACCACAGGCCTTAAGCAGGTTTTCCACCACCTGATTTACCTTTTCTGTTTGGATATCGAATTTTGGGTGATACGAGTTACCGAAGTTCGGTTTGGTGTCGAACGCTCTTGCAAGGCAACCCAAAGTCATGACTGGAACTTGGTATCTCGGTCAGAGACCATGTCTATTGGAATGTCGTGAAGCCTCACTACTTTTTCCTTTCACGTAAATACTGGCTGACTTATCTATTTACCAACTCTCATTTATTGGAATAAAATGGCCAGACTTGGTCAACCTCCATCCTATATTTCCCTTTGGTATACCATCTATATTTTCATGTTCTGCACAATTGGTGCCACCGAGGTCGGATTATTAGGCGTGCACTTGAATTATACTGAATTCCTCTCTTAAGTTCTTGAGTGCCTTGGTAACCACGATCTATTCTGCCTCGAAACCCCTTATCTTGGGAATAATTGCTGCTTTGGATTAATTTATAACTGTATCCACTTTTTGTGGATTGATCTGAATTACCTTCAGGGTCATATATATCCTAAGAATGTTATTTTCTTAAATCAAAGCCTATGCTTTGGCAACTTAGTAACTGATTGACGCTGCTTTGAGGTTCGTGGCTAAATTTTCACCTGTCGTTCATGTCCCTTTTGGGTCTTTAAGTGTCCAATACCTTGATAGAAGCGCATACGTATATTTGCTTATACTCACCCATATGCTTAGTTCTTGAGACCCATACACATTGTTAGCACGTTGGTAAGCTATAGACATAACTATAAGCCCATAATATCAGTATCAAGCCTTAAAAGCAGTCCTATGTATGTCTTCCGACTTGATCCTTGTTTGATATTACCCTAACCTCCAATCAAACTTCGAACTATTTCAACTCCGGGTAACTGATTATAAGGGTTGTCAATCCGATGAAGGGGATACTTATTTCTGATAGTAACCTTGTTCAATCCTTTATACTTTATGCATAATCTTAACGGCCATCTTCCTTCTTTATAAAAAGTACAGACGTCCCCCAAGAGAACATACTTAGGTTCTATGAAATTTCCTTATATCAATTACCATCTGGGTTTTGGACCCCCTTAATTTCCACATGCGCCATTCTATCTGACAGTTTTGAAGTTAGGTTGCGTTCCTGGAACTTAAAGAAAAACTACACCAAATGATGACGTAACCCCATTTTAGGTACGATAACTCAAGCTTATAAACTTTAGAGAGGCCATAACATAACCTAAATTATCATATACTGCCTGTCTTGCACTAGGAACATTACAGAGTCGCTAGTTTCCTCTATGATACACTTCTTGGGACTTGAAGAATGTATTTATCCAGCGCAAACATCCGACTTGCTCATTCCTTCGGCTTATTTTCAAAATCTCGTCGATTATCATGTCTAACCCTAAAGTCATCATTCGTGAATAAATAACTAAGCCGGTTATTTCTAGGACTATGGATTCATATCTCGCATATCTTTTCTAAATAAGCCTTTGCCAGGGAATACTAATCCTCCATAACTGCCCCAAAATACTGGGTGTTATTCCCTTTAACCATCTTGAACTTTTTCATTTCTTTGCAACACAATATGATAACAGCGTGTCCCTCCTTTCAATAGATCACCCATGTGACTTTCATTCTTGTAAAGCGAGCTAACCCTCTTCAAGTACCATATATCCTTACATTAATACTCGACCTATTCTTTAAACAATCTAGACTCAAAAGGTCGTGTATATCTTTAGAGACTGTTTGCATATTTTAAACTTTACCTCATAAACCATGATAATTCCATTCGAGCTAATACCATGCACTTTACTCCCCTTTTTATTAAACTTATTCCCCTGGCATTTATTTCCCATCAAGGAAATAGGTAGGTACGGAGGGAATACAGGGTAATAGGAAGATACAATTGATACGAGATATAAGCATGGATTTCCAAGCTAATGATAAGGCATGGATTCTCAACGATAGCTAAAATATTTCATGGTGGAATGGAGAAGCTCACTAGTTCAATGTTACATATGTACATTGGACAAGAATGATAGTTATTAAAAGGTTGAATAATCGGTAGAAATGGTGATTACAAAGATTTCAGGGATAAGGGAGCTCGTAAGAAACACTGAAATGAGCTTGGTTTGGATAGAATGATATTAGAATAAACTTTTGATTCCTGAATTGAGACAATCAATGTCTGGAATGTATGAATATTTTACAGTAGCTACCTGGGGCGGCAAGGCATAGGTTATTGATTGTGGATGACTCATGACTTTTATTGGAGCTAAAATTTGAATATAATATATAGATCCATTGTTGAAAATGATGATTACCTATGAAAGAGAAAAGGAAGGCCAAGATAAAGGACCATAAGTAATGAGTGAAATCCATAATGAAATGATGTATTGATAGCAAATTAAAAGAAGAAACAATGGCAATGAGTAGATTTATCATGAATTGGTAACAACTCGGTGAGGGCTTATCCTTAAATAGCTAAGAATAATTCTTGAATTTATCATGAATTGGCCGATAACAATGATAGAATCTCATAAGGATTCTTGAAGATGAACAATGATAAGAAATGATAGACTTGGGTTCAATATTGCGATGATAAGGGAAAATTTATTACGAGGGTGCACAATGTAAGGGTGAGATAAAGGTTTTGGTTCAAGTAATGAACCCGAAGTATGGTAACCATATAGAAGGGGTCAGAACCTCATCATGGTGGTTAGATGGAAAATGATTAGGTGGATCCTGGTATATCAACAAACGAATAGAGGATAGAGACTTCTAAATCCCAAATCATGTCGAATATCTCTTTACATAATTCACTTCTACATATCCGGATGAACATGTTCACCTGATCTTATTACTCCCTTTTTCCTGTCCTTAATAATAAATTTTTAGCTCCATTTTTTTCCCTCCTCACTGTATTTCTGTCCTCTAACAATCATCCCTACACATGGGTTCAATAAAAGAATTTCAGTATCACCTCGACGATTGTTAGAATCCTTGCGTTCGTGCTACTGCCCCCTTTCATGGATACTAGGTTCATAAATCTCTGTTCTCTTTGTTGACCACTATAAGCAGGACCTTCAAACCAAGTGGAATATTTAGAAAAATTGGAACCACTTCTTCCCCTTATCACCTTGCGAAAATTTCAGTAGTGTCACACCCAGACACGAGCTACCGGAACTTGAATTTTCTTACGATATCCCTGTATATCGTATCTTAGACTTGATCTAATACCATAAGGCCAACTATCCATTTACACCCAAACCGACTATATGTAGACAGAATAATTAGACATCATTATTCCCTGATCCACATAAAACGATCTTTGCCTCTTCTAACCATCCTAGGTGGAGGTGTAGGCTTCATCGTCTGAGCCATTGCCTTCTTTAGATCTTGGGTCACTCTTGACCCATTTCTACCCTTACTTTCCACTTCTTGGTTCAAACTAATTTTTGACGACCTTAGAACCCAATGCTACTTATACCACACTTATATCATTAGAATCATACGATGTAACGAGAGGGAAGAGTGGGGTCCCGAGAGGTCGCTCCACTAATACGATATCTCCTATATGAAATACCCTTGAAGTCCACATACTCTTGAAGTAGCAACTTGAGGTCATAGTGGTCTATGCTCCTAATATTTGAGACCTTCCCTTGCATATGTCTTGGTTATGCGTGTAGAGGAAATCATGATACTTAGTTTAGAAGTTCTATACATGAATAACTAGATGGGAGAGTCGTCAATCATGGTATTTAAACTATGGATTTTTGTCTTAACTTACTAAAGACTTCCATATTTTAGAAACGTGTACGGAGACTAGCTCCCCTGATTCCGTACGAATAGCGTAAGGGTTCGGCGATTCCGGATCCAGTATCTATTGTAAAATGAAATGACTTTCACATAAGTCAATATGCTAGCCCAATCGAACTCCTGATTCCCGACCTTGTAAGGACCTTCATTATGAGGACCCATATCTTAAAAATTAAGCCCAGAATCAATATCCCATTACTAATTCTAGCAACACAGTTCAGTTGCCACATAGATCATTACATACCCCTTAAACTAGAACTCATTCCATAAGGGTTAACCTTTACTCGAAACTTTTCACTCAATCATCTATCATTTTAATTAACACAAAAGAGATAAAATGAAAGTCATTCAACATTTTGAAGGTGATGTTGAGGGTGTGGATTTTCTCTTCACGTATGGAAAACCTCCATTAACTTCATAATGTGTGAGGAAACGCAATCCTTCGGTTTCGTCACTATCGCATGGGGGTTGGGCATTTTGGGATCGATCATCCAACATGTCATATATCAATTTACGAATTAATAAAATAAAACAACAAACATTCTAGCGACATAAGCTTGTATCATAAACTTGCCCGGACGAAACCCATACCTATATTGGGTCTTAAACTACTTCAGGTATCATAATTGATCTCAAACCTATAACATCACCTCAGTTTATATCTTAACGTTTCTCATAATCGTGTATAGCATCATCATTTACCAATCTTTTTCAAACTTATGAATTTGTAGTAAATCTTGAGCATAAACTTCAACCTATACTCAACTTCTTTCCCATATTCATGCATAAATCTTTATTCCCCAGACCTTTGCTCACCACTATGCATATACTTAGACTTTTCTCACACCCCGAATTTCCTTGTTCTACTTAGAACAAAACTCAAGCATTTCTTCAAGTACCTTGTGTACTTAAATTCTAATAAATCACATGCATATAACCTCTTATCGCATTCTTTATATTGCTTATTTACCTCTAATTTTATCATACACTTCTTCCTCAAAACCTAAAGATATCCCAAAGGTGTTTCTCCAAATTTGTTTTGCTCTGATACCACAACTATAACGCCCCCAGGTTACTAACCACTAGATTAAGCTAATGATATACCTAACCCAATGATTAGCAGCGGATAAACACCTGGAAGTATTACCGCCGTCCACGAAGGTGGACAAGGCTAAGACTAAAACCCAACAAAACAACCAAAACATAGACCACTTCAAACTTTGTTATCAAGACCTAACTTAACTGGAACCACCTCAACACAACATAATACAACCCAATAAAACTTATACAAGCCAAACTAACACAAATTTCTCTTAAATCTTTCATAAAGAGTCTTTTAACCACCTTCAATCTCCTTAAGAAGCTCTAGGGTTTCGTGCTTCCGGGGCTTTTCCCTTTTCCTTTGCCGAGATATCTAAAATAAAAACATAAAACTTCGAAAAGTGAGTTTAACTCAGTACGTATACCCCCAATGATGTAAGAATCTTTTCATAACTTGTTTTAGTTATTTAGCGCGGTTCCAAAACATTAAAACAATAATAAATAATAAACAAACATTAAAAGATGGCATACTTACACCGCTTGCCCATACTTAACTTGTACATAGGAAATGTAACTTAACCTATACTTAAACCACAACTTGAATGAAAACATTTTTGAGTTCTTCCTTGTAAAAGTAACATACATAACCATAGCCTTAGAGGCAATATAGCATTAAAGTAATGTAGCATAGATTCCAAAAGAATTTAAAACATTCACGTCTTAACATATACGCACAGACAAAGCCATAGCATAAACTTGATCTTAAGCCCTTATGAACCAAGACTTATAAAAAATTTGGCATGTAGGTCATAAGGCTGTTCTTTAGTTCAAAAGACTTGAGTAACTTAAGAAGCTTTAAACTTGGTTATCGTGATATTATCCTGAAAGTCCCTACTTACGATCATTGGCTAAGCCTCCGTATGCGCATACCCTGACCGATCAGGAGATCCGGATGGTGGATAATAATCCTATTGGCCAGGTTTTCTTGACGTGCAACTAAGGCACTAAAGATATATTTTTCCTTGGGTGCACCAAGGTACAACTATAAATAACTTAGGGTGCACAAAGGCACATAATCATGTTTTCCTTGGTGTGCACTAAGACACCATAAACGTGGTGTGCGCTAAAGCACCATAAACAGGGGCGGGGGCCTTTATTAAAAATTTTAGAAACTTGGAACCTTGACCTCGGGTTCTCAATAAAACGGGATCTTTATCCACATTGTAATCATAACTTAAACCCAACCTTTGAATAAGATTTGTACTTATAACGAATTTTATTCATGGGATACCGTTAACATCCAAATAATGGAAATGTCGTAGAAGTTTCTCACATAGAGGGTACGTAACCGAAATACTTAGAAATAACTGTAAAACTATCCTGATTAATCGTCCTAAAAAAAATTTAAGAATCCATGAGAACTTGCATAAAGTTTAAACATAACTCAGGATACTTTACATTTAAACATGAATAACATAATATAAATTTAGAACTTAGCATAAAAGATTAATTCATAATATTACCCATAAAAGGTCAGGCAATATACGTACCTGAAGATTTAAGAATACGCACGGGACGAGCAAGGACTTGAACAGTGGCGCAACGACCTCTTGAAGGGCCTTAAAAGAAAAGAAATCATGAATTAGGTCCTAACTTAGGAGGAATAACTTAGTGAATTTTTTGGGGAATAATAACAATAATAATATCTCGGTGTATAAGGCGTACTCATAAGTTCTTAACACCTCGTACAAGCATCGGAATATGGCAAAAAAAAGGACTTTTTGGAAAGCTTAGAACATGCACTCCAACTTTGTAGTTGGCCATGAGAACTAGAAACGTGGCTAAGAAGGTCAAAAACTCTTGTTCCTCTAATCCCTCTTGAAAAATAAACATGTCGACCATGCATTTTCGGGAGGCCATAACTTGGGTTATACTAATCGTTTTGGGGCCCGTAAGCTATCCATGAAAAGCTCGTAATTCATACTTTAACTTTCATTTTAATCAAAAGTTGCTTTGAGCATGGGGAAATGTCGGAATTTGGCCAATAATATAGGCAGCCGCAATAATGTAGTTCTGGAAAACTCAGATTTTAGTCCTTAGACTAGAAGCCCCTAACTTTCTCTCCCGATATCCTATGAACACATACCATACCATTATGGAAAGCTCATGAAATCCTCTAAATATTTTATGTTGAACAATCATCCCAAATAGACCTCCAAACCTATGAAAAATGTTGATTTCCAGACAGCCACAGAAAATCGTATATAAGTGACACTCCTCACGGTTTTGGGCATAACTTTTGAATTACATAACGAAACTTCATGATTCAAAAACCGGAGTCTTACTAACACTTTAAGCTATCTATTCATACCGTAAATTGGATTAAATTCGCACTCCATACCCTCTGAAATTTCCAGAACTCAACCACACTTGAAGAATACTTTATAAAAGGGGTTGCATGCAAGTAATTCTTAAAATCGACACTAATTTCTCCCCAAACTTACTTCCCAATCACAGGACAAATTTTCCAGCATCAATATACATAAAAACCTTAATCCTTCCTCATAATTTATACATGGAAGGCAACATAATACTCAATCTCAAGATCCTAAACAAACTTTCCACCATTTGCAACATTAAATGCCATAAAAACTCATCTTCTTGCACAATAATTCCATTCTAGGTGCATGCACTTATATCTTAATCACAACTCACTCTTCTCACAGTAAAAAGTACCATGAACACATCATGCATGTCCAATTAGTAACAAGGTTTTTACTAATTCACTTACTAAAGTACTAATTTCAACATGACTTACCCCCAAACTCACACTTTTGCTACTAGACCTTCAACCTCCACCACTTAGCTTCATGAACACTTGGTTGGGATTCTGTGAAAACATTAAGACCACTTACAAAATCAGATTATAAACTTATAACAAAGACAAGAGAAAGACGGTGTGGGAGATGGAGTATAATACCACACAAGGAGAGAGATGATGGTGGGTGTTGGTGTGGTCGCGTCGCGGAGCGGCGGCCGGAAAGGGTGTTCGGCGGCGGCGAGCGGCGGCAACAGTCGCCGGAGCTGAGCGGGGGTTTGGGGCATATGGACAGGCGAGGGTTTGAGAGCAAGAGGGTTTGAGAGTGGAGTGGGTTTATAATTAAAAAGGGGAGTCTTCATATATATTCACTAATATAACAATGGCCCAAAAGACAAGCCTCCCCCCTTTCTTACTTCTATGTGGCCGGCTCCCATAAGGCCCAAGAGGGATAAATTTTATCAATTTAATCTTTCCTTTTGTACCTATCTCCCCCTAATCCCAAATTAGCTAAACTTGGTATACCGTAAAAATATTTATTGGGAACCTATGAAAACCCAAATAAATATACACCACCATGGATAGTCTCCTCATCATTTTTAACTTGACCTGGGTAAAAGAATAAAATAAAAATGTCGAGTCCCGGAAAAAGAATTCATATTTATCCATGATAACCATAAATTATATTGGGAGAAGGAACTTGACAATAATTTCTACTCTAAGAGCTTGATGGTCGTTGCACTGTTCAAGTCTTGCAAAACATACACTGGGTTAGGAAAAAAAATAAAATGGAACACGCGCTTTGATTATTCGTGACTAAATTTTAACCTTGATTATTTAAACCAATTAATACGTATTAAGGGGCGATTTTCTTCGGTTTGTTACAGATACCCTCCTCGGGAAGGCCTAACGCATTGCAAAGATCCTTAACCGTGCATTGGACCTCCTTTTTGCTCACGATGTACGACAAAGAGGCGTTGGATGTGCCGTCTTCCTGTACAACCAAGGAGCTAAAGAACTCGAGCACCGGTTGTTTGATGATTGGCTCATTGATGGTGGCGAAGACCTCCCAACCCATGGTTTTGATGAAGAAATCCATGCTCGGTTTACAAAATATATCCTTTGCCGTCTCTTCATGAGAGAGGTCCGGAGCACAAATCTTCCGCTTCTTGAGTCTCTCATACCTCGCCTTGTGCATCTCGTCCTGGAAGTTAACCTTAACCTTCGGGTCGCATTGAATGATTGAGGCCGGTTGACCCTTGTACCGGGTTTTGTCAGGCGCGGCAGAGATTGTTGGGACTGGGGTTGATTTCGGCTCGGTCCTGGCACATTTTTCTCGTCCCATTGATGGCACTGAAAAATAAACAACTACCACACACGAAACACCACAAGAACACTACCCAAAATTCCCGAGTAACACGAAATTGCAATCAACCACAAAATCCAACTCAACAATTCACCAACTACTCCCAAACTCAGCAATATTCACCAAAAATTCCACCCCCAAACTCAAACAACTCGTTCAACCACAAACCCACAAGATTTTCGTACACAACTTCAACCCAAAAGCAAGCAAATTGAATGTTTAGCACCAATAAATCAAGGAATACCTGGATTGAAGCGTTGGGGAAGGATGGATGATGATTTTCGAACCCCCACAAGGTGCAAAACCCAGAAAATTTCTTCAAGGAGACTCGAAAATGGCGAAACACAGCAACAGTGCACGGCTAAGGCAGAAAATCGCAGGGGTTTTGGGGAGAAATGGAGGAATTTGGTGATGAATTTGTCAAATCTTGCAAGGAATTTGTGGTATTAGGGCTTTTGGAGGATTTTCGAAGGTTAGGGAATGGAAGGAAATGAAAGAGAAATGAGGGGAAATGAGATTAAACCCCCGACATATTTCACAGATTTCGACTCACTGTGGCCACGGTCAATTCAATCGTGGGCACGGTGTGGCTCGGGCTGAGGAAAAAGAGGGGAAAATGCAGAGTAGTCACCGTGGCTACGGTAACATCTACCGTGGTCACGGTAACCTTCGGGAAGAAATTTTTCCAAGGAACAGCTGCGATGAAACCGTAGCTGCGGTGAAACCCACCGTGGTCACGGTCCACTTCGGCCTGAGAAAACTGGGAACAACTTGCATATCCTGACCGTGGCCAATGTTGACAACCTTCTATCATAGGCTTGTCCTTTTCAGCTGCATGATTTATTTGATAGTGAGATTCAATTTTAAAGGCTATTGGTCGCTTTGAATTCTCTCCTTTTGCCTAACATGTTGGGTGAGTGTTCAGGTTAGCTTCTCTCTTAATTTTCACTCATTTACCTCTCCTTTTGCCCAACTTGTTAGGTGAATGTTCAAGTTGCCCTCGCTCTTTTTTATTTATGTCTTCTTTTGCCTAACTTTGCTTTGGCGGTGAAGTTAGCCTCTCTTCTCTCTACTAACCTTGGACTCGGGGTAGGGAAAAAAGCATAGAGAAAACGTGATAGAGACGACCCTTCGGGCTCACTCGATCCTATATATTAAAATTTATATTATATTTACTTACTTCTGTTTGACTTGGTCTTGTTGTTAAAGTGGAGGTTTAACAACTTTGTTTTACCGTGGTTTGGCTGAGTCCTTTGAACCGTTAATTTGAAGGTAGCAATGGAGATTTTATAGGGATTATATTCCCTTTCTTTTAGCCTATGTTAATGGAATCTACGATTGACAACCATAATGCTTCTAAGGCTCCTTTTTATTTACTTACTTCTGTTTGGCTTGGTCTTGTTGTTAAAGTGGAGGTTTAACAACTTTGTTTTACGGTGGTTTGGTTGAGTCTTTTGAACCGTTAATTTGAAGGTAGCAATGGAGATTTTATAGGGATTATATTCCCTTTCTTTTAGCCTATGTTAATGGAAGCTACGGTTGACAACCATAATGCTTCTAAGGCACCTTTTATTTAAACCTCTTGCTTGTGTGGTTAAAAGGATGAATTAGCAGCTTATCATGAAGGGTTAGGCGGGCAATGACAGAATGTCTCAGGTTATTGAGCCTATTCCAAACCAGTCTGGCCCATTTCCAAGAAGGTTGCTCGCCCTGAAGCCATTGATAGCCAGCTTTCACAGAGTATTGTTGTTGTAGGTGCGATGTTGGCTTGAAGATATCTTTGACATGCCATAGGTTTTTGAAGTACCAGCAGGTGTCTGGTTTGGGCTATACTGCCAACCAGTCACCCCCCCTCGAATGTAGCGTTCATGAATCCACTTGATCCACAGAGAGTGTAACGCCCTGTAACACCCCGGATATGTGGTTAAAAGTATGGCTTAAGAGGATCGAAATGACTACTTATATCACCAAGGTGCACCTTCTTTTATGGTAGCTCATCCGTTGGGAACTCTTCAGTTAAGCGTGCTTGGCTGGGAGTAGTCAAAGGATGAGTGACCTCCTGGGAAGTTTTCCCAGATAGCGTGTGAGCGAGGACGAAGCACGCTGGAAAGACTCGCGGTGATTTGTGGGGCCAATCAGCTATCCTTGAAGCAGTTATCGGTAATGTCCGCGGCCCGGGATGGGTCAGGGCGTTACAGATGGTATCAGAGCCGACCCGCGATCGTGAGCTGCGCCAGTGGACGGGAGGTCCATGGGCAGTCACCTAGCGGGGCAAAGATTCCGGATTGGATTGTGGCACAACAAGGACGTTGTACGGTTAAGTGGGGGTGATTGTACCACCCCGGATATGTGGTTAAAAGTATGGCTTAAAAGGATCGAAATGACTACTTATATCACCAAGGTGCACCTTCTTTTATGGTAGCTCATCCGTTGGGAACTCCTCAGTTAAGCGTGCTTAGCTGGGAGTAGTCAAAGGATGGGTGACCTCCTGGGAAGTTTTCTCAGGTAGCGTGTAAGCGAGGATGAAGCACGCTGGAAAGACTCGTGGTGATTTGTGGGGCCAGTCAGCGGTCCTTAAAGCAGTTATCGGTAATGTCCACGCCGGGAGAAGCCGGGCGTTCTGATCGCCCCAGCAAAGCGCACAACGTCCTCGTTGTGCCTGATCCAATCAAGAATCTTTGCCCGCTAGGTGACGCCATGGCTCCCGTCCACGGCGTAGCTGCGGTCGCGGTCGGCTCGATACCATCTGCGCCCGCCCCGCCGCGGACATTACCGATAATCGCTTCAAGGTTCGTTGACTGGCCCCACAAATCACCACGAGTCTTTCCAACGTGCTTCGTCCTCGCTCACACGCTGCCTGAGAAAACTTCCCAGGAGGTCACCCATCCTTTGACTACTCCCAGCCATAGTTATTAAAATCCCGATCCGGATCAACGATTCTATGAGTTTACGATCCAAAAATCCTCCATCGATCCAACTCTTACTAGGATCTTAAAGTAGTTAGGATCATACGATCCTAGTTTTGCCTGAATATTATATGTTAGAATCGCAATACGATTCTACGATCCTACGATTCGATCTACGATCCTACCTGAATTTGATAATGTTTGCGCACAATATCATCTTTATAATTTTGTCATAACGATTTAAATTTTGTATTGAAGTTATCAACTGATAAACAATTTAACGTATTGCTTCATTACTAGTGAATAAAATGTTAAAATTTTAACCATCATAGAATTTTATTTGATATTTTCCTATTGTATTAGAATCCTACGATCTTCGATTCAATTCTACGATTCCGATCCTAACTTCGTCCATCGATCCTAACTAGGATCCCGATTCTAACAACCTTGCTCCCAGCTAAGCACGCTTAACTGAGGAGTTCCCATCGAATGAGCTACCATAAAAGAAGGTGTACCTTGGTGATATAAGTAGTCATTTCAATTCTTTTAAGCCGCACTTTAATCACATATCCAGGGTGTTACAGAGAGGTTTTATTTTGATTAATTGCCAAGATTTGCTTCCCGATTAGAGCTATATTCCATTGCTGGAGGTTTTTGATGTCCAAACCACCTTTGGCCTTCAGCTTGCAGACTTTTTCCCTAGAGATGGGTGAAGCCTTCTTGTAATTTTCATCTGATCCCCAAAGGAAATTGCAACTGATTTGGGTAATTCCTGAGGGAGCACAATGATTGAGGCCCAGTATTACTATCTTGCACTAGCTTCTATCTTCCAGTATCATAATGCCTTTCTTATGCTTGGGCATTGGTACATATTTCTAGTAGTAACCTTGCTTAATGTATATGATGAAGTATCCAAATGCTATGGCATTGCCTTTTAGCCAACCTTAACCATGGAGTTGTTTGGGTTGTATGATATGGCATTGCCTTTTTGCCATTAAGGGTAAACGATTAGTACTATCTCTTCGTCATAGAGGGTTTTCAGCTGGGCATTTAAACAAATAGTTGGAGTGCATCATATTACGTTGCCATTTAAAAAAATAGTTAGAGTGCACCATAGAGGAAGAGGTACATAGACAAAGTGAAGGTAGAATTAAAGGCATGGAAAGTTAATTGAGTCTATAACTAGACAAATCAAACGAAGAATTAAAGGATGAGAGAGAGAGAGACAGAGAGAGAGAGAGAGAGAGACAAAGAGAGAGAGAGAGGGGGGGAGAATTAAATCAAGGACTAACCTTGCATCTTTAATGGTTGTCCAGCTAAGATTTAAATCATGTACAAGGAGGAAGTAAATGGATTGTAGGTTGACAGAGTGAAAGATTAACAAGGACGATTACAATGTCGACACTGTGTATCTCTTTACTTTTCAAAGCCTAATTATTAAACAACTTGGATTGTAATAACCTAAAGAAACCCCTTAATACGTATTAATTAGTTTAAATAATCAAGGTTACCCATAAATCACAAATAATTAAAGCGTGTGTTCCATCTTTTGTAACCAAGTGTGTGTTTTACAAGACTTGAACAGTGCAACGATCATCAAGCATATCAGTCTAAAATTTTGTTTTTCTTCTTTGGAGGAATCTCTTCCAATAATTTTATAGTGATCTTGCTCGTATATGTATTCATTTCCAAGACCGATATAATTGGATCCATTTTATATCCAAGTGAGGTGGAAATAATTCTGAGAATTTACGAGGAGGTGTATAAGTATATTTATTTGGGGGTTGCCAATAATGTTTTACGGGTATACCAAGTTTAGTAATTTGGGATTAAGGGGAGATAAGTATAAGAGGAAAGATTAAATTCTTAAAATTTCTTCCACTTGGGCCTTATGGGAGCCGGTCAAATAGAAGGAAGAGAGGGGGGGCTCTCCTTTTTGGGCCTTAGTTGTATTAGTGAATATATATGGAAGATTATTAGAGAAGACTCCCACTTTGAATTGTAAACACACTCCCTCTCAAACACTCTTGCTCTCTCTTTCTCTCACCCGTCTATCTTCCTCCCCGACCCCCCTCCTTCTATCTCCTCTCTGCCTATAGCTTCGGCGACCCTCGCTGCCTGCTCGCCGCTGCCGCCGACCACTCCTCCCGGCCGCCGAACCGTCGCCACATCATTACCCTCCATCATTCTCTCCTCTCTCTTCTTGTGTGGTATTATTCTCCATCTTCCACACTCTCTTTCACTTGTCTTTGTTATATGTTTATAATCTGAATTTGTAAGTGGTTCTATTGTCTTTCACAGAATCCCAGCCAAGTGTTCATAAGGCTAAGTGGTGGAGATTGAAGGTCTAGTAGCACAAGTGTGAATTTGGGGTAAGTCATGTTAAATTTAGTATCCTAGTAAGTGAATTAGTAGAAATTTCGTTACTAATTGGACATGCATGATGCGTTTGTGGTGTGTTTTACTATGAGAGGAGTGAGTTTGTGATTAAGATATAAGTGCATGCACTTAGAATAGGATTATTGTGCAAGGAGGTGAGTTTTTATGGCTTTTAATGTTGCAAATGGTGGAAAGTTTGTTTAGGAGCTTGAGATTGAGTATCATATTGCTTTGCATGTATAAATTATGACCAAGGATGAAGGTTTTTAAATGTTTTGATACTTGAAAATTTGTTCTATGATTGAGAAGTAGGTTTTGGGGAGATATTAGTGTAGATTTTTTAAGAATTACTTGCATGCAACCTCTTCTATAAAGTATTCTTCAAGTGTGGTTGAGTTCTGGAATTTCCAGAGGGTGTGAAGTGTGAATTTGACTTATTTTATGGTATGAATAGATAGCCTAAAGTGTTAGTAAAACTCCAGTCTTTGAATCACGAAGTTTCGTTATGTAAATCAAAAGTTATGCCCAAAACCGTGAGGAGTATCACTTGAATACGATTTTCTGGGGCAGTTTGGAAATCAACGTTTTTCATCTATTTGGAGGTCTCTTTGGGCTAAGTGTTCAACATAAAATATTTAGAGGATTCCATGAGCTTTCCGGAAAGGTAAATTTCGTGGTCATACGATACCGGGAATGAGAGTTATGAGTCTTAGAGTCGGGGTCAGCAATCTGAATTTCTTCCCAGAAAGTACGGGGATCTGTCTGAATTCATGACCGGATTTTGACCCTTTCCTTTTGTCAAATCAAAATATGTTCAATATGGAAGTTTTAGATTACTCTTCCAGCTTTTCATTGATAGCATACACACCTCGATCTGATGATTATAACTCGGGTTAGGTCTCTCCGAATAACTGACATCGATATAAGAATTTTCTGGGCAGCTTGCTGAGATAGGGGTTTTTTTCCTTCTTAACCACGGTTTTGACTTTTTTGCTTAACTAAAAGTTGTAGGCTATGAGTTGAGCTTTCCGGAATGTCCTCGTGCTCATTAATACGATACTTGTGGAAAATGTTATGGCCTTCCAAGTACACCTTAGAAAACAAGACTTTTATCAAGATATCTTAGAGTTTCGCTAAGTTACTTGCAACACCTCCACTTAAGTTAAATCCTAATTCTAGATTCTTTTCCTTTTTTTTAAGTCCTTCCAAGAGATCGTTGCGCACAAGCTGCTCAAGTCCCTGCCCATTCAGCGTGTGTTTCTGATTTGATAGGTACGTATTTTGTCTGATATCTTGAATATATTAAGCGGAGTTTTCTCCGATCTATAGGATATTTCTTTTTTTTGGCTGAAATTGGTGAGAGGGAGCCATCTCTTCTATCGGGGAAAGATCTCAACTCGTATGATTCACCATAACCCTATTTTGGAATCCATTCTGCTACCAGATTCATACCTGGGCATTGTATTGAGATGCCCGCTTGGCCGGAACCCCTAAAGTGCTTTTTATTACCCCCTCGTGCTGAGCAGATCACGGGCATTCACATCTCGGTCAAACAGAACTGTGCGCGATTCTCTCGCGAATCTCCTTCCGCAAGGTATGGCATACAGAGCTTGACTTGAGCAATTCTTCATGTTTATTTTTTCACCATTCATGTTTTGTATGAAAGCTCTTGGATTTAATGTTCACAAACATATGCTAGTTCTTATGGTTTTCAATCACCAAAGTGAATTACCAAGTTGTCTTCAAAGTACTCTAAGAGCTTATGCTAGGCATATTTCAGGTTAGAAAATCTTATATTAAACTATTACTTTTAATATCAAGGACACTTCATGTTTAAATTTCCTCACAAGTACAATCTTTATCCGGAGGACGTCAGGGATAACTTTGAGTTACGAACAAATTGGTATAAAGCCTAGTTGTAACAGGATTTCAAGATTAAGATTTTCGAGATTTCTTAAATTAATAAAGGCCCCGCCCATGTTTAATCGTGCTTTAGCCCACACCAGGGAACTCGTACCTTAGTGCACACCATATTAATCGTGCCAAAGTGCACATCGGGATAATTGTGCCTTAGTGCACCCCAGAGAAAAATATGTATATAGTGCCTTTAGTGCACACTATGGAAATTTGGCCAGTATAGGCTTTTTATCCATCATCTGGATCTTCCGATCGATCTGGGTATGTGCATACATAGGCTTAGCTGATGATCGCAAGTAGGGGACCTTCTTATAAGTATGAAAGCCAACCAAGTGTTGAATCAAAACTGTATTCTACAGTCTTAAGTTAAAAGAAAATGTTGTAAAGATTTTTCTCACCAAGTCTCACAAGTGTGATTCTTTGAATCGTTTCTTTTTCCACGCACATTCAAGTTAAGTGTTCATGTTTTAGTTTCCTCCTTTATATCATGTTATTTTCAAGTGTGATTAAAGAAAGAAACTCACGTTTTGGTTTCCAATTGGAGTTCAGTTTACATGAAAAGGTTAGTGTGGCTATGTTTTGTAAGTATACCCTACTTAATGTTTTTTTACGCCTTTTCTTTTATTGTTGTAATGTAATGGAACCGCGCTAAAATAAGTAAGAAACCTTCTAACATTTTATTTTTATATGGGGCTATATATACTGACTATAACTCACTCTTATAAGTTGTGTTCTCGTTTTAGGAAGCTCAGCTAAAAGAAAAGGGAAAGCCTCAGAAGGACGAAACACTAAGGCTACCTGAGGAATTAAAGGTGAACTGGGAAACTCTCTTATGGTTTAAGTGAAGAATGATTTTGAACTTTTTGGGGTTTGTATGAACTTGAATTATATTGATCTTTTGTTGGGTTTGTTTTAGTTTAAGACATGATTGTGATGGTGTATGATTTAAGGTTATAAATGCTTTGGTATTGTGTTGGGATGTGGTTAGCCTTGTCCATCCTTCGGTGGATGGCGGTAATGCCCTCGGGTGAGTATTTTCGATGCGGTAATCATTAGGTTAAGTAAGTCATTAGCTTAATCTGATGATTAATATCCTGGGGGTGTTATATGGATAAATTAAAAGAAATTATCATTTCTAATTAAATGAAGGGGAATTTTGTAAATTGTAAAAATCTCGTCGGATTCCGTTAAGATAACACCGAAATGGCCTCTTAAAATACTTACCGTAAAATATAGGTCCCTCAAAATTGATTGAAAAAAATCATCCCCAACAATACTTTTGGAAAAATATAGGGTATCCACCAATCGATTTTTGTATCTTCTATTAATACTAGTGGCAATGCCCATGCTTTGCACGGGCTTCAAAATATTACAACTAGGCAAGTCCAATTAGGTTTCATAAGGAAATTCATAGACAAAGGAAGCACTATCTTTAGAACATCATTGGTAATGATTTTCTAGTGATTCAATCTTTACGAATTACAAACGATTATGACTATAAAATTATAGTAATCAAGTTGCTGTTACAAAGAAACTTGTTGCTGAAATGACGTTACATAATTTTCAGTCATACAAGGTTAAGGTTCTTGCTTGAATTGATGTTGATAATTCTCTATCAAATTTAAACTTATGCTGTGAGCAAGCAAAAATATTTAGGAACTGCAGTTATGCCACATGATTTTTTATAGTGATGTTAGCAACATGATTCAATAACAACCAAAACGGGTAAAACGTTATAGACCTGATGCTAACTTCAAGTTAAGTAATACTGGGAGGCATGAGTAGATGTTCAAACCGTCTCTACTACGTCATTAGAATGTTGAGTATCGCTCAGAGCTCCAAATGAACTTATCAAGATACTGAAGAGAACGAAAACATAAGGATAAATAGACAACCTTATCTGAGTTATCGAAGCCAACATGAAACAAAATTCGTGTCTAACCAGCATACCCTATATGAAATAGGGCAGTATTTAACGAAATATGAGATGGGATTCTACTCATTCTGCGTAGTATAACAATAAACATTACCACCACCTTTTGCGTTCTACAATCATGGTCAATTTAGCAATCCTTTAGATGTCTTTGTCTATGGAGACCAAATAGATGGGAATGTCCATGTCCAAAAACCAGACCATATATGTGATCGGGTTTAACCAGCATTAACAAGAAACATCAAAGGCAGCTTATTAGATTACAATCATAGATCATCAAGATTAAAGTTCTCGACATTCGATGAACCAAACTAATCAACAAACATGCCTTCCACAGTCAGTGAGACATTACCTGAACGTTGAAAACCTTTCGGGGGTGAACAAACAATTGACAAGAGACTACTCTGAGGATATTTCTCTTCCAGGTACTGTAACATATGAAGAGTCGATTCATTGAATTAGAAGTATACCAATTAAGAAGCAATTGTGTTAAACGGAGGCATACTATGATAAAGCAATCAACTACATACTGACCATTAGGATAACCAATGAGTCTGAAACCACAATCCCATCATCAACCAAGGCTAGGACAAAGTGAAGTGGGTTGATCTTGATAAACTCTACACATACCAACAACAGTTACAACAATTATAATACTAAATTAGGTTCCAAAATTGTTGTATCTTAATCCATAATTACAGTACAAAATAATGACCAATTCATCACCTACCAACAACATATAGCAAGAAAGCATCAGGCTTTTACTATCACTGACTGGATTTTCGTTATCCTTCATCCGGAAAAAAAAATAGGACACTAATCAAGAAAAAAGGGGGACTGTTGAGGATAAGAATAATTGATATATTGAAATCATAGATAGTTGATTAAGTAGTTTAATAGATTAACAACACATACATTAAGTGATTTCCATTGTTGAAATAGTTGCACAAAGAATTCAAAAGGTATTAATTACTTGCTTTCTGCGAGTCACAATTTCTATTGCGTTTATAGTGACCAATGCATCACCTATCAACAGCATGTAGTAACCAAGTGTCAGGTTTTCACTGTAGCTGACTGGCTGTTTGCTATTCTCCTTTTGGAAAAAAAACAAGACACAAATCTTGAAAATAGGAGACTATTGAGGATAAGAATAATAATTGATGTATTGAAATCATAGATAACTGGATATATTAAGTAATTTCCATTGCCGAAATAACTACACAAAGAATTCGAAAGGTATTAATTACCTGCTATCTGCTAGTCACAATTTCTGTTGCATTTTGAATCACGTACAAGGGATAACCCTATCGTTCAAGTATATATTTACTCATTGTTGTTGAATTCATGATAGACTTTTCTAAGCTCGAAAGGGTTTTTTTTTTCCCGTCAAGGTAGCATCAAGTTTGGGTATTAATATTGACTTATGGTGATTGGACCACTTGTAGGGCATGACCTGATTGTATTCAACACAGTTACAATCATCAGCAGCACTAAATAATACACTCTTTATCTGAAATTATACAAGACAAGCTTAAAGCATTCATAGATGTACTTGTACTTACAAACGTTCTTTTTCTTTATTTCCACTTGTTTTGGGTCTCTTTAGTGTGAAATATGGCTTCAACCTTCTTTAATGACACTTAAGTACTAATGTATAACTGACGCAAGGCTAGGGTTTGATCAATTACAGATCAAGGGAGACGTGCAACCAATCTAGGGTTAGGGTAAGGTTCGCGCAAAACCTAGGGTTGTTGTAGGGATAGCTCAATAAAGATAGATACTTTGGATAGTTCAAAGAGAATAGAACTTGATACAGAGACACCACAAGTTGAATCCCTAAGGCTTCTTGCTCTTCTACTTAGTTATAGAAACACCTTATACGTATAGGAACAAGCTCTACCTCACCACTTGAATAGCCAATTCAAGATACAATAGACTATTACCATTCGGTCCAGGTTTGATCAAGGTTTTTGGTTCGGGTTTTTTGGGTTAACCGGTTCGGACCAAAATATGAACACCCCTAACAATAGTAGAAAAGGAAACCGGGTTATAGAAAACTCTCAAGGTAAGCAAAAGCTTGTTTGTATTCATTGCATAAAATCGTGTTTTTAAACACTACAAGCTTCCCTTATTTATACTAGAATAAAACCTAATCCTTCTAGGACTACTAAGATTTGCGCCTAAGCAACCTAAGGATGAATCCTTCTAGGATTCCCTTTGGCTTTCCTAATCCTGATGGGATTAGACAAAATTGGCGTCCAAGACTAGGATTGAATCCTACTAGGATTCTCCCCTTCTAGACTCATCTAAACTCTTTTAACTTGATGCCTAAGATACTAGACAATACTTGGCATTATGCCTTCTAACAAACTTAGATACTAATAAAAAGAAATACTATTACAAATTTAGCTACTAATAAAGAAAACACAAATACTCCTAATCCTACTAGGATGGCCGTCTCTTGCACGTGAATTTGGGCTTCCTTTAGCTAGCTTGGACGTCATCTTGAGATATGGAGTAAAGTACATGAGTTGGTCGTTGGGCCTCCTTATTGGATTCTTCTTCTAGGGCCTTTTCCACTTCCATGTATATGAATTGGACCTCCTTTGGTGAATTGGGCGAGCTGGGCTAATCTCCATCATTCTCCATGAACTTTGGGTCTCCAAATGTGAGACCAAGGCAAGGCGAATCTCCATCATTCTCCCCTAGTTGCAAAGAGTTTGCCCTCAAACTTGGTTGGATGAAGTGACTCTTTATGGGCATAGAGGTGGTTTCCTTCTGGTTGGGCATGAAGGTGTAAGTATTTGTTCGCCCATCATGAGGTATGGCTCGATCAAACATCCATGGCCTTCTGGTCACTTGAATGCCCTCGGCCCCTCGCTTTGATGAACCCATAGGATGGTATATGGGGCTGGATGGGGAATGTTGGACACTTCTAACTCTTCCCCCAAAGCTTGTGCTACACCATATATCCGGCTGTTTCCTTCGATAATCAAAGAACAAGCTTTGTTCTCTCTTGGATCTTCTTGTTGTTATTCTAACTCCACAAGATTTTCCTCGTCATCATACTCATCAAAGATTGGAGGTTGATCAAAACAATTGGGGCTTTCATCAAATCTTGGAGGAAGATTAAAATCGACCTCTAGCTCATCTTTTAAACATTGAACTTCAAAAGGCTCAAAAAGGACCTTACCAACTTCTGCAGCATCATCAACTTCTAAAGGGAGATTATGATTAATCTCTGGCTCCTCTTGAACTTGATGATCTTCTTCATAAACCAAGGGCGATTTATGTGCCTTCCTGGAATTATAAATAAATTCATATAAATCAATCTCCAACTGTAGTACCTTGAGGTTAAGGAGTTGAAACTCACATCTCAATCTCCTCAGCCTCCTTTCCTCCTTCAAAATCTGATGACTCTCTTGAGATGAAGGTTTGCTGGACAACATGGCTTAGGTTCTTTTGTGGAGGAAAAAAAAGGATTGTGTTTGGGCTGAAATGGAATCAAGGATTAACCAACCGGGAGGGTAGGCTAGCTCTAATACCAATTTTGACGTATAACTGATGCAAGGTTAGGGTTTGATCAATTACACATCAAGGGAGGTGTGCAACCAATCTAGGGTTAGGGTAAGGTTCACGCAAAACCTAGGGTTGTTGTAGGGATAGCTCAATAAAGATAGATACTTTGGATAGTTCAAAGAGAATCAAACTTGATACAGAGACACTACAAGTTAAATCCCTAGGTCTTCTTGCTCTTCTAGTTAGTTACAGAAACACCTTCTAAGTATAGAAACAAGTTCTACCTCACCACTTGAATAGCCAATTAAAGATACAATAGTAGAAAAGGAAAGAGGTTTATAGAAAACTCTCAAGGTAAGCAAAAGCTTGTTTGTATTCATTGCACAAAATCGTGTGTTTGAACGCTACAAGCTTCTCCTATTTATACTGTAATAAAACCTAATCCTTCTAGGACTACTAAGATTGGCGCCTAAGCAACCTAAGGATGAATCCTTCTAGGATTCCCTTTGACTTCCCTTATCCTGATGGGATTAGACAAAATTGGCATTCAAGACTAGGATTGAATCCTACTAGGATTCTCCCCTTCTAGACTCTTCTAAACTCTTCTAACTTGACACCTAAGATACTAGACAGTACTTGGCATTATGCCTTCTAACAAACTTAGCTACTAATAAAAAAAATACTATAACAAACTTAGCTACTAATAAAGAAAACACAAATACTCTTAATCCTACTAGGATGGTCGTCTCTTGCACGTGGATTTGGGCTTCCTTTAGCTAGCTTGGACGTCATCTTGAGATATGGAGTAAAGTACACGAGTTGGCTGTTGGGCCTCCTTATTGAATCCTTCTTCTAGGACCTTTTCCACTTTCGTGTGTATGAATCGGGCCTCCTTTTGTGGATTGGGCGAGCTGGGCTGATCTCCATCATTCTCCATGAACCTTGGGTCTCCTAATGTGAGACCAAGGCAAGGCGAATCTCCATCATTAAGGTATTGGGTCAGGTTTAATGAAGTTCTTCTGTCTTCAACATCTTTTTCTTATATTTCCGCTTGTTTTGGGTCGCTCTTGTGTGAAATACGGCGTCAAACTTTTTTAATGACGCTTACTGTATTGGATCAAGCTTAATGACGGTACGATATCTATGTTTTATACTTTCGGGTTATCTTTCATGTGATTCTGGCGTAATTTGGATATATATGAGGCTCTACTTTCTCGTACAAGTGTTCCTCAAGCATTGTAGTATTTCCATGTTTGTGTCATTGATATTTTTTTCAACTTTAATTTGGGGCATAGATAAGATTTACAGTAAAGCAGGGTATTGTTCATACGAGGTCAAGGCATGTCATGTTTGGTACTTTGATTACAGTCCCTATGCTTTTTTATGTAGTATGTGTAGGTGGTTTTAAGTGTATGGTCCGAAAATCAGTTAAAAAGTGTGTATGATGATCTTATGATAAGTTACAGCAACACCATTGCACGCAATTCTTGAACAATCAGGTCAATAAAAGAGACAGTACTCTTTGCGGAATTTCATCGAACACATGGTGTGCATTATTCGTATAAACTAATGGGATAAGTATATTGTAGCTATTAACTTCAAAAATTTAACTTCAATGAAAAAGTGATAGAATTGATAAAAATCTAAAGCACAGCTAATAGATAACACATGGAACGTATTTACAAATCAATCAAACCCATATTAACATAACATATTAACAGTAGAATTGATTGAATTGATAAAAATCTAAAGCACAACTAAAATTTATCAAAACATGAGATGGTAGGATGAAGTAGCAGAACGATGAACAAGGGCAATGCTGGTGGCAGTCGCGTGCAGCAGGCGACGATGAGGAGCAATCGGCGAACGAAGGGGAAAACTAGAGATGAAGTAATAGGGTTGGAGATGGAGTTGCAGATTACAGAGATGGACTTTCAGTCAGATGCAGGCAAACGTAAAAGAGATGGGAATGGCTGGAATAGAGGATACTGGCAAACATAAATAGAGGAAATGAAAGCATTTGACAGGGAGAAGAAGAAGAAGAAGACACTTGTCCCACTTATACTCTGAGTCCTTAAGCAAGCAAGCAAGCACACCTGCAAAACAAGATTTTTCACAACACACCTACTATTCTCTTTTTTATATAGGTAATGATATTTTTTAATTAATACTCCCTCCTTCTCGAAATATTTGTCGTCGTCATCAATTTCATAAATACCAATTTACCTACCTACCTAGTGTAAATAGCGAGATTGTTGTTTCCCATATTTCTCTCTCCAAAAAAAATAAAATAAAATACTCTTCGCCTCCCAAGCTACTGAATCTATGGCTATTCCTGTGAATTGTTCAAGACTCCCTTTCAACGTCATCACCTGATTCATCCTCCCACCTCACATACCCACGGGAATTCAACCTAAAAATTTTGCTTTTCCCAGCAAATTATTCTTATAAAATGGGGTTTACGTACTAGCTGTAACCACAAATTTTCGAGTCAAAAATAAAATAAAGACAAGAAAATAATGGACAAATATAATTTTTGTATTTATATTCAAAGAATGGGTACAATCTCTATATTTTTGTTACAACGCAACAAAAAGAATGAACTCCTCTGATTCGATCTCCAAATGTTTGACTTGATGAGAGACAGGAACAACTTCAATCTTCACCGAGTCTTGTGAATTTGATCTCTAGAGCAACGACACTTTGATGTGTTTGTTGTTGGAGTCTAGAGAGAATGTCTTTGAATCACTAATTCTCCGACCTCTTTAATGAAGGAGTCCCTCCATATTTACAGAGAATAATATCTTGTAGTTGGGCCTTTGACTTATTAGTCTTCTTGGCCCGTTGACCGGGCCTGCAGCTAAAGTTGACTTGGTAGTCTATTTGAGTTGGTAAATTTGACGGTTGACTTGAGAGTCAATTTGCCGACTTTTAATTTGTACTGTTGACTTGCTAGTCACTTGAGTCCAATAAATTTAATTAATTAATCAGGCTAACCCAAATTAATTAAATTAAATTAATGGTTTTGGCACATTGTTCATTTTTATTATTTATATTTTTAGTGCCTACAAATTGCCCCCTCGAGACAAGGTCGAGTACAACGTCAAGTGTTTGTGTACGACCGTCGTCTCGACACATTTTTTTTATTTTTTATTTTTTTTGTTCAGCTACATACTTGTCTTGACGGATTGTCAATTTGGCTCATGGTCGAATCATACGCACATTGTTAACCTAGCTCAGGACTGATCTGGCAGCATAATCAATTTAAATGTTGTCAATTTGGTTCTCCCAAATTTTCATTTTTCATGATCACTGTGACCCACCATTCTTTAATTTGGCTGCGTAAAGATTGATTGTATTCCTCAATCAAAATTGATAATTTACTTGCTATATTGTCTTATTTGTCAATAAAGAACTTGTTATTCACTTGCCAAATAATCAATACAATGCACATGCTGGGACGATTTCACCGTTCAATATTTGGAAATTAGGCTAAACTTTGCCTAATTTTATTGTAAAAAATCTCATTGCAATCAACCTCCTCCCATTTTCGTTATCTCCACCCTTGGGCAAGATATTCACCTTGAGGAGTAAGTTAATGGGAATATAGATATACATGCTACTGTTGATGACAATTACAGTCATCTCTCAAATTGCTTGATCCTGTCGTGACTCTACTTCCCCATCGGTCAGTCCTCCTCTTTTTATTTTAATTCTATCCAATAGTAGTTTTCTTTTTTTTTTCAAAGGTTTATTTGAAGAGGTCAGACTCTTTTCAACATGGGTCTCAACTTTTTCTTCTTCTTCTTGCTATACAGGTATATAAATTGTCTCTTTTGCAGGCAAGATCAACATACTCAATCTGGTGGAGCTTCCATCCTTCAGACCTGTTTGTGCCTTCTCTTTACTCTTGCCCCACTTAGCCTCCCCTTTTTTGTTTACATGCTTTCATCAATTTGGGAAGACAATCTTGTATGCTTGACTAGATGGTAATATTAAATTTCTTCAATCTCCCTCCCACTTGACCGAAAGAATCCATTTCTGATGAAACTATTTCATTTTTTTTTTTTGATTTCTCATAAACGAACCACAAAATTGTACCAAACGAAAGCATTGATCTTTGCCCTCTTTTCTTTGTTGGTGCTGTGAATATAATACTGGAGTAACACTTTTTTTTTAGAGTGTCATGCGAAGTATAATAAAAGCGAGGGAAAATTTTGATGGGTGGAAATTTAGCGGGATTTTATTGTTGCAATCAAAACAATTGAGTGGTACTGTAGTAGGTCATAACTCATGAAGAGGAGTTAGGGGCTAGAAAGAGAAAAAATATCAAATGCTCAGTATAAATTTTGAATGATTTGCCCCATCTGAAACCTGGCCATTGGAAAGGAAGGGGAGAGAGAAAGGTTGAAGCAGGAACCAAGACTTTCTATCAGTAAAAATAGAACCCCATCAATCTCTCTTCTTAAATAATATAATGTGGGAGAGAATCAATTAATTAAAACAAAGAAGGAATAAAAGTTGTATTTGCTCCTTGTGCTTGCTCTCCACGTAAAGAAATGCCCCTTTTGATTATTATTATTATTATTAAGCACTGAAATAGTCTGACCTCTTTTTTGGCCATTTGTGTGTATTCTGCACGTGAAGTTTGTCAAAAGGGATCATTTATTTATTTATTTATTTTTGGTGGACCCCACTTGGTTAACAAAAGAAATAGTTATCTTGTCCCATCTCTATGCATTTTTTTTAGGGAAATTGGATTCTAATAATACGAACTTTTGACCATATAAGACTTAATAATACGAACTTTCGATTAAGTGATGAATAATACGAACTTTGACCCCCTGTTGCCCCCAATAACACGCCACCGAGTTAAGATTAACTTGACTCGACGGTGGTCTGACGTGGCGGCGGAGGCACGTGCCTTGTTGTTTTGACTTGGACACGTCATTCACATTGACTTAAAATAATAATACGAACTTTTACCTATGTTGCTCTAAATAAAACGAACTTTTTTTTTGTCTCTAAAAATCATAGATCCCATTTTTACTTCTTCTATCTTCTTCAATCCTCCCCCTCTCTCTCCTCCTTCATCGAATCAAACCCAGAAAAAAATGGGATCTGGGTTTTCTGACATTCTTCCACTTCTTTGGAACAATCCCAACAACCCTATTGATTGCAGCACTTACATTCTCAATAATCCCCTCCTTCCCCATCGATTTCGCTACTTTCACAACACTAAAAATACCCGCCTTCAAATTCAACATTGCCAAACCCAAAACCACCTCAATCTGCTCCTTCCAATCACTCCTACCCAACTCAATCCCAATGGGTTCCTTCCTCTTTTTGTAAAAGTGCCTCCCAATAAGCTTCGGAAGCACCAGGATCATACTCTTGTCTGCTAAAACGACGTCGTATGAGTCGCAGAGCTTCTTCTTGGCTTCAAATGACTCGAAATCCTTTCTGAATTTGGAGAGTTTGATGACATTGGAAATGGGTAGGAGTTCGGATTCGATTTTTTGCTTGGAGGAGAGAGAGGTGGTCTTTGACGAGGAGGCAGATGCGAAAGGAGGGGGTGTAAGGGGAGATTAGAGGGTTTGGGTGGGGGATTATTTTCTTGGTTTCTCGGGTTTTAGGATTTGGAGGAAAGAGGAGGAATTGGGGGAATTGTGGAGAAGAATTGGAGAGGGGTGGATGTTAGGGATGATGATGAAACGTCGTCTTGAATCATTGGGTTTGGATGGTGAGTATTGGTTAATAGTTTTCTGGGTTTTGGAATTCGACTGAAACCCAGTAATAAGAGCAAGAAATTGATGATGATAATATTTGAGAGCAACATGGGATCTGGGTTTTCTGGGTCGAGTAATACCTAGTAAAAGAGCCGAAGAAATTAATGAAGACGATGTTTGAGAGCAACATGGGATCAGGGTTTTCTGGGTTTGATTCCGATGGAGGAGGAGAGAGAAGGGGAGGATTGAAGAAGATGAAGAAGTAAAAATGGGATCTGAGATTTCTAGAGAGAAAAAAAGTTCGTATTATTCAGAGCAACATAAGTAAAAGTTCGTATTGTTTTTTAAGTCAACGTGGATGACGTGGCAAAGTCAAAACAACAAGGCGCGTGCCTCCGCCGCCACGTCAGACCACCGCCGAGTCAAGTTAATCTTAACTCGGTGGTGTGTTATTGGGGGCAACAAGGGTCAAAGTTTGTATTATTCATCACTGAATCGAAAGTTCGTATTATTAAGTTTTATATGGCCAAAAGTTCGTATTATTAGAATCCAATTTCCCTTTTTTTTTTTGAAAACCGAATACCGCCAAAGATAAGGATAACAGACTCTGCTATCCTTGTTGAGGTAAGGAGTCGGAAAAAAAAAATTAGACCCCGGAACTGCCAAAGACATGGATTCTGAGCTCCGCTTTTGCGTAGAGGAGTTTGTCCTTGTTGAGGTAAGAAGTCGGGAAAAAAAATTTTTAAGACCCCGGCACTGCCAAAAACAAGGATTCCGAGCTCCGCCTTTGCGTAGAGGAGCTTGTCCTTGTTGAGGTAAGGAGTCGGGGAAAATTTTTAAGACTCCGGTATTGCCAAAGACAAGGATTCCGAGCTCCGCTTTTGCGTAGAGGAGTTTATCCTTGTTGAGGTAAGGAGTCGAAAAAAAATTTTAAGACCCCGACACTGCCAAAGACAAGGATTCCGAGCTCCGCTTTTGCGTAGAGGAGCTTATCCTTGTTGAGGTAAGGAGTCGGAAAAAAAAAATTAGACCCTGGCACTGCAAAAGACAAGGATAACGGGCTCTGCTTTTGCGCGGAATAGTTTGTCCTTGTTGAGGTAAGGAGTCAGGAAAATTTTTTTATGACCCCGGCACTGCCAAAGACAAGGATTTCGAGCTCCGCTTTTGCGTAGAGGAGCTTGTTCTTGTTGAGGTAAGGAGTCGGGAAAAATTTTTAAGACCCCGGCACTGCCAAAGACAAGGATTCCGAGCTCGGCTTTTGCCAAAGACAAGAACAGCAGGCTCCGCTTTAGATTATCTTGGTTGACATGTTGCACCCTCCATTTCAGGATGACATTCGCATGCATGACCATTTATTTATTTATTTCATTTTTTTAAGGACTTTTCATCCAAGTACATTTTGTCATGTTGTAGGAACCATGGTTTACTTTAAGGAACATCGCACGCGAGACACCGTCTATCTTTCAATCGTAGACAAAAGGGAAACAGAGGCAAGACTTGGCACCCTCATTCCTGTCTGTTCATCCTTACTTCGTCCAAGGGTGGAGAAAATTCCTCTTGCTCCTGTGCCTTGTCTTACATCACCTCTGGAAGTCAAACTTCCCAATGAAGCTCCTGATGGCTCAACAGCCTATGCTCTTCATAGCGCCAGCCATGATGAACAATGTGATGTCAACGTCAAATTCCCTCTACTTAGACGCAAGATTCTTTCCGGCGAATCACAATGGGGAACCCATCTAAGAGTCTTCGGCGAGTTCTCTTTCATATCCAAGTATTGGGAATGGACAGAACACATCCTTTCCTTTTTCGAGTCCCAGCTGAAACGTTGCTCAATTTTTGACGCGGTGTACGCTTCATTGTACACTTATGAACGCGAGTCAAATATTTTTAGCGCCTTTTGTGAAGCTTGGTGCCCTGAGACCAATACTTTACACACCATGTTGGGGGAGATGTCCATTTCATTATGGGACTTGTACAAACTCGGCGGCCTCCCTATCTTCGGAGCAATTTACGACGAAGCAGTGCCCGGCCCATCCGTCTTATTTGGGAAAAACAAGCATAAGGAGAGGTTGATTCCATCCTCCTGCCAATATTTGTTTATTGCATATAGTCTATTGAAGAACGGAAAAGATGAGGGCGTGACCTTTGAACATTGGATCAATTTTTGGTGCAAGAAACCCAAGCGTTATGACCCTGTGCCAAAACGAAGAGCTCCAAGTATGACACGTATCACCGGCCCTGCCAAGATTCATAACCCCACTGGTCACATCCAACCTGAGATTTTAGAATGGACTCCAGAATTAGAAGTTTTAGACACTCTCAAGATCTCGGAGCATAGGAGAAGGGTCACCTATCTATCAGCGTTCATATCTTGTTGGTTGTGCGTCTTCGTGCTTCCCGAGGACAAACACAAATTTATTCGTCCAGGGACATTTGAAGTGGCGACCAAGATGGCGGCTGGACAAACCTTTAGCCTTGCCGTCCCTGTGCTAGCGAGCATATATTGAGGATCGAACGACATTTCCAAGGCAGCCAAACCTTCACAATCCAAGTCATATTTCCCAACCCACTACTTACAGAGTTGGATCGCTAGTTACTTCAAAACACATTTTGGGTTTGAACAGTCCCCACCTGGACCTTCCATGGTAGAACACTCGGGGTATGGTGGAGCAAAGTACATTGAAGACGCCCGCGAGCTCCTACATGAGGGCATGTCTGCGGATCTAGGTTGCACAATGCTCAATAAAAACATGAATGAGACTTTTGAGGATGACAGGGGTTTGGACCCAGAGAGGTTTGGTTATGTCATCGCTCTCCGTTCGGACTTCTTGCCTCTCCGACGTGGTCGATAAATTTACATCGAGCCTTATAATCCCCACCGTTTCGCCAGACAGTTTGGGTTGTATCAAGAAGTTCCTGGTGTGCTTAAACGCGATCCTCGCACTTGCGCAGTATCATTCACTGACGCCCTGAGTTATTGGAATGCGTTGATGTCTAGAGGATCCCACCCGTCGATCACTTTACCCAGTCGCTCTTTACACCTTCGTGATTTTTTCACAAAGGAATACAGCGACTGGTGGCACAAGGTGACGGTGCGTGACCTTAGGACCAACATCGATCACCTCCAACCCAAGAAAAATAAGGTGAATGTCGCCCATATAGATCCTGAAGTAGAGCGAGCCGGTGAGCTCATGGATGCTAACCCTGACATCCAAGACGAGAGCGTAGCGAACGATGATGATAGTGACCCAGACTTTGAGTAGAACTTTAAACGTCGAGGGTACAAGAAACGCAAGGTCAACACTGTGCAACCCCCGAGGTCGTCTCTTAATGGAGACTTTTTTTATGACGTGCAAAGTTTTTCAAGCGCAGGAAATCTCGACAAAGTAATCATGCTCTTTTTTTATATATTTTTTATTTTTCATTTTTTATTTTTTTGCCCATCTTCATAGTTTCATGCCTAATCCTTTTTTTTTAACAGATTGGCACTTTTGACTTAGTTGGCCATCCTACTGTTGTAGTAGACGAACAATTGCTTGAGGTTGTTAATGTTGCCCCCAGTTTGCCTGCCTCGAATGCTAGTTCTCGTCCTGGCAAGGATATTGAGACAGTGAGGAGGGCAGCGTCATCGTCCGCAGCTGATCCACCCGTGGACGATGGTGAGACTTTGCCTAATTCTTCTACATGTAGTGAGCGCTCGGCCGAGGGGCCAACTTCTCTTGTGTTAGCGGCGAAGAAGATAGCTCCTGGTGCGGGGAAGGTCGTGACTAGTGGGGCCAACGATCGAGCTCTCACTGCCACACCTGCCATGTCTGTTGTTTCCCTTCGACCAGGGCCTCATTCCCAGAATGTCTTCATGGAGGGCATAAGAGCCATGGGAGCTCAATTGCTTACTAATCTTAAAAACGCAGCACTTGAAGATGTCCCTAAGATGTATGAAGGAGCTCCGGTTGTATATCAAGCTATTAAGGTGCTCAAAGGTGATCCCGGTCCTTTAAAGAAGAAGGCGGATGGTTATGTGAGCAATGTGACCGCCTTCTTAGCCTTACAGTGAGCAGTTTCCACTCGGCGTCATCCCGACGATTTTAACAGGGAAAGATCTGCTTGTGTTGCACAAGTTGAGCATGCGCAGTCCGACCTCCGTAAAGCAAAGGGAGAGATTGATTCTTTGAGGGAGGAGCTTAGTGATGCCACTAGCCAAGCCACCGACCTAGAAGAGCAATTTCTTCTTGCTTGTGAGAAGGTAAAACGAGTTCGTGAAGATCTTGAAGCCAAGTCAGCCTTTGTGACTACTATCGAAGTACAGGTTGCTGAGAGGGAACGAACCCTTGCGGAACTTGATGTTGTGCCTGTCTTATCACAAGAGGAAGTCGACGAACTAGCAATACACGAGCGAACCGTGATAGAGCAACGCTCTTTGCTCAAGCCCGATGATTGGATGCTTGATGACTGAGTGGGCTATGTCTGATTGAGCAACATTGTTGATTGTTTAGTTCTTCTGCACTTTGTATTAACAACTTTTGCATGTTATTCATTCAATAATAAGATTGCCTTTACTTTTCTTTTGGCTTGTCATCTCTTTATCGATTTAACTGTGCTTAATCATTATGTCCATCAAGTTGTACGAAAACTATAACAATCAAATTGAGTCATAATGTATCTCAACAAACAAACAATTGTTCATATATTTATTTAGCCGTTCACAGTTTATACTCTTGCGGGCCAGGAGTATCACATTTTTTTGTTTTGGCCGTACACAGTTTATACTCTTGCGGGCCAGGAGTATTACAATGATGAAAAGCAACTGAACTAAAAAGAAGATTTTTTTTTTAGTGAATAGTTTATGCTCTTATTCGTGAGCTACGACAATGAAAAGAAAGAGAATTTTTTTTTTTTTTGGTGAGTAGTTTAGGCTCTTGCTCAGGAGCTAGGGCTTTAAGAACTTGGCATTAATTGGCCCCACCAAAACTCCTTCGTCGTTCACTATCTTGTATGCGTCGTTTGTGTAAACTTCACGAACAACATATGGACCGTCCCAGTTGGATACGAACTTACTCTTACTTTTGTGTGTCATGATGATTGGTCTTCGCACCGCCATTACCAAGTCTCCCACTTGAAATGATCGTGGCTTAACCTTTTTGTTAAATGCGCGAGACAGACGTGCCTGGTAGCACTCTAACTTCTGTTGCGCCAACAATCTCTTCTCATCCAAAGCCTCTAACTCATCCAGTCGGAGTCTATGGTTTTCGTCCTCAGTTAACCCTTCTTGTACAGCGAGGCGCAAGGAAGGTATTTCAATTTCTAAGGGTAGGACGGCTTCTACTCTATATACCAAGGCATAGGGCGTCGATTGAGTGGGTGTCTTGTAGGTAGTGTGGTAAGCCCACAAAGCTTCTCCAAGTTTTTCATGCCAATCCCTCTTGGACTTTGTCACAACCTTTTTCAACAGCTTGCATAATGTCTTGTTGAATGCTTCCGCCAAACCATTTGCAGGCGCATTGTACATCGAGGATTTGTGCTAAGTAAATTTAAACTTTTCACATAGATCGGTCATCAGCTTGTTATAGAACGACTTTCCGTTATCAGTGATGACATATCGGGGCACGCCATACCGATAGATGATATATGTCCGAATGAAGTCAACCACGTTCTCTTTTTTCACCTCCTTTAGTGCAATTGTTTCTACCAACTTAGAGAAATAGTCAGTAGCGGCTAGGATGTACAAGTGTCCTGCGGAAGACTTTGGAGTCAAGGGTCCTACGACGTCAAGTCCCCATGCTTCAAAGGGCCAAGACGTGACTGTAGGGTGAAACGGTTCTGGAGGTTGGTGCATTAAGTTTGCATGAAGCTGACATGCCTCACACCTCTTTGCGTGATCAATGCAGTCTTGCACCATGGTTGGCCAGTAGTAGCCCATCCTTTTGACTCGGTCATGTAGCTTGGGTCCTGACTGGTGCGCGCCGCACACACCCGAGTGTGCTTCCTTCATGACTTGGTTCGCTTCTTCTTCGTCTAGACATCGTAGCCAAAGGCCAAGAAATGAGCGTCGATATAACGTCCCTTTGTAATAAAGAAAACGTGATGCTCTTCTTTGGATCCCAGTCCTATGCCTCGCATCATTCGGTAGCTTCCCATGCTCTAAGTAGTCAATCAATGGTTGGCGCCAATCTTCTTTTTCTACTTCAAACACAGAAACTGCAATTATCTCTTCCACAAGCTCCCTTTCTGATGGTGTGACCACCCATTTGCCGCATACTGGAATTGTGACACCTTCCTCTGCCCCTAGTGCCAAAGTGGTTGCAAGACCTGCGAGCGCGTCAGCCATCTTGTTAGCACTCCTAGGGATGTGTTGCAACTCCACTGAGTTTAACTTATTTAGGATTTGTAAAGCATACTTGTGGTATGGGATCAAATCCTCCTTCTTGACCTCATACTCATTGAGAAGTTGGCTGATAACCAACTTGGAGACGCCATACACGTCAAGATTCTTGACTCCCACCTCTATGGCCATTTGAAGTCCTAGTATGAGTTCTTGGTATTCGGCCATATTGTTGGAGCATAATTGGGTAAGAACAAATGAGTATGGAAGAATATGTCTCTCGGGGGAGACAAGAACCACTCCTGCTCGGCCAAAGACCATCATTTCGTGCACAAGTGAAATACATTTCCCATGGCGGCATCATGCCTACAAAGAAAAATTCCTCCCCAGGTAGTTCATCATCCAGCTCCCAATCATCGGGAATCGGGTAAGCAGCTAGAAAGTCTGCCAGCGCTTGTCCCTTGACGGCCTTCTATGGTACATACACAATATCATATTGTTCTAAAATGACGGCCCAGTTTGCTAGTCGTCCACTAAGTACTGACCTTGACAGAATGTACTTGATTGGGTCAGCCTTGGATATCACTCGAACCGTATGTGCTTGCATATAGTGCCTTAACTTTTGCACAGCAAACATGAGGGTCATGCACATCTTTTCAATTGGGGAGTAGCTCAACTCAGCCCCAACCGAGGTCCAACTCAAGTAGTAGAGAGCCCTTTCCTTTCCATCTTCATTCTCTTAAGCACACAATGTACCCAACGACTTTTCCTGCGCAGCAATGTATAAGATTAGAGATTTGCCCGGAATCGGTGCTCCTAAAACGGGCGAACTTGACAAATATTTCTTGATACTTTCGAAGGCATTTTGACAAGATTCATCCCATTCAAATGGTGTGCCCTTCTTCATCAAGTGACTGAATGGATGACAACGACCCGCCAGGTTGGATATGAACCGCGTGATATATGCCAACCTACCTTGTAGACGACGCAACTCCTTAAGATTCTTAGGCTCGGGCATTTCTTGGATGGCTTTGACTTTAGCCTGATCAATCTCGATGCCCTTGTGTCACACGACAAAGCCCAAGAATTTTCCAGAAGTAACGCTGAACGCGCACTTCAATGGGTGGTTCATTTTCAGTTGGCACTGTCGAAGCCTCTCGAAAATTCCACGAAGATCATTCAAGTGGTCGTTCCTTCTTCTTGATTTAACCACTAAATCATCAACATAGCACTCGACTGTTTTATGCAACATGTCATCAAAGATGCGTTGCATCGCCCTTTGATATGTTGCTCCAGCATTCTTCAATCCAAAGGACATTACTTTGTAACAAAATATCCCTTTTGGTGTGCGAAAAGCAGTGGCTTCTTAGTCTTCGGGCGCCATGTGAATTTGGTTGTACCCTACCGTACAATCCAGGAAGGATAAGGCCTCATGTCCGGTGGTAGAATCAATCATGAGCTCAGTGACGGGCAATGGGAAGTCATCTTTCGGGCATGCCTCATTTAGGTCCCGAAAATCCACACAAACACGAAGTTGACCATTCTTCTTTCTCACTGGGAAAATGTTGGCGATCCTTGTAGGATACTGCACCTCCCGAATAAATCCAGCCTTGATGAGCTTGTTCACCTCCTTTTCAATTTCTGGCACTAACTCTGGACGAAAGCGTCGTTGAGGTTGTTTCTTAGGAGATACTCCTCTCTTGATGGACAAGCGATGAACGCCCACTTTCGGGTCCAACCTAGGCATTTCTTGATAACTCCATGCGAATACATCCTTGTACTCAGATAAGAGTTCAAAGTACGCCTCTTCCTCTTTGGGCGAGAGTAAAGAGCTGACATATATGGACCTTGGGTTCTCCATGGTTCTGAGATTCAACTCCTTTAGCTCGTCCACTGTAGCTTGCCCCCCGTCTTCCAAGTTTTGCGGAGTTTCTGTAAGCTCTATCTCTGCGTCTAAGTCATCGCGTTCATGGACCGAGACATGGTTTGAAGAAACCTGCTCTTCTTGCTCATCACCCTTGTTTGCACCCCCTTGGGTGACGTGACCTGTGAGTACCACTGTGCATCTCTTCACTCTCAGCGAACCATTAGTCTTTACATCCAATGTAGATATGCACTTCATGCGGGAAGGGATAGTACTTTGGATCTCATTTATCTCACCTAAGCGACTGAAAACAGGGCCTTTTTCTTTCTGCTTAGGCAAAGACGATGTCGCCTCATTTATCTTGACCATAGAGAAAACTGAAGGTTTGGACTTCACAATTGCCTCTAACCTTTGTGAGGCAAAGGGCTTCGGAGTCTCTCGTACTCCTATCCTAGCGAACACAGAAGGACGCTCCATGTGGGCGGATGGTTGGAGTCTATCAAAAACAGACCGTCTCGGGCTACTCTTAGGCTCATCCTCGTCACTTTGGGTGCTCTCTTCTGCTGTAATGTATTGCGCATCCGCTTGTTAGCTTTTGCGCCTTCCTGAGATTCGGATAGGCTTTGGTGGTGTATAACCAAGTCCCACCTTGGACACCATCATTTCACCGCACTATTCATGTATCTTCTTTTGTGTCTCATTGACACCATAGGGCTTGGCTTAAACCACTTTGCCTAAAGCGTCTGGCTTGCCGAAGTCATAACCTGGCCTTTTCATTAATCTATAAGCATTTGGATCAAACCCTTCATTTGTGCACACTTTGGGTAGGTCGCCTTCCTCTCGGGGTAATCTCTCGGAAGAATGAACAAAACCCTCCATAGGAGCCTTGGTGACTCTGTGCCTTCCTGCTTTATGGACGGGAAGGTCACCTTTCTCTTCGAGGATGCGTCGGTCGCCCCCCTCGGGTTTAATTTCATCCTTGATCACTGTTCTGTTGTAATTTTTGTGGTTTTATAAGTTAAGGTTGTCGGTCTCAGGGATGGGTATGAGGCTTGATTAAGGTAATCGGTTTGTGTAAAGGTTTTTTCTCAAGTGCGGAAAGCGATAAATTATGTAAATAAAGCATTAAACTAATCTAGACATGATAATAATAAAGAAAGCAATTAAAGGAAAGCAATAAAGAAAGCACTTAAGGATGAAAGTAATTAAAAGGCATGAATGAAGACAATGAATGAACAACGAAATTGGGAACAAGAAATTATACCTTTGATGAGTAATCTTTAATAAACCTTCAATCTACACTTTAATTTCCTCCGAACAAACAAGAAATTGTGGTTTGGATTACCAAGAATCCCCCAAATTCTCACTAGTAAGTAGAATTGGAGTTCCTTGACCCTCCTCCCCACTAAAAGTGGATTTGACGTGGCTAACCCTAGAAAGTTTTGAAATCAAATCAATGGAGTAGATATAGAGAGAGAGAGAAAGAGAGAGAGAGAGAGAGAGAGAGAGAGAGAGAGAGAGAGAGAGAGAGCTTGTAAAACACTTCAAGGAAGACAAGAGAAAGCTTAAAAGATATTGAGAATTGAAATTGCAAGAAAACTTTAAAGAACAATGAAGAACAATTGAAAACTTGAAGAACAATTAAAGAGAGATTAAAGCAAATAAGGGAAAGCAATAAATCTAATTCTACTCCTAAACTACCTAGGCTAATTGATTAAACTTAGATTAATACAAGTGGGTATTTAAAGAAGAAGGAGAAATACAACCCAAAACCCTAGAAATAAATCGTAGCACGCGCGTCAGATTTTCCGCAGACAGAGTGGCTCGGGCGAGCCATGGGTGTGGCTCGGGCGAGCAGGCCTACTGTCCGACTTCATCCATCATTGCTTATGAGCGTGGCGGGCGCTACAGGAACCAACTCGAGTGAGCCATGGGCTGCTCGGTCGGCGAGCGCACGTCGCGGCAAGTCACGCGATCGAATATGGGCGGCAGCGGTAGCTCGGGCGAGCAGATTGCTCGGGCGAGCCAAGCTTCTGTCCGCCGGCTTTTTCTCCTTCCAGTACCAGGGTGAGACAGTGGCATGGCTTGGTCGAGTCAGGTTCCTTGCTCGGGTGAGTCGAGCTTCTGTCCTCTCTCCCCTGTTTTCTGCGCCATAGCTTGACATGAAGTATCCAGGTCGGGTTTTGCCTCGGTTCTTGACTTGGGTCTCGGGTTGACTTGGATTGTCTCGGGAAGTCGCTCGGGATTCCCTAAAAACCTTCAATTAAACCCAAACTTGTTCTAACTCCTTATTTTCCTACAAAACACCAAATCATTGTATCTAATATATAAATAGGGGTTAAAACAAGCAAATATACCCTATAAAAGAGAAGAAATTGGGCACGGAACGAGACCGAACAATCACGCCCTCGGGGTTTGCGCATTCACTAAACGGTGATTCCCCCTCTTTTCGTCGAGATTTGGGGATGTACCTAAGGACTGGTAAAATTGGTTTAGATGTCCCTGTTGTCTTTGCGACTACAAGTGGAGCGTTCTCTGGCTCAATTACCCCTTTACTATGTGGCTTCTTCTCAGTGTCCGTATCAATACATCCACTAGACGACACAAAAGTATCTTTCACCCTCTCTTTGCCGGTCGAGGACGTGGTGTTTGGCATTGTCTCCTTGGGTGTTGTGCCTTCTTCGAAGAACTTTGCGTCTGCATAGTGTGATTCGGCTTGAGTAAACGGCCTAGTGTCACCATTTATCTTCTTCTCCCAATCGCGGTAGTACTTAAGACATTGATGCAATGTTGATGCTACTATTCCATTTTCGTGCAACCAAGGTCGCCCGAGTAGCAACTTATAGGAGGTCTTAGAGTCTATGACATGGAAAAGTGCTGATGTCGATAAGTCTCCGATCGTTAGCTCCAAGCGAGTCATCCCCATCGCGCGCTGACCCTCTAAGTTGAAATCGTGGATCATCATTCGACTCTTGGACAACTCTTCGACAGTAATGCCCAAGTCATTCATGGTATACTTAGGCATAATGTTGACTGATGAACCTCCATCTACCAGCATACGCTTGACCTTTTGCTCCCTAATGTATCCACTAACGAACAACGGACGATTGTGTGGGTTGGACCCGAGCAACAAGTCATCATCAGAAAATGTAACTGCCGTGTTACACATGGTGCATTGAGCTAAACCCTTGTCAAGTTCGTCGCAACATTGCACTTTGTCAGTATATAACTTTGCATGTTGTAGAGCAACAACCATTTGCTCGCGCATCTCTTTAGGTAGATGAAAGACTTGTTTCCAACTCATGCGCTCTGGTAGAGCTTCTAGGAAGTTGACAACTTTATCTTCTCTTCTTTTGGTATTGCCCTCCCTAACGCTCAACCTTTCATCTTCTTCCTCATCCTCAACTTCGGAACACGAGGACATGTTGACACTGGCGGTGGTAGGGAAATCCTCTAGGAAGGCGACCGTACAATTAACTTTTGTCGCATCATCCAAGTCCAACACGATGACTCCCTCCTTAGCTAGCTGCATTATGCGCTCCTTAAGGGTGATGCATTTTTCCAGAGGGTGACTAACGACCCTATGATATGGACAATACCTCGGATCATTAACTTTTCCAACTTCTTCGGGACGTTTTGAGGGAGGTAGCTCAATAACCCCCTTCTCCAACAAATCATCCAACATCCCCGCCAAGTCTGAGTCAGGAAATGGATATTTCTTTTCTTGTAGCTCATTTAATGTAGGACGCTTTTTTCCAGTGTCTCACGCTACGAAACTCCTCTTTTCTTCCACCTTTGACTTCCCTGAAATCCGGACTGGTTCATTTGCTGAGATTGTCATGGATTCCCTAGTCGAGTTCTTGGAAGGCTTGACACTCTTCTTTAGATCACTCCTATCCCTCTTTGGATCAAAGGAGGAGGATGTGGACTTACCGCGTCGGTTGGCTATTGTGATTTCCATATCATGAGCCTTGGTTGCCAACTCTCGGAAGGTTCTCGGCTTACTCATTTGCAAGACATAGAGCAAGTCCCAATTCATACCATTGGCACACATCTCAATGGCGGAAGCCTCAGACAAGCAGTCTTTGCACTCGAGGCTGAGCGCGCGCCACCGATTGATGTAGTCAAGAACTGGTTCATCTGTCCATTGTTTAGTATTTATCAACTCAGTCATGCTGACAATCCGTTGAGTACTATAGAACCTATTCAAGAATTCTTGTTCCATCTACTCCCAACTATCAATGGATTACCAAGCTCAAAAGTCGATATACGATCAGCGGTAACGAATTGTTTCACTAGCAGATCACCATCGGTACTCGCATTGTTGCACGTCTCGATGAAGTGTGCAACATGTTGCTTCGGGTTCCCTTTTCCTTCGAATTGGACAAACTTTGCGGGTTGGTACCCACAGGGCATGCGAAGGGCATCAATCCTCTTTATGTACGGTTTGGTGTACAAATGAGTCCGCGTCGCGCCTCCCCCTAATTGAGCCTTGATCGCATTTGCCACCAAGTTCTGGATTTGCTCTACAGATAAAGAACCGGAGCCGGAGTCTTCCTTCTTCCCTTCTTCTTCATCGGAATCTTCGTGATTGGATCCCTTGTCAGAATCTTCATCTTCTGAGCTAATGACATAGTTGCTAGCAGGTCGCTTCTCTAACTTTTTTGTTAGCTTCTTAATCTGTTCATCTTGGCGCTTGATATGCTCAGTTTTCTCCTCGCTTTCTCTCTCGAGTCTACCTAGGACGGCCTTCATGGTTTTCAACTCTTCCTCATAGTTAATGGCTCCAGTGGTCATAACCAGCATAACAACGGTGTCAACAGATTCAGTGTCAGAATGTGAGAGCATGTCATTTGGAGACTTCAGCATTTCTCCGTCGCTCTCATAATCTTCAGTTTCTTCATCAAACGGTTGCGCCACAAATCCCATGTGATGGTGAAGTTCGTCCATCCACTGAGCGGATGCTTCCTTTGGAGGAACTTGAACATATTTATCTCTAAGCAGATGAGACGTGATGTGACTTGCCCCCGGCAAGTCGGCATCAGCGATATGTGACGGCGCAATCACATCAGTTTGTTTATGGGCCTCCATAGCAGCGATCTTGGCCATCCTTCTTGTGACTACTCCGTTGGACGTCATACAAGCAGTTGTCGATCCTTGGGATTTGGACGGAATAGCTTTCTTCGAAAAATGAGGGACGTTACTACTAGGAGCCATGTCTTCTTTGATTGATGAGTGATTTGTTTTTGGAGAAAGAGATGAGAGGTAGAGATGTCCCACCAAACGTGCCAAAATTTATAACCACAAATTTTCGAGTCTAAAATAAATTAAAGACAAGAAAATAATGGACAAATATAATTTTTGTATTTATATTCAAAGAATGGGTACAATCTCTATATTTTTGTTACAACGCAACAAAAAGAATGAACTCCTCTGATTCGATCTCCAAATGTTTGACTTGATGAGAGACAGGAACAACTTCAATCTTCACCGAGTCTTGTGAATTTGATCTCTAGAAGAACGACACTTTGATGTGTTCGTTGTTGGAGTCTAGAGAGAATGTCTTTGAATCGTTAATTCTCCGACCTTTTAATGAAGGAGTCCCTCCATATTTATAGAGAATAATATCTTGTAGTTGGTTCTTTGACTTGTTAGTTTTCTTGGGCCGTTGACTGGGTCTACGGCTAAAGTTGACTTGGTAGTCTATTTGAGTTGGTAAATTTGACAGTTGACTTGAGAGTCAATTTGCCGACTTTTAATTTGTACTATTGACTTGCTAGTCACCTGGGTCCAATAAATTTAATTAATTAATCGGGCTAACCAAAATTAATTAAATTAAATTAATATTATTGGTTTTGGCACATTGTTCATTTTTATTATTTATATTTTTAGTGCCTACACTAGCAAAAGAACAAAAGAGAAAGTTGTGAAAAACAACAGATCTGGAAATCGGAAGATTATAGTTTGGCCATGGTTGAATTTTCAAGCTTATTTGAAAGTCCTGCTTCCTCAACATCCAGACTCAATTTTAGTGAATTCAGGTTAGTATTGTAGTGTAGAACAATTTGCAGTTTATCTTTGTTGTGGTTCTTGATTTTTGTGCTTGTTTTTTGCTCGATTTCCTCTGTCCCTGTTTTTTCCCTGTTACTTTGTTCCAGTAAATTTTTGTGATAGTGAAGTAGCTTGTTTTCTTCCCTTTCGTTTCCTTTATTTCCCCTGTTACTGTTTCTATGTCCCTGTTTTCTCCTGTTTCTATGTCAAGTCTTCCATAATTTACTAATAGAAACTCCAATTAAGTACTCTTATTCATCGCGAACAGCGGCAAAAGACCCACTGCAAATGTAACGCCTCGACTTTTCGGAGTATTACATATAATATTCATTTTATCTCATCTTATATTAGCGAAAGCTTAAGAGCCGAGTCGCTACGTCGTGCCCCCTAAAAGGGAGACACGAGGCTCATTATCATTGACAAAATTAATTTGCAATAATAAAACAAAAGTAATAATCGATCCTAAATATTATTGAAAGAAATATGAATGTCTTATAGAGCCAATACTAATAACAATGGAAATAAAAGACAATATTAGTTGACCTAATAGTTCTAAATGTGACCTCTCTCTCTTATACTGAATCCTTTCCCGAACGCCCTGAAAATGGAAAACATAAAAGGTTAAGCCAAATGGGCCTAGTACAATATGACACTATACAGTAAAACATACACTTTGGCCAGTTCAATTCATTTTATTTCGTAAACAATAAAATAATTACTCATTAATTTCTTGAAGTGGTACCCTGAACAGTATTGGACTTTCGTCCCATTAGCATGAACATGAAATTGAACATGAACCATTAATGGGACTAAGTCTCCATACATAATCATTGGGTCATATGCGCATATTTGGGTCGATCGATAGCCCAACCGTTGATCAACATTGGTACATGTAACAATGATGGGTCCACTATTAATGTGACAAAATGCAATTAAAACATATAATTAGTGTTCCACTTGGGGTTAGAGGTATCTTGTATTTAAAACAATAAGAGTTATAGAATGGCATAGTCATCATACTGTACCTCAAAATAACGGTGGTGTTAAAGTAGATTAGTTGGACTCAGTGTTGTTAACGATAATAGCTGGATGGAGAGACAAAGTCTCGGTTCGTACCAATGCTAACGATTCCGCGTGATAATTCTATCCTAACCATTAACCAGAAGCCTGTGGTACTTCCTACGCCAAACTTGCCTTTCAACTCTGTTTGATCAGTGTAAGTGTTAGGGATGGGAAGGATAATATAAAGAATGGGGAGTTGGTGTGAGAAAATTGGTGGTAATTGGTATTTATAGGGGGTAAAAAGGCACACTCTCAAATCTCCTAATTCCCCCCAGACCAACTTGAGCCCCAAACCGAGAATTTCTTATTTTCTTTAGTGAGAGAAGCTCTCACTTCTCTCTAGGTTTTCCTAAATTTGGATATCCGAATCGCTTATTTTCTCAGGCCGTGGTGCCAGGTTCCGACGAGGTACTTTCCTCGGTAAGGTTATTCTGGTTAACGGTGCGTGGGGTTCTGGTAGAGGCGTTCTCTTGTCAATCAGAGGTTGGCGAAAGCTGGCGTGTAACTGAAGTTGGGTCTTGATGCGGTGAATGTGGAGTTAAAGGCATAGGACGTGCATGCTGCTGGTGATGAACAGGAGTTGAGAGGTTTAAGTGCTGATCGAGAGGTATAAGTGTTGATTGACGGTGTTTTGGCTGGACAGACCCGTTAGAAGCCGGAGTGGCTGGGCATCTGCAGAAGTGGCGGAGCAGTTAGTGTGTGAAGGTATCCGAGAATGGAAGCTTCAAGAATCAGTGGATTGCTGGGGCTTGAGGGCTCCTTTGGGATGGGCTTAGAACTGTGGTAAGGGGTGGGCTGGTCTGGAAGGTTGACTTAAGCTGTGAAAAGGGGCTGGGAATGGGGTAAAGCTCTGGGCTGAGTTATCTTAAGAGGGCTGGAGTGGAGGAGTTATTTGGGCTGGAGAGCCAAGAGGGTTGTGTTGTGTTGAAGTGGGCCGATCTGGGTGATTAAGGGGAGGGAGGAATGGATAGCAGGCGTGTTGAGTAGTTTAATATAGTGGTAGTTGGTTTAAGAGGAGGTTGGAGTTATTATTCTGGCTGAAGTGACGTCGTAGGAGTCTACGAGTGCAGGCGTGAGGGAAGAAGGGAGTAGGGAAATCTTTTAGGAGATACGGGGTTAAAAGAGATAGAGGTAGGTGGGGAGTAAATGGGAAATGCAGGGGGTCTTCCTCAAAGAGGTAAAATGACGGAGGAGCCCTTATATATTCCCCCCTTTCGTAGGGGGTACACAAGGGAAACTCTGAGCAAAAGGGCACTGGTGTCTCGCTATAAAAGGCAGTTCTGGGGTAAGAACTCAGAGTATCAAAATTTCTCAAGAAGGAGTAAAAGGGCTTTCAATAGATCCAGTAGCTCTTCTTATTCTTACCAAAAAAGGGGGAGGAAAATGAGTGTTGGCCAGAGTAGGAGGAATACAATCTCTTTTCCGGAGGGGCCGCGCATGGGGGCAAGAGTTGATTTAAGCTCTCCGCCGTTGATGGTGGACGTCCGACTGGATAATACCTTCATTGGGTATGTCAAGGATGGGAAGGACTGGGATGAAGGAGCCATTCAACGTTTGGTTGATATCAACTGGGTTACTAGGAGGCCGGTTAGTGTCAAGAAGGTGGGGGAGAAGCACTTCTCCTTCTGGTTCATGCACCCGGAAGATTGTTTGGATATGATGACCCAGCGCACTGTCAATTTCGACGGATCCATGTTGGTCATGTAGAAGATCCACCCATACATAAGGCCAGAAGATGTCCGATTCCGTTTTGCTAGCATCTGGGTTCAACTGGAGGGTCTCCCGTTTCGACAAAAATGGGGGAGCACGGTAATTAAGTTAGCACGTACAATTGGCACAGTCTTGGAAGTGGACATCCATGGAGTCACGGATTTTACGCTGCACAATGTTCGGGTACTTGTTCGAGTGGAATTGGCAAAGCCTCTGGTCGCGGGGGCGTATGCAAGGGATGATCATGGACACACTCAGTGGGTGAACTTTAGGTATGAAAATGTCTTTATCTTCTGTAAGAAGTGCGGGAGATTGGGGCACCATGATTTCGAATGTCTTATGCCTGAAGTAGTGGCTAGGGAGGAAGTTAAGGGTAGGATTTTAGAAGCTGTGGAGTTAGGGCATGCTGTTATTCATGGGGAGGGGTCTTTTTATACGGCAAAGGTTAGGGCTTTCCCAGTTAAGAGGGGATACCTTACTACCCGTCTTAAATTGGGACAGCGCCAACACCCGGATAGGTCTGAACCAAAATTGCACTACCCGGAATTCTTTGAGGTTGGGGAGGGGGGAGTCAATGGGTTTGGGCCTGTCATTAATGTATCGTCGGAAGAGCAAGGGGAAACAAGTAATGTGGGTAGGAGAAGGGGCAGGCAGGGAAGTCAAGGGAGGGATGAGGAGGGTGGGGGAAGAGTGGTCCGACGTAGGGGACTGGAAGGACAGTCTTCAAGAATGGGGATGGGAGGGTTAATGGGAAGAGAAAGGGGTGAGGTGCGCATGGAGGTGGATGGAGAGATAGGGGAACAGGTGGATGGGGAAAGAAGGGAAGGGCAAGGCGAAAGTGAGTCGGAACCTATGGAGGAAACAGAGCCTATGGAGGAGTCTGAAGGAGAGGAGGAGGGAGATGAGGAAGGGAATGAGGGGGGTGAAGGGGAAGTAGAGGAGAATGATGATGAGGAAAAGGATGATGACAGCTCTGGAGATGGGTGGGATGATGGGCAGGGAGGTGCAGGCGGAGGTGAAGGGGAGGCTGAGGGGGGAGAGGATGGTGCTGGGGCGAGTGGAGATGAGTCCTTCAGAGGACACCACGAAAATCAAGAACCAGGGGAGGATCAAAGCTCAGCGATTGGGAGCCCTGGTTTAGGGTATCCACAAAGAGAGATTTTCCTCAACGACTGCATGGAAGAGTTGTAGAGGAACATGCATCTACGTACCCTGAGAAGGACTGATTCTGCACTGAATGGAAGTGGGGGCCCAGGGTTTTCCCACTCACATGTGCTGCCAAGTGGGCCCTTTTCCCCTGAGGGACCACCAGAGGACCAAGGGGAGATTATACGCGAGGCCATTCGGCGGCTGAACTCGGTGGGGCCAAATACAGGTACTACACTTGAGGACAATTCTGTAATTTCACTTGATAATTTTGCCCCGTACCCATCCCCGTTATTTTCATCTATTTTTCAGTACGGGGAGGGGGTGAATTCAAATAGGAGTGAGCAGGATGTCGTTAATGGGGTAGGGCTGTTGGAGTCGAGAGCTATTGGGTCGCCAAGTCTTTTGGGCCAAGTTTTTGTCAACCCACATGTACCTCTGAATAGGATGGGAAGATGGCAGCCCTATTTAGAAGTGGGGGAAGGGGAAACCAATTCTCACCCAATTTTTAGGCAAGAGAGGGAGGGGTTTCAGTTGGGGGAATCTCTGGATAGTTTGGGGAGTTTTCAAGGGGGAAACCTTCACGAGGGGAGTGGTAGCTTGGCAGGGGAAGGTTGGTTTGAGTATACCCCAAACAGATCAGAGTCGGAAGACACCTTAACCATGGGAGGGGGCAAGAATCGGGAGTGGTGGAGGATAACTTCTCCTGGCCACCAATGCATATCCAATCTAAGAGGGAGGAGCTGTGTAGTGTTGGGCAGGGTGAAGAAACAGTGGTTGGACTAAAGAGGGTGGTAAAGTTTCGAAGGGTTGAGTCTTCAAAAGCTAGTTCACTGGATTCTCATGTGGACAGGATGGATGCGATTCCAAAGAAAAGGCAACGACAAGCAAGGAGTGATGAGGCTGGTGGAGAAGATCAAGGAGATGAAGCCACTTTGGTTTTTGCTGAGGAATTATGGCAAGCTCGACAAAAAAGGCAGAGGCGTGCCCAAATGGTGACTATTCTCTAGCTGGAGTTTGAGAAGTTTTTGAAGGTGGAAGAGCCAAATGGAGGAAGTGACTGGCTCAATTTTCTTGCTGATAGGGTGGCGGAGGCAGCCCAAAAAGTGCCTCCTTTTTCGCCATGATAGTTGCTGCTTGGAATTGCATAGGCTTAGGCCAGGCGGACCTCTCTGCAATTCCTTATGTCCACTCGGTCTCCAGCTTTATGAAGTTGGATTTAGTTTGTTTTTTTTAATCCAAAATGTCTGTGGAGTCTGCTACGAAGTATGTTAGGAAAATGGGGTTTCATTTTTTTCATGGGGTAAATGCAGTTGGGGCGGCAGGGGGCATTATTTTGGGTTGGAAGCAGGACTCTTTTTTCTCTGTCGTAGATTGTGATGAAAACTTTGTACTTGTTAAAGTTAATGGATTGGCTTCTGTTGCGTGGTATATTGTTTTTGTGTATGGATGCCCGTATATGCAGGGGAGACAGGGGGTCTGGGAGAAACTGGCCTCTGTGTTGAATTCTTTACAAGGAAGTTATGTAATGATCGGGGACTTTAATCAAGTGGAGGATCAATCTCAAAAAATAGGTGGCTCCTCTTTGATTAGAGGAGGGGCTCAATTTGGGGAGTGGAAGGAGCAAATGGGAGTTCTGGATGTTCCATTTACAGGAGCATCCTTTACTTGGACAAACAAAAGGGAGGGGGGGAATGCATCTGGGAAAGGCTGGACAGAGCCTATGCATCACAAGCTTGGCTGGAGGCTTTTCCTTGTTTGTTTGTGCACAACTTCCCTATTATTTTTTCCAGACCACTCCCTTATTGCGCTCCATGTTAAAGGTAATGAGGGAGTGAAGAGGAATTCCTTTAGACTTGACCCGTGGGTGTTCAAGCTGAAGAGCTTCTGGGAAGGGTTGCAAGGTGTGCTTCAAAACAATGGCATGGAGGGGAGTGCTTGTTATAAATGTGTCAAATGGTTTAAACAGATCAGGCAGGTGGGAAAGAAGATAATCCTTAACCTAAAACAGGAGAAGATGAAGGTGGTGAACCAAACCATGCAGGAGCTCCAGGAGGCTCAAGATCTTTTGGCAAATTTTGGTATGAATGAGTCTGCGTTGGGCCAGGCTTTGATTAAGGAGCAAAATATGGTGGACATGGTTAAAGGGGTCCATGATTTCTGGGTGCATAAAAGCAAAATAAAATGGGTCGGGCTTGGGGATCAATATACGGGTTTCTTTTTTGGCCAGTTAAGAGAAGACAGTCCTATAATAGGATCAACTGTCTGAGGCTAAGTAATGGGATGCTCACGTTTAATGAAGCCCAAATTATTGAAGTTTTTAAGCAGGAATTCTCCATGCTTTTTCAGCCCAATGGGTTTCTACCGTCTGAGAGGGCGAGGGCTATGAATCAGGTGGTTGGGGCGATCTCTAACAGATTGTTATAGGAAGACCAACAAGTTCTGCTAAAGCCCTTTGGAAGGGCAGATTTGGAAAACGTTGTCAGACAGATGAAATTGGGTAAGAGTCCGAGGCCGGATGGAATTCCGCCGGAATTTTTCAAGGATTGCTGGGAGGTGGTCGGGGACCAAGTGGTGGAGACGGTGTTGGAGGCTGTCAACAAAGGGAAATTTGTTGGAGAAATGAATAACACTAACCTGTTTCTCCTGAAGAAGAAGCCTGACGCACAAGAAGTGGGGGATTTCCGGCCCATAAGCCTGTGTAACGTCATTTACAGGATAATTGCTAAGTGTTTAGTGGGGAGGTTGCGCTTGGTTATTAGGTCTCCGGTGACGGAGACTCAATCGGCGTTTGTGCCGGGGCGATTGAAGGAAGATAATATTTTGGTGGTAAATGAAGTACTTCACTTTTTGGCGAATAAGAGATCAGGCAAGCAGTATGCAGCTCTGAAAATTGATATGAGTAAAGCTTACGATCACATAAGGTGGGATTTCCTGGAGGCTGTTTTGCGCCAAATGCAGTTCCCGGACAAGTGGGTAAGACTACTGATGAGATGCGTTACCATGGTACGTTACTTGGTTTTGGTAAATGGTGTTACCTCCCAATCTTTTGTTCCAGAGGCTGGTCTGAGACAGGGGGACCCTTTGTCCCCTTATCTATTTATTCTATGTATGGAAGCTTTATCAGCTGTTTTGACTGAGGATGTGGCAAGGGGGAGAGTGCAAGGGATATCGGTGGCTAGGGGAGCTCCCACAATCTCTCACTTATTTTTTGCAGATGATGCGTTGTTTTTTACTGCAATGGAGGCAGAATCGTGTTTAAATTTGAAGTACTCGTTAGACCTTTATGGCTGTGCCTCCGATCAAATTATCAACCTGAGGAAATCGTCTATCTGCTTCTCTAAGGGTGCGGGTCAGGAGGATAAAGAGGGCATGAAGGTCATCTTTGGCTACTCGAAAGGAGGATATTTTTCAGACGTACTTGGGAGTGCCCACTAAATTGCAAAGGAACAGAATTGATCAATTTGGTTTCATGGTGGATGAGGTCCAGAAGAGGCTGGAGTCTTGGAAGTACCGAATGCTTTCCATGGCGGGAAAGCTTGTTCTGATTAATGTTGTTTTATTAGCTTTGCACCAACACATCTTGAGTATCTTTCCAATCCCCGCAAGGATTGTTGAAAAGATTAATGGGTGTATTCTCAGATTCCTTTGGGGAAAGTCGGATGGGTCAAAATCGATCCACTGGAAGGACAAGAACACTGTGTTTCAACCAAAGGGAGCTGGAGGGATGGGGGTGCGCCATGTAGGATGCTTCAACAAAGCTCTGTTATTAAAGAAGGCTTGGCGCACCTACTCCAACCAGGATCTGCTGATCTCAAGAGTTTGGAAGGCCAAGTATGGGATGGCTTCACCGATACAAGGGGATGAGAACTTCAAGGGGATTGCAGGGTGCTCTACCGCTTGGCGAGGGTTGTCGAGGGTGGTAATGTCTATCAGAGATCGATTCGGGTGGAGTGTAGGGACAGGCACAAGGATTTCTGTTATGGACAAAAGATGGGTTCCAGGGGGAGAAAGCCCAGGTTATAAGAGGGAGGGAAGAACAGGCTCGGAGTTTAAAGGTGGTAGAGATTGTCGTACCAATGGACGGAACTCGGTTCCAATGGAATTGGGACTTGTTGCAGCAACTCTTCACCAGGGAAACAATTGATCACATTGAGCAGGTGTTCCCTCCTCAGCTAGGGGTGGAGGATATGCCGGCTTGGCTGGGAAAATCGTCAACAAGGTAGAAAGTGAAAGATGGGTATTTTGAATTTCTTCAAAAAGAAACTAAGGCAGCATATCCATCTGAAGAGGAGACTAAGCTCTGGAAAAAGATGTGGCATTCGGACTTACCTCCTAAGTGGAAGACCTTTGTTTGGAGATGTTTTGTGGATGCTCTTCTTACTAGGGTAAATCGGTGTAAAAGGAAACTCACCGCTGAAGAGTCCTGCTGGTGTAGACAGGGGGTCGAAAGCTAGATCACCTTTTTAGAGGGTGTATCATTGCTGAACATTTATGGAAAGGTGGTCAGCTAGGGATTATTCCCAACGTAAATAACTACATTAGCTGGAGGGACTGGTTACGAGGTTAGGTTATGTTCCTGGCCAAGCAAAAAAGCGATGAGATTGAGCCGCTCAGAGAATTTGTGGGGACCATGTGGACCATTTGGAAAGCCAGGAATGAGGTAAGCATTGGCAAGAAACAATGTACTCCTCAGATGTTAGTGAGCATCATGGAGCAGGTTCAGAAGGAGGTAGGGCAATGGAGGGCTGGGCATAAGGCTGGGGGAGCTCCGAAGTTGAAGGACAAGTTAGACACTGAGGTGGTCTGTCAATGGGGCGCTGACAACCTGGAGAATGAGAGTGAGGTTTTCATCATGGATGGGGCATGTAGGAGGGCTACTAAGGAGGTGGCTTGGGCGTGGGTTCTGTTGAAACAGGGGAGCTCGGTAGGCCAAGGAATTAAGTGTGGGAAAGGAGAATCGGTTTCTTTTTGTGAGCTCCTAGCCATTCTTAGTGCTTTGGAGAAGGCCACGAGACGTGGGATGAGGACGATCACTATCTGGTCTGATTCTAAGTGTGCCGTGGAGTATTTGTTAGATGTTAATAGGGCTCCGGTGGAATGCAGGGCTCTTACTCTTAATTGCAGATTTGCAATGGGAAGATTTGAAGCAGGAAGAATCCAGAAGGTTCAGAGACAGCTAGTACACCAGGCGCATAGGATGGCACGACAAGCGATCCGAAGCCTTGGTTTAGGAACCTAGTTGATAGGTGTATCCTTGTTCTCTTTCTTTGTTCTTCTTTGTTGCTGTGTTTGTGTTATGGTCTTGTTTGACAAAAAAAAAAAATCTCCTAATTCCACATCAAAACTGTTGTGTCAAGGATAGGATAGATCTATGTCAACCTCTAGAATGTGGTAGATGTGATCAATCTGCCAAGACATATGTCGGTTGGTTTAGCCTAACTCTCAAAGAAATTCTAAGGAAACTCAACCTCTAATATTTTCACGTATAATAAGCAACTAATAATGATATTATATTAATACATACAGTAATACCAACAGTAAAATAATACACTAATAATAATAATAATAATAATAATAGTCAAAAAATTACTTAGGGGTACCCTAACTTTTGGTGAAATGTTTTTCTGGTACCCCAACTTTTAAAAAGTAATTTTGGGGTACCCTAACTTTTAGAATTAGAAATAATTAGGTGAATTTCCGGCCAATGATTTGAATTTTCCGGTGAGTTTTAGACGAGAAATTGATTAAGTGTTTTTGTGGATGAAAATGCCCTTTGTTTTCGTGTACGAAAATGATTTGAATCAATTGGAGTTTCACCGGAAATTCACCTAGTAATTTCTAATCGTAAGTAAGGGTACCCCAAAATTAGTTTTGAAAAGTTAGGGTACCAAAAAAATTGTTTCTTCAAAAGTTAGAGTACCTCTAAGTAATTTTTTGAATAAAAATAGTAGTAGTAGTAGTAGTAGTAGTAGTAGTAGTAGTAGTAGTAGTAGTAGTAGTATAGTGACATTGGTATAGATTATGACTAATGGTATACTAAACGTAGGCAACTGGTAGTTAACGTACTACTATTAACTATAATAATAATAATAATAATAATAATAATAATAATAATAATAATAATAATAATAATAATAAGGGTTTGGGTATGAAGGGTCATCCGAGTCTGATGGGAAAAGTGGGTGTGCATGGTGAAAGGAAATTTAAGAGTTTTTCATTGTCCTTAGAGACCAAGGTTCCCTCTTTTTTTGCCTAGACCGCTGGGTGAGGTTTTCGGGCTAGCCACTCTTTATTCTCTCTCAAATGATTTAATGACAACTTTTCTCTAAAGTAAATTGCAGCGGTCGGGCTCGAAGAGGTTCTCTTACGTATCCAGTGTGGAATCAAATCAGTCGTAGTTCAACAGATGCAACTTTCAACGATTGATGCCTCAAGAAGGACTTTGAGATAGGTCGAAAGTTTAATGGGAAGGATAGGTGTGAAGGTTTCATAGGAAGGTTTTGGGATTTGTGCGGGTGACTTACAACTGCCTCTTATTCTTGCTTCTTTCTTCTTCCCTTTTTTTTTTTTGCTTTTTCTTTTTTTTTTGGGGATTTTTTTTTTTTGAACTACAAACCTTCAGTTTATACTTCTCCTATCAATGAATGTTACCCGCAATGTATTATTTAGCTTAGGTGGGTTTAGGGATGAGATGGTCATAAAAATGAATGACCGGGTTCGTCGTGGTGGTTAAGAAGATGGTATGAGAAAGTAATAATGTAGGTAAAGCGGCTAGGTGAAAATGAAGGTGGTGATGATGTCAATGGTAAGGGGTGGAAGTCTTCTATCATAGGCATGTCTTTTTAAGCTCCATGATATATTTGATGGTGAGATTCACTTTTAGAGATGATTGGTCTTGCTCATTTGAATTCTTCCATTTGTCTAACCTGTTGAGTGAGTGTTCAGGTTAGCTTCTCTCCTCTTAATTTTTACTCCTTTACCTCTCCTTTTGCCCAACATATAGGTGTTCATGTCGGCCTCATATTTTGTTTTTTTATTTAATTTGTCTCTCCTTTTGCCTGACTTCGCTTTGGTGATGAAGTTAGTCTCTCTTCTCTCCCTTAACCTTGGACTCGGGTTAGGACAAAAAAGACATAAAATGAAGGTATGATCGGGATGTGAGATGGAGGATATGAGCAGATGGATTTGTCAAACTTGGATGATCATACTGGGTGCATGAGCTCTTCAATTCAAATCAGGAATGCAAGCACAAGATTCTTTCCTTAGTAATTCAGAAGCAAATGAAGGGTCGGGGAAGACAAGAGTCATAATCATGAAAGGTTTCATCTTTATTGAATGCAGCTAAGACGAATACATTCAAAATATACTTGGGGTATATTCCAATTGGCTCTGAAAATGAAGATGATTGCCATGAAAAGAAAAGACGCAACATGAGGGGATCGCCCCGTTTGACTCTGTGGTAGGCCACGTTCTAATGGGTTTCTACGCTGCGATTGGCAATGATAGCTTCCCGGATTGGAGCATTTCTTCTATCTTGTCCTTGAGAGTGTTGCACTTCTCGGTGTCATGACCTCGCATTCTATGGTCTTTGCAAAATTCGCTAGGGTTCCAATGTCTCGCCTTCACTTTTGGTTCACAACGAATAGGGGGAAGTTTCAATCATTCCTCTTGTAAGGAGGTAATTGAGGATCTCGACATAGGTAGTGTCAATTGGTGTGTCGGAAATGCATCGTTGTGGTTTAACACTTGCAAGAAAAGTATTAGAAGCTCGAGTGTGTACCCCCATAGATGAAGAGCTTCCTGTCCTATTGACAAGGCCGCAAGTGCACGGGTACTATTGTAGCAATGTCAAGGTCGATCCCACAGGGACTTAGTCTAGTAACGCTGTGAACTATCCCTCTACTTAATTGCTAAGCCAATCGGGTTGATGATTTTTAATGATTTCTAACGAACTAACTAAAACTAAGGTTGACAGGAAAAGTTAAGCTTGAGGTAATTCAATGGATGAAGGCTTCTAGGGTTTTACTCACCTAACAACAGGGTCTGAAAGACAAGTTATAGCATGCGCAAGAAAGTAACTCAAACGAATCAAGAATCGATAACCTCTAAATTCTATCGCCCTTTCGATGCTAAATAGAATTATCCTCACTAACCTAATCAACAACTTTCGTCTGTCTTTCAGGCTAAACAGAATTGAAGGTCTCAAAAAGCCAGGTTATCTAACGATTCCCTAGTTTACTACTCTTTTTTCAACTTTCGTAAACATAGGTAGACAGGTTGGTAGTCAAATTTGCCTAATTCACCTTTCGGTACTTCTCAAGTTAATCTCAGAATTACAAACATCCAAGGCCTTAAGAACGTTCGTAAGCAAGAAAAACGCAACCTTCTATTGATTCAATTGAGAATTCACGCACAAACTAAACCATTTCTAATTAAACACCATAATGTTGGTTCATAAAACCCTAGAAAGAACGAAATCTACTCACAAATATTCATTGAAAACAAGAAATACGTCCTAAACATGGTAATCAATTCTAGAAACTAAGAAAGAAATAGGAGAAGAGTAAAGCAAACACTAGGATGAATTCCGTAGAGTCTCTCGATCTCTGGGCGGAAATATTTCACGAGAGTTGTGTGCTTCTTCTTGAATCTCAATTCTTCGAATTCTTCGGATTGATTCTCGATGAACCGATATGTTTTTGGTGAAGAATTACTCAAGAAGCTTTGTGTTTTCTGCCCAGAATCTGAATGAATTCCCGTTCCCTTCTTTTCCCAGCTTATTTCCGCAAAAATAACTGCCAAAGCGAGAAAATAGCTCCAACCACGGTCTATGGCTGTCACCTCGGGCAGACCGAGGTTGGCGCTGTCCGACCAATTTCTGCTCGTTTCTTGCTGAAATTTTTACCACGGTCTGATCAACAGTAGTTGATGCCCGTGGTACCCTTGGCCTTACCAAATTTGCTCCAAAAATCAACTTTTTTGCCCTGAACCTGCAAATCAATACCAAAAACACAAAGACCAAGCGTAAATATAGAAATGGGGAAGGTTTAACACATTTTTGGCCTAAATCTACCATGATTATGCTTCTAAAACACCTAGAAATAAGTGCAAATAGTGCACTTATCAAACCCCTCCATGCTAAAACTTTGCTTGTCCCCAAGCAAGTACTAGACTCAAAACTAGGAAAAAGGACTCAAAAGAAGAAAAATGCACACCTCCTCCAATATAAAGGCAATGTAAGAATACCAAAACAAGCATACACTATGAGACTCTCTAGCGAGATTAAGAATCAAATTGAAACAAAAATTGTTGTTCAAAATAGAATCACGAGTCAAGAAGTAACGCAACCAATCTATCACAACTCAAGCAGTCAAATTCCATTCACATGTTTGGCGAACTAGTTGGGATCGGTAGGACCTCACTTTAGGGTATGTGAATCACTCCCCTCGTGTGTTTGCAAAAGATATAACAGTTCGCTCAAAACCTTCAACCAATGTAAACAACCTACTATAAGCTTGACAAGACTCTCGATTCTCTACCACTATAGACAAGATGCATAAAAGTTAATCATGAGGACTTTTCAAGGGTTGTAATGGGGCTTAGGTTTAGGGTAAGGAGGGAATTCATTTGGGTAATGTGGAGCTAAGAGCCAAGGACCTAAAGAGCAACATTCCCAATACATAAAGCATAACACCTCTTACATCACACCTCGATTAAGCTTTAATATACACCCCGCATTGAAGGAAAAACAAGGGAAGAGCCAATATAAGCAAGAAAATCACCATGCTATTCACCTTATTCCTCATAACTTCTCTTTTTTTCTTCTCTTTTTTTTTTACTTCTTTTTTTGTTCAATACCTTGTTTTTTTTTTTGGTGAATAGCATAGATTCATAAAGGGCGACTCACTTCCCATTAAACCAATTTCAATCTCAAATGAAAAGAGGGGATAAATAACAATTAATAGCAATGTTTCCCTCATCAAGCAAACTAACCAACAAAGTCATCATACAAATAGACTACAAAAACTGCCCCCAACTGAACTGTTGCTCCACTTAACTTGGCTAAAAGGTGAAGAATTAAGAACAGGCCAAGGGTGCGCACGAATAGGGTAAACAACAAGACAGGAAAAAAGGTTAGTAAAGGCTAGCAAAAAGAAGTCATAATGTTGGGTGACTTTTTGGCTATGTGGCTTCAAAATGGGCCTCAATCATATTAACACAATGCACAAGTCAAATGCAATTTCAAAGAGAGTCAAATCAAGTTCTAGAGATGCAAACATGGTAAGGTCACACTCAAAAGAAAATGAGACTATAGAAATAATAGTCTTTTAGGCTCAAGAAGTCTCACGGGTTAACCTACGACAATCACTACAACTAGTTCCTTTGATGTACCAAACTCAAGAACTTCATTATCATGCACAAAAATTGATCAAGACTAGATAAATCACGAACATGACTAGCAACCTAAGTCAAACAAACAACCAAGTTTCTCCTATCATCTACATCAAGCCAAGAATCTCATGAGTACACACTTGTAATGACAAGCTAAACAAACACCTTAAAGAACTCAACATAAGAGGGTTTTCGCAATCAAAACAAAATAAAACCTAATAAAGCAATCAAATGCTTGGGTTGCCTCCCAAGAAGCGCTAGTTTGACGTCTTTAGCTAGACGAAAATCACCTCAATCTGGAGAATGCTCCACATCATAGTCAAACCCTTTTGGAACACTATCAGCATGTGTCCCCTCAACATCTCGAAGTCGAACCCACCAGCAAGGGTCGAACTGCTTTCCTTCCTCAGCAATGGAAGGCATCTTCGAATCAAACCTACAAAACTTTCTCAACCAATCCTCATTAGTAGCATAAGGCATGTCCTTGGTGATGTTAGGTTCGGGTTCAATAACTTGTACCCAATCCATCGCGTCACCAAGTACATGGCTCTCAGGAAATACATCATCGGACTCATCATTCCCAACCACATTAACACCACAACAAGAAGAAACATTATGAGGCATATGTTCACAAAATAAATCAAATTCAACCTCATGTTCCCCAAACTTAAAGCTCATCTTCCCCTTTTTCACATCTATTACGCACCCAACAGTGGCAAGGAAAGGTCTTCCCAAAATAATTTGGGTACGGGTGTCCTCAGCAATATCAAGAATCACAAAGTCCACAGGCACATAATAGTCTCCTACCTTAAGAGGAAAGTTCTCTAAAATACCCATTGGGTACTTAACAGAACGATCAGCCATTTGCAGTGACATGGCGGTAAGTCTCAGCTCACCTAAGTTCAGTCTCTTATAAAGGGAATAAGGCATCAAGCTCACACTTGAGCCCACATCACATAAAGCTCGGTCGATGTTCATGGTTCCTAAGCCACAAGAAATAGTGAAACTCCCGGGGTCATTAAGCTTTGGAGTGAGCTTATTTAGGACAACAGAGCTACACTCCTCATTCAATGCTATTGCCTCACAATCATCTATTTTTCTTTTCTTGGAGAGAATCTCCTTCAAGAATTTAGCATATAAAGGCATTTGGGACAAAGCATCAAGAAAAGGAACATTCACATTCAACTTTTTAAGCATACCAAGGAATTTCCCAAATTGAACATCGGTCTTAGACTTAGCAAGCCTAGAGGGGAATGGAATAGGGGGCACATAAACTCTAGGTGGGGGTGATGGTTGAGGGATTTCAGCACTACCCTCATTGACGGTCTCTTTCTCATGGTCTTTCTCCTCCTCACTCTCTTTCTCATCATCCTTCTCACTCAAATCTCCTCCATGCTTAGCATTTGGCATCCCGGGTCCCTTAAGCTGTGTCCCACTCCTCAAGACTATAGCATTGCAATGCTCTTTAAGGTTAGGCACGGGTGGTCCAGGAGGGGTGGTGGAAGTACCAGACTGAATCGCTATCTGGTTCTCAAGCATTTGGTTGTGGGTGGATAAAAGGTCAACCTTAGTGGCTAAAGCTTTAATCACCTCATCTTGTCTTTGTTGATGCTCAAGTTGCTTTTGTTGGGACAAGAGCATGACTTTCATCACAGCCTCTAAGTCAATATTTTGAGAGGCTTGGTAAGGTTGAGTGGAACGTCTTTGTCCTTGTGGGTGACCCATTTGGTTCCGGTAAGAAGGATTAGAATGGTCTCTCATACCGGAGTTATATGTGTTGGAGTAGGGGTCGAAGAGGGGTCTATGGGTAGGATTACCAACAAAGTTGGCTTGGTCCGGTTGCGCACTACTACCCACCCCATTAGGACAATATAGAGTCGCATGCTCAAAAGAGTAACAGGAAGCACATTGGGGAGGAGGGGAAGCATTCACATGCAAGCAGTGTATCTTTTGAGTCACAGCATCTATTTTAGCAGTTAAAACAGAAATGGCATCGACATCATACTTACCTCCCGTTCTCGAGGAACGGGGCTTGGACCATTGATGACTGTTGGACGCCATTTGCTCAATTAGAGTGTGGAGCTCATCAACCCCCTTGCTTACGATGTTCCCCCCAGCTGCTGCGAGGATCATCACCCTCGACTGATCATCCACTCCATTGTAGAAAGAATGGATGGGCACCCACAGCTCAAGACCATGTTGTGGACATCGGTGAAGTAGATCCTTAAACCGTTCCCAAGCCTCGTACAAGTTCTCATCCGGCTCTTGGGCAAAGGTGGATATCTGATTGTGGAGGCTTGTCAGCTTACTTGGCGGAAAGTATTTGTAAAGGAACGCACCCGCCATCTGATCAAAAGTGGTGATGGAGTTCACCGGAAGAGAATCTAGCCACTCCCATGCTCGATCCTCCAAGGAAAACGGAAACAACCACAGCTTGATTGCATCCAGTGAGGCCCCCTTCACCTTGAACGTATCGCACACCTGGTGGAAGATACGGAGGTGTCGATTGGGGTCCTCACTAGGGTGACTACGGAATGGCGTAGTTTTGACCAGATTGATTAAGGAGTTCTTCAGCTCAAAGTCATTGTTAGCGATGTTGAGAGAGTTGATGGCCGTGGGAGGATCTGTGACACTCGGGGCCAACCGGCCAAGTATTGTTCCAGTGTCTTCGGTCGTCCTTCTCCACCAGCCATTTTTTATTGTGGTGCAGACTTCTCTTCTTGCTTCTTGCTTCTTGCTAGCTTCCTCTATCCGCAGCCTCTTTCTCCGAGAACGGAAAGTGCGTTCAATCTCGGGATCGAACTCAAATTCCAAAGCTTTTTTTACATACACCAAGAGTACCTAGCAAAAACAAGAAATGAAACACAATCAATATCAAGAAAGGATCACAAGAAAGGGAAAGAAAAAGAAAGAAAAATTAAAAAAAAACAGCTTAGTCAATTTGAGAGTCTACGCTTAATGGCTACTAGGGACAAAGTCCCCGACAACGGCGCCAAAAACTTGACAGGGTCGCAAGCGCACGGGTACTATTGTAGCAATGTCAAGGTCGATCCCAAAGGGACTTAGTCTAGTAACGCAGTGAACTATCCCTCTACATAATTGCTAAGCCAATCGGGTTGATGATTTTTAATGATTTCTAACGAACTTACTAAAACTAAGGTTGACAGGGAAAGTTAAGCTTGAGGTAATTCAATGGATGAAGGCTTCTAGGGTTTTACTCACCTAACAACAGGGTCTGAAAGACAAGTTAAAGCATGCGCAAGAAAGTAACTCGAACGAATCAAGAATCGATAACCTCTAAATCTTATCGCCCTTTCGATGCTAAATAGAATTATCCTGACTTACCTAATCAACAACTTTCGTCTGCCTTTCAGGTTAAACAAAATTGAAGGTCTCAAAAAGTCATGTTATCTAACGATTCCCTAGTTTACTACTCCTTTTTCAACTTTCGTAAACCTAGGTAGACAGATTGGTAGTCGAATTCCCCTAATTCACCTTTCGGTACTTCTTAGGTTAATCTCAGAATTACAAACATCCAAGGCCTTAAGAACATTCGTAAGCAAGAAAAACGCAACCTTCTATTGATTCAATTGAGAATTCAAGCACAAACTAAAACATTTCTAATCAAACACCATAATGTTGGTTCATAAAACCCTAGAAAGAATGAAATCTACTCACAAATATTCATTGAAAACAAGAAATACGTCCTAAACATGGTAATCAATTCTAGAAACTAAGAAAGAAATATGAGAAGAGTAAAGCAAACACTAGGATGAATTCCGTAGAGTCTCTCGATCTCCGGACGGAAATATTTCACGAGAGTTGCGTGCTTCTTCTTGAATCTCAATTCTTCGAATTCTTCAGATTGATTCTCGATGAATTGAGATGTTTTTGGTGAAGAATTACTCAAGAAGCTCTGTCTTTTCTGCCCAGAACCTTAAGGAATCCCCGTTCCCCTTCTTTTCCCAGCTTATTTCCGCAAAAATAACTGCCAAAGCGAGAAAACAGCTCCAACCACGGTCCGTGGCTGTCACCTCGGACAGACCGAGGTTGGCGCTGTCCGGCCAATTTCTGCTTGTTTCTTGCTGAAATTTTTACCACGGTCTGATCAATAGTAGTTGATGCCCGTGGTACGCTTGGCCTTACCAAATTTGCTCCAAAAATCAACTTTTTGGCCTTACCAAATTCGATCCAGACCTTCTATGCGTGATTGCATTTGATTTATTCTGGTGAAGAGTTTGTCCAAAGAAGAACTTCCTCGTTCATCACATCTTCTTGCTTGGTCTCCTCTTGTGGCTAAGGGCGGGATTTGGTCTTCTTTCTCAGTTGAAGGAGACCTGAAAATACTTTGAGCAGTTCAGAACTTCTTCCTTGGTAAGTTGAAATGACGTGGTTGTTCGACTCTATGAACATAAGTGAGTCCCAAGCTCATATAGTGATTTGCAGACATAGGGATCTTTCTTTCTGTTTCATGCATACTTGCTATTTCATTATGATGATTGTTGCTTTCATCTTCATCAGGAAGGTTCAACTCATCGTTCATCCTGGCCAATGTATGGATGATTTCATCTATCTTCATATCATTTTCAGTAGTTACGCCTTGCATTTGCTGTGAAATTTCAGCCAAATGTTAGGTAATGGAGGGAATGAGCTCGTCGTTGCTAGGTATCCCGTTGCATGCCATTAGAGCTAATGGTGTAAAGAAAGCAACTTCGAGACTTGTTTACTCCATGTACAAGGTCGGTAGACGAATCCTTATTCTGCCTATATGGAAACCATAAACCTCGAAATTAACCCCAACATTGACCTACCCAAAGACCTAGTGATTTATATGGGACAACCTAATGCAAACAATGCCTATATGATGAATGATTTTTTTTTTGTATGGACTCGCCCACTATTGGGCTTGCATGAAGACTCCTAACTTGGAACGATGTTATGTACATGAAGAGGGGATGTGTCCATCAAGCCATCACAAAATCGAATCAACATTAAAATTCTAATGGACTCAGATTAAGTTGACGACCGGAGGGATGCCTTAGAGGTCAAACATTACTTAGGGTTGAATAAAGTCAAACTTGAATCTTAAGCTTAGTCAAACCTTTCTGACTTGGGCCTAAGAGAAACATTTTGGGCCTACCTTAATCTCGTTTGACTATTACCCAAACTAAAGTACTATTTGAGGGAGATGCAAATGTGGACCGACTTATTCTACAATGAAATGCACAATTAGCAAATAATTGGCACGTTATTTTCTTTTTTGGAAAAAAAAAAGAAAGAAATGCACATAGCATACGAATGAGGGATATGCTTAATCCATGGGTCTATGTTCATGGTTTAAGGTCGGGTTCTTAAAACTAACATACTCATGTCACTCGCGCGCCACAAATTCTATGGAGTTCATAGTAATGTGACCCGTGTGTTTCTCGCAAAATTAAGGGAAAATGTAAATTCATAATGTAAAACCCCGAAAAATGCTTTTACGTTTACCGTTAAATTACCTGACGTGCGTTTTCTTTCTGTTAAATATATATATGTTTCACGTGGAGCTTTTAGGACCGCGAGTGGGTTAATTGGAATTTTTTAGTGACTTAAAAATATCAGTTAGGAAATTTTCGGTTATCGGGTAATTTTATTGGGACCAGTTTGTAGGATCCGTTTTAGAAAAAGTGTTATTTTTAGGAGAAAATTTTTATGAGATGTGTTAAAATAAATCTAGGTTTTTTTTTCAAACTTTTCCCCCTAATTCCCCCCCCCTAGATTACCCTAATTCCCATTTGGAAATTCAAACCAGATGTTTTCACCCCCTTTTGCACGCCTTTCCCTCCTCTCTCTCTTCTCTTTATAATATGTTGGGTTTTACATGGTAATATTGAGCCTACGCTAAAGTCCCCTCCCCATCTCCATCACATCACCTCACCTTCATCTCCCTCCTCCCTCCTCCCTTCTTTCGTTTTTCGACCACCGCACCACCCGCCACCTCCCCGGCACCCCATCACCGCCGCCGCCGCAAAACCGCCCAAAAGCCCTCTGTTCTGTTCTGTTCTGTTGTGTTTTGTTTCTGCGCAGCCACCCCCACCAGCCGCCGCCTTGACGCCACCACCGTTGTACCGACGGTCATCGCAACACCGACGACGTTCCCCCCAACTACCGACAACCTCCGCCCGATGACCACCCAACTCCGGCGACCCCCGAACTTCTGTTTCAAGTCTCCGTTCTGATGTCCTGTTGGTGTTATCGCCGACGACCCTCGGAGGACCACACGAGTCGCCGCCTACTACCACCCACGACTCCGTGAAGCTCCCCCTCCAACCACCAACACCTGAGTTGTTCTCCCTCTTATAGTATAACTCTCTCTCTCTCTCTCTTTCTTCTTCTTGTGATTGTTGTTCGACTGTTAGGGTTGTAAAACGCCCCGGCCCCCTCCCGGGCCGCGGACATTATCGATAACTGCTTTAAGGATCGCTGACTGGCCCCACAAATCACCAAGAGTCTTTCCAGCGTGCTTCGTCCTCGCTCACACGCTGCCTGGGAAAACTTCCCAGGAGGTCACCCATCCTTTGACTACTCCCAGCCAAGCACGTTTAACTGAGGAGTTCCAAACGGATGCGCTACCATAAAAGAAGGTGCACCTTGGTGATATAAGTAGTCATTTCAATCCTTTTAAGCCACACTTTAACCACATATCCGGGGTGTTACAGTCACCCCCACTTAAGCGCACAATGTCCTCGTTGTGCCACAATCCAATCCAGAATATTTGCCCCGCTAGGTGACTGCCCATGGCTCTCCCGTCCACTGGCGCAGCTCAAGGTCGCAGGTCGACTCTGATACCATCTGTAACGCCCCGACCCCCTCCCGGGTCGCGGACATTATCGATAACTGCTTTGAGGATCGCTGACTGGCCCCACAAATCACCAAGAGTCTTTCCAGCATGCTTCGTCCTCGCTCACACGCTGCCTGGGAAAACTTCCCAGGAGGTCACCCATCCTTTGACTACTCCCAGCCAAGCACGTTCAACTGAGGAGTTCCCAACGGATACGCTACCATAAAAGAAGGTGCACCTTGGTGATATAAGTATTCATTTCAATCCTTTTAAGCCACACTTTAACCACATATCCGGGGTGTTACAGGTTGTGTGTGTGACTGTGTGAGTTTATACATGTTCATGCTGTGTATGAAGGTTTAGGGGCAGTAGGGGACGGGGTCATTGTGTTTGGTTGGGTCAGCAGTTCGAAGGGTGTGTGTTGGTGGATTAAAGTGTTTGTGTGTGTTCTTAAAGTATGGGTGGTGATGAAGTGATGATGAAATAGTAGTGAAGTGGTGGTGAAATGGTGGGTTGTGATATTAGGGTTGTATGAGTTTGGGTTTTGTTAGAATTTGTTAGGGTTTAATATGTTTAAGTGATGTTTAAAGTGCTTAATGTCTTTGATATTTCATGTTATTACTACTAATAAGTTCATATTATAAGTAAATATTAAGTTCGTATTATTATTATTAAGTTTCGTAATATTATTATTAAGTTCGTAAGTTATTAAGTTTCGTGTCATTGTTATTAAATTTTCATAAGTTATTGAGTTTCGTATTATTATTATTAAGTTTCATATTATTATTATGAAGTTTTTATAAGTTATTATTAAGTTTCGTATTAATATTTTTAGGTTATTATTAAAGTTCCGCATTATTATTATTGAATTTTAAGTTATTATTAAAGTTCACATTATTATTATTAAGTTCCAAGTATTATTAAGTTTTTATATTATTATCAAGTTCTTGTATTATTATTAAGTTTTCATGACATTATTAGGTTACCATATTATTATAAAGTTTCCTGTTAGTATTAGTTTCATGGTTTTCATTTTAAAGTTTCTTGCTATCATTACAACACTCATATTATTAGTTTCGTGTTATTATTTTAAGGTATAAGTTATTATTATTATTAGTTCTATCGTAAAAGTTTCATGTTATTATTATTATTAGTTTCATGAGTTTATTTTAAAGTTTCATATTATTATTATAAAGTTCATATTATTAGTTTCATGTTATTATTTTAAAGATTCATGTTAATATTTTAGAGTTCCATATTATTATTTTGAAATTCATATTATTAGTATTATTAAAGTTTCATATTTTTTAGTATGGAAGTTTCATATGTTTTAGTATCAAAGTTTCATATTTTAGTTTTCTAAAAGTCCCATGTTATTATTTTAAAAGTTTCATGATTTTCGTACTATGAGGTTCATGTTACTAGTGTTAAGTTTCATGATGTTATTAAGTTTTCCTTGTTGTTAACTCTGGCTAAATAAAGTCCTAAAATGAAGTTAAAGATGCTCTAAAGTTTTTATAAAAGTTGTCATGTTATTATGTTGTAATATGAATATTACGTTCAAAACCCTACATTAATATTATTATTTAAGTATTAGTATCGAGTTATAGTTTTAAATGTGTCGTTTCGATTTTATTATTTTACCTTTAAAAAAAAGTGTGTTGTGATGTTCGTGATAGTTATGCTCGTTACATGTATTACTAACTAATGAGAGAGTGATAAGGTTGGGGGTAGGGTATCATTCGTGCGTAATTAATTACCGTAGAGATCAAGTACTAATTGTAGAAGTTTATATTCGAATTCTAGGTACGAGCGAGACGACGCGATAGTTAGCTCCTATGTGTAAGTGTTGCAGTAAGAGAAACTGTTCAGGTAATGTTTATGCCTTAATCCCCATTGGATGCTCTTTACTTGTTTTAATGGTTTCTACAGTATTTTGGAACTTGCATCCCGACGGGGACTTTATCTGAAACTTGACTGTCTATTTTGTTGAGAATGTTGTGTTCTTTGATTTATAAAGTATGGACAGTTCTTTGGTTTTGTGTTGAAAGTGTGTTGGTTTGGAAGTGTTGGTTTTGGAAATGCTGGATTTGGAAATGTTGGTTGATACTGGAATGATCTGAGATATGAAACCTGATTAAGTAAAGGCTATGAGTAAAATGCGGGTTCAGGCACTCTCCCCAAGACCAAGTCGAATACCTGTAAGGGAGACTGTCAAGAGACCAGGTTACGCCTGGTAGTTTGGAATGAATGTTGCGATGGCCATCCGGGATGTGGTTGTGGTTAGTTATGATGATGAGAAAACATGTTTGCGATGGCCATCTGTGAGATTGATTGAGATTGGATTGATGATGAGAAAATAATGATGAAAAGTTCTGTGAATGTTTTTGGAGAGTCTATTGACTCTGAGGGGCAATACGGAAGCCCCGCTCGCTTTAAAATATGGAAACAGTAAGGTTGTCAAAGTATTTTGAAATATTTGAACTGTTACCCCTTCCCTTAAAATGTGTTGAAATGAATTATATAATTGTTTTGACTGTTAGGGGTAAACATTATTGAGGTTTCCCCCTCATGTTTGTAATGTTTTGGTTTCAGGTAAAGACTTCTGTGAGGGAAACGGGAACTAGAAGTGAGGACGTCTAGAGTTCGTTGAATAATGTGTTTAGTGGTTTAATGTCGGATTTGAAATACTCTAGTAGTTGTTTTATGTTGTTGAACTAAGTTTAACGTTTAGTTTTTAATTTTGAAGTTGTAGTAAGTGTTAATCTTTGTTTTGGCCTTGTATCTCTTCGGAGGTACGACAATAATGCCTAGTTAAAAAGTAAAAGAAAAAGTCTCTCGATGTTACCGTTATTTGGCTTTCACGTTTTTCATAATTGAATGTCCGGGGCGTTACACATAATCTCAAAAATTTCGGAGTGCTTCATGAGTGGGAAAGTAACTTGTGATCTTCTTGAAATGTGGAGTTCATTTCTTTATGAAGTCGGAAGTAAACATTGCCCGAAAGGGAAAATTGGGTTGATCTTAAACGATGCCCTTGAGTTCATCGCGATTTATCAAAGATCGTGATGTAGGCTCGTATGCTTGATACCTAACTAAATAATAAAGAATTATTTTCTCCCTTCTACTCAAATATTTAAGAAACCGATTTTTCAAGTTTTACCCTCTTAAAGGAAGTCTCTAGTGGAGTCGCCATTTGTAGGACCCCGGGAAAATTCCAAAGGTGCTCTACGCGGTGTAAGGCGAGTCAAAAGAGGTGTCTTATCTTTAAGGGATTTAATTGAATTCTTTACATATTAAAAATGTTCACATGAAATGTTTGAATTTTATTTTGAACATTAAAATTTATAATCTACTCGAAATAAGTAAGAAAACTAGAAAAATCAGAAATAATTAGCATGAAAACCGAGGCAAACAGGGAATTACCCGGGTCACTGACCCAGGCACCATGCTGGTCTGCCTGGCGCCTTGGGTTGTGACCCCGGGCCTTTCCCGGATCCCTGGGTGATGGCAGTGGGCTCGGGCCAACAACCGTGCAGACCCGCACATGGTGCTAGCTGTTGGACTGAGGCCACCGATTTTTATTTTTTAAGATTTTTGAAATTCAAATTATTTTAGGAAATAAATAAATTTTAAAATTCGAATAAAACTCAACATTTAGTGAATCAAATTTAATCAAAGTTTTATTTATTAGGAGTTGCCAATTAATTTTTAGGAGAATTAATAAACTCGTATTTTTTTTAACTCCACATAACCGCGAACCATGAGATTTGGATCCGGGGGTAAGGTTACGAATTCGAAAGTAAAAACCTTCGAATCCGCCCGTTCAAAGAACGAACTTTACTAGATCGGTTCATTAAAGAAGATGATAGAAGAAGAAAATTAATTAGATTAATTTAAATTATTTAGGTGCATGCAAATAATTAAATGCGATGAGTAAATAAGAATGTGATAAATAAATAAAAGCGATGAACAAAAAACATATGAACAAAGAACGAATTAAAGTTATTTTTTTCAAGTAATCAAGTTCAGATTAATCATAACCAACGTTAATGTCAGCATTACGATATTATGGGTGATTACAAGAAAATGATAACGAAAATGAAAATGCGAAATAAAAATGCCAGAATACATGTATGCAAATGAGAGAGGGAGAGAAGAAGAGAAATCCACCTAGTATCAATACTCCCAGGTGGTTTCGGTGTGTCGAATGAAATGAGAGGTGTGGGTATTTATAAGGTAGGTGAGTGAGAGAATTAGGTTTAGAAAATTAAAATATATAAAAAACGAAATGCTAAAAATAGCAGATGCAAGCCAAAAATAGGGAATATGCTGAAAATAGCAGTTGAACAGGTCTGCCTAGCGCTGGCTTCCGCAACACGCGACCTGAGAAGAAAGCGGGTCTATGTAAACGGGCGGCGGGCAAACCCGCTCAGCGCCCTAGATCTAGCAGCGTGCAGACCCCCAATGGTCTGTGTCTGTCACGCGCTGGGCTATCCAGCCTTCCCCTTTTGGGCCTGTCTTTATTTTGGGCTCATTTTGTGGGCTATTTTGTTGGCCATTTTGTCTCATCTTTTGCATTTCAAACATAATTTGGCATTTTACCTAAGCTAAAAAAAAAAATAATAATAGAAATACTAGAAATAAAAAAAAAAAACAATATTACAATGACACTTTTTGGGTGTCTACTATATACATTCAACAGGATAATGCTAGAACGCATCTCGGGGATAATGATCCTAACTTCCGTCGAGCGGCTAGTCAAAATGGATTTAATATCCATATCATTAATCAACCCCCTAATTCACCTGATTTGAATGTATTAGATCTTGGGTTTTTTAATGCAATTCAAGCTGCACAACATAAGAGCGTGTCTAAAAAGTTGATGATCTTGTGGATGTTGTTGTGTGGGTATTTGAAGATTATCCTTCCAAGAAATCAAATCGTACTTTTTTCACCTTGCAACTATGTATGAAAGAGATAATGCGACTTAAGGGTTCGAATGATTATGACCCTCCTCATATTAATAAAGAGAGGTCAGAACGAGAAGGTCTAATACCTAGTCAAGTAGAATGTGATCGCCTAGTAGTACAAGAAGCCTTCAGTTATCTTAATTAATTAATAGATTATTTAGTTTATGCCTATGGTGTCCGGGTTGTGGTCACCTAATAAATTTATTAATCTAGTAGTATAAGTTGACTTTATCATTTTATTTACTTATTGTTGTTGTTGTTATTATTATTATTATTATTATTATTGTTGTTGTTGTTATTTTAAAGGTGTATTCTTTCCTAACAGAGTTGAAAGATATGGTTGTTCAAGACTCATTGGATAATGCATTGGTTGTGGAGGATTCCATTGACGATGCGAATTCGATGGTGGTAGATGACTATATGGACAATCGCAAGAATATTCAAGGAGAATATCATCAAGGATTAGAACAATATAAAGAAGAAGAAGAAATTAGACATGCAATTATATCTATGTTGAAGATTTATCTTCCCAATTTTTATATTTAAGATTTTAGTAACATTTATTTATATTAGACAATGGTGCCTTTTATTTTTGGTATATATTTATATATAGAGGTTAGTACTATATGGGATAGCCAAGTCCCTTTTTTGGATGTTACGGTGTTTGACAACAAACTAGGGCGTGAATAATTTTGATTGTGATTAAAAGGAAATGAAAATGATTTGTAATTAATGCATTGAAATTTTCTAAACTAAGGGAGGGGGAAAGAAGTAATTAGAAAAGGTAAATTTGATAAATTAGTAATTAATGTGGTAGTGAAATTATAAGCTCATGACAAATAATATCGAAATGAGGGAGTATTAATTATTTAAGTTTAAAAATTGATCAAGACAAAAAAAACAACGAAACCTTTAAAATTTCACCGATTTCACCGATTAGGTTTAAATTTTGATACGAGTGGATTAGTCATAAGCTTGCTTGCATACGTATTTCTGTCTCTCCTTTTCATTTCTTTCCACAAATATAAATAAATAAATTTTATCTTCATTATAACTGAAGCTATTTCTTATTTCTGACCCACAGCAAGTTAGAAAGAGACTCTGGAAGTACACCAAAGATAGAAGCCGAAGCCTTCCCGCAGTCGTTCTTTCCAGTTTAGGGTTTTTGACTCCCAGATCGTCCAGTTTTCCGCTTTACAGTTAAGCATCTTTTGCTACTTGATTTTCATTTGATTCTATTGATGCGTAATTTTGTTTTTCCCCGTGTATTTATGAATTTGGTGTTGTTGAATACATTTGAGCTTGGTTATCTGGTGTTCGAAATTCAAATTTAGGCTATTTTTTGAGAATTCTGCTGTGATTGAACGGGCATTTGAATTTAGTTTTCGGGGAGGAATTTCATACCAAGTTGGCAGCAAGTGCTATTCCGATACTCTTTTGGAGAGATATTAGCTTCTTAGGGTACGATGTCCGGCTTGAAAGTGAAGACGTGTGGATGTGGTAAGTGCTATTAGTTTTGATATCCGGTGACTTGTTACACTAGAAGCTCCGTAATCCATGTACGAACCCTGTTTTTCTGCTGGGAGCTATTCAATAGATACTTCACTGTGGTAGGTATGGGATGTTTGACTTCTGTCTCAAAAACCAGGGACCAATTGAGGATAGTATATGCTGAATTTCATTTCTGGTGGATGTCCTACTAATTACTATGATTGGAGAGAACTGGGCATAGTGCGATTCCATCAATCTGGTGGTAAATGGTAGCAGTAACTCGATTCTCACTATTATGTTAGAGGTTTTTGAAATATTGCAATAGTCCTGCACTTAAGCAATTTGGTATATACTTCTTGTTTTTACCTGGATCTCCAGTTGTGGGATGCTACCTTGGTTATTTTTCTCTATGATATGAACTTTCTCATTGATTTTGAATGCAAAGAACATAAGCATAGTCGAACTTTTGAATGTCATTTTTGAAATTTAGTGTGCTTGATCTTTTTTTTTTTTTTTTTTCAAATCTTAATCTCTGATGAGTTAATTATTTGTATTTTGTGATGTTTGTTAGGCTGTGAGATGGTAGCATTTTTGCTTTGAGATGATCATGTTCTGGGCCACAAATTATTTGATTGAAGATTTAGATTGATTGTTTTAGCTTGAAAGGACACATAATGGGATATATTTGTGATTTTTGTGGGGAGCAAAGATCTATGGTATATTGCCGGTCAGATGCTGCTTGTTTGTGCTTGTCATGTGATAGGAATGTTCACTCTGCTAATGCCCTCTCAAAGCGCCACATGCGAACCCTTGTCTGTGAAAGATGTAATTCTGAACCGGCTTCTGTAAGGTGTAAAGATGAAGGAATTTCCCTTTGCCAGAACTGTAATTCTGTAGGGCACAATGGGTCTAATGCCACCTCGGTTCATGAGACACAAAGTATAAACTATTATTCTGGTTGCCCATCCTCAGCTGAACTTGCAAAAATCTGGTCATTCATTTCGGATATCCCTCTCCCTTCATCAAAAGATTCTACATGTCAGGAGGGACTGGGATCACTTAGTATTGCAGACAATAGTGCCAAAAACTCTGCTGATCCTGTAGCTAAAGACAACCGATCAGATGCGGGGGTTGCTACTGCACATGATGTTCAGAGTGGAAGTCATGGTTGTGTTTGGATAGGGTCTTTGTCTGTCCCTGATCTTGGTTCACATGAATGGCCTGGTAGACCGGGATGCTCAGACGCCTCCAAGGTAACTGCTGTTTTGACATTATACTGTGGATCTGTTGTGAAACATGTAGCTATAAATCTTTTTATTTTTGCTAACCACTCTGCTATCTTTTTCTTAATGCACAATAGTTTTGAATTGCTACACTTTCAACATAAAAGTTTTTGCGTAACAGTTAAGGTATGTACAAGAGGTGGAAATAGTAGTCCATTGGAAAACTGAACATTGTACACAAAACATAATTCTAATATTCTGCATGCTTGTTGCTTAATAATGAACATTCCGTAAAACATTGCTGAAGGCACCATCAAGAAGTTAAAACAACTGCTTTTACTCTATGAAAATCCCATTTAATCCAATTCTAAGATTTGATATCCCGCTCATGCTAGAATCTGCCTGATGATACTAGGACAAAAAGAACATCAAGAAATCACGTCCTATGTTTGTTCCTAAGCCAGCAGTGCCTCAGCACATGACAATTGCAGTGTACTTATTGTCTATGTTACCTGGACACGGGTGTCCGACACGAACATGGATCCAAGGGTCCGACATGGCATCCCTAAAAATTATGGACATGGGGACACAGTATCCAAGGGTCCGACACGGCAGAGGAAACACAACTCCTAAGTTGCATAATATATTTAATTATATTAAAAGTCAAATATTATTTTTTTTAAAGACATTCTTAAAAATTGTAAACCTTGGGATACTTTAATTTAAATTGATTTGGCCCATGTATAGAATATATTCAGCCCATATTTTAAAAGGCCCCAAAAAAATTACTGCTACTTTATTTTTCAAAATGTTACTCGGAGGTACCCCAATATTTTGGGAAACTATTTTTCGGTACCCCAACTTTTCAAAACTCATTTTGAGGTACCCTTAATTTTTGGGTTAGTAATCATTTGGTGCTTTTCTAGCCATCAATTTTATTAAGTGACCGAAATGCCCTTATTCTTCTTCAAGGGTATTTCTTCAAGAATAGAAGAACAAATGTATTTTGGTCACTTAATAAAATTGATGACCGGAAAAGCATTACTAATCCAAAAATTAAGGGTACCTCAAAATGAGTTTTGAAAAGTTGGGGTACCGAAAATAGTTTCCCCAAATATTGGGGTACCTCCGAGCAATTTTTTATTTATTTTTAAAATAATCAAAATAAAAAATGGAAATAATTCAAAAGTAAACCCTAGGTCCAACGTGACTGTTTACACCTCTTTCTCTCTCCTTTGTCCAAAGATGTTCACGCCTCCCTCCCGCCACCCCCTTCTCTTTCCTATGTTAAAAGATGCACTTCAGTGAGAGAAATGTGTCTGGAAAACCAAGAAGATGCACTTCCGGCGGCTGCTGGCCGGAGAAAACCCATTGGTGGGGTTGCACAGTATAGTCGACCAAAAGCCCCCAGCTACCAACCCGAATACCCTCCAATTGGTTGTCCAAAAGGCTAAAAAAAATCAGGGTTTCGTTCTTTGGCCGTGTCCCGCGATTCCGTCTAGGGTCCGCCACGAGTTCCCGTGTCCAGATCCGTGTCATGTCGTGTCAAACCTGGTACGACAGCCCTAATTGCCGACTCCAGGTAGCGTAGCTTATTGTGCAATATATTCCCACTTGTTTTCTTCTAATGAGTAAATTTCATTAGCATTTATAGTGTCATTCCAGTGATTTTGGAATATAAGACTGTTTTTGTTTGTACATTTTGTGTTTTCTGTTTAAAGAAAGCTTTGCTCTAGATAGCATTGCTAAATGTTGTACTAGGTTTCATATGCAAGATGGCAATGGGGCGGGGAATCCCCGAACCCGTCGGGGCCCCGCCCCGCTCTAGGGAAAAATCCCCGCCCCCATTGGGGATGGGGACGAGGACGGGGACAATTTTCCAAAATCCGCTCGGGGACGGGGCGGGGATGGAGACAAAATTTTCCCCATCCCCATCTCCATTTTCCCCGCCGGGGTGAATTCCCCGTCCCCATCCCCGAAAATGTTAAAATTACCAAATAACATTTATTCAAATTTAATATATATATTAATGGGAAGGGCAAATTAGTAATTTTCCAATTTATTCTCACTTGTTGATGTATTATTGTTTGATTTTGATGTATTATTACTTGAGCAAGTTAAATACGTTGTATTTTGAACATGTTAAAAACCGGGTTCGATTAAAAACCGGATTCGATTAAAATTTAGTTAAATTTAGGATACTTTTAAAAAATCCCCGTTGGATCCCCGTTGGGGATGGGGAATCCGCGGGGATGGGGATGGGGCAAGAATCATTCCCCGAAGCGGGGATGGGGACGGAGATGGGGATGAGTTTTGGGAGCGGGGATGGGGACGGGGGTATACTCCCCCATCCCCGATCCGCCCCGTTGCCATCTAATAGATGTTGTTACTCATCTTTTATCATGGATTTGTGGGAGACTGTGATGATCTTCTTCTTCTTCTTCTTCTTCTTCTTCTTCTTATGCAGGTGTTCTATCACAACACAGGAGTTTCTGGTTTTTGTGAAGATGACCCATGTGCAGACCTGGACATGGATGAAGTTGACCTAAACCTTGAGAACTATGAAGAGCTGTTTGGTTACACTCTTACACACTCTGAAAAACTGTTCAAGAATGGAGGAATTGATAGCTTGTTTAAAGGACAAGACACATCGACTGCTGATTCTAATTGCCATGCTGGACTTGTTGAGGTTTGCTTTTTCTGTCATTGGTTTTCTACAAAGTATCTTAATTAAGAGCTGAAGTGGCTCAATTATCTTGTGTTCCAAGCTTCTGGATTTTTGCATGACTGTCTGTCCTGAAAGAAGCTTCATGCTCGGTAGGATACTGCTCACTGTTGGGCAGTTTTAGCTTGTTCTTTACATACTAGCACAATACTTTTACATGTTAATTTGTGTTTATGAGTGGAAGCTGCCATATGTGACCTGGAGGGTGGAAACTGGGTATAAATTGAAGAGTGCAAGGAATAGGTTGGCCTGTGGTTGTGTGAAGTTGAAGAAAAACTATTGAGCAAAAGAAAACTTATTGGATAGGTTACAGGAACTTGAAAGTGGGGCTTCGTGATTTTTGACTCAATGCTGTGTCAAACTTTGCTTCATAATACCTCAGAAAGGTGGAGATATCTAATATGAAAAGGTGAAATAGAAGTGCTATGAGATGCTGCATTTCTGAACATCCAAACAAGGGGTTTGCATAGTGGCATTCTTATCTAAAATGCTCAATGCCTCATCCTCATAGTTACCTAAATCGGTCAATCCCCCCTTTGTTCCTTGTTCCCAGTATGAATCGGATGCCCAATTGAAGGATATTCGAGGTGGAAGTTGAGGGCTTTTGGTCGATGCGAAGCTGCGACTCCACCAGTGCGGCTTTCTCCAGCCATCATTTGCAGATTTCTGACCGCCGGCGGTAGACTGAGAGAGAGTGCGACTGCCATGGGCGAATGGAGAAGATGAAGCAGCAGCAAGAGGCTGGTTTCTTTTTTTTTTTTTTTTTTTTGAAGCGTCTAAGACTCAGCAAAAGAGAGAGAAGAGATACTGCTTGCTTGCTCCGTAGAATTAGGTTAAAGCCCATTTAATAGAACTTAATTTATTTTGCTCAACTACCTAGATTATAATAATTAAAGCTGGCTATGTTAATTATTTTAATAAAATTTTCTTTTAATTTGATAGAACTTCAATTTGTTAACAGGCTTTGGGTAGAATAGGGTTAAGGCCCATTTATAAGTAATGAATTTTTTATTTATCGTTACAAAAAAAGTTTATCGGTGAATTCCAAGCCCAATTGCCGTTCTATTGAACCTACCTCCGTCGATCCCATTTTTTTAAAATTTACGATTTTGATCCCGAACTCAATCCTCAATCCACACCGTTTCCCGACCCTGGAAATTGTTCTCATCCTGATTCAATTAACATTTAATCAAGGAAACAAGCTTTGTCTTTCGAGGAACTCATACAAATATGCCTGACCTGTGTTCTGTTTTTCAGGTCATCAGTAAAGGATTACTTTGTCCTGTATTTTGCATCGTGGCTGTTTCTTAAAGTCGGCCTCAATGACAACAGACACTAACAAATATTTTACTTGCATTAGGGGACATCTACTGGAGTAACGAATCATATGCAACCAACTTGCAGCAATGCGGCATCAGGGGATTCTGTTATGAGCATTAAAACTGAACCAAATATTGGTTTCGCAGCAAGACAAGCTCAATCTGGTGTCTCCTTCTCTGGCATCACTGGGGAGAGCAGTGGTGATTACCAGGATTGTGGGGCTTCTTCAATGCTATTACTTGGGGAGCCACCCTGGTGCCCTCCATGTCCTGAGAATACCCTTCCTTCAGCTAGTCGGACTGAAGCTGTTATGCGGTACAAGGAAAAAAAGAAAACCAGGAAGTAAGTACTTCTAGAAACCTCATAAAATTCAAGATTCATATTGGGTTTGAATATCAAGTCTTGAAAATTTTTCTTTCATTTAATCAGCCTTTGTGTAAATTTGTATGCTTTCTGCATGAATTGGTGTGCTTGCTTGTGTTTCCATAATATTTTTGAAATGTTCATGTCTTGTATCCATTTTGTCCAATGATTAGATAGCTTAGTGGAAACGAAACAAGCCAAACAGGGTCACTCAAAGCAGGTACCTGAAGAACAAGGAATTATTCAGAGTTCCAAACAATATCACAAGCTGCTCAAAAGTCAGCGTGATGTTGAAGCAACCTGACTCGCCTTGAGTTCTAGTACTCGATCTCCCCACTCTTCTTCATCATCTTCTTCTACTAGGGGCATATAATTCGAATTTTGATTACACTTAGGGTGTTTGGTACAAAAAAAAGTTAGAAAAATAATTTCCAAAGAAAATTATTTTACCCAAAAGGAAGGAAATTGACTTCCTTTGTTCAATCTAGGAAAAATATTTTTCACCCTTGGATTTTGGATCAATTCTCACTGCTAAAGCTGACTGAAATTTAAGGGCAAAATTCAACTGCAACGGTTTGGCTCGAAACTTTGTCATATGATAGAATTGATTAAAAAAGCTCAAATATGAAATTTTTAGCTCAAAATATTTTTATCTGATAACATTTATAACGACATATACCAACAATTTTTGCCGCTAAAACTAACTGAAACTTTACAAAAATTCAAATTTAACTATTTGAATCAAAACTTTATGATATGATAGGATAGAGTAAAAAAAGCTCAAATATGAACTTTGAGCTTCAAATATTTTCATTTGTAATATATATCGCCACTTATATCGACATTTTTTGTTGTTAAATTTGATTCAAATTTAGGAGCAAAATTCAATTTTATCAATTTGACTTAAAACTTTACAATATGATAAAATTGATTGCAAGAAGCTCAAATATGAATTTTGAGCTACAAATATTTTCGTTTATAACATATATCACGACTTAGGTCGACATTTTTTGCTATTAAATTTGACTGAAACTTAAGAGCAAAATTCAGTTTCATCGGTTTGGTTCAAAATTTTCCAATTCGATAGAGTTGATTAAAAAGAGCTCAAATATGAATTTTACGCTCAAATGTTTTTATCAGATCACATTTATCGCTACATATACCATCATTTTTTGCCGCTAAAACTAACTAAAACTTTAAAGCAAAATTCAGATTTAGCTGTCTAAATTGAAGGTTTATGATATGATTGGATGGAGTGAAAAAAGTTGAAATATGAATTTGAGCTTCAAATATTTTCATTTGTAACATATATTGCCACTTATGTGGACATATGTTGTCATTTTCAGAAAAACGATTCATCCTCTACGAACCAAGAGAAAATTTAACATGGAAAACCGTTTCTCTTGGAAAACGATTTCCTCTGAAATCATTTTCCTTCCAACCAAACACACCCAATATATTTATGAAGAGCCATGGTCATCTCAATAATTTTGCATTGTGTGGTAAACTTGTAACTTAGCATCCGATATTTTCCATTTATTCTTCCAAAGCCCCAAATGTTCTTTCAATAGCATTTCTCAGTCACGCATGTGCAAAACCTAAGAAGCACAGACTCGGACACGAGACACGGATACGACACGGACACGGGACATGATTTTTGAATAACTAAGGACACGACACGTACCTTAATTTTATATAGTACTTAAAAAATATCAAATTTTATTTTAAAAATGTTTGTTAATGAATATATTTTCTTTAATAGTTTATGAATCGTAAAACTATATATATAAAACATAAAGTCTTATAAAAATAATGGAAGACGGACAAAGTTATATGAAAGAGGGACAAAGGTATGTGTAATATGGTAAAGCAATAGGAAAAAACAATGATGTATTGAAAAAAAGGAGATCATTGTTGAGGATGTCTACGGATGTGGCTAGCCGAAAGTGTGATGCCTGTCAATGATTCGGAAGTGTCCTAAGGTTGGGATACGCGTGTCCACCAGGAGTCCTTCAAGTGTTGGATGTTTATTTTGGTAATTATTTAGGGGACACGTTTTTTCGCGTGTTTGACATGTATCCGAGGAGTGTCCGAGGAGTGTCGGTGTCGGGTACGTATTCGACACGGATACATGAGGCTGATAGAAGTGTCCGTGCTTCATAGTGCAAAACTGAATACTTCATGATATCATGTTGGTGGTTGATTAGGATGCCTGAAATTAGGAAGATGATATCAATCAATGTCGTCGTCCCTTAAAAGGTGCTAGATATCCTCTCATGTTTGGATACCCTGCATCTACAACCTAACAAAGAAAAAAAAAATATTCATGAAAAATTTAGGGATATTGGATGACAATATACTGATCTTTGGGGGTATTGGATTGTAATATACCGACCTTTACTATTGGACAACAATATCCCTGACCTTTATACTTAGGTGAGATTATTATACCAACAATGACTAAGGGGGTAGTGGCTGGTTAATTGGTCTCGACTCTGACGTGATAGGTGGAGGAAAAATAATCGGTCATTGCCCAATAACCCCGTTAACCCCTCCGTTTTTCTCGCTAACCCACGTTTAAAAAAATCGGCCCTAACACAGTGATGAACGGGGTGGTGAACCGGTATTCATACTGACGTGAAACATAACCAACCGATGTCTTGTACTGTGGATTAGTGAGAAATACTATGGGTTAATGACGTTATTGACTTGGGACTGTTTTTTTCCCTTTGCAACCATGTTAGCGCGCATGGAGACCGGTTCACCGCCCCCTAGTTACTGTTGGTATAATAATGTCACCCAAGTATAAAGGTCAGGGATATTGTTGTCCAATAGTAAAGGTTGGTATATTACAATCCAACACCTCCAAAGGTTGGTATATTATCATCCAAAAACCCAAAAATTTATATTGAATGTCAAAATATTTCATTTACAAAAATGAAAAATTTGTAGGGGTAGTTACCATTTGGAGGATGTGGGAACATGTTAGTATCTTATACTTCAATGTCAGAGTAAGGATATTACGGTTATGCAAAGATTTTTCCCATCTAGCTCGAACAAAGTTTAGAATGTCAAAATTGCAAATTGTTGCATTTTGAGTGGCATAACCTTTTCTACCTACATATAAAATTTCATTTTCCTTGGTAGTAATGACTGCACGACTATGTGTTCCTGTAGCTGCACGTGCAAGACTGAATACTTCATGATATCCTATTGGTGGTTGATTTGAATGTCTAAAATTAGGGACATGATATCAATCAATGTTGTCATCCCTTAAAAGGTGCTAGATATCCTCTCATGTTTGGATACCTTGCATCTACAACCTGAAAAAGAAAAATACAGTATTCATGAGAAATTTATATTGAATGTCAAATATTTCCATTACAAAAATGAAAATTTTGTAGGGGTAGTGAACTGTATCGGGCTAGGGTCCGAGTTTCAAAATCCATGGTCACCGAGCCTTCCCGCACCCCCTTTGAGAGACACGAGCAAAACCACTTCAAGTCGGGTGTGGAGTCCATTTTAGGGTGGACCCGGGACCATGGAGGCATATTTGGGTCATCGTGGGGTGTGGCATTCTCTATAAATGGGATCCTGGCCCATGGAGTGATGCTTTGGGTCTTTTTTTGGGGCTGCCCTCGGGTCTTCTAAGGGGCTCGAGTCTAATCGACAAGAATAAGTTATGAGGACCAACCATGGGGTTTTAAGGAGGAAAGGCCAAGGTATAGGAGAATGGGAAAATAGTTGAGTCATGACTGTGACTCAACGTGTCGCGCCCGTGACGCCTTTTTAACAGCTTTTGTGGCCTGATGAGCTGATATAAGTCACGCCCGTGACAAGATGGTCACGCTCGCGACAAGGGTGACCCATTTGCTTTCACGCTCGCGATGCTAGGTGACCCCTTTCCCAAGCCATCAGCGTCACGCCCGCGACATCTAGCGTTACGCCCACGACGGACCCTGCGAAGAGTTGGCCCCTTGCGCAAGAAATGGACGTCGCAGCCGTGAGGCCCTGTTTCGCACCCGTGACGCCCCTGATCCAGCCCAAAATTTATGTTTAAACCCTCCCCCTATAAATAGCTCTTGTTAAACTTTTGTAAGGGACTTTTTGCTAATGATGATCACGAAAGTAATGGAAAGGCTTGAAGTTTTCTTCCATCTCTAAAATCTTGTTTACTTTATCCATTTGTTAATGGTGGTGTTGCAAGTCTCTCCTTTATTGATTAGTGGTGGATCCTTCCTTTATCCAAGTCCATATCCAGTTCCTTTTGGTGACTCAAGCTCTTTGGTATCTTTCTTTTGGATTGTGATTATTGTTTCTCAAGAATTATTATTATTATTATTATTATTATTATTATTATTATCATTAAGTTTATCATCATTCAACATCGCCTACATGGTCAAGCAAGGTTTTCTCTCATTCACCCACCGCGCCATGCTCCAAATAGTTACCATTTATTTGGAGGATGTGGGAGCATGTTAGTATTCTTGTACTTCTCCAATGTCATACTAAGGATATTTGTGTCCTTCCCATCCAGCTCGAACAAAGTTAAGCATGTCAAATTGGAGATTGCCTTTACATCTTGAGTGTTGTAACCTTTTCTATGTACATAGAAAATTTCATTGTCCTTGGTAGTCATGACTGCACAACTATGTGTACTTGTAGCTGCTTGTGCAAAACTAAATACTTAATGATATCCTGTTGGTGGTTGATTTGAATGTCTAAAATTAGGAAGATGATATCAATCAATGTTGTCGTCCCTTAAAAGGTGCTAGAGAGATGTTTGGATACCCTGCATCTACAACCTGAAAAAGAAAAATAAAGTATTAATGGAAAATTTATATTGAATGTCAAAATATTTCATTTACAAAAATGAAAATTTTGTAGGGGTAGTTACCATTTGGAGGATGTGGGAACATGTTAGTATTTTTGTACTTCTCCAATGTCATAGTAAGGATATTAGTGTCATGCAAAGATCCTTCTCATCTAGCTTGAATGAAGTTAAACATGTCAAAATTGCAGATTGCTGTTACATTTTAATGGCATAATCTTTTCTATATACATACAAATTTCTTTTCCCTCGGTAGTAATGATTGCATGACTGTGTACCTATAGCTGCAAGCCTCCCATTTTGAAATATTGCCAAAATCGCTAATTGTCTCTATTTATGCTTAGAACCTCACTAAAATAACATTTTGGTGGTTGTATAATATCTTTAGAAAAAGTCGTTAAGGATGTCAAAACCTCAAATACTTTCCACTTACAATCTTCCCATAATGCTCAACTCTAGATTGAACATTACGATTTGAATGCCCATGAGCACAAGTCCAAAGAAACATAACCAATGCTTCTTCTGGACGCATGGCCCTTGTTGTACAAAGACCATAATCTTTTGCTCGTAATTTGGTTGCATTAAATAACATGTCTGACTCCATTCAAACATCTATAGCTTTCACCTAGGGTATTGAAAGTTTCAATTAAAAATTGCCACCCTAAGCATATTGATGTTCTAATTTGTGTCATTAGATACTTCATGGAGTATTAAGTGTATAATGTTGAGCTCAAATAAGAGGAGTAAAAGTATTTTGCTCCTGTTATGCTCATACTTATGCAATATGCGTAGTGATGTTGGATTCTTATCTTTAATCATTTCTTATTTTCCTGTACTCTATTAGCTTGGTATCAAAGCAAGTTCTCGGTCATGTGCCTCACCTAAACCCTAATTTCGGCTGCCATCCAATCTTTGTCGCAACCATCAATCACCATGCAGCCTGCCACAAGAAGTTCTGGCCTACTGTTGTGATTGTACATGCAGTTGCCTGCTCCGCTGTTGTGGTTTGTTGTTTCAGTGACAAGGAGTCTTTGTGACCAGCTTGTACTCTTAGAGTAAACATTTCGAGGAGTGAGGATATGGGAAGAAAGTGTTAGGGACTTGAGGCAAGCATGGGAGAATGGGACAAAAGAACAGATTAAAACACGAAAACTTTAAGCAAAGGAATTAAGGAAGATCTATTAGAACTTGTCAAAAGAATCGCCTCTGGGGTAGATGATCTTCGAGATTCACTTAAGAAAGACATTCATGGGGTCATGATTCTATTCAACAGTCTTGAAGAATCCACTAATAATGAAGGAGAGGAGGTGAGTCATCCATCTCTTATGAGATGTGTTCCATCTTCGCTGATATTGAGAATGAACAACCTGGCTCTAGCATCGACTTAATGTACCTCCTGATTTATCTGTTAATCCTAGTTTTGGCTATGTGCTTGGGACGAAAGGGGTTGTGTTTGGCTGAACGAGACTACTCACCAAGATGGTAAGCCAACTCTGATACCAATTATGATGTATGTAAGCTCAAGAATAGAGATGAGATTCACGAGCAAACAAGCATCACAAAAACAACAAGACTCACGAATGGCCTTAAACCAAATCAGCTTGATGAATCAAGCATCAAGGAAAGAAAAACAAATGAAGAACAAGATAGAACAAGTGAAATTCTATTGATACAGCAACACTGCAATCAAAATCACAAGGGTGAACAGTTGCAATCACTCGTTTGGTTACAGAAACACCTTCCAAAGATTGATCACAAGCTCTACACAACACCACTTGATTGCCAAATCAAGATAATGGAGTAGAAATGAGAGTTTTAGATACTCACAAACAAGGGTGAAAAGATCACGACTGCTTATATTCATCAAAGGCTAATGAAGCTGAAATGAAAGCTGAAATGAAAGGAAAGAAGCAGCGTGGCACACACCTCCCTAAGTTACAACAACTTAGGTTTCCTAATCATGAAGAAAGGTACAAAACATGCTTAATTAAGCTAATGGCACACAAATTAAGCTAACATTCCTTCATGCTGAAGTACTCGTCCAACATAGTAGCAAAATGGGCCAATAGGAATACACAACATGGTCGCTCTCCATTGGACCAGCCAAGGACACTTAACGCCATTCCAATAAGGACACCTCCTACTTGCTTTGCTTGATTGGCAAACCCCATCAGCTAGGAAACCTTCTTGATCAACAAAAGAGAGGGGAATTCGAATATAGGGTTAAAAGACTGAATTGCCCATGATAAAACTCCAAAATTACAACTGAGCCAGAATTGGGCCAAAACCGGGTACATTGAGTTGCAAGAGCTGTGTAGAACTCAAATGAACTCCAAATTGGACAAACCATAGCATTTTGGAAAGCTCATTCAATGCCTTTCAAAAGTTTCCTAGGGCAAAATTGGAGTAGAAATCTCAGTTTGAGTTATTGACACAAATAAAGTAGGCACCAATCGGGATGAATGTTACTCTAAACCATAAGTGTTCTTCTTGAGTTCATTGATGGCCATGAATCACGATTGCACCAAATGGGATGGCATAGGTTGATCTCCATCACATGGGCCAATTCAGACTTCGTAGACCTTTGTCTGATCATTTTCCAAGGACTCTTGAGTCCGCTAAGGTAACATTTGAGAATGTGTGGCTTAAACATGAGGGTTTTTTCCTGATATTCTCGAGACTTGGTGGGAAGAGGCTCAAGTTTCTGGCTCTGCCAGTTTTTGTGGTAGGAAAATTCAATATGTTAAAGTTAAAGTTAGAAAGTGGAGCAAAGAGGTTTTTGGTGATATCAAGGGTCAAAAGTATAATTTCCTTGAGATTATCAACTCTTTAGAAGCTCAAGAACAATGTGGTGTTCGCTCCTATGATGACATTTCACTAAGAAAGCTCGTAAAGGAGTATTGGGCTAGAATTGTAACCATGGAGGAAATTTCTTGGAGACAATTATCAAGGGCGTTATAGCTCAAGAGTGGGATTAAGTATGAAGTTCTTTCACAAGGTGGCCAGTTTGCATAGAAAACTTAATTAATTATTGTTTATTGTTGTGGACAGTATGCACTTTGTTGAATGTGAGGATATGAAGGTTGCCATACATAAATCTCTTTTTGTCGAGTTTGAATCTTGGAGGCCAAAAGTAGATGATATTCAATTCTCCTTTTCAAGTGTTTCTAATAAGCAGATTATTGAGTCACTTTTAGAGGGGTAGAAGTCCCTAAAGCTCTTTTTGAATGTTGTCGAGATAAGGCTCTAGGTCTAGATGATATGGCCATGGATTTCCTTCGAAACAACTGAGATATTGTCTATGGTGATATGATGCAATTGTTTAGCAAGTCACTTCTTGCGCAAATTTGTTTCTGGCTTGAATGCCACCTTCATTAGTCTTATATTCCTAAGAAGGCGAATGCAATCAACATCAAGGATCTTAGGCCTGTCAGCTTGGTTGATTGCATTTACAAGTTGCTTTCCAAGGTTCTAGCTCTTAGACTGAGAAGCATTATTGGTAAGCTTATATCAATTAACCAAGATGCTTTTGTTGGGGGGGGGGTATCAAATTTTAGATGTTTTGATTGCTAACGAGCTTGTTGACTCAAGAATCAAGGCGGTGTGTTGGGAGCGGTATGTAAATTGGACATAGAGAAGGCGTATGACCATGTCAACTGGGACTTTCTTCTTTATCTCTTGTCTAGGATTGGTGTTAGAGATAAATGGATTCTTTGGATTCGACATTGCATTTCATCTACTTGTTTTGCAGTACTTGTCAATGGTTCTCCTACTGAGTTCTTTCCCCTTCTAGAGGACTACGTCGAGGAGACCCTCCTATTCTTATTGGTGATGGAGGACTTCTCGAGGATGATTGAGTCTGCTTCGAGAGGACTCCTATATGGTTTTTATGTCAATCGTGCAAGCTCGGCAACCTGAGCGTGTCACATCTTTTTGCTAACGATACAATCATTTTATGTGATTATGATTGTGAGCAGATGGTGAATTTGTTGTGTTTTTACTTGGTTCTAGGTTGGCTCGGGTTTGGGGATAAATTTCACACAACTCTTTTATGCCTGTGTGTGAGGTGGGCAATATAGATTAAAAGAGCGGGAAGCGCAAAGGCTTTTGGGGTTCGGGGCGCCCGAGCTTTTTGTATGCGGGACACGACATTCACACGACATTAGAGACCCGGAAGAAAATAGAGAAGTTTGAGTATTAAATAAGCAAAAAAATAAAAAAAAGAAGATAGAGATGCGATTAAAAAAGAAGTCCACCAAGGAAGAAAAAAGAATTGAGGAACTCGGAAGAGGAAGAACTAGAAAAGGGAGAGAAAGCTAGCTAGACAAGTTAGAAAGAGAAAGAGAAAGAGGAAGGAGGAGGAGAGTAGTAAGGACAAAAAGAGATTTATTTAGAGGCGAGAGAAAGCAACAACAAGCTAGGGTGCAAAAAGCCCATGAGCTTTGCGCCCCCCTGGCCCGGTTAAAAAGCGCAAAAAGCCCAAAAATCCCGGGTTTTTTGTATGGGGTTGGGCTTCGACGTGAAAAAGTGCAAGGGGGTGCGCCCCATGCTTTTTTGTGCCCTAGGCGCGCTTTTTTAAGCTAGAGACAATATGCAGTTGTGCTAGCGGGTATTTTAGATTGTAGTATCAAGTCTTTTTCATCCACATACCTTAGTCTTCCTCTTGTAGCTAATTTCATGAAGATAGGTATTTGGGCTTTAGTTGTCGAAAGGTTCGAGAAGAAACTGTATGACTAGAAATCTAAATATCTTTCAAAAGGGGGTAGATTAACTCTTGTGAAAAGCATTCCCTCAAGGATTCGTACTTACTTCCTTTCTCTTTTCCCTTTACCTTCTTTAGTGGCAAATAGGTTGGAAGGAATTCAAAGGAAATTCTTTACGGGTTCTTCTGGGAGTGACTTTAAGTATCACTTGGAGAGATGGAACATCATAAAGCAACCAATTTCAATTGGGGGGGGGGGGTGTTGGTGTGAGGGATTTATGACTGTGCAATTTGGCTCTTCAAGGTAAGTGGCTCAGGAGATTCATGAATGAAAAGGAAAATCAATGGAGAAAGGTGATTACAATCAAATATGGTGAAATGGGTTTTGGATGAGTACCTTTAATTTCGAGAGGCTCTTATGGTTGTAGTCTTTGGAAGTTTATCGCTAAGGGGTGGGATCGTTTCTTCACTCATGCTTCTTTGTTGTAGGTGATGGTTTAACTACTTCTTTTTGGCATGATTGTTGCTGTAGTGAGGCTTCTTTGAAAGATCTATTGTCTGATATTTATGTCCTTGCATCGGATCGACATGCTTGCATCGCCGATTGTAGGGAACATCTTTATGGACCACTTGTTTGGTCAATTATTTTTGTGCGGGATGGTTTTGTTGATGAAGCTTCTTAGGTTAACTTCTTCAACTATTTAATGAGGCCATTTTAGGATTCTCTTCACAAGACATGATGAGATGTGATTTACTTAAAACATCTTAATCTCGAACCTTTATCGTTGTATCTTTTGGAGGATGGTGCTTTCCCCTCCACAATTAAAAGGTCCTTTGAAGGTTGCGTTCTTTGTTTGGGAAGAGATGCATGGGAGCATCTTGACTTGAGATAATTTACAAAAAAGGGGGACGATTTGGGTAAACAGGCGCTTTACGTGCAAGGAGAATCTTGAACTGCCCAATCATTTATTGCTTCATTGTGACTCTGCTAGGTCTCTTTAGGATGTGGCATTTGGTTGCCTAGGTGTTACTTAGGTTGTTTCTTGTACAATTAGGAGCCATCTTCTTGATTGGGAGGTAGGATGCCGAAGAAGAAGAACACTAGGGTTTTTGAGGGTGTTAGAAACTCCTCTTCAATGCTTTGAAAGACCATTTCATCAAATCCCTCTTCTTTTGGGTCAATGGGAAGATGTGCTCTTCTTCTATGGATGCTCTAGATTTTATGGATAGCCTATATTTTGGTTGTATAGAACTTTGTAGATGCTTATTAGGCGTCTATTCTTTTGATCATATTAGAAATCTATTTATTTTCCTATAAAAAAAGACTTTGAGAGAGTTTGAGAGCATAAACTTTCATTTCATACTCAATATTCAAGTCACGAGTTACAAAATAAGCCTCTACTCCCTTATATGGCCGAAATTCCTAAGCCTCCATCACATGAGATGGTTACTAATCACTAGACAATAAAGTAATAAGGTACAAAAGCTGTAAAGCATAACATAGAGTTTGAGAGCATAAACTTTCATTTCATACTCAATATTCAAGTCACGGGTTACAAAATAAGCCTCTACTCCCTTATATGGCCGAAATTCCTAAGCCTCCATCACATGAGATGGTTACTAATCACTAGACAATAAAGTAATAAGATACAAAAGCTGTAAAGCATAACATAGATACGTAAAAAAGCTAATTCAAACTAAAAGAAACAAAACTATAAGGGAAATAAAGTAAACAACATAAAGTGGGCCATGAAAGTGACATGTATGCCTTTTACTTTTTAGCAGATTTCTTCAGATCCTATTGGCATTTGCTCTTGCCTTTTTACCAGGTTCTAGATGAGAATTTTTGACCGAAAATGGACTAAAGAATCACACGAAAAGCTTAAGTATTGACCAAGATATGCCCTTGCAAAATTTACATAGTCTGCTACCCAGCCAATTCAGCACGATTGAAATGAAATGCAAAATTGACCCCCTTAATGATCTCCAATGGCTTCCTAACCACTTCCATTGGAAAGATAACATCCCAAAATGGTAAGATTAGGTATGCCAATTTGTTAGGACATCCTTGATCATATTGGAAATTGGTCTCAAAGTCAAACCAAATTCTGGAATATAATCTGATTCAAAACAACGTAATCAATTGGGGCCTTGTTTTGTGCTCTTATGGGGCTTAAAGCCTTGGACAAGTTAGGACCCCTTAGAAAGGTCCTTGAGCCACTCTAATGGATGGCCTTTGATCTTGCCAACGTCTGGGATCCACCTTGAAATGAACACCACAACCGTGCTTGCTTTGATTTTTCATAAACTTGACTTCTTGGGAGGGGAAGGAGGCTTGAGATGAAGGTGTTACCATAAGCTTATTGTTTTTGATTCCTCCCTCCACACGTTTCATACTCCCCTTCTTGGGAGGGGAAGGAGGCTTGAGGTGAAGGTGTTACCATAGGCTTATTGTTTTTGACTCCTTCCCCCACATGTTTCATACTCCCCTTCTTGAAGAAGAGGTGAGGTTGTTACTATAGGATTCAGGTTCCTAACTTTGTTGTTTGATGAGGGGTTTGTGGATTATCTTTTTTGATGGGAATTAGGATGCAACTTTATGACTTTCAAGAGTACTAGTTTCCACGATCAAAGGGTGAAATCTTGTTAAAGAGTTTCTCCACTTTGCTTGTTTCTAAGGATTTAGACTAGTTCTTTTAATGTTTTGAAGAAATTGCTAGGAGGCACCTTTCATATTGTAGAATTTATACTTAAGGGACCGTGTTCTTTAGGGGGAACAAAAAGGTACAGTAACAATATTTAGGGGACAATTCATTAGTGGTTAATTTAGACTAGGTCTTTTAATGTTTTGAAGAAATTGCTAGGAGGCACCTTTCACATTGTAGAATTTATACTTAAAGGATCGTGTTCTTTAGGGGGAATAAAAAGGTACAGTAACAATATTTAGGGGACAATTCATTAGTAGTTATTGAATTCTGTCAAGTGGTATTGAAATGTCAATAGTGCCCCTAAAAGTCCTTAATTGGTTTCTTCCCCTCTCTCTGTGGGTGGATGCCATTGAGGAAGGGGGAAGGTAGCTGCCATCCTTTGCTTGCTCGAATATCATATATCATAATATTAAACACCTTTACTTGGCGATAGGCTATATGAAATATAATCAAGTTTTGCTCGTCATATTCGCAAATTAAATTGGGGTAGGAACCAATAACTACTACAGTGAATTCCATATTCCATACTAATACAACATCAAAAAAAATAAAAATTTAGAGGGCAGTACAAATTCATCTTGTATGCCATGGTAAATCTTCCGATGCCAAATTTTCTTTACTAATAATACAACTTCATTACCGATCAACTTGTGGCTTTTGTTGGTTGGATAGCCACACTCCAAACATAATGAAAATAAGCACTCATTAACTTCACGAACATAACCACAACTTGAACATGTTGAAAATAAACACTCATTATGTTCACATAGATAAATGGTGTCTAGATTAGGGAGGTTACACACTCTATTGGAGAAATGCTATCTAGATGAGGGGGAAAAAAAAAATTAGAAAAGCACTAAAGTTTTTGTAGCAAAGATGGTTTATGAAATTGAGACTATAGGGGTTATGCCTCAGAATCATGTAATGATGAATTCAACAAGCTGATGATATAATTCCAACAATGATGTCTATCAATAACATCATGGTGATGCAAGGCTCATACTACATAGAATAATGTAGTTGATGATAGGGAAAGTAATAGTTGAAGGTTGGTGGACAATGATTTCACAGTTGGGCCATCTCCCTGAATCAAACTCCCAATTGAGGAAACTCCGTATTCTTTCTCAATATGCGTCCATCTTCTGCGAGTCTACAACCACCATCGGTATCACCTATCTTACCGTTCAATATCGAGGTACTTTGATGTATGTATGCTCAAGGATGGAGAAAAAGCTTACGACTAAACACACATCAATGGAACCAGCAATGATAACTTGTTGGGTTTCTAACCACAAGGTTTAGAACAAGAAACCAATGTCAAGAACAAGGAACCAAGGAGCGAAAAACAAAATAAGAAGAAAGCATAGGCAAGTGTTTTCGTTTGATACAGAATCACCACAAACTAATTCACAAGAGCTGGTACTTGTAATCTCATTCTTGGATACAGAAACACCACTAAAAGATAAAAAACAAGCTCTACATAACACCTCTTGATTGGCCAAATCAAGATACTGAAGTAGAAATTTTGAGAGTTTTAGTTACTCACAAACAAGAAGAAGCTCAAAGCTTTCATTCACTCAACAAGTCATATGCTACAAATGGAGTACAATATGCGTGATATATAGCTAAGCAAAGAAGCAAGCTAGCAAAGCCCCTCACTTAATTATAACACTCTAGATATGAAGAAAGGTGTAAAACATGATTAAACAGGCCAAGTATACACGAATTCAGCTAGGACGTTGCTTCATGCCACATGGTAGCTCTCCATTGGACCAGCAACGAACACTTAGCAGCATTCACACCAAGCCACCTCCTACTTGCTTGCTTACTTAGCAAACCCAAGTTGCTAGGAAACCTCCTTGGATCATCAAAGAAGAGGGGAATTCGAAATAGGACTTGAAATGACCGCATTACCTTGAACAAACCCAAAAATGACAAACAAGCCAGATTGAGCTCTACCGAGTACATTGATTTTGCAAGGGCTGCTGGAAATGCAAACGAACTCCAAATTGGATGTGTAAGAGCTTTTTGGAAAGCTTATTTAATGCTCTTCAAAAGTCTCCTAGGGAAAGATCGGAGTAGAAGTCTCAATTTTGAGATATAGTCACAAATAGAGTAGGTACCAATTGGGATGAATGACACTTTAAACTATAAGTGTTTTGCTTGAACATGTTGTTGACCAAGTAGCTTGCTTGATTCTTTGATTGGCTAAGTGATGTGTACAAGTAAAATTAAAATAAAAACTAGAAGTACAAGTAAAAATAAAAATTAAAATACAAGTAAAATTAATATTAAAACTAAAAGGAAAATTAAAATTAAAAATAAACGTGAAACCAAAGTTATAAAAGTTTAGATATATCCAAGTAGCCTACAAAAAAAAATATTAATAAACTAATATGGCCGAATTAATGAATGTTTTGATAACTATCATCCCAAATGAGATTCGCTTATATCATATACTATTTCCTCCCAAACTGTTTGATCACATGTTTAGTTTGCTCATCAAGTTACTTAACTTCAACTCTTCATTGGGTAGTAGGTTGCCTTAGTGATAATACTCTTTTGATAATGAAGGCTAGAATTGTGTAGCGTATATGCTGCAATAATAAATTCAATCAGTTGCTCTAATTTCATTTGAGGCATCCTATTATCCAACATCGTTCATGTTATCTTTACAACTCCAAATGTTTGTTTCATTGTTGTTCTTAAAGATGAATGATGATCATTAAAAGGTTTCATAAATCTCTCGTGGCAAGTAAGATCTCTTACTACTTCTTTTGAATTCAGGATTATAATAATGCAATTCCATATTAAATAATAGAAGGAACTTTTGGATAATTATAATAATACCACAACAACAACAGCAATAACGAACCCTAATATAGTCCCGCTAACGCTATTATGACATTAAAGTTCAAAAAACCTTCATTGTATAAGATATTTTAGTTAATCACGTAAGGACCCTGTGATCATTGTTATCACATAACAAAAAATAAAAGGGCAAGTTAAATGATCAAAGTACTTATCAAACACATATAATCACATAAATTTTAAAAATACAGGAAATATTACTAATTAAATTGTACAATAATTCAATAAATTGTACACGTTGGAAGGAGTTGGAAGAAACTTTAGCAGCTAGAAGGAGTTGGAAGAAACTTTAGCAGTTGGAAGGAGTTCAAAGGAACTGGTCAAAGTTGGAAGAAGTTGAACAAGCTATAAGGAGTTGGAAGGAGTTATAAGGAGTTGAATTTCAATAGTTCCAACCCAAAAGAACAGGCCCTAAGTTGGGCTATATATGTTTCTCACGTTACAACTGTATATGACAGTTGTTCTTTGAATATTGTTAACTAGTACAATTAGGTAAATTTACAAAGATACATATGGAGGAATGAAGAATGATGAAACATGTAGTTTCATTGTCATCTAAACGTTATAGAAAACGACATCTTTTGTGAGAGTTGGCCAATTGAGGAAGGAAGGTAGCATTATCAGAAGGTTCCATCTGCTTTCAGCCTATGATTCTCCCCCCATGATCATGATCATTGCAAAGTTACATATCATAAGCTCTTCTTTGCTCCTTTTCACTGACAGTGATTCCATCTGCTTATTCATTACAATCAATAAGCATTGATGAGTTGCCTAGGGGACACAATATTGGTCACTATTCTCAGAAAGCTTCTCTGTATCAACTCTTCGATTTCAACAAACAAGGAAAACCATTTCCATTTGATTGTGGTGAGGCTGTGTTCGGAGTGGAGTGCTATAGCTGGGTTGTCAGTGAGGCCAGAGGGTCATTGCAGCAGGGAAAAACCTGTCTTTTGCATTGCCTGGAAGAATTAAGCGGGACTGGGAGAGAGATCCATAAATGAAACTATTAGGTGGTTATCCTAGGTTGAGGTCTCTTATTAAATAAGCACAGTTCTGTCATGTTGCTTTCAAATTTTTATTGGGGTTGATGAGTATTTTATGACTTGCATACTCAAGTTTCAGCAAAACTTGGTTTCATTATTGTGATTTTCTCGTTATTGAAGTGGATCAGAATTCTGGTAGCATTCAAACTATAATATTGCAAGGTATTAAATACTTACAGTCTCCTATCAAAATTTATTACATCCAAATGATGAAAAGTTTATGCATTTATTGGATGGTTTCTACTGATAGGATTCTTTCAGTAATTAGTTAAGCCTTTATCCTTGCGGGATCTCAATACAGAGGAAAGATGAAAAATGTTGTGATGGATAAGGCTCTTGAAAGTTTAAATATTTCCGTACTGGGCCATCACTTGCAATGGTATTAGGTAGCTTGCATATTTGGTTTCTGATGTAGCGCTTTCTGAATGATCTGCATTCTATACCTATCCGTTATGCCTGGAACAATTTTTCGGCAGTAATAATACAGTTGGTGCAGGTTTCAGTAAGGATATTCTTGAGTTTTGTGCTTGTTGATATCTTGACTGTCTTTCCCTTGTCAACCAGGTTTGAGAAAAGGGTGAGATATGCATCCCGCAAAGCAAGGGCTGATGTCAGGAAGCGTGAGAAGGGCCGATTTGTAAAGGCCGGTGATGCATATGATTATGACCCACTGAGTCACACCAGGAGCATTTGAGTAAATCTAGACCATCTCTCCCAAAATCTAGTTATGACTTTGTTTTGAGAAAAGTGTTCAATTCCTCAGCAAATGGTTTAAAATGGATATGTTCAATATTTTGTGATGACATTGTATCATTCTACCACAGGAGCATGTTAGCAGCAGAACTTCTGTACAGATCCAGTTCGATGGAAGCATAAAGGGGCTTGTTTTTTAAAAATTGTACCTGTGAAAAAAAGAGGTTAGGTGATTGTTCTGATGGCCAGGGGCATGAACTGGCCTTCGCCTTCGGCTGCAAGGTCAGCAGAGAAAATAGTCTTTCTAGCCAAGATTATTCTGAGCCATTTTGGACACATTGTATCCAATTTCTTCAGCGCTGAATTTTGGCACATGCTGCAAGCCACATATCGATATATAAGGCAAGGAAACGGCACCGGCTTTGCATTTCTTGCCCTTTCCCAATTGTTGTATATGTATAGCACAATTTTCCTCGAGTTTCGCTTCTGTTCTGTGTAGGACCAAGGTCTATACATGCTTGCACGAGGGGAGCTAAAACCATGTACTGTATATTTTATTGTGTACATCTTACTTGTTACTATGATATTGACCATACATTTGTAAGTATATGTTAAGGGTTTTATTTATTTATTTTTTGTTGAAACTACATTTCTTAGTTTTGCAATAGAATTGTCCATCCCTACATTAGCAGGACCACACTGGGGTCCATCGCTTTTGATTGTGTGGTAATTTTGAAGATCAATCAAGTGTTCAAGGGAGGGTTAAGTTATGGACACTTGTAAATTGTTGGTTTTGGTTGTCAAATGATGTTGTCAATTGTAATGTTCATTTATTTGGGAAACAATGTAAAACATTCCTTTTAGATCCCCAAACTCATGTTAAAAAATTTTCCATAAAAAAAAAAAAAACTCATGTTAAATCCATCGGGCTGGTAGAACCAGGACCCAGTGGTTTTGTAGGTTTGAGAATAGTTTAACTCGTTAGATGTGTTCAAGTGCCAAACAATTGGAAAAGCTAGTTGACTACTATTGGACAATAATATCCCTCACCTTTATAATTAGGTGACATTATTATATCAACAGTAGCTGAGGGGGTGATGAATCGGTCTGACGGTGTTCATGTTGATGTGGCTGGCGGAGGGAAAAAAATTGTCCCAAGCCACAACCTCGTTAGCCCCTTCGTTTTTTCTCACTAACCCACATTACAAGACATTGATTGGTTTTATGTCACGTTAATACGAAGATCGGTTCAACACGCCCTTGGTCACAGTGTTAGGGCCGATTTTTTTTTTTTTTTTTTTTTTTTTTTTTTTTTTTTTTTTTTTAACGTGGGTTAACGGGGTATCAGGCAAGGGTCGGTTATTTTTCCTCCGCCTGTCACATCAAAACAGAGACTAGCCCACCCACTTAATCACTGTTGGTATGATAATTTCACCTAAGTATAAATGTCATGGATAATATTGTCCAATAGTAAAAGTCGGTATATTACAATCGAATACCGCTAAAGGTCGATATATTGTCATCCAATATCTCTTTTTTTCCTCACTTCCTCCTTCCAGGCAGCCGACGAACGGTGGTCAATGATGGTTCATTTTCATGTATGTTTCATCTCCTCTCTCTGTGTCTTCTCCTTCCCAATTTCCATGGATGCCTAGTGTACATCTTTTCTTTTCTATGGCTGCCCAACGTTTTCTCCCATCCTTTCTTTCCATCTTTTCTTCTAGTCTCTTTTTTGGGGTTTTAAAAGAAATGGGGCTAGGGAAAAATCCAAAGTGTGGTAAGGTTATAAATTTCTTGCTCATTTTGATTCTAATACTATATGGAATTATCTCAATCAAAAGTTTGAAAGCCGTCACATTGTCCCAACTTTTTGTTGCTTTTGCTGAAGCCAACTGACTAATAATAGTCTATTGAAAAGAAAAAAAAGCTTCCTTCCTCTTGTTAGTTGCTTATGAATTGACTTCTAGTGTGTACTTCTACAATTGAGTCTAACAAATAAAGAACACAAAAGACAACCTTTTATTTGCTTATGTATTTCGCATCTCTGGGGCCTATGTCTGAAATGGGTCAGAAACGTACATAAGAAGGCAACAGTTCATCCATACTTGGGGTTATGTCTTGGTTTTTCATACATAAATTAGCTGGGACCTCTTTTATAAGATTAGGACTTTTATGGGGGAAAAAAAGAATTACAACGATTCAGATTAACATATTGTTTCTTAGTCATCCGTGTATGGTAATCACTAATTAGTAATTAGTATCTAAAAGATTTTAAATTTAAATTCTTGTGAAAAAAATTGAGAAAAATATATATTTTTTAAACTTATGATTGGGTCGTGCCAGCTTTGATCAGTTAATCGAGTCATCCGGTTTAAACCGGTGCCCAACCAATTGACCATTGGCCCACTCGGTCAAGCTGTTTGACAATCGGTCTTGGTCTAACATAGGCCAGAAATAAACTACCATTTCCACATTTTCTTTTGTTGACTTTTACTGACCATGAACATTGCTTGGTTAGGACCAACTGAATCTCTGACCATGGGCCTAGTTTAATCTCAATGGGTTGGTCTACCCTAGAGCCCCCACAGACCAGGTGACGCGTCAACGTAATTAATGGAAGATCCATTTGGATATGTTTGGTATCTGGGTAATAATGTTACCATGCACATAGTGGGCCGTTCTTCGCCTCTTATTCCCATAGATCATCTGGAGCATATGTTCAATCCCTGGGCGCTTCGATGGTGGTATTTAATATCATTGTCCTTGGTGATCCTTATATCCAACATATGCGGGTCGTGCTTGACGTTGAATTTGAGGATGAGTTTACTTGGTATTTCAATTGGCTGGCTTTTAGGAGGGTAATGTTTCATCCCTTTGTCTTTTGTCCTAATTTCTATCCTTCCTTTGCTAACTAAATGTTTTTTTGTCGGTTGAGCCCAAATCAAAATTTTTGGAGGATAACCACGCTAGAGCTCTTAAGAGAATAGTTGTGAGCTTCAATGATGTTTGTAACAACGATTCCTATTCTGTAGTGGAAGAAACCGTCAGAAACCAATAATCCTACAAATCCTTTTTGTTCACATCATGCCTCTCGTTTATTATCATACCCTTCATATAGGCTGGATGGACGACGTTAAAAGAGAATCTCAAGGAAAAGCATACTCTTGTGAGGTTCGTAAGGTAGATGTTCACATGTTCTAGTCGTTATTGTTGTGGTGTTGCAGCTGGTACAAGCGACATAGAGGATGAAGCAGAATCTGCCCGGCGAGATCTGCCGACTGTCGCCAATCTAATGCTACTCCTTTTCGGCCCTGCTCAAACAGTGTGGAAGGCCATCGTCGATTCTTTACCGACAATGTTAGTCTCAAGCAGCATTCCCAGAGGATACATGTGGTCCTTCATAGCCTCACTGAGAGATGGGCGAATCTTCACGATCGCCATTTTGTCCTATCCCAGATGCTCGTTGATGTATTTTGGCCCACGCCAAAAACATCCCCAGAGGCCCAATACATTATCAAGAATGAAAAGTGAGCTATGAAGGAAAGGTTGAGCATAGAGGCCCATAGGCCCATTCATATGGTGTACAGTTTGTTCCAAGAGGATGTCCAAACATCCTAGATTGGGCCCAATATCACGCCAAGTCCACGTCCAAGATCTTTACAAAGTCTAAGTGAAGTTCACATTTTTGATCTTTTGGATGTAACTTAGTTCTATTAGCTTTTAATTGTTTTAGTGTGATTTATATTATTATTTTGAGTCATGTAAGAGGCCAAGTAAGTTATAAACTTCAGCATCAAGTCAACAGGAGTCTAGACTAGTCTAGAATATTCTAAGGTGTTCTAGAATATTCTAGAAGGAGTGTGTGTGTGATATAGGCGTGTGGTAGAGTAGCTTAGGTGCCAAGTCTTGCAAATCCTAGATAGGGTTGGCTTATTTTGCAACTAATCCATCTTGGATTAGGAAAGCCAAGTCCTAAAATGATTACTCTCTTTTGTAATTATCTCCCTTTAGGATAAGGAGTCCTAATCCAAGTGGGAGATAAGTTAGATAGCGTCTAGGAGAAGGAGTTTAGATGGCTTGCACGCCAATCTAGTCCACCTCCTTAGTCTTTTAGCCGTCATAAGAGTCTCCCTTAAGGAGGTTAGGAGTAGTATAAATTGCTAGGCTGGTAGTCTCTCAAAGGCATCCAACTTTGAATTATGAATATATCCAAGCTTTTAGCTTATCCCTTGAGTGTTTCGTGAGAGCCTCGTGATCTCTTCTATTGTATCTTGGTTTGGCAACCAAGTGGAGAGGAAGAGCTTGATCCCTAAACCTAGAAGGTGTTTCTGTAACTAGGTTGAAGGTCAAGTTAGCCCTAGGGTTTCTTTCTTGTGGTGTTTCTGTATCAAGATAGATCCCTTGAACTATCTTGTTACTTCCTTTTCTATCTATCTTAGTTAGAAAACCCTAAAGCTATCAACACTCCCAAATCTCTGACTCTCAAACGTCCCCACCCTCTCTCTCAATCCCTAATCACGTCAACTCTCTCCTCCCCCCCCCCCCCACAATCAACGTCCCTCCATCCTTTTCTCTCAAATCTCTCTCAAACTAACCCTTCCCCCCGAAGGCCTCACGCCACCTCCTAAACAACCTCCTTATTTCGTTCATCCCTCTCTCACAATCTCCCCAAATATTCCATCTTTCACAAACCCTAATCCATAATCCCTCATCATTCATCCAACCCCACAAAATCTCCTTACTTTCTCACGTGAATCACCCCCTTTTTCCCTAGTTCTCGTGAAGCACCCTATACTTAGGTTGGTTGCACGTCACCCCTTTGATGTGTAATTGATCAAGCTCTAGTTTTGATCCCATTATACATCACTCGTGCTAAGAATGTCATGTCTGATGAGATTGGGTTCACTAGCTCTCGTCAGGGCGTCTCGAGATCTTCTTGTCATTCTCATCAAATGAAAGAACGTATGACTTCCATGTCTTTGGATGGCGGTGAGCCCCTTGGCCGGTCTCGCAACCGTGGAGATTCTGAAGAGTTTCAAAACTTGTCAACAACCCCGAGGGCCTTTGGGATGTCGGGTCATCCCGAGAGATCATGAATATTTGGCATCGAGGTTGGGTCATGGGCTTGGGTGAATAAACACAAGGTAATGAAGGCGTTCAAAGGCTAGAAATGGGCGTGCCTTCACACATTCAACCACTCCTTCAATACAACTCTAATGAATTTCAAGTTTTGGGAGCTTAAAGTACACACCGAGAGCTTTCCATTGATACCTTATGGGCCTAAAACGGAGTCTGGGTGAAGAAGTTATGCGGGTTTGAAGTTGGTAGAAAAACTGCCCAGAAGATCGCGCCCACGAAGGTTGTCGTAGTGCCTGCGACGACGCTGGGAGGAGAAATTGGAGAATGGACAGAACGGCGTAGCACCCGTGACGACTAGGGTCGCGCCTGCGGTGCGTGGTGCCCAGAAATGTCGCCCCCGCGACGCTGCGCACCTCTGGAATCTCCAACTCGTCTTCGCTTCGTCGCGCCCGCGACGGGCCTGTTTTGCACGTAATTTTCGAGCCTAAACGATTGTGTTTAATGCTTAATTCCCCTTGTACAAATACTCCTTTTTTACTGTTTTTGAGATAAATTATTCAGATTATGCTAATGCTAAGCTAGGGTTTCCCTAAGTTTCCTCTCGAACCTTGTTTTTACTTTATCCAATTGAATATTGGTGGTGTTAGCAAGTCATTCCTTTATTGATTAGTGGTGGATTACCTTTAGCTAATCATGGTCGAATGTTAGGCCATTGGTGGTGGAACTTTCCTTTATCCAAGGCCATATCCATGGGTTCTTGGTGTTTAAGCTATGTGTGAGTGTTGATTGCTTTTTGTTTATTTTCACTATGGATTTGCGTTTGTTAGTGAATATGGGTGTTAATCAAGCAAGGGTTTTGAAGAAGATTTATCATCAACCTCCTCCATTGTCAAGGACAAGTAAAGGGATTTCTTCCTTCTCCCCCTTCTAGAGTGTTTCCCAACTCAAGCTTTAATTTCCACCACGCCGATACGCTCCAGGTTCTCATCGTCATGTGCAAAATGTGAGTAGCACCTGGCCTCCCTCTTTCTAGGTTGAGAGTGAGAGTGAAGCCAGTGATGCTTAGGGATCTTTCCACGACAACTAGGGTGACGTACCTTTGCATCTAGGTACCCCCCTTCTAATGAGATTGTGGATTTAGGTTACGACACAACTTCTATTGAGCCAATGATTATTCTAATTAGTTACTGGGGTGCATTTGTTGGGTATCCGGGTAGCCCGACCCTAGTAGATGCTGCCTCATCAATATTTTCATCCTGTTTATTCCATATTTTGCATTTTACCCCTTTATTCTATGACTTTTTCCTTGTTTTTTAATTATTAAATTTGGATTTTATTACGTTTTTACTCATTTTACAAATTTATTAGATTTTATTTCAATTTATTACTTTTAGTTATTATTATTACTAAAATGAAAAAAAATATAAAAATTGAAAATAGAAATAAAGTTGATCCTAATCTCTGCCAAAACTCCAAACCCCAACCCAATTTTCCCCTCTTCTCTCTTTTCACTCGGCCCAATGCACCTCAGAACCCAGCCTATCTCTTCTCCCCTAAAGTTAGTTTTTAGATAGATTTGAGGATTAGGTTTGTTTTTTATGAATTTGTTCTAGGTTTAATTTTGATTTCGATCTTTTTATTGGTTTAGGGTTTCGATTTCTGGGAATGTATGTTGATGGATTCTGTATTTAGGTTTGAATCAGGGTATTGGTTTAATTTTGTTTAGATCTTGATGTTTGTGTGCGAATTTGTGTTCATTGTGCTATGTTTTCCTTCATCGTCTTCCTCCTCTGTTTTGCCCGTCTCTCTCTTCCTCTATCTCTTTGCTTCTCCTTTCTTTTTGTTTCGGTTAGAAGCAGGTGGCAGTAGGGATATGTCCCTATGTTCTTTTCTTTTCTTTTCTTTTGTTTTTTTTTTTCCTTTGGTCATTAGTCATTAGCCAATAGGCAATAGGCTTTGAGTCGTTTCTCTTTTTAAGTCTCTTTTGGGTCTTTATTAGAGTCAGTAGATATCTTCGTGTTAGGTTTTGTTTAGGGTTTACGAGGGTCAGTAACTGACTAGGGTTTTTAGGGATGTTAGTCTTTGATTAGGGTCTCTTTAGGGTTCTTATGGTTTGTTAGGGTCAGTTTTAGTACTGCTTATTAGGGTATGTTCTGTCCAGTGTCTTTAGGGTTGAGTTAGTTTTAGGGTTATGTTTTTAGTGTCTAGTAATGGTCTTTAGTTGGGTTAGATTAGGGTTAATTAAGTCTAGGGTATGTCTTTAGGGTTTTTATTAGTTTATGTTTACTGCCTAATATGATTAGTGGCTAGGGTTCTTTAGGGTTAGGGGATGATTAAGGTTCTAATGGATGATTAGTTATAAGGGTAGTGAATTAGGGAGTAATTAGTGAGGAAACATAACTAATTCCCACCTTACTCTTTCCTTCAAGTGAGGTGAATTAAGGACTGAGAGCTCCTTAATTCACCGAACTCTTGCTAGGAACGGTAAGGACGGGATAGTTAATCCCATTCCCATGAGAGTGAGAATGGGGTTAACTAGAAAATCTTGCATGGTCAATCCGGGCTACCCTCGAGAGAGGGAGCTCGATGGGCTTATTCTAGCAGGATTCCCATATGGTTTCTTCTATCTTTTTACTTTCTAACCTCAAAACTCAAATAACCATGAATCCTTTGGTTGCCTAACGCCCCTGAAACCCTATTTTTTCTTCTTTTTGGTTTTGTTTGTGTTTCCTGTTTACCTGCAAAACCTCTTAAAACGATCATGAATTTCAGACCTAGTAGGTGAGAGCAGGGTTAGAACTTTTAGGTTTAGAAGCCCCAACTCCCTGAGAAAGAATGAAAAAACTAGGTGCTAAAACCACTCGCTACACAAAATGGCGCCGTTGCCGGGGAGTTGCGCCTTCTACCCTTTTAGCTTTTTCTTGAGTTTCCCCTCTAGGTTTCAAAAATCTAAATAATAAATAATTAAGAAATGACATGTTTTGACTTACCTCAAGATGTGCAAGAATTGTTTTGTGATTATCGTGATATATTAAATGATTATCTTGCTCATTGGGCTCGGATATAACTTTGCTGATTGGGAAGTGTTGGTTGTTATTTATGAAGGTGTGAATTTTATGACTCGTAATCTGCTAAATTATTTTGCTTTTAATATGAAAATGATTATGAGGCTTGGGAATTACTTAATTGGTCGACCAGGGATACTCGTATATTTATAGAGAGTTGTCATTCTTCGGGTTATTATTTTGATAATCCATGTGCTCACCATGCTAGAAGTTTGAATGTTTACCCCCTTCCCTTTGTGTTGATGTACTTACTCAATCTCCATTTGTGGATCAACCGATGGAAGCAGGCTTTGAAGATTCATATGTGGGTACTCTTTACTCTCCTTTTATTCCTATGCATGTCCCTTCCCCATGTGCCCAATTTGAATCATCTATTCATGCTTCTGACTCTTTTACTCTTGTTGTTCACCCGATCTATATTGAAAATGGCATGAATTATGAGCAACAACTAGATAAAGAGCATAGGGAGCTAAAACAAAAGCTTGATTGGATAGTTATTATAGTTTGTGAAAGGTGGCCCGAGTGGGGCCACATGTTAAGACCTTCCTCTCTCGAGGAATATGCTTTGAATAGAATTGAGTCTTCTTCCCCATTATTCCCCAATATTCATGATAACCCTCCTTTGTGTGATTGGAAAAATGGTGATAATGACTCTCTTTCTTCGTCTTTGACTTGTGTGCCGCTGTGGACATTTTTTCTCGTCGTTTAGGACACAGAAAATCCCCGTTCAGGAAATTGTTTCGGATGCGCTACTTAATGATCGGGAGCCGAATAAGGTTACTTAATCCCTAAATAAGGATGTTTTTATTTTATGAAATTTGTTTTCGGAATGGGAAGCTTTTATTCATTTAAGGACCGATTTTATTATCAACACACATGTAATTACACCGAACTATGTTAGTAATGACTTTATATTTATTATATCCGAACTTGGGCCCAAAAGAGAGGAAACAGACCACCAGAGAGGGTCATAGGCCGCTGGGCCTATGACACATACTCTGCTGGGCTCACGCCCTTTTGGCCCAAGAGAAAATGGTGAAAATTATTCTAGGCCATGCGGCCTATGATAATTTTTATGTCATTTTCTTTTGGGTCGACCGCGAGTTAGGACAAAAATAAATATAAGATCATTTTATAAATTTTTTTGGTGTAATAAATGTGCATGTATAATAATAAAAACTATTATGTAGTCATGCCTTTCAGTCTTAAAAATGTCGGTGCAACATATCAAAGGACACCCAACACTCTACTTCATGACATGATGCACAAGGAAGTAGAAGTCTATGTAGATGACATGATTGTCAAGTCCAAAACAAGGGAAAAGCACATACCCAATCTCCGAAAGTTCTTCCTACGAATTCGCAAATATAAAATGCGACTTAATCCAGCAAAGTGCACCTTTGGTGTTACCTCTGGGAAGCTACTAGGCTATGTGGTTAGCCAATGAGGCATTGAAGTTGACCCTTCAAAGATAAAAGCCATTCAAGAATTGCAACCGCCTAGGACGGAAAAAGAGATAAGAGGTTTCCTAGGGCGAATTCAATACATCAGCAGCTTCATCTTAAAGCTCACTATGACTTGTGAACCTTTGTTTAAGAAACTGAAGAAAGGAAGTAAAATAGAATGGGATGATCAATGCCAAACTGCCTTTGAAAAAAATCAAGGAGCATCTGCAACATCCTCCAGTCCTCATGCCGCCAGTACCAGATGAGCCTCTACTCCTTTACCTTACAGTGACTAGCTTTGCAATGGGGGTTATGCTAGCTCAAAAGGTAAAAGGTCAAGAGAGCGTCATCTACTACTTGAGCAAGAAGTTCCTCGACTATGAAAGTCGATACGCCGACATAGAGAAAATGGCTCTTGCATTAGTATGGGCCACAAAGAAGTTAAGGCATTACATGCTTTCACATACAGTATAAGTCATAGTTGAGAATAATCCCATCGAATTCATCATGGAGCAACCTACCATCAACAACCGCATCGCTCGATGGGTGGTCATGCTCTCAGAGTTCAATCTCCAGTATCTGCCTCAGAAATCCATCAAAGGACGGATTGTTTCAGATTTCCTAGCTGCTTCACCATCGCAGGAACCACCAAGCACTCACTTGGAATTCCCAGATGAAGATATGTTTTTCACCGATGAAATTACATGGGAAATGTACTTCGACGGAGCTTCCAACCAAATGGGTTGTGGAATAGGAGTCCTATTGATCTTTCCAGAAGGGGCACACGTCTCTGTATCTGTAAAGCTTGATTTTGATGCTACTAATAACGCCACAGAGTATGAAGCATGCATCAAAGGTCTACAAGCAGCATTGGCCTTAGGCATATGTCATATAAAAGTCTTTGGAGACTCTAGCCTTATCATTAACTAGACTAAGAATACGTGGAAAGTTTGGAATGAATACCTTATGGAATATCAACAAAAGCTTTTGGGACTTGCTGATCAATTTGAAAAAATCAATTTCCAATACCTGTCTAGGGATCACAATGAGTTGGCTGGTGCTCTGGCAAGTTTGTCTTCAATGATATCGATCCCATCAGGCATGCTTTAACTACCAGTAATAGTAGAGCGGCAGTCTGAACCAGCATATGTCTGTAATATGGAAACACAAGAAGAGGAAACTGAGGAATGGTTTCATGACATATATAATTTGGATAATTGGATTCTAATAATCCCTACTTTCACCACTTGGACAATGGTGGACCGTACTTTCTCTTTGTATTCTGGTGGTAAAAAAAATAAAATAAAACTGGATTGTAGTGGTACCAAATCCACCTCCACATTCTTCTCATTTTTTTAATTCCTACACTATATTGTTTTTGTTTTTTTCGTTCCTGCCCCTAGAAAGTTAATGAATTGTAGTTTCTAAAACATTTTTTAAATTATTTTTTTTTGAGACTCCGAATAATTATTATGATTTTTTAAAAATAATAAAAGTGAAAAAATCCTAAAAAATAGTAAGAAAATGAAAACAAATTGGGAGAAACACTGTAAATTCATTAAAAATCATTGTTAAGTGTTATACTAAGTTTTGAATCAAATGCAACACAAAATCTATGATTCCCTTGAAAATATCTCACCTACAATCCAATTTTATTTTTTTTGGACAACCAGAATACAAAGTGAAAGTACAGTCCACCATTGTCCAATTGGTGTAAGTAGGGATTATTAGAATCCAATTATCCTATATAATTTTCTTCGGAAAGGAGAATATCCAGCTGAATTGGATGCTCGAGGATAGCGAGCGATCAGGTCTCTAGCAGCACAATACTGCTTGATCCAAGATCACCTTTACAAGAAATCACCTACGGGCATAAATTTATTATGCATCGATGCTAAAAGCGCAAAAGAGATCATGGCTACTGTACATGGAGGAGAGTGTGGGCCTCACATGAATGGGCGCATGCTAGTAAAGAAGATCCAAAGGGCCGACTATTATTGGTCCACAATGAAGGCAGATTGCCTAGAGTTTGTTCGAAGATGTCAGAAACTCCAGGAGTATGCCAATTTGCAACATCAACCTTCCTCGTATTTGACTACATTGACATCTCCATGGCCATTCTCGGTATAGGGTATCGACATCATTGGCAAGATACACCAACCGGAACAGGAGGACATGAATACATCTTGGTCGCCATTGATCACTTCACTAAGTGGGTAGATGCTGCCTCTTATGCCAAACTCACATCCAAGCAAGTGGTCAAGTTCATCCTTCAAAACATCATATGCCGATATGGAGTGCCTCATGAGATCATCAATGATAATGGAAGCCATTTTCAGAAGGAAGTGGAGACATTGCTTGCCACTTACCATATTCAGCATCACAGGTCCTCGCCTTATCGACCTCAAGCTAATGGAGCGGTAGAAGCAGCAAATGGAGCGGTAGAAGCAGCTAATAAAATAGTGGCAAGAATGATTAAGAAAATGGTCATTACTTACAAAGATTGGCCTGGCAAATCGGCATTTGCTTTATGGGGATACTAGACCTCTATACGAACTGCAACGGGTGCAACACCATATTCCTTGGTGTATGGGATGGAAGCAGTACTACCAATTGAATTAGCAAATCCTTCGCTACGAATAGTAGCGGAAAGCCAATTACCAGAATCAGAATGGGCTAGGGCAAGGTTCGAGTAGTTAATGTTAATGGATGAAAGGAGGTTAAGAGCGTTGCATAATGTGCAAGTGTACCAAAGTAGGATCACTCGTGCTTTTAATAAGAAGGTGAAAAGTCGTTCACTTCAAGTAGGTGATCTGCTTAAGGAAATGAAGGCACCTATACAAGACCCAAGGGGAAAATTTGCACCCAATTGGAAAGGTCCTTATATGATTAAGGATATTTTGCCAGGAGGAGCGACTCGTTTAGCCACTATGGATAGAGAAGATATGATCCAGGCCACGAATTTGGATCAACTCAAGCGATATTATGCTTAATACAACCGAGCAGCTGAAAAACCAATTTTCAGACACTTGGTGTATATTCAATAAATGCTCATGTATATAGGAAAAATAAATTTTGCAAGAACGCAATAATTGTGAACAATATTTCTTCTTTATTAATTCATAATGCAAGTACACTGCTTATAAATAAGAAAATTCAAAAAGGCGTAATTAAATAAAAGATTATTCTGGTAAAGCAGTTTCAGCTCCTTCACTCTCATCCATCTTCTAATCTTGCTTTATTTTTTCTCCTTCGCCAGTGGTCTCATGGTCAATCTCCATGTCTCTAGACCCATTGGGGTCTCTCTCTTTGTCTTTGAGCTTATAGACCCGCCTACTTGGTTTTCGTGTTTCCACTCTCAGACCAAGTCTGTCTTTCACCGAGACTTTTACACCGAGGCAGTCCTTTACCGATGTGCGAGGACTCAATCTTTCCTTCACGGATGTTTGTCTCCTTCTCGCCTCTCCAGCACGGCGAGATTCGACGGCCGCAATTAGCCATCCGTCATAACCGGCATCGGCAAACTATGATACATGCGCCTTTGATGGAGCTTCGAGAGTCGGCCTTCTCTCCCAATATTTCAGCCATGACTCTATCACAGAGCCGGGAAGCTTCAGCTGCTCGGGGGCTTCACACAACAATTCCGGGATGTTCTGTTTACGACCCATTTATCGCCGCACCCGCTCCGGGAAATAAAAAGTCATATACGTCAAGCCGACAATGCACAGATAGGCGTTGCGTGCATCACGAGTCACGTACTCGGAAACGTGCCACCATTCAATCCATAATGTGATATCACGAGGCTCCTTTAGGAATGCGATCCATTCCGTTATCGAGTGAAGATCGGTGTACTTCCTTTTCCTTTGATAATCTATAGTCCTTCATGAGAAAACTTGCTACCTACTTAGCCCCAACCCTGCGTTATGTTCTGCGAAGTGACAATGGCAACTCCCCTCTATGGTATTGATCCTCCAAGTGTGATTGTCAATGCACTTAGTAGCATGAATTTTGAGTGTGCATGTTGGATTGGCACACCTTTGAGTATACCTCTCCTTGTCATTCTTAATTTTCCACAACTACTTTCCATTTTGTATGCACCAATCTTTCATGGCACTTAACAAATGAGCCTTGACTTTATCATCCATCCCTTTCTTTACTACCTTCCAGATGTATGCAACATTGCCAATTTGTTCACAACTAGGTGGTCGCCACCACCAACACCATCCAAGTGTAAATGACCTAAAGCTTGCTCTCCTCGGCGATATTGTCCATGATGTATAACTGGATCAAAGAAGAGGGTTTGATCAATTACACAACAAGGGGAGACTTGCAACCAATCTAGGGTTTATGGAAAGATCACGTGAGAGGCTAAGGGCAAGGAATTCACATGAAAGGTAGGATCTTTGAGAGGATTGAGAGAGAGTATGGATAAGGGTTTGAGACGGACATTTGAGAGAGAGAGAGAGAGGACGTGAGGTTGAGAGAGTTTTGAGAGATTGTATAGATGACGTGAGGTTGGGGAAATAAGAGAGTTGAAAATAGACTTAGGAAATCAACAAGATAGATAGTAGAACTGGATAGTTCAAAAGAATCAAACTTGATACAGAAACACCACAAGTTGAAACCCTAGGGCTACTTGCTCTTCCTCTTAGTTACAGAAACACCTTCTAAGAGTAGGAAACAAGCTCTTCCTCCCCACTTGAATTGCCACATTCAAGATACAATAGAAGAGATCAAACAAGATGTTGGGAAACACTCAGGGATAAGTAAAAGCTTGTTTGTATTCATAATTCAAAGTTGTGTGTCTCAAACGAGTACAAGCTATGCTATTTATACTAGACTAAGTCCTTCTCCTACTAGGACTATCTAACTTGACGCCTAAGAACCCAAATCCTCTTAAGAATTGGTTTCCTAATCCTAAGAGGATTAGTTACAATGATATGAATCCTTCTAGGACTTGGCTTTCCTAATTCAAGATGGATTAGTTATAAAATAAGCCAACCTTATCTAGGATTATCTAGACTTGACGCCAAAGCAACACACCACACGCCTATTTAGACTAGTCTAAACTATTCTAGACTCCTATAACTTGATGTCCAAGCTATTAGATATTACTTGGCATCCACACACACTAATAATAAAATTACAATAATAAACTTGCTACTAATAATAAGGAAAAACACCAAAAATGTAAACTTCATCTTGGACTTTGTTCTTGTGCCTTTTGACGTGAACTGGGCCCCTTAGGATGTTTGGACGTCCTCTTGGAACAAGGAGCATGTGATATGGGTGGGCCTCTGGGCCTCCACAATGAATCCTTCCTCTATAGCCCGTTCTACCTCCTTATAGATGAATTGGATCTCCTTTGTTTGGCTTGGTGTGGATGAATTTACATCATTCCCCCCTTGTTGAGAAGAGTTTGTCCTCAAACTTGGAAGGTCATCTTCTTCATCATAGTAGGGTTTTAAGTCAGCTACATTGAACGTTGCACTTCCACCATAGTCATCACTCAATGAAAGCTTGTAAGCATTTTCTCCAACCCTTTCTAGAAGCTCAAACGGTCCATCAGCCCTAGGAACTAGCTTTCCTTTTCTCTTGGAGGGAAACCTCTCCTTCTTCAAGTGTACCCATACTAGATCTCCTGGCTGAAATATAACCTTCTTCCTCTTCTTGTTAGCTAAGTGTGAGACTTGTTGAGTATACTTAGCTATTCTTCCCTTTACTTCTTCATGAAGCTTTTGGATCTCTTGAGCTCGTTTGCTTGCTTCATGGTTGAACCTCATAGAGTTGGTGATTGGTGTGAGGTCCATAGGAGTAATAGGGTTCCTTCCATAGACCACTTGGAAGGGTGAACGACCTGTGGCCTTGCTTGGGGCACGATTGAAGGCGAACTCAGCGTGTGGGAGTAGAGTATCTCACCCTTTCTTATCTTTACTCATCAAGGACCTTAGTAATGAACCAGGGTCCGGTTGGTGACCTTGGCCTGCCCATCAGTTTGAGGATGACATGCAGTACTGAACTTGAGCTTAGTCCCCATCTTCTTCCATAGAGTAACCCAAAAGTGACTAAGGAACTTTGCATCCCTATCAGAGACCATAGTTCTTGGTATACCCTGAAGATTAACAACCTCTTAGAAGTATAACTCTGCAACTGTAACAACATCATAAGTGGTAAGACATGGAATAAAGTGAGCCATCTTTGAGAATCGATCAACAACCACCATGATAGAGTATTTCCCACATTGAGTCCTAGGTAGTCCCACGATGAAATCGAGACTAACATCTTCCCAAGGACCTTCTGGAATAGGCAAGGGCGTGTATAACCCTTAGGGTACCACGTGCCTCTTTGCTAAGTTGCAAATAGAACATCTTTTCATCATATGCTCGACATCCTTGACCATGTGAGGCCAATAGTAATGTTCTTTCATCATGAGATAAGTTCTTCTCAATACCAAAGTTTCCTGCTAGACTTCCTCCATGAACTTCTGAGATAAGAAGCTCTCTAAGACTGCTCTTGGGAATACACAACGGATTCCCATGGAATAAGAAGCCCTTCTCCACGTGATAGTGATCGTTGGGGTGCTTCTTTCATACTTCATAGATCTCCTTGAAATCACCATCTTCCTCATAGAGATCTTTGATGTGTTCAAGCCCTATTACACGTGAATCAGGAACATATAATAATAAGTACCTTCGTGATAGGGCATCAGCTCCCTTGTTCAAGTGGCCAGCCTTGTGTTAGATAACAAAGTGATAAGCTTGCATGAATTCAACCCACTTAGCATGGCGTGGGTTTAGCTTGTGCTGCCTTTGAATATACTTCAAAGCTTCATGATCACTATGTAAGATGAATTCGTGGCCAATAAGATAGTGCCTCCAATGTTCTAGGGCACGAATAATAGCATAGAATTCTTTGTCGTAGGTGTTATACTTCTTCCTTGCGTTACTGAGCTGCTCACTGTAATAGGCTAAGGGTCGACCCTCTTGAGATTGAACAGCTCCAATACCAACTCCAGAAACATCACACTCAACTTCAAACTTCTTATCAAAGCTAGGTAGGGCTAATACAGGGGTGGTGCATAGCCTCTCTTTGATGATGTCAAACGCTTGTTGGGCAGTGGGAGTCCATGAGAACTTCTTCAATTTCAATAGCTCGATCATAGGAGATAAAATAGTACTGAAATTCTTCACAAACCTCCAATAGAAAGAGGCCAAGCCGTGGAAGCTTCGAATTTCATGAATACTCGTTGGAGTAGGCCACTCTTTGATAGCTTTGATCTTCTCTTCATCAACTTGTATCCCATCAGCCAAGAGTACATAGCCAAGAAAGACTAATATGTTGGTGAAGAAGTGGCACTTAGACAGATTGCCGTACAGTTGGTCGTGAGCCAAGATCTCCAAAACCGATTGGAGGTGAAAACGTGATCTTCCTCACTCTTGCTATATACAAGTATGTCATCAAAGTAGACAACAACACACTTGCCAATAAGGGGCTTCAAAACCTGGTTCATCAATCAATCTCGTAAACGTAGAGGGAGCATTAGTTAGACCAAAAAGCATGACTAACCATTCATAGAGACCTCCCTTGGTTTTGAATGCAGTCTTCCATTCGTCCCCTTATTGGATTCGGATCTGATAATACCCACTCCGTAGATCTAACTTTGAAAAGACTTGGGCACCATAGAGCTCAGCCAATAAATCTTCAAGTCTAGGAATAGGAAACTTGTACTTGATAGTAATCTTGTTAATAGCTCTACTATCAATACACATGCGTTGGCTTCCATCCTTCTTAGGGACCAATAATGCAGGGACGACACATGAACTGAGACTTTCCCTGATCATACCCTTGGTTAGGAGCTCATCAACTTGCCTTTGAACCTCCTGAGTGTCGCTAGGGTTCATACGGTATGCAGGCTTGTTAGGTAAGACCGATCCAGGGATGAGATCAATCTTATGCTGAATATCTCGTTTGGGGGAACAAGCCTGGGGGCATCTCTTTCGGAAACACATGAGAGTATTTCTCCAAAAGAGGGGTGACGAGAGGATGTTTTTCATGGCTAGACTCGTCGTCGTTGGCAGGCTTTTTGTGGCTATGGTTTTTGTTTTGGTCTAAGAGAATGATCTCCTTATGCTCACTAAACTCATGATGTTCATTGGTCATAAAAGTGATGAGATTTGGATCAATCTCCTTGGGTTGGGACAGTTTGGATGCTTTTAGTGGAGCTAGGGTTATTTTCTTGTTTTGGATCACAAGAGTGTAGGTATTGGCTCTTCCACCATGAATCACACTCCTGTCAAATAACCATGGTCTCCCAAGCAGAATATGAAAAACATCCATAGGTAAAACGTCACACCATAAAGAATCTTGATAAGATTTGCCAATGGAAAAGCATACCAAACATCGTTGAGTTACTTGTAAACCTTTGCCCTGATTGAGCCACTGGATGGTGTATGGCGCGGGATGGAGGCTCGTTTCCAGCTGGAGCTTTTTCACCATAGTAAGTGAAGCTACATTGGTGCAACTTCCTCCGTCAGTAATTAAAGAACAGACCTTTCCCTTGGTAGTGCAATGAGATTGAAAGATGGCCTCTCGTTGTTGTTGATCTTCAGGAACAAACGAGCTACTAAGAACTCTCCTCATAATAAACATCTCGTGAGCCATGAGAGGGTTTGGGATGGATGAGGGAATCATGTTTGGGAATGTAGGATTGTGTTTGGGCTTGCACTGAGAAGAATCCTAAGCTCTGATACCAATTTTGATGTATAAGTGGATCAAAGAAGAGAGTTTGATCAATTACATATCAATGGGAGACGTGCAACCAATCTAGGGTTTATGGAAAGATCATGTGAGAGGCTAAGGGCGGGAGATTCACGTAAAACGTAGGATCTTTGAGATGTTTGAGAGAGAGTATGGATTAGGGTTTGAGAGGGACGTTTAAGAGAGAGAGAGAGAGAGAGAGAGAGAGAGAGAGAGAGAGAGAGTGAGTGAGAGAGAGAGGACGTAAGGTTGAGAGAGTTTTGAGAGATTGTGTGGATGGCGTGAGGTTGCGGAAATAAGAGAGTTGAAAATAGCCTTAGGAAATCAACAAGATAGATAGTATAACTGGATAGTTCAAGAGAATCAAACTTGATACAGAAACACCACAAGTTGAAACCCTAGGGATACTTGCTCTTCCTCTTAGTTACAGAAACACCTTATAAGAGTAGGAAACAAGCTCTTCCTCACCACTTGAATTGCCACATTCAAGATACAATAGAAGAGATCAAACGAGATGTTGGGAAACACTCAGGGATAAGCAAAAGCTTGTTTGTATTCATAATTCAAAGTTGTGTGTCTCAAACGAGTACAAGCTATGCTATTTATACTATACTAAGTTCTTCTCCTACTAGGACTATCTAACTTGATGCCTAAGCAACCAAATCCTCCTAGGAATTGGTTTTCTAATCCTAAGAGGATTAGTTAGAATGATATGAATCCTTCTAGGAGTTGGCTTTCCTAATCCAAGATGGATTAGTTACAAAATAAGCCAACCTTATCTAGGATTATCTAGACTTGACGCTAAAGCAACACACCACACACCTATCTAGACTATTCTAGACTCCTATAACTTGATGTCCAAGCTATTAGATATTACTTGGCATCCACACACACTAATAATAAAATTACAATAATAAACTTGCTACTAATAATAAGGAAAAACACCAAAAATGTAAACTTCATCTTGGACTTTGTTCTTGGGCCTTTTGACGTGAACTTGGCCCCTTAGGACGTTTGGAGGTCCCCTTGGAACAAGGAGCATGTGATATGGGTGGGCCTTTGGGCCTCCACAATGAATCCTTCTTCTATTGCCCGTTCTACCTCCTTGTAGATGAATTGGATCTCCATTGTTGGGGTGGTGTGGATGGATTTACATCAGTCCAGGTCAATGGCATCTAAACTGATGGAGACCATCTTGAAGAACAGCAAGCAACAACAACTTCATCAGCAAAGGAGGCATCTATAGGAGCTTCAACAGCACCTTCAACAACAGCACAAGGAGAAAACCTTGCTGTCTCACCAAACTCAGCTGCTATGGAAGCATCTCCAGCAGAATTTGCAGGCTTCCTAATCCAATTCATCACAGCAGGACAATCAGCATGTCACCCAGCAGGAGGTTCACAGCATCAGCAGCAGACACCAATCCATCAACAACATCCATCTAAGCTGGTTACACAATTGTGAAGCAAGTCTTGGCACCTACAACCATCCAACTCATCAACATTGGTCATTAAGACCAAATCTAGTTCCCATCAACAACAGTCCATGCAGCAGTCTTTCTCAACATGATATCTCTGGATTGAGGAAGATTCAGCCAAGGTTCCCTAGGAGTTTTGCTCTTTGTCATGCCATTTTCAAGTCTAAGCCAAGTCCCAGCATGTTCGAGCATGGCATCAGCAAGTTTCAAGCTTCAGAACAAGCAATCCCAGCAAGGTTGTTTGTTATCAGTTTTTCCAGAACCTTAGTTCCGAGACTAAGTCTTTTGTTATCTATCCATAGGGGTTATTTTGGTCTTTCCAGCCCATTCTTAACCCGTCGAGATTATTTCCAGGTTAGCAATTGTGCGGGAATTGCCTCAGCAACGATCTTTTTACCCTCTTAGGCATGAAAGCTTGTGATTGGTTCAATTTGCCACTCTTTTGGCATTTGGTCCAATCAGAACTTTGCTTTCTATTTTCTTGCAAGTTGTAATCCGGATGGAATTAGATTGATTAGGATGTAATGTAATGTATTTATTTTAACCATTGTAAGTTACATTAGGCCAGGGAGATTAGACAGTTAGCTTATGTTAAGCAGCTGCTAATCAAACTGCTAGCTAGCCTTTATATTATGAGTTTCCAGCAATGAATTGGACATCATTGTTTATTCAATAGTATTCTCGAGTTTCTTAGAACCTCTGTATGTTTGTGAGTGTCAGATAACTCTCAATCTTTGGTTAAATCAGCTCCTGTCACTGGATTTTGGCAAGAATCCAGCAAGTGTTAACTATGCTTGATCATCCATGCTCTGGTGTGTCTGTAGGAGTATGAATGTGAGAGTCCTTTGCCCTTGATTGCAGCTGTGGTGTATCTGTATCAGTTGTAAGCAAGCCTATCTTTTTATTTCCTTGTTGGGTTATCTTCTATTTTAGCTAATTGCTTCCAATTAGCTATTGTTATTGCAAACATTCTGGTGTGTGTATGACTGTATGATGCATTCTAGTTCAATAATCTGATCTTTGTGAGCTAGCATACATCATCTTGGTATCAGAGCATTGTGTTCTGTGTTGGAGGAAGTTTGTTTGTGATTTTCAGGATGTCGAGCAGCAGTAAAACACCACAGGAGATTACAGAACAGGTTTTGAGAGAAAAGAATGAAATGGAGAGACAAGTGAAGTATCTGATGGATTAGCTGAAGTATTATGTGTATTTGAAGCAGAAACAGATTCAAGAGGATGAAACTAAAAGAGAACAGGGATTTGAAGAAGAGGAAATAGAAGTAGAAGACATAGTAGAAGAGGAAGAGGAGGAAAATCAATTTAGAGACTCTGGATTTATAGGAGAAGTTGGCAGGGGAACTCCAACAAATAGGAGGTTCATGAGGAGGAGCTATAGAATGAGGGGTGGACGAGGTGATCAATATAACAGGAGAGGGAGTGATAGAGAAGATAGGGAGGATAGGGATGAAAGAAGAGTGGAAAAATTATACTTTAAGGTGGAGATACTTGAGTTTAAAGGAGATTTAGATGCAGAAGTTTTCTTAGACTGGTTACAGACCATAGAACGGGTGTTTGATCTTAAAGAGGTTTTAGATGAGAACAATGTGAAGCTTGTAGCTCTCAAACTGAGGGGACATGCTTCTACTTGGTGGAGCAATTCACAAAAGAGAAGAGTAGAGAAGCCTAGGAAGGATAAGATCAGAACATGGGAGAAAATGAAAAAGAAGCTGAAAGAGAAATTTTTACTTGAGAATTACTTGCAGTCTAACTATTCTAAGGAATGTGAGCACTTGATGTGGAGGTGTGATTTAAAGGAGAATGATATACTTGGTGAGGTACTTGTCAAGGCTGAATGACAGTATCAGAAATGTTGTTGATGTATAATGGGATCAAAGACTCGATCTTGATCGGATTACACATCAATGACATGTGCAACCAATCAGTATATGTGATGCTTCACGTGAATATGGAAGGGGATGGGAATCACGTGAATCCATGATCTATGGAATGCTATTTGGTTGTGTGGACTTTTATTAGAGAAGAGAGGATGAAGGATTGATTCTTGGATGAGAAGAGAGAGAGGGTGACATGAGAGAGATGGGAGGGAGAAAGCTATTTTGGCGTGAGGCCTTTGTGAGATAGGGAAATTGAATGGAGAGAGAGTAGGGAATTAGTTAGAGGAGAGTGGGAGTTTGTTGGGAGTTTGTTGTGGGAGAGAGAGAGAGGGAGGGAGACGTTTGGAGAGGTTTGAGAGAAGGAGGATGACGTTTGTGAGGGCAAGGGAGAACAAGAGAGAATCTTGAATTAGCCTAGGGTTTGTCTACTAAGATAGAAAGATAAAGTAACCGGGATAGTTCAAGGGATTCTGTCTTGATACAAAAGCACCACAAGAAAGAAAACCCTAGGGCTAACTTGACCTTCAACCTAGTTACAGAAACACCTTCTAGGTTTCAGGATCAAGCTCTTCCTAACCACTTGGTTGCAAAACCAAGATACAATAGAAGAGATCAAAGGAATTTCTCACGAAACACTCAAGGGGTAAGCTAAAAGCTTGATTCTATTCATGGTTGATAAACGGGTTCTGCCTTTGAAAGGCTACAAGCCTAGCTATTTATACTACTACAGTCCTATATGGACTGGGACTCTAGACTTGGCGTGCAAGCCAGTCATAACCCTAGATCTAGACGCCAACTATGCTAGCTCCTCCTTGGATTAGGACTCTTTATCCTAAAGGGAGTTAGTTACATCAATCTTATCCTAGTAGGACTTGGCTTTCCTAATCCAATATGGATTAGTTACAAAATAAGCCAACCTTATCTAGGAGACCTAATCTTGGCGCCAAAGCAACCATATCACACGCCTAATCTCACACAAACACACCTTCTAGAACATTCTAGAACACTTTAGAACATTCTAGACTAATCTAGACTCCTACTAGACTCCTATGACTTGATGCTCAAGTTTATAACTTACTTGGCATCTTAAATGACTCTAAATACTATGAAGATAATATAAATCACATTAAAATTACTTAAAAGTTATAAATAATACAGTTACATCCAAAAGACCAAAACCGTGAAATTCAGTTTGAACTTTGCTTCTGCAGTTATTGGACTTGGACGTGTGCTTGCTCCTTTGAACGCTCTTGATTGGGCTTGGGCCCTCTAGGATGTTTGGACATCCTCTTGGAATAATGAGCATGTGATATGGGTCAGCCTTTGGGCCTCCACTTTAAGCGGAATCTTCTTTATTGGGCTGGTGCTAGTTAGACTTCTCTCTTGAAGGACTCTATCTTTATACTTGTGTTTCACTTGAGCCTTCTTGAATGGGCTAAGGGGAGTAGGCGTGGGCTGATTTCCATCATTCCCCCCTTGTTGAAAGAAGTTTTTCCTCAAACTTGGTGGTTCAAGTTCAAAGACTTTAGTTGGCCCAACTGTAAACTCCACGTGAGTCAAGACCTTCACGTGAACCATAGTTTCTTCAGCAATCTCCACGTGAATCAGGACCTTCACGTGAACCATGATCTCTTCATAGGACTGAAAGATCCGATCTTTCTCACTCTTACTATGTATGAATGTGTTACTGACACACTTGCTGATGAAGGACTTCAGAACCTGATTTATAAGTCTCATAATAGTAAAAAGAGCATTGATAAGATAACAAGATGTGACTAACCATACAAGGAGACTTCTTTGGGGCTTGATAGCAGTAGCCCCTATCTGAATCTGGACCATGCTGGTTCCCTTCTTCTTGGCAATCACTAGGGCGCTTGGAGCATGAGTTTCCTTCTTGATTGTGCCCTTGGTGTTACAAACAGCTTAATTTCGAACCCTTATAGCAGTATTAGGGTTCACATGATTTCCTAGAGATTGGATCTCACGTTGACTGGACTCTGATGAAGCCTCTACCACTGAGCTCTCATGATGAACGACGAGTTGGAGCTCCTTTGCAGAATTTTCGTGGCTAGGGCTTGATGGAATGACTTCCTTGTGTTCACTAAACTCAGGGAGTTCAGTGATCATGAAAGATATGAGCTTTGAATCATTCCTTGGTGCCGTTGGTGATGTCTTTAGGGGAGCTAATGTCACCCTCATTTTTCACCATTAAAGTGTAGGTGTTAGCTCTTCCATCATGTGTAACACTCCTATCAAATAACCATGGTCTTCCAAGCAGAATATGACAGGCATCCATAGGTAGTACATCACACCAGATTGAATCTTGATATGACTTCCCAATAGAAAAGCTTACCAAACAACGTTGATTCACCTTTAAGCCTTTACCCTGATTGAGCCACTGGACAGTGTATGGCGTTGCGTGTGGGCTTGTAGGGAGTTGAAGCTTGTTCACCATAGTAGTTGAAACTGCATTGGTACATCTTGCACCATCAACAATTAAAGAACAAACTTTCCCTTGTACAGTACAATGAGAATGGAAGATGGCTTCCCGTTGTTGCAGATCTTCAGGAACTGGAGAACTATTCGGAACTCTCCTCATAACCAACATCTCTCCTTGATTTGGTTCTTCCATGACCTCTTCTTCAGATTCATTGGGGTTGGCGTCAGATTCCTCTTCTACATCCGTCGGTTCAGGTTCAAAGAGAGCGTTTTGAAATTCCAGCAGTGTGATGGCTCTCTTGTTAGGGCACTCCAAAGCAATGTGACCGAGCCCTTGACACCTGAAGCACCTTCTTTTATCCGTGGATGGAACTGGAACGGATTTTGGCGTGACTTGAGGTGTAGGGTGGCACATTTTTGTGGCGGACGGATGGGAGTGGGTTTGGCTCTTTTGTGGAGTATAGGTTTGAGATGAGTAGGGGTTCTTTATGAGCTAGGGGTTTTGTTTGACGCCTCCTTGCCTCTTCTCTTTCTTTGTTGTTCCACTTTGTTAGTCAAAGTACTCAATTCATCAAGAGTTTCATAAGGTTGAAGTTCAACCACATACCTTATGTTTTCGTTCAAACCAGCAAGATACCTCACAAGAGTTTGAGGTTCATCTTCTTTCAGATTGCACCTCTACAGTACGTGTTCGAATTCTTTTGTATACTCTTCCATGCTTTTAGACCCTTGGGATAGTTGTTGTACTTTGAAGTAGTTATCCTTGAAGTAACTCACAGGAAGAAACTTGGAGTGTAGTTTCTTCTTCATCTTTTCCCAAGAACGGATCTTTCTTTCTCGGCTTGCTGTCTCTTCTTCTGTCGGTTAGTCCACCAAATACTAGCATGTTTTCGAAGCTTAAGAGAAATGTACTTCACTTTCTTATCATCAGGTACATCTTTAAGATCAAAGACTCTTTCAACAGTTTGAATTCAATCAAGAAAGATTTCAGGATCAAGATTACTGTCGAATTCAGGAATGTCAACTTTAAAGTCGAGTCTTTCTTCTCTTGGTTCACGCCTAAGTCGACGTGGACTCCTAGTTGAGCTTACAGATTGCTCTGCTTCGCTAGGGCTGTTGTAGGAGCCCTCCTTGGATGATTCTTTAAGTTCATATTGCTGTAGATGCATGTATCGCTTTAGTTGCTCGGAGAGATAAGCTACCCGTGCCTCCAATTCGACTTTCTCTTGCTTCAGTTGCTCATTAGGATCATCAACTTCACTACTTTTGCTTCCAAACGCCATAGGATGGCTTCTGGAACGTCAGGTTGACGTTTTGGATTTGAAGGTTATGTGTTTGGGCTGTTTGTGGAGTTTAGGATTGCACTCTGTGAGAACCTAGAGCTCTGATACCACTTTTGATGTATAATGGGATTAAAGACTCGATCTTGATCGGATTACACATCAATGACACGTGCAACCAATGAGTATATGGGATGCTTCACGTGCATATGGAAGGAAAGGGGATGGGAATCATGTGAATCCATGATCTATGGAAAGCTATTTGGTCGTGAGGACTTTTGTTGGAGAAGAGAGGATGAAGGATTGATTCTTGGATGAGAACAGAGAGAGGATGACATGAGAGAGATGGGAGGGAGAAAGCTATTTTGGCGTGAGGCCTTTGTGAGAGAGGGAAATTGAATGGAGAGAGAGTAGGGAATTAGTTAGAGGAGAGAGGGAGTTTGTAGGGAGTTTGTTTTGGGAGAGAGAGGGAGGGAGACGTTTGGAGAGGGTTGAGAGAGGGAGGATGACATTTGTGAGGGCAAGGGAGAACAAGAGAGAATCTTGAATTAGCCTAGGGTTTATCTAACTAAGATAGAAAGATAAAGTAACCGAGATAGTTCAAGGGATTCTATCTTGATATAGAAACACCACAAGAAAGAAAACCCTAGGGCTAACTTGACCTTCAACCTAGTTACAGAAACACCTTCTAGGTTTCAGGATCAAGTTCTTCCTAACCACTTGGTTGCCAAACCAAGATACAATAGAAGAGATCAAACGAGGTTCTCACGAAACACTCAAAGGGTTAGCTAAAAGCTTGATTCTATTCATGGTTGATAAACGGGTTCTGCCTTTGAAAGGCTACAAGCCTAGCTATTTATACTACTACAGTCCTATATGGATTGGGACTCTAGACTTGGCGTGCAAGCCAGTCATAATCCTAGATCTAGACACCAACTATGTTAGCTCCTCCTTGGATTAGGACTCCTTATCCTAAAGGGAGTTAGTTACATCAATCTTATCCTAGCAGGACTTGGCTTTCCTAATCCAATATGGATTAGTTACAAAATAATCCAACCTTATCTAGGAGACCTAATCTTGGCGCCAAAGCAACCATATCACATGCCTAATCTCACACACCCACCTTCCAGAACATTCTAGAACACTTTAGAACATTCTAGACTAATCTAGACTCCTACTAGACTCATATGACTTGATGCTCAAGTTTATAACTTACTTGGCATCTTAAATGACTCTAAATACTATGAAGATAATATAAATCACACTAAAATTACTTAAAAGCTATAAATAATAAAGTTACATCCAAAAGACCAAAACCGTGAAATTTAGTTTGAACTTTGCTTCTACAGTTATTGGACTTGGACGTGTGCTTGCTCCTTTGGACACTCTTGATTGGGCTTGGGCCCTCTAGGATGTTTGGACATCCTCTTGGAATAAGTAGCATGTGATATGGGTCGGCCATTGGGCCTCCACTTTGAGCATAATCTTCTTTATTGGGCCGGTGCTAGTTGGACTTCTCTCTTGAAGGACCCTATCTTTATACTTGTGTTTCACTTGGGCCTTCTTGAATGGGCTAAGGGGAATAGGCGTGGGCTGATTTCCATCAGTTGTGGGGCTCCAGTCTTACTCCAACTGTATCAATGGTTTGTAGACCTCGGTTTTTATCGTTCTTTCTCAGGGAGCTGGCGGCCTTGGTCATAGAAACTAGGTCAATGGTCAGGATGCGATTGCTAAGGTAAGGATGTCGATTGAAAGGGTCATAACGCAACAAAGAAATCTAAGGTCGGTCAAGAGATGGAAAATGGGCTTCGGAGGCTTTTTCAGGATGCAAATGGGGATGAGGAAATGTGTTTTGCAACAAGGGAATAATAAGGAGGGAGAATCAAGTGGCAATTCCATTAGAAAATTCCCACCGAGCTTTCTCATTCGAGGATAGTCCGGATTAACTTCCACAAAGTCCACCACGGACCCGGAGGGCTAATGAAACGAAATTTCCTAGCTAGCCTCTATTCACTTCCGTGAGTAGAGTACTAACTATCCCAATTCTAACCTTCCCACACAAGTGTTGGATGTATTCGGGAGCTTTCGAACCCGAATACATCCCACTTGAGGGAAGGAAAGGAGTTGGAAATTGATTTCCCAACTAATTACTCACTAATATTGATAACCCAAACCTAATCACCCATTCACACCTTTAATTACCCCCTAACCCATAGGGTTTCTAGCAACTAATCAGGATACTAACTAAGCTAACAACATCCAAACCAACAATCAAGAATAAGCAAAACAATTGAAATAACAAGCAAGCAATTAAAGAGCAATGAAAGTAATTAGCAAAGTAATTAATGGAAGAGTTAAAGGAAGAGAAAATTTATCAGAGTGTTGTAGATGAACAAAGGAAAGCAATAAAAAGTTGATCCAACAAACTCTCAATTGTTTGAATACCCAAATCTTCAATCACAAACACAAATCTCCAAAATCCTAGATGAATTTCTCATCAATCTCTCTCTAAAATCCACTAATTACAAAGCTGAAAATTATCTAAGTCTATCCCTAGATGCCCCCTAAGAAATCGTCAACAAGGAGTATATATACAAGTGGAGATTTGTTGGCAAAACGCAGCGCACAACCGAAAACATAGCGCAGAACATAAGGAGACCGTGGGTACGGTCTAGGAGACCGTGGGTACGGTATATGGGACCGTGGCTACGGTCTTGCGTAGCGAACTGCACATTTCGCTTCTCTTCGCACCGTCGTGGCTACGGTCTCCCAAGACCGTGGCCACGGTCTTGCTCGGCCTCTTCTTTCCTTGGACAAGTCTTGAACCCACCGTGGCTGGGGTCATCATGACCGTGGCCACGGACTAGCTTGGCTTCAACTTCTTCTGCTCCTGACTTGACTGCACCGTGGCTGTGGTCATCATGACCGTGGCCACGGTCCAGCTCGGCTTCAAAAGGTCTTCTGAGCGTCTTGACATGTTCGGCCTTTCCGCATTCCTTCGCCTTCGACTCGACCAAGACTCGGGAAATCTCGGGATTCCCAAAATAGTTGCAAAATGGCCTTCTTTACCACGTTTTGAGTATAAACTCCGAAATCTACAAAATTACCAACAACGCATTAAAAGTTATTGAATTAAACTACGAAACAAGTTAAAAGCCTAAGGATTTAGGCGGTATTTAGACACAAAATTGGGTCTAAACACCCCCCACACTTAAACTTTTGCTTGTCCCGAGCAAAACAAGACAAAAACTAACTAAACTAACACTAACCCCTCTGTCGTGGGAGAGAAACAGGTGCATTTAGCGTATGCACCAAGCCCTTTGAACCCCCCGGCAGCCCGGGTGGACGAGATGGACTCGTGAGGGTTTGTAGCGACTGTGCCCACAAAAGCCAAAGAAAAAGGAGAGAGGGAAAGTGAAAACAAAACCGAAGAAAACAAAAGGAAAGAGAAACAAAGGCTTAGAATCAAAAGATCTCGCAACCTAAACTAAGAAAATGTTATTAAGCCTCCAAAAGCAACCGTTAGGAGCATCTCACAAACACCCATCTCAAATAAAAGCCAATCTTGAAGATTTTCAACTCCCTACACCTTATGCCAAGCAAAACCCCATGTGCAAATGTGCAAGTGGGTTCTAACCGAAACCAAAAGACTCTAAAGACTCATGTCCGAACAACGAAACAACCAAGAGAAGCGTTGCCCTTCCTCGCATTTGGTCGCCCTTGGCTTGGTGAGGGCCGTAGGTGATGCAAGGGGAGGCCCCACTCTTTTAGAAGCAAAAACTTTCTTTTCTTTTTGGGTTGGTTTTACCAACGAAATTGCTTTTTCTTTTTCTCTTTTTTTTCTTTCTTTTTAAAGGTCGATATTAGCCTTACTTTCAGGAATTGGATGGCCCAAATATGGGGTATACCCTCCCAACACGGTCTTTTACATTCGCCTCTCCGTCGCAAAGCGATATAGGAGGAGGGTTAAGGGGTATCCGTGTCGTACCACTTATACCGGGCCTGTGTAGGTTGGCTAAGTGTATGGTGGTTAATGTCATTCAGCGACACGCTCCACTTAATCAGGTTATTCTATCTTATATATTCTTTTTCTTTCTTTTTGAACGTTTTGCTTTTGCTTTTGCTAAACAAGAAAACAAAACAAGCTCGAACACAAAACCATAGAATCTCCCGGTTCCAATCGGAAGGTGAAATTAATCGGGGGTCTTACTAGACATTCAATGAAGGGAGTCTATTTAGGTAAGTCTTGACTAGAACCCGAGACAGGGTCGAAAATGCTCAGACCGGTTACTTTTAAAGAAGATTAAGAACGACTTCTCAATTTCGACAACAAGATCCAAGAAACAAAGCAAAACAAAGTGAAAACAAAACTGCAAGAAAAAATTTTAAGGCTTTCACTCCCTTTTTTCTCCTTTTTCACACGAAAATTTTTCAAATTTTAGGCAAAAACTAAGAAAACAAAACCAAAACATCTAGGTGATATACCCTTGAAACAGAATAACTCCCCCCTCTCCCACCCCACACACTTAAAACACCACATTGTCCTCATTGTGGGAAGGTGTCACAAGAAAATGGTAGAGAACCTACAAAAACAAACAGACAAAAACAACTAGCAAGTAAAAATGGTGGCGACCCGAGCCCACACGGCTCCAACAGCAAAATATTCCCAACAAGCACATACTAGGGGTTCGCCACCAAAAGAAAAGTCAAGCATGCAAAAGGATCATAGGATATTCAACTCAAAAAGAGAAGAGCGGAGAGATATTACCTCGAGTTCTTCAAAACAAATGATTACTCAATCCGCGATCTGTGATAATCGAGTAAAGGGTTAGGATTTTCAAGTAAAAACAAGCAAGCATCGTAAGATCCGCATGCAAGATTAGAAACAAGAAAAAGAAACTAATAAAGAAAGGAAAAGAAATTAATCAAAAAGAGAGTACGGGTTACCTCCAATGTAGTGCTTGTTTTAGGTCCCTAGCTTGACCTAATACCCATTTGATCCTTGAAAGACGGCGTGAACAAGATATGAACGTTTTCCATCTCTTCCACCATTTTCTCTTTCTCCCTTTCCAGCATTTCCCCACTTTACAAGCATAAAGGTCAAGATGACCTAACCAGTTTGTAGTTGACTGTTTAGACCCGATTTCGCGTCTAAATACCGCCTAAATCCTTAGGCTTTTGACTTGCCTCGTAGCTCGTTTTAAGAACTTTTAATGTGTTTTGGTTATTTTTGTAGTTTCCGAAGGTTTTACTCAAAACTATGCTAAATGGGCTAATTTTACACCAATCTTGGGAATCCCGAGATTCCTTAAGATATCCCTAGCCCTGGTCGTGCCAAAGGCAGCGGAAACGGAAGCCCTGAAGATAAACTGTGGCCGAGATAGACCGTGGCCACGGTCACCTTGACTGTAGCCACGGTAAGATGGAGCCAAATGCCTAAGGAAGGAGAGTTGCAACCCGAGATGGACCGTGGTCACCGTCACCTTGACCATAGCCACGGTGAGATCCTTGTCCTGCCCCAGGATGCAGCTGGCCGAACAAGACCGTGCCTACGGTCTCCCATGACCGTAGCCACGGCGGCGCGAAGGAGCGAAAAGATGTCAACCCTAATCGCCTACACCGTGCCCACGATGCATGGGTATCGTGCCCACGGTACTGCGAAGCGAAGAGAAATTTTCCTGCCTTACGCACAACCGTGCCCACGGTCCCCTGCGGGACATGTTTTGTCTGTAACGTTAAATGATTAGTTTTGAGTAACAACCTGAGTTACTGTATATTGTTTTAGGTCATTTCAGCAAAAGAAGAACATCTTTAATCAGTCTTTAGCTACCTTTTATCATACTTTAGGCTTCTTTTATCACATTTTAAGCTTTGGATTAGAGGGATTAGTGAAGATTTCTGCTGAGTTTATTGATTCTTGTATTGGATTCTCTCAAGTTTTATTTCAAGATTAAAGATTATTATCATATTTGGAGCATTGGAGCTTATTTATTCAGAAGTTTTTCCTCTTTGTCATCACCATTAATGAGCACTTCTTAACCTTTCTCTCTTTTATTTCATAGTTTATTTATTAATCCCTGTTTTTGCTATTGTTGTTATTATTGGCTTTGTTGATTGTTTATTGTTCTTGTTCACCCTTTTAAGCATGATTAATGTTTTTGATGTTAGTATCATGATAGTTAGGATGTTTAGTGGCTAAAACGTGTCCGGACCGAGCCGGAATCATCCCCCGTCCCATCAACCTCTGTCGAGCCCGATAAAACCCGGTACAAGGTTCAACCAGCCTCGATCATTCAATGCGAACCGAAGGTTAAGGTTAACTTCCGGGACGATATGCACAAGGCGAGGTATGAGAGGCTCAAGAAGCGGAAGATTTGTGCTCCGGACCTCTATCATGAAGAGACGGGAAATGACGTCTATTGTAAACCGAGCATGGATTTCTTCATCAAAACCATGGGTTGGGAGGTCTTCGCCACCATCAACGAGCCAATCATCGAACAACCGGTGCTCGAGTTCCTTAGTTCTTTGGTAGTAGAGGAAGACGGTACATCCAACGCCTCTTTCTCGTACATCGTGAATAAAAAGGAGTACTGCTACACGGTTAAGGATCTTTGCAATGCGTTAGGCCTACCCGAGGACGAAATCTTCTATGGCGAGAGTGTTAACTTCGATGAACAAAAGGCTATACGAGACCTCACTTGCTGGAGGAGGCGCTATCCCAAGGTTCGAACCCAACGAGCGCAGTTTTATTGCCCAAGCAACTCCAAGGCCCGGGATTTTTGTAACCTCAGCGTCCGCATCTTCCACCGCATCATCTCGAACTCCGTATTCGGTCGTGACGCCGGGCGATCAAGTGTCCAGAAACACGACCTTTTCATCCTCTACAACGCAATTAACGGTCGCGGAGTCAACACCGGCTCATGCATCCTCCACTGTCTCCGGGAAATAAGCCTCGAAACCCGGAACATGACCATGGGAATGGGTCACATCATCACCCATCTTCTATGGAAACAAGGGTTCAAGTCTTACCTTGACAAGTGGACTCCCCGGTTTTTCCCTGATCCTATCGACGGTGTTCGCCTTCGGAAGATGGAATTCTTGGAGAAAAACAAGGCGCGAATGTTCTACCGTCACGGAAACGAACCCCATAGCGTCACCGTTTATTTGGGCGACGACAACGCCGAGAAACGCCTAGATGTCACCGACCACCGCAATTGGTCGTGTGGCCAAACGTTTGGGGATCGTTTCGTAGTGGGTGGTCCCGGGGATCACGAAGAGGAGGAGGGTGAAGAAGAAGAAGATGAGGATGAAGAAGAAGAGGGAGGACAACCGCAAGGGGATGAAGCCGAGCCGAGTCAAGTGCGGGACGCCGCTCTTAAACGTATCAGCGAACAACTCCAGGAGCAATTCCAGGAGCTTCATGATGAATTTCAAGAACAACGGGAGCTCATCCAAAACCAGCAGACGTTGATTGAAAACTTGCAAGGGTTGATCAAGACCCAACAGGAGATGCTTGCTAGCATCCAATCACAACTCCAACCCCGTCATCCTCCGGGAGGGTCCGCTTGAGGACCGTTTGTAAGCATTCATCCCCACCTGACCTTTATCATCATTTTTATTTACTTTATTTTGTGAAGTATAAGTGTGGGGGGTACTTCTTCGGGGTTTTGGATGCGATGTCTGGTGGTTTTGGTGTATTGATCTCTCGGTTTCATTTGTCATGTTTTGGCATGATTGTGGGGTTGTTTGATTAGGATGCTCGGGTTTGTTTGTCTTGTATATCTTTTGAGGTTGTCGGGTTGTCTTTTGGTTGTTTGATGGTTGTTTTTTTTGTGGGCTAGAAGTGTGTTCAAGCTTGTCTCGATGTATTTTGATCATTGATGGTTTGTAATCGAATATTGTTTGTGATGAATGTAATTAATCTGCTATTTCGGTTGGTGTGTATGGAGTTTCACCCTTATTTCCCGCCTCAATGAGTGAGATTCGGGGATAAGGTAAGTCATTGGTAATGTATATTTTGTAAATAGTTTTGTTTTTCATCTTTTTAGTTTCTTTTCATAGTCTTTTAAGTTAATTTTTCCTTTTGTTTAGACCCGTTTTCGCGTCTAAATACCGCCTAAATCCTTAGGCTTTTGACTTGTCTCGTAGCTCATTTTAATAACTTTTAATGCGTTTTGTTTATTTTTTGTAGTTTCTGAAGGTTTTACTCAAAACGATGCTAAATGGGCTATTTTTGCACCAATCTTGGGAATCCCGAGATTCCCTAATATTCCCCGAGCCCTGGTCGTGTCAAAGGCAGTGGAAACGGAAGGGCCGAGTATGTCGAAAGCGCGGAAACGCAAGTGTAAGCTCCCAGGCGTCGAAGGGTAGCCCCCGCGACCAATTCCCTAGCGGGCGCTACGCCCTGAAGTAACCAAGTGGCCGAGATAGACCGTGGTCACGGTCACCTTGACCGTAGCCACGGTCAGATTGAAGCCAAATGCCCAAAGGAGGAGATGCAACCTGAGATGGACCGTGGTCACGGTCAACCTGACCGTAGCCACGGTGAGCATACTGTCCTGCCCAAGGAAGAAGTTGGCCGAACAAGACCGTGGCCACAGTCTCCCATGACCGTAGCCACGGCGGTGGGAAGGAGCGAAGAGTTGCCAACCTTAAATCGCCCATATCGTGCCCACGGTGCCTGGGTACCGTGCCCACGGTACAGCGAAGAGAAGAGAGAACTTTCATGCCTTACGCAGGACCGTGGCCATGGTCACCTTGACCGTGCCCACGGTCCCCTGCGGACACAGTTTGTCTGTAGTAATTAAGTGATGAGTTTTGAGTAACAACCTGAGTTACTATATATTGTTTTAAGTCATTTTAGCAGAAGAACATCTTTATCAATCTTTACACAATCTTTAATCAGCTTTTACCTAGCTTTTATGATACTTTAGCCTTCTTTTATTACATTTTAAGCTTTGGATTAGAGAGTTAGTGAAGATTTTGCTGAGTTCATTGATTCTTGTGTTGGATTCTCTCAAGTTTTATTTCAAGTTTGAAGATTATTATCATATTTGGAGCATTGGAGCATTTATTATTCACAATTTTTTCCTTTTTGTCATTAATCAATTAGTATTTCTTAACCCTTCTCTCTTTTATTTCATAGTTCATCTATTAATCTCTGTTTTTCTTTTGTTGCTTTTATTGATTTTGTTGATTGTTTGTCGTTATCTTGTTTATCTTTTTTTTAAGCATGATTAATGTTGTTGATGTTAGTGTCATGATAGTTAGGATGTTTAGTGGCTAGAACCCTAATGGGTTAGGGAGATATTAAGGGTGTGAATGGGTGATTAGATTGGGTTAGCAATATTAGTGAGTAACTAGTTAGGAAATCAATTTCTCAACCCTATCCTTCCCTCAAGTGGGATGTAATTGGGTGCGAAAACATCCCGAGTACATCCAATGCTTGTTGGAAGGTAGGAATTGGGATAGTTAGTGTTCTAGTTCGTGAACGCGAATAGAAACTAACTAGGAAATTCCGTTTAATCGACTCCTCGGGTCTGTCTATGGACTTTGTGGAAGTCAATCCGGACTATCCTTGAAAAAGGAAGCCCGGTGGGTATTATCCAACGGAGTTACCATTTGATTTCCCCTTCTCGTTACTCTCTTGCTGTGAAATCCATTTCCTTATCCCCGTTTGTATCCCGAAAGTCTCTCGACACCCATTGTCTCACCTTTTGACCGAACTTAGTGTTTTTGTGCTGTTTTTACCTCAAAAATCTATCTCCCCTTTCTTAATCCTAAACCCTACCTAGAGTTAAGTAATTGCTGTGAAGGCCCCTAGCTCCCTGTGGAAGAACGATATTACTGAGGTCTAACAAACCCCTGTGCAACACCTTTCTTTTGTTTTTGATCTCGCATGCGAATTCTATCAGTTGTAAGTCGTCTTTTATTCTAACATTGTTTTGATTCACTCCCACGACGACTCTGGATCGCTGCTTTAACGCTTATGAAGAGTTTGAGGTAATATCTTTCCACCCTACTCTTTTTATGTGAATTCTTATCATGATCCATCGCATGCTTGGTTTTTACTTTTGGGTGGCGAACCCCTTTTAAATGTCTGTGTTGGGTTATATATTGCTGTTGGAGCCGTGTGGGCTCGGGTCGCCACCATTTCTTCTTGCTAGTTGTTTTTGTTTGTGTTTTGTAGGTTCTCTACCCTTTTCATGTGACACCTTCCCACAATAAGGACATTGTGGAGCTTTAAGTGTGAGGGGGGGAGATATTCTGCTTCAAGGGTAGATCACCTAGTCATTTTGTTCCTTGTTTTCCTAGTTTTTGCTAAAATTTGAAAATTTTTGTGTGAAAAAGGAGAAAAAAGGGAGTCAAAAGCTTTTCAGTTTTTCTCTTCGTTTTGTCTTTGTTTGATTTTGTTTCCTAGATCTTGTTATCGAAGTTGAGAAGCCGTTCTTAAACTTCTTTAAAAGTAACCGGTTGGAGCATTTTTGACCCTCATTTGGGTTCTAGTCGAGACTTACCCTTAATAAACTCCTTTCATTAAGTGTCTGGCGAGACCCCCGTTCCTTTCTCTTTTTGCTGGAACCAGGAGGTTTTAGGAGCTTGTGTCCGGGTTTGTTTTGTTTCTCGTTTAGCAAAAGCAAAAAAGTGCAAAAAAAAGAGAAAAAGAAAAGCTTTCTTAAGATACAATAACCAGAATAAGTGGAGCGTGTCGCTGTAGACATTAACCACCCACACTTAGCCAACCTACACGGGCCCGGTATTCGTGGTACGGCATGGATACCCCTTAACCCTCCTCCCATATCGCTTTGCGACGGAGAGGCGAATGGAAAAGACCGTGTTGGGAGGGTATACCCCTTATATGGATCGTCCAATTCCCGAAAGTAAGGCTAATACCGACTTTTAAAAACCAAAAAGAAAAAAAAGAGAAAGAAAAGCCATTTTCGTTGGTAATTCTAACTCAAAAAGAAAGAAAAAAAAAGTTCTTGCTTCTTAAAAGAGTGGGGCCTCCCCTTGCATCACCTACGACCCTCACCAAGCCAAGAGCGACCAAATGCGAGGGAGGGCAACGCTTCTCTTGGTTGTTTCGTTGTTTTCAAATTCGGACACGAGTTTTTAGAGTCTTTTGGTTCCCGTTAAAACCCTTTTTGTATTTTGGCATGTGGAGTTTCGCTTGGTATAAAGTGTAGGGAGTTGAAAAATCTTCAAGATCGACTTTTATCTGAGTTTGGTGTTTATGAGATGCTCCTAACGGTTACTTTGAGAGGTTTAATCGCGTTTTCTTAGTTTGGATTGAGAGATCTTGTGAATCAAAGCCTCTGTTTTTCCTTCTTTTTGTTTTCTTCGGTTTTGTTTTCACTTTCCCTCTCTCCTTTTTCTTTGACTTTTGTGGGTACAGCCGCTACAAACCCTCACGAGTCCATCTCGTCCACCCGGGCTGCCAGGGGGTTCAAAGGGCTTGGTGCATACGCTAAATACACCCGTTTCTCTCCCACGACAGTGGAATTAGTGTTAGTTAGTTAGTTTTTGTTTTGTTTTGCTCGGGACGAGCAAAGGTTTAAGTGTGGGGGGTGTTTAGACCCGATTTCGCGTCTAAATACCGCCTAAATCCTTAGGCTTTTGACTTCTCTCGTAGCTCGTTTTAATAACTTTTAATGTGTTTTGGTTATTTTTGTAGTTTCCGAAGGTTTTACTCAAAACTATGCTAAATGGGCTAATTTTACACCAATCTTGGGAATCCCGAGATTCCCTAAGATTTCCCGAGCCCTGGTCGTGCCAAAGGCAGCGAAAACGGAAGTCCTGAAGATAAACTGTGGCCGAGATAGACCGTGGCCACGGTCACCTTGACCGTAGCCACGGTAAGATGGAGCCAAATGCCTAAGGAAGGAGAGTTGCAACCCGAGATGGACCGTGGTCACCGTCACCTTGACCGTAGCCACGGTGAGATCCTTGTCCTGCCCCAGGAAGCAGCTGGCCTAACAAGACCGTGCCCACAGTCTCCCATGACCGTAGCCACGGCGGTGCGAAGGAGCGAAAAGATGTCAACCCTAATCGCCTACACCGTACCCACGGTGCATGGGTACCGTGCCCACGGTACTGCGAAGCGAAGAGAAATTTTCCTGCCTTATGCACGACCGTGCCCATGGTCCCCTGCGGGACATGTTTTGTCTGTAACGTTAAATGATGAGTTTTGAGTAACAACCTGAAGTACTACATATTGTTTTAGGTCATTTGAGCAAAAGAAGAACATCTTTAATCAGTCTTTAGCAACCTTTTATCATACTTTAGGCTTCTTTTATCACATTTTAAGCTTTGGATTAGAGGGATTAGTGAAGATTTCTGCTGAGTTTATTGATTCTTGTATTGGATTCTCTCAAGTTTTATTTCAAGATTGAAGATTATTATCATATTTGGAGCATTGGAGCTTATTTATTCAGAAGTTTTTCCTCTTTGTCATCACCATTAATGAGCACTTCTTAACCTTTCTCTCTTTTAATTCATAGTTTATTTATTAATCCCTGTTTTTGCTATTGTTGTTATTATTGGCTTTGTTGATTGTTTATTGTTCTTGTTCACCCTTTTAAGCATGATTAATGTTGTTGATGTTAGTATCATGTTAGTTAGGATGTTTAGTGGCTAGAACCCTAATGGGTTAGGGAGATATTAAGGGTGTGAATTGATGATTGGGTTTAGGTTAGCAATATTAGTGAGTAACTAGTTAGGAAATCAACTTTTCAACCCCATTCTTCCCTCAAGTGGGATGTATTTGGGTGCAAAAGCATCCCGAATACATCCAATGCTTGTTGGAAGGATGGGAATTGGGATAGTTAGTGTTCTAGTTCGCGAAAGCGAATAGAAACTAACTAGGAAATTCCGTTTCATCGACTCCCCGGGTCTGTCTATGGACTTTGGGGGAGTCAATCTGGACTATCCTTGAAAGAGGAAGCCCGGTGGGTATTTTCCAACGGAGTTACCATTTGATTTCCCCTTCTCGTTACTCTCTTGCTGCGAAACCCATTTCCTTATCCCCGTTTGCATCCCAAAAGTTTCCCGACACCCATTGTCTTACCTTTCTGACCGAACCTAGTGTGTTTGTGCTGTTTTTACCCCAAAAATCTATCACCCTTTCGTAATCATAAACCTACCTAGAGTTGAATAGCTGCAGCTAAGGCCTCTAGCTCCCTATAGAAGAACGATATAGCCGAGGTCTCACAAACCACGTTACATTGACCTCGGGGTGAAGAGAGGCAGTGGCTTCTTATGTTTCTTCCACGTTCTTTTTCTCCTCTTCTTCCAACATTTCCCAACCACCATAGTGAACCAAGCAAGTTGCTCCTCCGGCAGTCGAATAGAGTGAAATAGATGAGGAGGTAATTTAAGCTCCACTTTACTTGGTTCCCGGAGTTTTGGAGCCTCGGGAACAAGCATGAGTTGATGACGGTCATCTTCCTTCGAAAATTCTTCTTCCTTCTCAACCCCTTCCTTGAATTCTTCTTCAATGAAATAATTCAAAGTGATCGGGAAGTACTCAAACTCCAATTGAGGAAGAGGAAACTCCAAAGATGCTTCATCATTGATAATAAAATCATGAACCTCCATACGCTCAAATAAAGGTTCCTCCAAGGGAACATCCTCCACCTCTCGAGTATATGCCCCATCAATAAGATTAGTGAGGAAGACAACCTCACTACCATCGGGATCAACGTAGATAGGCTCAAGAAGGAACTCCTTCAAAGGACGCTCACCTGAAAGCTCAAAAGTATAAGGTTCTATTAAGCACCGACCTATTTCCTCATTGAATTCTTCTTCCTCACTCAACTTCTCCTCATTCTCACTTTTAGCTTCTTCAAGCAACACCTCCCTTTCTTCATTCATCTCCTACTCACTCGCTTTTTCTTCTTCTCTCAAACATCCCTCCTCCGCAAAATTTGGTACTATGGCTTCCCCTTCACTCCGGAAGGTAATAAGATTCACCGGCACCATTGGAGTAGGTTGAGGTTGGATGGGGACGGTTTGAGGGATGTAGTCTATCTGAGCCATTCGGGCCCATTGATTTTTAATGTTCTCGAGGCGAGCCCTATCATTCTCTTGATTTTCAACAATTTGCTTCAGCAACTTCTCTATGTTGGACTCTTGAGATGGTTGGGGTTCTTGAAGTTGAGGGGTAGGTTGGTGATAAGTGGGTTGCCAAACTTCTTGGTTTTGGTGGTTGGGTGAGAAATATTGGATGTTTTGGGTGGAGGGTTGGGTCTCTTGCATGATTCCCAATTGGTTGGTTGTTCCATTAGATACCATCTTTTGTTGCATCTCTTGGACGACGCCCATAAGGAGTTTGATAGTAGGTTCGCTCTCCAAGGAATAGCCTCCACTTCCTAAACTCCGGCGGCTTCCCCAAGAAGGGGAATGTTGAAATAACTCGTGAAGGAAAACATTTGCTTGATGCTCGGTCTTCATAAGGAACATTCCTCCCGATGCAATATCAATTGACTCTTTAAGATCGTCTTGAAGCCCGTGGTAAAACTGATGTAACAATAACCAATCCGAAAGATTGTGATGTGGACATCGCCTTTGAAGAAGTTTAAACCTTGCCCATGAATCGAAAAGAGTTTCTCCCGGCTCTTGCTTGAAATTCAAGATAGCTTGTCGAAGCCTATGCGTCTCATCAACTGGAAAGAAATGGTGAAGAAAATTCCGACTCAATGCATCCCAAGTAGTATACGTGCCTGGTGGACAAATGCCGAGCCACATCTTAGCTTTTCCTCCCAAGGTGAGAGGGAAAAGCTTCAATTTCAAAAACTCCGAAGATACCTCTAGCATATGCACAAAACCAATCCGGCCTTCAAATCTTCTAATATGATCGATAGGATCCTCGAAGCCCTCTCCATAGAATTGGTTTCTCTCAAAAGCGTCCAGCAGGCATGGTTTGAACTCGAATGTTGCGGTGGGTGGTAGTGGCGGTATGATGATAGGATTGCCTCCCGTACCCGATGATGGAACGACATATGATATAAGGGTACGGGGTGAACCAGCTTGAGCTTCACCCATTAGAATGCGAAAACTCCAACGATGCTCGGTAGAACATTAGGGCGTACCTACATGCACCAACAAGAACCAATAGAAGCATCAAATTCATTGGGATTAGCACAAACTAATTTCTAGCGTGAAAGCAAACTCAAATAACCAAAAACCAAGAAACTAAAACTAGTGGCGCTGGCTCCCCGGTAACGGCGCCATTTTGTGTAACGGTGGTTTGTAGACCTTGGTTTTTATCGTTCTTTCTCAGGGAGCTGGCGGCCTTGGTTATAGAAACTAGGTCAATGGTCGGGATGAGATTGCTAAGGTAAGGATGTCAATTGAAAGGGTCATAACGTAACAAAGAAATCTAAGGTCGGTCAAGAGATGAAAAATGGGCTACGGAGGCTTTTCGGGATGCAAACGGGGATGAGGAAATGAGTTTTGCAACAAGGGAATAACAAGGAGGGAGAATCAAGTGGCAATTCCGTTAGAAAATTCCCACCGAGCTTCCTCATTTGAGGATAGTCCGGATTAACTTCCCCAAAGTCCACCACGGACCCGGAGGGTTAATGAAACGGAATTTCCTAGCTAGCCTCTATTCACTTCCGTGAGTAGAGTACTAACTATCCCAATTCCAACCTTCCAACACAAGTGTTGAATGTATTCGAGAGCTTTCGAACCCGAATACATCCCACCTGAGGGAAGGAAAAGAGTGGGAAATTGATTTCCCAATTAATTACTCACTAATATTGCTAACCCAAACCTAATCACCCATTCACACCCTTAAATACTGATGTATATTTGATAGCCATATACATCAAGGTCATCAAGGTCATCAAGGAAGACATCAAATACACATCATGGGAACCAAATACAAGCTTATATGGAAGAAGAGCTTCAATCACTCTCATCACTCTCAATAATGAATGACTTCATCAAGTACAATTCGATACTTTGCTCTATAACTGAAGATCTATGAAGCTATTGGGAAAGTCATCTTGGAGCCAAAGATAGATCATTCAAAGAGCTTTCTAATGGTTTTTGAATCTTGAAGATTGGAGAAGAATTAAGCAAGATATCAATGTTTCTTTCTAGCTATGTACATTTTGATTCTTTATGATGTCAAATTTTTAATAGATGATGTAAGCAAGAAATCCTTGTAATATTGATGTAGTGCACGACCAAGGGGCCTAGGAATACTATAAATAGACCCTTTGGGAGGCCTTTGTAATTCATCTCATAATCAATATCAAATACAAGTCTAAACACATTGTTGTTTTCTCTCTAGTTTTCATGCTAGAATTGTGTCTTCTTTGGGAAAGTCACGTGGAATCTCTTCTTCTATACTAAGATTAGTATCTTAGTTGGTGATAGGAAGAGTTGGAAGATTCTTTGAAGTGGTGTGACTGTATCTTCAAGGGAGAAGCCATCGCCATTATCATTCGTTCGTTTATCATTAAATTTGGTGAGTATCCAATTGTAATCATTTGATTCTTTTGTTGTAAATTCATCCATATTCATTTCAAGCTTAAGATCAATCACAATCTTATGCTTCCACCTTTATTCCATTCGTCCATATTCATCAAACATCCGTCCATATATACGCTCAAAACAACCTTTCATTCATCTAAGAATCAATCTACAAGAACTTAGTTAAAAGATCCTTATATTGTTGTGTAATGTGATCTTTCTTGGTCTCATTATACATCAAAATTGGTATCAGAGCCTAGGAGATTGATTCTTGTGGTTCTTGTACCATATTTTTACAATCCTTTCTCCCACAAAATCAGCCCACAAAGTTGCCAAACACATTCCCCATCACATCTCCATCACGTCCACAAAAAAACTCCACAAAGAACCCCAAGACCCAAACACAATCCCATCAAACCAAAGCCTAAACACAATCCCCACATCACTCCAAAACCCAAACCGAGAGTCTTGCATATCTTTCTTCATCAAAGATTAATATTACATGGCATGCGTGAGTTCTCTAATGGATTCACAAGATGATATGCAACAAATGAAACAGCAACTTGATTATCTCACCAAACAATTGGAGAAACTTATGCCCCTTCAAAAGGGAGGAGTACGAATTGAATTTGGTTCACGTATGGTGAATCTTTATGATGTCGAGTATGAAACACAGTATAAATGGAGTACATGTCCAAGGAAGGAGGACAAATTTGGTTTCAAAGAAGAGATACCGGAGTTCTATGGGAGTCATGATCCGGAAGTATTCTTGGAATGGATGCATCAGGTTGAAAGGGTCTTTGATGTCAACGCCATCCATGATGACCGGAAGGTCAAAAGTGTTGCATTGAAGCTACAAAAGCATGCTAGCAAATGGTGGTCAAGCAAGCAAAGCAAACGACAATCAAAGGGCCAAGATAAGATACGTTCATGGGTCCAAATGAAGAAGAAGCTCCAAGAGAAGTTTCTGCCCCTTAACTATCTAAGTGACAACATCAACAAGCTTCAAAGATTGGCCCAACGGAGCAAAAGTGTGAAGGAATATACGAGGGAGTTCAAACGTCTACTTCGGAAGTGTGATCTTAAGGAGGAGGATCCACAAACTTTGGTATGTTATCTAATTGGTCTTGATAATTATATTAGACATATTGTTGAATGGCAATCATATAAAACTTTGGATGAATTAAGTTCTTTAACTCTTAATGTTGAAAGACAAAGGAGATGTTGTTATTGCCAAAGTTTAGATCACATTGATTTGAAGTGTCCTAACAAGAAAGAAGTGTCTTTGGTTGAGTACCAAATGTATGATAATGAATTATTTGAGGAGGAAAATGTAGTAGAAGAGGAGTATGTAGAAGAGTGGCTTGTGGCAAGGAGAGCCTTGAAAGAAGTATGTGTGCCGAATGAACATCAACAAAGAGAGTGCAAGATCTCTCATTGTACCAACAAAGGAGAAGTATGTTCATTGATCAAAGAAGGAGAAAGTTGTGTCTTCTATGGTTACATTGACGCCCCTACAACAATTATCCACACGTTAAACTTGGAGAGTTATTCACGCCCTACACAATGGCTAAGCCATGACAAAGACATTCATGAGGATCCAAGAAGTTTAGTAAGTCTTTCCATTTACAAGAATTGTAGAGATTCATTATGGTGTGATATTACTTTTATGGATACTTGTCATACTTTGTTGGAAAGACCAAAGTTTCTTGATAGGAATATCATGCATCAAGAGACATCTCTACTTCCATCTTATACCACACGGCCAAAGGAGAATAAGAGCAACATTGTGACACTTATGGAGAATGAGTATCATGAATTTGGAGGGCAAAAGAGCCTTACTCTTGTATAGTTGGACGGAAGCAAAACGGCCTCATCAAATGTTCGTTCACTCTTGAAATCTCTTGTGGAACGTTTCTCTCATATATTCCCTAAAATATCATCATACAAGAGTGTCATCAAAGGCTGCCACCAAATCAAGAGTTTCAACACCAAGTAGATCTTGTTAAAGGATTTATGCTACATCACCATTCGGCCTATGGAAAGAATAACTTGGAGTTAGTCATGATCATGATGGAGCATGAGAAGCTATATGGAGGCTTGGAGAAGAATCAATTCCTCACATTCAAAGTTGTATGCCTTGGGTTTGAGTATATCCAAGCGTTGTATGAAGAAGATGATGATTTTAAAGAAATATATGAGGTATGTAAGAAGCATCATCAACAACTCTTTCATTTTAGTCATGGATTTCTTTTCAAGGGAAATCAACTATGTATTCCAAAAGGTAGTACTCGTGAAGTCTTGATCTTGGAAGTACATGGAGGATCTCTATTTGATCATTTGGGTATTAAGAAGACGTATTTCAAGATGAAAGATTATTATTCTTGGCCTAGTATGATCAAGGATATTGAGTATGTAATCAAACGTTGCAATGCTTGTGATCTTTCTAAAGCTCATGAAGATATCAACTTGAATCTCATGATTGAAGTGCCAAGGATTCAAAGAAGTCAAGAGGCTATAGTCGTTGATGATCATTCAAAGATGGATCGTTTCATACTATGTAATATTACTTATGATGAAGGCAAAGTTGTGAAACTATACTTTGAAGTTGTGAAGTTACATGGGATTTCTACATCCATGGTGAATAATCGAGAATCAAAGTCCTATAATTTCAATGGGTTATTTTGGAAGAAGTTGATGAAGTTTAGTAAAGGAGTCTATGATGACTTCAAAGCCTTTAAGAAGAGAGCTTGTAATCTCTTGCGAAGAAGCAAGGCGAACAAGAGAGTTGATGCTCAAAGTTTGAGGACAAACTTTTTCAACCGGGGGAGTATGATGTATATTTGATAGCCATATACATCAAGGTCATCAAGGAAGACATCAAATACACATCATGGGAACCAAATACAAGCTTATATGGAAGAAGAGCTTCAATCACTCTCATCACTCTCAATAATGAATGACTTCATCAAGTACCATTCGATACTCTGCTCTATAACTCAAGATCTATGAAGCTATTGCGAACGTCATCCTGGAGACAAAGATAGATCATTCAAAGAGCTTTCTAATGGTTTTTGAATCTTGAAGATTGGAGAAGAATTGAGCAAGATATCAATGTTTCTTTCTAGCTATGTACATTTTGATTCTTTATGATGTCAAATTTTTAATAGATGATGTAAGCAAGAAATCCTTGTAATATTGATGTAGTGCACGACCAAGGGGCCTAGGAATACTATAAATAGACCCTTTGGGAGGCCTTTGTAATTCATCTCATAATCAATATCAAATACAAGTCTAAACACATTGTTGTTTTCTCTCTAGTTTTCATGCTAGAATTGTGTCTTCTTTGGGAAAGTCACGTGGAATCTCTTCTTCTATACTAAGATTAGCTATCTTAGTTGGTGATAGGAAGAGTTGGAAGATTCTTTGAAGTGGTGTGACTGTATCTTCAAGGGAGAAGCCATCGCCATTATCATTCGTTCGTTTATCATTAAATTTGGTGAGTATCCAATTGTAATCATTTGATTCTTTTGTTGTAAATTCATCCATATTCATTTCAAGCTTAAGATCAATCACAATCTTATGCTTCCACCTTTATTCCATTCGTCCATATTCATCAAACATCCGTCCATATATACGCTCAAAACGACCTTTCATTCATCTAAGAATCAATCTACAAGAACTTAGTTAAAAGATCCTTATATTGTTGTGTAATGTGATCTTTCTTGGTCTCATTATACATCAATTACCCCCTAAACCATAGGGTTTCTAGCCACTAATCATGATACTAACTAAGCTAACAACATCCAAGCCAAACCTAAACATGATTTCTAACATCCAACAATCAAGAATAAGCAAAACAATTGAAATAACAAGCAAGCAATTAAAGAGCAATGAAAGTAATTAGCAAAGTAATTAATGGAAGAGTTAAAGGAAGAGAATACGTATCAAAGTGTTGTAGATGAACAAAGGAAAGCAATAAAAAGTTGATCCAACAAACTCTCAATTGTTTGAATACCTAAATCTTCAATAATAAACACAAATCTCCAAAATCATAGATTAATCTCTCACTAATCTCTCTCTAAAATCCACTAATTATAAAGCTGGAAATTTTCTAAGTCTATCCCCAGATTCCCCCTAAGAAATCGCCGACAAGGAGTATATATACAAGTGGAGATTTGTTGGCAAAACGCAGCGCACAGCCGAAAACATCGCGCAGAACATAAGGAGACCGTGGCTACGGTCTACGGGACCGTGGCTACGGTCTTGCGTAGCGAATTGCAGATTTCACTTCTCTTCGCACCGTCGTGGCTACGGTCTTCCAAGACCGTGGTCACGGTCTTTCTCGCCTCTTCTTTCCTTGGACAAGTCTTGAACCCACCGTGGCTGGGGTCATCATGACCGTGGCCACGGTCTAGCTCGGCTTCAACTTTTTCTGCTCCTAACTTGACTGCACCGTGGCTGCGGTCATCATGACCGTGGCCACGGTCCAGCTCGGCTTCAAAAGGTCTTCTGAGCGTCTTGACATGTCCGGCCTTTCCGCATTCCTTCGCCTTCGACTCGACCAAGACTCGGGAAATCTCGGGATTCCCAAAATAGTTACAAAATGGCCCTTTTTACCACGTTTTGAGTATAAACTCCGTAATCTACAAAATTACCAAAAACGCATTAAAAGTTATTGAATTAAACTACGAAACAAGTCAAAAGCCTAAGGATTTTGGCGGTATTTAGACACAAAATTGGGTCTAAACACCAACCTAGAAGAGTTGAGCTCTAAGGCTCACAAAGTGGAACAGCAAAGGAAGAACAGGTCCAGGGAGTATCAATCCAAGCCCCTACCCAAAGCCTATCCACAAAAACAGCCTTACTCTAACCAAAAACCAGCCTATAACCCATTTCCTAGACCACAACCAGCTCAAGCACCACAAAACCCCCACAACACAACCCCAAACCTATCCCCAAAGACCCCCAGCACCAGCAGGAAGAGCTTTTAATGAAAGAAGGTGTTTCATGTGTCATGGCTTGGGGCATATTGCTTCAGAATGCCCAAACAAGGGGATGGTTACTCTTGCTGAGTACCAAGCAGCCTTGTTAATTGACTCTGAACATGTGTAGGAAGAAGAACAGGTTTATGAGGAGCCTGAGCATGATCCAGTCTATGATGATGCCATAGAGGAGGGTCCGGATGAAGGAGAAATGTTGGAGATTAGGAGAGTTCTGAGCAGCTCAGCAGTAGAAGAAGCAGAAGAGCAAAGGGAGAATATCTTCCACACAAGGTGTACCATTGGAGGGAAGGTGCGCTCTATGATTGTTGACAGTGGGAGCTGTACCAATGCAGCATCCAGCACCATGGCGGAGAAGCTAAACCGGGCAACCAAGCCCCATCCAGCTCCTTATACCATTCAGTGGCTCAGCTCGGGGAAAGGTATCCAGATTTCTGCAAGATGCCTTGTAAATTTTTCAATTGGTCAATCATATAAGGATAAGGTCTGGTGTGATGTTTTACCTATGGATGCATGTCATTTACTTTTGGGTTGACCTTGGTTGTATGAGAGATCAGTGAGCCATTGTGATAGAGCTAATACCTATACCCTCACACTAAACCACAAAAGGATCATTCTTACCCCCAATGAAACCCTTACAGTTAACCAAGAAATCCAAGAACCTATGTCTTGGACCTAGTCTTGATGTGTTGCTTTTATCTGATCTGCATGAATATAACCCACAAAGAGACTTGATCCTATTAGACCTTGAAGAACCCTCAGCCCTACAAAATGACCTCCCTTTATTCCTACCTTTACTCCAGCAGTATCAGCATGTATTTCCTGAAGAGATGCCACATGGTTTGCCACCAAACAGGGATATCCAGCACAAAATTGACTTAGTGCCTGGATCAGTGTTGCCTAATAAGCCAGCTTATAGGATGACACCAGCAGATACTAATGAGATACAGAGGCAGGTAGATGAGTTGTTGGAAAAGGGAATGATTAGGGAGACTTTAAGTCCATGTGCAGTTCCAGCCTTGTTAGTGCCTAAGAAAGATGGGAGTCAGAGAATGTGCATTGATTGTAGGGTCATTAACAAGATCACAATCAAGTATAGGTACCCCATACCTAGACTTGAAGATATGTTAGATGAGTTACATGGGTCAACAGTCTTTTCTAAGATTGATTTGAGGAGTGGATAATACCAAATTAGGATCTATGAGGGAGATGAGTGGAAAACAGCATTCAATAGGGGTGTTCATATTCCGGTCTGGACCGGTTAGCCCAAAAAACCCGGACCAAACCCGAACCGGATGGTAACCGGTCCGGCCTTCGGTCCAAGTATTTTTAGTTTTCGGGTTTCAGTCCGGGTCGGTCTAAACCCGGACCCGGACCGGAAACCCAATTATTATAAAATTTAAATTTTTATACCATAAAATCATATTATTATAGCCTAGAAAGATTATTCAATTTCCTAAATCTAATGATCCTTTGAGTCCTAAATTGATATAATATTCACGTAAATGGTAAACAATGATTAAATTTTGGTAAACTTTAATATAATGTATCTTTTTCAATTTATCATTGTCAACTTTTAATATTATATATCATAAATTAGGTCTATTTACAATACCAAAAAAAATGTGCTTCCTAACAATAGACATACATAATTATTTAATTTGTCTATTTACAAATTTTATCAGAAAAATTTCAATAAGATCTCAATCGGTCAAAACCGGTATGGGTTGGTCCGGTCCAATTGCTCATCGGGTTGGTCTGGGTTGGGACCGGTTGTTTTCGGTCCGGTCTTTGGTCCAACTTTTTTGCTATTTCGGGTTTCGGTCTGGTCCAGTCCGGTCTCGTTCGGGTTTGACCCAATGAACATCCCTAGCATTCAAGACCAAGGTAGGTTTGTTTGAATGGTTGGTCATGCCTATTGGCCTGACTAATGCCCCATCCACATTCATGAGGCTCATGAACAAGGTCTTAAAGCCACTCATAGGCAACAGTGTTGTGGTATACTTTGATGATATTCTTGTCTATAGCAGGTCTAAGCAAGAGCATGTCAAGCATTTGCAAGATGTTTTAGATATTCTGAGCAGGGAGCAACTATTTGGCAATCTCAAGAAGTGTCGCTTCTTCACATCACAAGTGAACTTCTTGGGGTACATTGTCACAGCAGCAGGTATTCAGGTTGACGAGGAGAAGATCATAGCAATTAGGGAGTGGCATGTGCCCACTTCGAGTTTTCATGGCCTGACTTCATTTTACAGGAGATTTGTCAAGAATTTCAGCACCATCCTACCACCAATGATTGAAGTGGTGAAAGGAAAGTCCTTTATTTGGTTAGCAGCATCCTAGAAGGCCTTTGAAGAAGTTAAAGAGAGGCTTACTTCAGCACCAGTTCTAGCACTACCCAGCTTCAGTAAAATTTTGAAGTGGAGTGTGATGCTTCAGATGTTGGCATAGGAGTAGTATTAACCCAGGAGGGCAAGCCAGTTGCCTATTTTAGTGAAAAGTTGAATGATGCCAAGAAAAAATACAGCACCTATGACAAAGAGTTCTATGCCATCATAAGAGCTCCTCAGCACTGGAGGCACTACCTTATTGGAGCAGAGTTCATATTACACAGTGATCATAAGGCCTTGAATGTAACGCCCCGGCCCCTCCCGAACCGCGGACATTACCGATAACTGCTTTAAGAATCGTTGGTTGGCCTCACAAATCACCATGAATCTTTCCAGTGTGTTTCGTCCTCGCTCACACGCTACCTGGGAAAACTTCCCAGGAGGTTACCCATCCTGAGACTACTCCCAGCCAAGCACGCTCAACTGACACTACTACATAAAGGGCCTAAGGCAACGCTTCGGATTACAACAGTATAAGAATTGTTGCCTTATATACCCTAAGGCAACAGTGTTTTATTTGTTGCATAGTTTTCGTAGTAACAGTTAAGGGACCGTTACCTTAATTGACATAGGCAACATGTCTAGAGGCGTTGCTTATTATAATGCTATGGCAACAGCCATAGGAATGTTGCTTATGAAAAGGCAACGGATTCATCAACGTTGCGACTAAGATTCCGTAGTAACAGTTATGGGATCGTTGCCATAAATCACAAAGGCAACATTTCTAGTGAGGTTGCTTATTTTTAATGCTATGACAATTGTTATAAGAATGTTGCTTTAAATATATCCGGATAATTGAAAATATAAAAAATCCATATATTGGATATATTTTAAGTTGTGCTTATTTTAGTGTTTTGGTATCATAACAATATAATAAATTTCGTGATCACAATCTAACATATAGTACAAGCCGACCTCCTCCTCCAACATAAAAAATAATGCAAAGCTGCCCTTGGCGCCCTATTTATAATAATAAACATTATCGAATGAGATGAAACACGTACCTTACTATTTTCAATTTTATTTTAACGTAATTAGGTGGTCCAATGCGTTAAGCCCCCTACCTCAGGGGAATATTAACCCAACAATTCCTAAGGAATAGGGGTATGGGATGTCACAACACCGTATACAAGGCCCACGTCTCCCACTATTATATTCATCAACATACTCTTGATCTTGGTAAATAGGAATGCTCCCCGGAGGATTCGAACTCTGGAGGGAGAAGATGGAAGCTAGGGTGAGTGACTTGGAAATACGGCAAGACCCAATTAAAGGACGCCTTGTTGTTTTCTTGGAATTAACGTAACATTGAGTAAACAAAACAAGTACACACATTGTCTTACTTCTCCTAGGTAGGACACTTTGACATCTACGTACTGAGTTGATGACTGTGGAAAAGGCTCGAGTACATTCTCTACAAAAAAATGGCTTTTACCAACAGATTTTTAGGGACAGATTATTTTCTGTTGGTAAAACTACCCTTTTCCCAACAGATATATTAATTGTCGGTATTACTATTGGATTACCAACAATCGATTCATTTGTTGGTATTATGAATGTTTTACCATCAGATCAAAAACATATCTGTTGGTATTAATATTGTATTACCAACAGATAAATTTTATGTTGGTATAATAGACTTATTACCAACATTTAAATTTCTTAGATTGGTATTGCTTTAAGGAATATTAGGCGACTCTTAAATATTTAAATGATAGTCAAAATTTTGGGGTGGGAGGGACACTACTGAAAATTTTGGTGACCGGATGATATTTATATTTGAATTGTGATTAAATTTTAGAAAAATCAGAATTTTAATTCCCCCCCCCCCCCTCAGATGAGTAAAAGTTAGTAAAATATAAATTACGTTTCAGTTTCTCCATGTCCTTCCTTCACTCGGACTCATACACATCCGCCTCCAAAATAAAATTTTAAAATTATTATATTCCCTCCAATCTAAATTTCTCAAAATTTTAAATAACACTCACCAATAATAATTTCATTTCCCTTTCTACCAATTTTTCTTAAACTTGAACTAATTAAAATCTAGAGGGAATTGCTAATTAAAATTTTAGATAAGAGGGAAATTAGTGGGTACCAAAATTTCGTTTGAAATTTTGTTTCCCTCCTGAACCTAAAATTTTAATAACAGATACCCAAAGGAAACTAGTGGGTTTTATCGTTCCGTCTCAGTCTCACAGCCACACTCAGCCTTCCTCACTCACTCACAATACGCCCTCTTCCTCTTCCTCTTCCTCTTCCTCTTCCTCGACCCTCATCTCCCTCTCAAGGTCACCATCCTCTCTCATTGTTCCCGCCGCCGCTCCTCCAATCCATCTCCGCCACACACCGCGACAGCTTCCCTGACTCCAATCACCATCGCAACGACAATCGTAATGGTTCTGATGCCTCCACTCTACTCGAGTATGATTTGTTCGAGGGTTTAGATCTAATTTTATGGTATCAAGCTAATTATACCTAGGTTTTTTTATTTGTTCTAGGGTTTATGATATCAAGCTTTGATTTGATTTAGTCCTTCAATTCTGGCGGTTGGCTCTTTATCTACGATTATTCTCACAGTTCTATCGATTCAATAGTTTTGGGTTGCTTGGGTTTCTTCTTGTTGTTCTTGTTCTTGCTTTCGGTTTCTTCAATCTAATTTTTGTGTGTTTTTCATTTCCTTTGTCATTTCGAATTACATGTATATGTTGATCGATGTGTTCCTCTGAGTTTTTCCGAGTTTCCGAATCTTTGTATATGTTTCTGATTTTATCTAACTAGCATTACTTTGGTGTTGTTTGGGAGTTTGGTGTAGTTGAATGGTGAAGTAGAGGCAACAAGGCTGGACAATGTCACTGGTGGATGGTTCAATGAGATGTTCTATTAGCTTGCTCAATATCACTGGTGTGGTTTGCTCAATGTACACTTACATGTCTTAAATTTATAATATAAGTTTATGATAATTTTTGAAAACGTGGAATTTGGTTGTGCTGGAAAATGAATGGCAATTAGATGTCCCCCAACCCTAACCCCATCTATTATCCTTGGAAGCAAGTTTTTGTTACTTTGTAGGAGCTGTTGATGGAGTACTTGGAGCCAATGTCAGTGCTAACATGGTATAGTGTATAGAGGAAGTGGAGAGGAAGAATGGAGGGAAATGTTACTGCGGATTAATTAGAGAAATAGAACAGACATATGATGTATCAAAAGTGTATAGTGATGCTGCTGCTGAATATTTCCTACGGACGCCGCCTTCTGCTCACAGCTGACGCCTCCTTCTTGTTGCTGTTGTGCCGTTCAACTCATTCCCAAATCGATTTAAAGGTAACAATTTCATCTCCCAACATATTATTACATTGATCTTCCGTTGGATAATTGATCAGAACTAGCAATGTTTGATTCTGTTAACTGTCACTTTGGTTGGCTCATTTGGTTGGCCCCAAGTATGTTATAATGAAGAGGGAAAAGGACGACCCCAACTTCTAGCAAAAAAGAATGTAAGAAAGAGATTTTATATCCTATTGAGGAGGATAAATATAGCTAATAATAATAATAATAATAATAATAATAATAATAATAATAAAGGACTATTGGCTTCCAATATCACAAACATATGATTATTGGAATCCATCAAGACCTAAGCCTTTGATAAGCACTTCATTTTCTATTTCAAGAACAATAGAGCGATATCTGGCTTGCGTGGATTCATAAGGTTGATTTTGATGAGTTTTTTCTAATGGTTATTCCAACTGATGAAAGAAATTAGCTTCAATAGAAACTAAGGAGGGACAAGAGTTTAATTTTACCTAGTGTAACCAACAAATAGTAGCTAAGTAGCAGTAGTAATGCTTATATAATTTTACGTAGTATAACCAACAAATGGCAGCTAAGGACGGACAAGAGTTTAATTACACAGTAGTAATAATTTCACCTAGTGTAGCGGCCAATTGACCCAAGATTTAAAGGAATGTAAGTACCCAGTGTAACCAACAAATGAGGTAAGTAAAGACTGCAACTTTGCAATAATTTAACTCTAAGATATGATGAGTTCTTCAACAAAGTAGAAGCAGTAATTCTTATATAATACTTACAAGACAGAGAGCAAAGAACAGAGTGCTCAAGAGAAGGCTGTATTTGCTCAGCAATGAAGTGTATTGGAGTGATAAAGGATAGTGTTAAATGGATAGTTGGTTGGAGTATATTTGAATGCCTAAAAAAAAAAAAAAAAAACCTAGAACAAGGGACTAATTGATGAAATTTTTGATGTCCCGACTTGCTACTGCCATTATTTGTAATTGTTCCATTTAGGAGCTTAAAAATTGGAATAAGAGTTGGAAGTATTGTTGTTAGTGTAGGTTGGATTTGAAGCCAAAGAAAATATAATTCTTGTATAATTCTTCTATTGGAATAAGAAAATTGGAATAAGAGTTGGAAGTAATTGTTCCATTTAGGAGCTTAAAAATTGCAAAGTAGAAGTAGTAATTCTTATATAATTCTACTTGCTTTAATATATTTTTATTTGTCGTGTATGCTAAAAGAGATGACTTGGACTCTCATTTTGGGTATGGCTGTTGTACTTGGCAAATCTAAAACGTGCCTAAAAAGTATAGTGTTGAAACTAATGTTAGCCTTAAGAAACAGAGTGAGCAAAAAGAAACTAAATTCTTCCCATTCTATCAGTGTGCTTAGTACCATGGATTCTTACCTATCAGTGTGCTTACTAACATGAACTATGAAATTTGACAAACATAGTCAGTTTGGACTTTGGAGATGTAGGATTGTAAAGTGCTAGTTTATTTTTATTTGTCGGCTTTATTATTTTTTGGAACTTGATATGGATGTATCTTGGTGGCTAGGTGCAAAAACCAGAAGTGTTGACTGATTGAGTTCTCACAAATGATGTGTTTAAACAGGTGAATATATATTCTTTTATTTTTTTTTAATAAGTTTAGTGGTATTAATATTCTTAAGGAAACTAGTTTTGCAATATATGTTCATTTATATTTCTACATTGTGCCTTAAATATACATATGTATATAATGTATGCGTATGGATATGTACTTATTTATTTTCAATTTCATATTTTCAATGGATTAAGTGGTGTCCATGATGGAATTAGGTGGAGACGCATGCTTTTGGAAGCAAGTTGGGAAGGTACAGGTATTCTTATGTTTGGTTTTTGTTGTCTTCCATTTAAAACATGTTTTTGATTGATGGTGGCTATTTGTGTGATTGTTTGGGTGCTAAGTATTTTGTTTTCTTTTTCTCAGGAAGAAGATGAAGGTGATGGTGAAGATGAAGGTGAACATGGAAAGCTAGTATGATGAACTGTCTAGGTCGTTATTCATCTATATTGGATCGGGTCATAATATTAGGATAATCTTCAAAGATGAAAACTTTTATTATTAGATATACTATTTTGGACTTGATACTTCTTATTACTATCTTTTGTGTCTTATATGGATGACCTATTTCATATTTTGACTCTTGTAATGAGATCCAACAATGATATTAATAGCATTTGGACGTTTGTTGTCATATGTGTATTATTTCTCATATTATATATCATTATAGGTAATCAATTATAAATATTGAATAGGTACTGGAAATAAGCATATGCAACAATAGTAGATTGTTGTAATTTTTGTGGTTTTATAAGTTAAGGTTGTCGATCTCAGGGATGGGTGTGAGGCTTGATTAAGGGTAATCGGTTTTTGGAAAGGGGTTTTTCTCAATGCGGAAAGCAATAAATTATGTAAATAAGCAATAAACTAACCTAGACATGATAATAATTAAGAAAGCAATAAAAGATGAAAGCAATTAAAAGCATGAAATTAAGAAAGCAATAAAACTAAAACTAATTAATGAAATTAGGAACAAGAGATTATACTTTTGATGATCTAAACTTCAATTGAATCTTTCACCTTAAACTTTCTCCCGAACAAATAAGAAAGCGTGAATTGGATTACTAAGAATCCCCAAATCCCCACTTGAGAGTGGAATTTGTGACCCTTAGCCCTCCTCCTCACTAAAAGTTGAATTGGATGTTTTGTGGCTAATCTAAGATTAAGAACCCTAAACAAACCCTAAGAAAGTTGACTTAAGAAACCCTAATATCTAACCCTAATCTGATCAAAACTACCCCACTGACTCTTAGTAAAACCCTAAGACATGGATTAACTTAATAAGATACCTAAACAGAACCCTAATAACTAACTCAAACAAAACCCTAATAATTATAACAATTGATTAAAGCCTTAACAAGAGCTGACAGAAAATAAATGAAAACATAACATACTAACCTACTCTTACTGCTGTTGACCGAATCAAGGGAAGAAGAAAAAAAAGGAAATCAAAACCCTACTCCCTACTGCCTATTAATCGAACAGAGGGAGAAGAAGGTAAAGAAAAACAGAGAAAGAGAGAAAGAAAGAATCAGAGACGAGCAGAGACAGAGAGAAAGACGAGACAGAACAGGGAACGAATTGAATCAAAAATCAACCAAAAACCTCAGAACATCAAATCCAAACCAAATCAAACTCAGAAAAAATCAAACCAAATGCCGAATACATTCAAACCGAAAACTAATATCCAATCTCTCAAACATTCAAGAAAACGAATTACATGAACAATGAAAACAGAATTAAAAAGAAAAGCGATTAAAAACTTAAACCTAAAATCTAACCCTAAATGGAGGCTTTTGGGGCGTCACTCCCAAAATCAACCATTGATGCCTTTCGAATCTGCTCCTTCCTCCTCTTTTATAGTAGCATTCGTCCCTTTAACCTTTGATCTGAGCCCTCGATCTTCTTCAAATCGAATGGATATGATGAATTCAGATGCTGTGGTGAAGATGGTGATGTATGCGTGCACTTCTTCTGTTATCTTCAACCGAATCTGCAAAAGGGAGGAGAAATTGAGTGAGATATCACGAGAATCAGAGAGATAGAAAGAGATGAGATGAGAGAAGGAGATGAGATGAGATGGAAGAGGTGAACGAGATTGGAAGAAGAGATAAGAGATGGAAGAGAGATGGAGTTCGAAGAAGTTGGTTATGGAGGCATGGGAGCTTCAGTGGTTGCGCAGAAAAGAAAAGAGGAACAAAGAGGGAATAAGGGAGAAAAGGGGGACGAAGGAGGAAGAAAGAGGAAAGGGGAAAAATGAGTTACAATTAGGGTTTGGGGGTGATGTTATTCGGCTGGGAGTAAGGGGGAAATGAAATAGATTAGGGTTTTGGGGTTATATTCGGCTGGGGAGAAGAGACGGAAACGGGATGGGTTAAATGGGAATTAGGGTTTGGGTAAGTGGGGCGGTTATGGTATTAGGTGGGTCATGGGCTGGGTTTTAGAGTTGGGCTAATTAGAGGGGAAATAGGAGGAGGGAATTTGGGCTGGGTTGAATGAATTAGAACTTAGGTTTTTATTTTATTTTCTAATTCTTATATTTTTGTTTCATATTTAACAATCATAATAACAAAAATAATAAAATGCTACAAAATCTAATAAAAGAGTAAAAACATAATAAAACTACTAAAATAATTATTAAGGACAAGCAAAAATATCCTATAAAAGAGAAGAAATTCGGCTCGGAACGAGACCGAACAATTGTTGCTATGAAATACAACATCTAATGTACCGTTGCTTTTGGTGGGATAAAGCAACAGTCCATTGCCTTTTAATACTGTTGCCTATGTTGGTTTATACTGCAACGATACTTCACTGTTGCCTTTGTCGCTTTAATATACAACACTATTGGACGTTGCCTTTGTTGTCTTCAATACAACAGCCTTGGATTGTTGCCTTTGCTACTAATGCAATGTCACTGGATTGTTGCTTTTGCTATGAATGCAACAACACTGGCCTGTTGCCTTTGCTATTACTGCAACAGCACTAGACTGTTGCCTTTTCTGTTAACGCAACGACACTGGACTGTTGCCTTAGATGGACCGTTGCCTTAGGCATTGATTGAGCCCTCTTGCAGGAACCGTTGCCTTAGGCCAAAATACCGTTGCCTTTGGAAAAGGCAACGGAAGTATCTGCAACGGCCCATGCCTGTTGGCTTAGGCCAAAATACCGTTGCCTTTGGCCTAAGGCAACAGTTTTTGGCGGTTGGCATAGGCCCTTTATGTTGTAGTGTGAGAGGTTCCCAACGAATGGGCTACCATAAAAGAAGGTGCACCTTGGTGATATGAGTAGTCATTTTAATCCCTTTAAGCCACACTTTGACAACATATCCGGGGTGTTACAATCACCCCCACTTAAGTGCACAACGTCCTCGTTGTGCCACAATCTACTCCAGAATCTTTGCCTCGCTAAGTGACTGCCCATGGATCTCCCATCCACTGGCGCAGCTCACAGTTGCGGGTCGGCTCTGATACCATGTATAACGCCCCGGCCCCTCCCGGGCCGCGGACATTACTGATAACTGCTTTAAGAATCATTGGCTGGCCTCACAAATCACTATGAATCTTTCCAGCGTGTTTCGTCCTCGCTCACACGCTGCTTGGGAAAACTTCCCAGGAGGTCACCCATCCTGGGACTACTCCCAGCCAAGCACGCTTAACTGAGAGGTTCCCAACGAATGAGCTACCATAAAAGAAGGTGCACCTTGGTGATATGAGTAGTCATTTTAATCCCTTTAAGCCACACTTTGACCACATATCCGGGGTGTTACATTGAAGTTCATTCAAGGGCAACATAAGCTCAACACTAGTCATGCTGCTTGGGTAGAGTTCATGCAGCAATTTCACTTCATGATCCACCACAAATCAAGAGTGCTAAACAAGGGAGAAGATGCACTTAATTAGTAGAAGGTATATGTTACTTTATATACTTGATTCTAGAATTTTAGGTTTTGAGCATTTGAAAGCTTTGTATTAGGAGGATGGAGATTTTAAGCAGGTGTACCAGAAGTGTCAGCAGCAACCTCAGGGTCTGTATCATATAGACCAGGGTTATTTGTTCAAAGGAAGCAGATTGCGTGTTCCTAAAAGCAGTTTCAGGGAGTTACTTGTCTCAGAAGTCCATGAAGGGAGTTTAGCATGTCATTTTGGAGTTGAAAAGACATTGTTGATGTTGAAAGAGCATTACAGTTGGCCAAAGATGAGGAAAGATGTTGAGCATCTGTAAACACAAATTTCTAGCCTGAAATAAATAAAGACAAGAAATTGAGAAGCAAATATAATTTGTATTAATATTCGAATGTATGTAGGTACAATCTCTGTATTAAATACAATAAGGTGTTCCTCTGATTCAATCTCCTAAAATTTTGGTGAGCCGAGGGCGCGGACGCTTGATCTCGATCTCAAATGCAGGTCTAGCTGAAGAATTCAGTTGTAGTTCTTTACCTTGACGTGCAGAAAACTTGGAGCTTTTGATCTTAAACTTTTGCCGACCTTGATCCTTGGCGCTTGGGAGCTGGAGGCCGCTTGCAGTCCGAGCTTCTGAATTCTCTGAAGTGCAGAATGCCGAATGCCGAATGTAGACTGCCGAGTGTGTTGAAAATGAGGGAGAAGACCCCTATTTATAAGCTCTGGAGGCCTAGGGTTGCCTAGGGTTTGAGTCGACTTTGGACTTGGGCCCAAATTAATTAATTATTTCTTTATTTAAAATAAAGAAATAATTATGATTTTCTGCATCATAATTGACACGTGTCGCGATACTATTGGTCATGATATATTTTCATTTAAAATTTAATTAAATGGACCGTCATAACCAATTTTACACGTGGCGGATAATAATTAGCCAAATAAACTTAATTTATTTTCCGCGTGTCATTTTCTGATTTACCGACAAATTTTTGCCTTCTACAGATGCCCCCTTCGAGAGTCAGCCGCGGACACGAATTTGAGTGTTTGTAGCGGTTGGGTCTCGAAATTTTAACCATTTTTTTTTTTTGCAGATTTTGGCACGACCTTTCTCTTGTCCAAACCAGATGTATGGGCAATTTGGGACTTCAATAGATAGGCTATAAAATTGGGTGTGGACCCCCAAATTATTGTTTCTTCTTTGTTTATTTGATTCCCTGGTTTGTAAAATTTCGATTGCCTGAAGAGATTATCATGACATGCTTCTTTTTTGTTTTTTTTTATCTCAATTCCACGGTTCAGATAAAATTTTATCAAAAATATAATTTGATAAAATTTTACTATTGGAGTTAGATTAGGATTCAAAGACTTGGCAGATTATCCAGTATTACTGCTGGAATTAGACTAGGATTCAAAGACCTGGCTGATTATCCAGTATATAAATCGATCTTCCGCATCAGTCTTCATCTATCGGCGACACCTCGTCCTCTTTCTTCGAAATTTTTCTTTTCTTTCGATCAATTCGTGCACTTTGAACAGGTTCGATATCAATATTTTGGTTGAAAAGATTTTATATCCAAGTCTCTACTTTTTCTTTTTAATATTGTGTTTGGATGTCTAATTTACAAATAGACTATTTTGAGTGCCATCGTTATTTGAATTTTCAGATCTGAACCCTCTTCCCCAATTTTATTCTAGAGAAACTCCATAGCCATGTGGTTGAAGCATATTACAGGAGAATGTTTTACCTTTTCTTGCCCTTTTCTTTTTTAAATCCAACTTTTGCTGAACTCAATTTTACTGTTTGTGAATTCGATTAAAGATTCAAGTCCCCTGTCTTATTCTTCTTCAATTCTTTCTTCTTGATGAGAGGAAAAAAAAAAGCAGCCACTCACCATAATCATATTACTTGTGACTTTGATGATCGTGATGATCTTGATGACCATGATTGATGATGATGTTGGTATGCCCCTTCTTTTCTTTTTTCTTTTTTTTTGCGACTTCGATGATCGTGATGATCTTGACCATGATAAAGGCTTTGATGGTACAACAGTGTTTTTTTTTTTTTGATCGTAATTTGGATTTGCAAAGGTTGAGTTAGTAGGATGAAATACAGAGAGTGGTGAGTCAGTTGTGATGGAGAAAGAGATAGTTTGATGAAGGACAAGAAAGAGAATTTAATATACAATCACCACTTGATTGACAATGCATTCTCATCCAAAAGTTTCCTACACATGAAGTTGTGGCCATTATTTTTTTTTTATATTTTTTTTAATGTGGGCCCCACCAAAAAGGGAAAAAAATGAAAACTATCACAATGTGATGATATATCATCACGTACTCTTTTTTCTTAAAAAAAATTGACTCTTTCTTTTTCTTTGTTGACTTTTTCGTTTTTATATCTTTTTTTTCTTTTTTTTTATATAATCTAGCCTCTTTATATATATATATATATATATATATATATATATATATATATATATATATATATATATTTGCACAAGAAACAGGTTATATATTACTAAAACAATGTAGGATACAAGATTGAGGGCAGGGCCCCTCGAAATCACATACTAAGTACTGTGTCCACAAGACTTCTGTACTTTTTCCTAGATTTTGCTGCTAGAATGACCTTATTCATTACACCATTTTTCACTAAAGTTACTATCGCCTGAGGAGTAGCATTGCGAATTTTGTGGACACGGTTGTTTCTTTCAGTCAAGATATGGTAGACGTACACTGTGAGGAGAGCGCAATTCATATGGGTTTCTTTACTGTTTTTTCGGAGTTCACTCAGATGGGTTTTCCATTCTTGGGTGGTGGACAGATTACCAAGCTCCCAATGTCTCATAGCTTGCCTCATCTCCTTCCCAAAAGCGCACCCAAGAAAAAGGTGGTCAATAGTTTCAGTCTCCAAATCACAGTAGGGGCAGAGAGGATTACAACTAGTTTGCCATTGCATTGTTCTAGCTCTCACATGTAGCTTCCCATATAAAAGGACCCAGGTGACGAAAGATTGGCGTGGGATTGAAAGTGGATTCCATATGATTGAGGCCCAACCAACCTTATTCTTAATTCCGAGGCTCCATATCTATCCCTCTGTCGCATTGTAATCCCCTTTAGTAGTAGCCCCTATCCCTTTCCAGCGCCAACGGTACCCAGGATCACAACCCCACTTGAAGTATTTTTTAACCATACAAAGATGCTTGAAGTAGGTGCAAACATCATAAGGGGGTTGATAGTCTCACCAGGATGATCCTCGAATGTATTTGGCATGAATCCATTTGACCCTTAAGTTATCCTCTTTCCTTTGAATCGTCCAAACCAGTCAGGCAATGTTGGCGTTGTTCCAGGATGCAAGGTCTCGGAGCCCCAAACCGCCCGAATGCTTTGGACTGCAAACAGTCCCCCAGGCCACCATAGGGGCTCTATATTGGAAGGAAGAGCCCCAGAGAAAGTTACGGTAAAAACGAGTAATTTCTTCAATGGCGTGCTTAGGAATGACGATAGTTCTAGCCCAGAAACTATATATTCCCATCAAGACAGAGTTAATTAGTGTGACTCTCCCAACATAAGAGATGTGTCTGCTTTCCCATGTTTTGATTCGTGAGAGAATCCTCTCCACAAGGATATTGGCGTCATTTTTTGTGAGATTACTGGAGGAGATATAATTTTTAACACTTGTCTCTTTGTCATCTTTTTGGTGTAGTGACCTGAGAAGGATTTCGCCTGATTGCTGCTAACTTCTGGAGGTTGATCTACGTCATTGTCTTGGTCTGCACGACTTACTCCTCAGCGTGCTGACGTAGGGTAGTCATAGACTGCTCTCTTCAGGACTGTATGGGTCGACTGTGTCACTACCGCTTTCTGTGCTACTCCTCAACGTGCTGACGTAGGGTAGTCCTAAACTACTCTCTTCAGGACTGTCTAGGTCGACTGTGTCGTCTTCTCCACTTTCTGTGCTACTCCTCAGCGTGCTGACGTAGGGTAGTCATAGACTACTCTCTTCAGGACTGTTTGGGTCGACTGTGTCGTTACTCCGTTCTACCTTGACGACTCCCCTACGATATTCAGGATTTTTTACATCGCCGATAGAGATCATAGTGCACTTTGTTGACTCGTCTTCGAATTCGCCATCTGTCACCATTTTGGACAAGAAAGACGACGCCATCGAGGATGGAATAACACTCCGAGTTGATGTGCCGACGCCGCTACCCTCCAAGAAATCCTTGCTCAACGATAAGCTCACAAATTCTCATTGGAGCGTCACTTCTACCCGTGATGTACTGAACTCAGACGGCACCGTCACACGCAACTATAAAGCTCTAAAGCTTATTTCTCCTTTGTTCGGAGCTTCAGTCCCAGTACAAAAACCACCGCCTTTGCTTTACCATCGCATTGCAGAGGGGTCAATAACATGGGGGACTTTCTCGCCTAACGACAACTTCTATATTCCATGTTACTGGGAGTGGCTCGATGATGTTCTTAGTCGTAATAAGGAAAAACTCATAGACTGGAGGATTTACAATGGATTATACGCGTCTTTATTTTCCTACGACCTTATCCCCAATGTTTTCAAGACTTTCTGTGAACTGTGGTGCCCTACTACTAACACCTTCAGCACAGAGGATGGAGAAATGTTGATTTCCTTGTGGGACATGTGGAAAATAGCTGAGCTTCCGGCCAGTGGGTCTTACTATGAAGCAATTGTTCCTTCCGCCCAAGCATTGTTGTCTGTTGGCCAAGAAGATAACGACATACCAAAGTTCTGCATTTATCTTTTCTCTGCTTTCCGCAACCAATGTCAAGATGTCAATGGCATTATTCAACTTCCTGCTAGCGAATGGGTGCGTTTCTGGTATCGTGGCTCGAAGAAGTATGCAAGCCCTCCCTCACGAGATAATAGAAGACGGAAAGGAGTTCCACCAGAGACTTACTGTCCTCTTGGATCCATCGCTAAACGTTCAGCACAGACCAAGAAGGAAAGGGGTCCTTTTGTTCTTCTCGGCGTTCCCGAGTCACTGATTGAAGAAGTCTACCTCGCCGCCCTCATATCTTGCTGGTTATGTTGCTTTGCACTACCAACTGACAAGCTTAACCTCATCCAGCCTGGTGTGTTCAAGGCTGCCAGCCAGATTGCGCATGGGCAATGTGTGAATTTGGCCATCCCAACTTTGGCTAGTGTCTACCAAGGTTTGTACAAGATCTCCTCTGCTAAGAATTTGAGTAAGCTGGAGGTTATTTTCCCTGTGCAGTATGTTTATGGCTGGTTGGGCACTTATTTCGAGACTCATTTCGAGCATCCTAAGTTGAAAGACAACCCTTCTCCTAAAATGGTTAAACTTTCAGGAGAAAGAATGGACAAGACATTTGATCGGCAGGGGTCACGTGAATTACTGAGGCGTCCTGAGGTGTCACGTATATATTGTATTGTTGAGTTGATGGACACCTGTCGAGAACTGACTGACACTCCTGTATTGTCCACTAGCTGGAAGACTTACATGGTCTGCATGCGTAGCGGTTTTCTGACGCTACGCCAGGGGAGGACTATCGTAATAGAGTCGTAGTTCCCTTGTAAATTTGGGCGTCAGTTTGGTTTTTATCAGGATGTGCTTAGTGATCCCAGCAAGACTGTTCGCGGTGGTACTTTAGAAGACGCGGCATGCTACTGGTACAATCTGACAAAGCATGGGCTGAGATCCACGGTGACTATTCCTTGCACACCAGGCTCAAAGTCCATGATGGTTACAGTAGAGTATGCCAACTGGTGGAAATCTTATCGCTAGGATCTCTTTTCTTCGGAGACTAAGAAGCTCATTCATGCTGATACAACGCCACCTAAGGCTCGTAGGGCGAAGGTTAATGACGATGCCTCTGTTATGGCTGTCACTAATGGAAAAGCAAAAGCACATAAGCCTGTCATGCCCCGTACTGTTCAAGTTGTTCCTCCTGTTGATGATCTTAGGGAGGAAGGAGATGGTAGCTCTTCTATTGGTCCGGACTTATCTCCTCAAAAGAGTTCTCATGATTCACCTGGGAGGGAGAAAATTGAGGCTTTGAAAGGCTTAGATATCGCGCCAAGGTCCAGGGGTAAATCAACCAGTGCGACTAGCTTGTCTAAGTCAAAAAACAGAGCAAAGGTAAGTCTATAACTCATCAACCTACCCCTTTCTCCCTTTGTTTCTTTTGTTGATAGCGGATACGTAGATGAACTGAAATATTTTTCTTGCCTGTGCAGGAGTTGACTCCAACGAGTAAGGAGCTGCTTGAAGAAATGTTCAGTGATGATGGCAGTGAGAACACCTTGACGGCACCGCTCGCAAGGAGTCGTGAGCCAACTGCATCAATTGACATAATGCCCCCACCGATCCACGACGTCAATCTGGCCCATTCTCCTACTCTGTCTGCTTCCGCCTACTTTCCTGGCAAGATCTCTCATGGCTTGGCTGGTGAGGTGCGACGACGGTTTCTTCAACAGTTAAAGAAGTATATTCCACGGACGGAAGATGACATTAAGAACCTGCGATCGGAGGCTGAGAAGTTCTATAGAACCTTGTCGTCTCTTGACACAGATCCCTCGGAGCTAAAGGAGCTTGTCGAAACGTACTTGCAAGGAGCTGAACGGTGCCTTAAGTTAGAAGCTCAAGTAGAGAGGCGCATCCCTACAGCAGAGACTTTAGCCAAACGAGAAGCTTTATCTTCTGAACTCCGAGCAGCCTAAGCCTCTGTTGCCGAGATTGACAAGCACTTTGATGAAGAAACTTCGGCTATATTTCGTTCTCATAAGCGTAGAAAGACACTTGAAGCTGAACTTGAGGAAGTGAAAGCGGATGAGCAAAAGTTGCAAGCAAGCTAGCTAAGACTGATGCTTCACTTAAGAGGACTAAGGACAAGGTGTCTGTTCTTGAGCGGGAACTTGGTGCTTTGGAGACGCCGCAACCTACTGAAAAAGAGAAGGCTGAAGTTGTGACAGCGAGGAGACGTATCCAAGATCTCTTGAAGAGATTAGACGCTTGAGATTTGTTTAGTGTTTTTTTTTTATTTACTTCGAATTTTGTCGAATCTTTTTGTTTTCTTTGGCTTTTTCCAGCAGACTGTTTCCTTATTCTTTTTTGGTTTTATCGTATGTTATCGTTAGTGTTAGTTATATTGCAATAAAATAGCTCCAATTTCTAGTTTATGCAATAAAATGTGTGACAACACTGTAAACGAAACAAACTTTATTTAACTTTCTTTTACGGCTGTACCAGGCATATGCCTAAGTTGCCTACGTACCTAAAAGGAAAGCAAAACCCCAAAAGGATCAAGCCATACGTAGTTCATGTGAGGAAAAGAAAGAACTTTTATTTATTTATTTAGCCGTTCACAGTTTATACTCTTGCGGGCCAGGAGTATTACAACAGAAATTGACTTCTTTTTTTTTGTGTGAACAGTTTAGGCTCTTGTTCGGGAGCTTACAATTTGTTGAACTTCAAGGATAGTAGCATTTCAGGAACTTCCCGTTGATTGGTCCAATATGCACTCCTTCTGCGTCGACTATCTTATAGGCACCGTTTGTGTAGACTTCGCGCACCACATGAGGGCCATCCCACTTGGAAGTGAACTTGCTTCCAAACTTGCGCGAGACAATGATAGGCCTTCTCACCGCTAGTACTTGATCTCCAACACAGAACGAGCGTGGCCGAACCTTTTTGTTGAAAGCTCGCGACAGTCGAGCGTGATAACACTCCAGCTTCTGTTGTGCTTGAAGTCTCTTCTCATCAAGGGCCTCCAGCTCAGCTAGGCGAAGCTTGTGATTTTCCTCCTCGGCCAAACTTTCTTGTATCGCAACACGAAGTGACGGGATTTGAATCTCGAAGGGGAGCACAGCTTCTACCCCGTATACAAGAGCAAAGGGTGTTGATTGTGTCGGTGTCTTGTAAGTCGTTCGGTATGCCCATAGAGCTTCCCCTAACTTCTCATGCCAATCCCGCTTGGATTTTGAGACAATCTTCTTGAGTACGTTGCACAACGTCTTGTTGAAAGCCTCTGTCAAGTCATTTGCAGGAGCACTATACATGGATGACTTGTGTTGAGCGAACTTGAACTTTTCACAAAAACTCGTCATCAAACTGTTGACGAATGGCTTGCCATTATCAGTGATGATGTACCTAGGCAACCGGTAGATGATGTGTGTTCTTATGAAGTCAACTACATTTTCCTTCTTGACTCCTCTAAGAGGAATCGCCTCTGCCCATTTGAAGAAGTAGTCTGTGGCGGCCAAGATGTAAGAATGACTAGTCGATGACTTAGGCGTAATTGGTCCAACAACATCAAGACCCCATGCCTCAAACGGCCATGATGCCACCGTAGGATGAAGTGGTTCAGGAGGTTGGTGTATGAAGTTGGCGTGAAACTGGCAAGCGTCACACCTCCTGGCATAGTCCATGCAATCTTGTACCATCGTGGGCCAATAATATCCCATCCTCTTGACACGGTCCTGAAGCTTAGGGCCTGATTGATGCGCGCCACATGTCCCTGAGTGAGCTTCTTCCATCACCTGCTTTGCCTCGTCCAAGCCTAGACATCTTAACCAGAGTCCTGAAAAGGATCGCCGATAGAGGGTACCATTATAGTAGAAGAACCGAGAGGCTCTCCGTTGGACTTCTGTCTTATGCCTAGCATCACTAGGTAGCCTTCCATGCTTTAAGTAGTCCATGATGGGTTGGCGCCAATCCTCCACCTCGGTTTCAAGAGCACAGATTGCATTGACCTCTTCTTCTAAATCCTGGTCTGGCGGTGCTACGACCCATCGGCTGCATACCGGGATCGTTATGTTCTCTTCTTCTCCCAGTGCTAAGGTGGCCGCCAGACTAGCGAGTGCGTCAGCCATATTGTTGGAACTCCTTGGCACATGCTCTACCTTGACTATGTCCAATTTCTCCAATCATTGCAACGCCAGCTTGTGGTACGGCACCAAGTCTTCCTTCTTAACTTCATACTCTTCAAGAAGTTGCTTAATGACCAACTGTGAGTCACTATAGATGTTGAGCTCTTTTATCCCCATTTCAGTAGCCATTTGAAGTCCCAGGACCAGTGCTTGGTATTCCGCCATATTGTTCGAATATAACTGAGTGAGAACAAACGAGTATGTTAGAACGTGTCTTTCAGGGGATACAAAGACAACTCCTACTCTAGCGCCATCATGCCTCGCCGCTCCGTCAAAATACATATCCCATGATGGAAAGATGTTTACGAAGAACACGTCTTCCCCTGGCAAGTCATCACTTATCTCCCAATTATCCGGAATCGGGTGCTTGGCTAAGAAGTCTGCTAATGCCTGTCCCTTGACTGCTTTTTGTTGGACATAAACAATATCATACTGTTTCAAGATCATGGCCCACTTTGCTAGACGACCACTCAACACCGGTCTAGACAAGATATACTTGATAGGATCTGCCTTAGAAATGACATGCAGGTGTGAGTGCATGTAGTGCCTTAGTTTTTGAACAGCGAAAACCAAGGCTAAGCATATCTTTTCTATGGGAGAGTAATTCAGCTCAGCCCCGACCAAAGTTTGACTTAGGTAATACAATGCTCTTTCTTTTCCGTCTTCAGTGTGTTGAGCGAACAACGCCCCCAATGACCTCTCCTGCGCCGTAACATAAAGTATGAGGGGCTTGCCAGGGATCGGTGCTCCTAAGACCGGAGGGTTTGACAAGTATTTCTTGATGGAATCAAAAGCTTTTTTACACGAGTCATCCCACTCAAAAGGAGCACCCTTCTTCATGAGGTGGCTGAAAGGGTGGCAACGACCAGCGAGATTTGATATGAACCTTCGAATATAGGCTAGTTGACCTTGAAGGCTGTGAAGCTCCTTGAGATTCCTGGGTTCTTGCATTTCCTGGATTGCTTTAATCTTTGTTTGGTCAACCTCGATTCCTCTATGGCGAACGACGAAGCCTAGGAACTTTCCAGAGGTAACACCAAATGCGCACTTCAGAGGATTCATCTTAAATTGACAACTCCTCAACCGTTCAAAAATTTGACGGAGATCCTGAAGGTGATCCGCCCTCTTCCTTGACTTAACCACCAAGTCATCGACATAACATTCCACGGTCTTATGAAGCATGTCGCCAAATATTTTCTGCATCGCTCTTTGGTACGTTGCTCCGGCATTTTTCAAGCCGACTGGCATTACTTTGTAACAAAATATGCCCTTTGGTGTCCGAAATGTAGTCGCATCTTGATCTTCCAGTGCCATCTGGATTTGATTATACCCAGCGGTGCAATCCATGAATGACAAGGCCTCATGACCTGTGGTAGAGTCAATCATAAGCTCCGTGATGGGTAAGGGGAAGTCATCTTTTGGACAGGCTTCGTTAAGATCACAAAAGTCCACACCGACGTAAAGTTGTCTGTTCTTCTTCCTTACTGGGACAATGTTTGCAATCCACATCGGGTACTTCACCTCCCGCATGAATCCTGCTTCGATGAGCTTGTCGACCTCTTTTTCAATTTCTGAAACCAATTCCGGACGGAATCTCCGTTGAGGCTGCTTCTTGGGTGAGACGCCCTTCCTTATAGCCAAGCGGTGAACAGCAACTTTTGGGTCTAATCCCGACATCTCCTTGTAATTCCAAGCGAACACGTCTTCATACTCTGAAAGGAGTCTGAAGTACTCCCCTTCTTCTTCTGGTGTAAGCAGAGAGCTTACATAAATGGGGCGAGGATTATTTACCGTCCCAAGATCTAGCTCCTTCAATTCATCCACCGTTGCTTGCCCCCCATCCTCAAGAGTCTTAGGAGTTTCAGCAAGCTCTATTTCATCCTCGAGACCTTGGTGTTCTGTGATGGTAATATGATTGGCTGACACAACTTCTTCTTGGTTGGACTCCTTTTCAGATTTGGTATTTCCTGATGACCTGTCAGAACCACAGTACGCCTCTTGACTCTAAGGGAACCATCTGTCTTTATATCCAAGGTAGAGAGACGCTTCATGCGAGAAGGGACAGAACTTTGAACATCATTTGTGACTCCTATGCGTCCGAAAACGGAAGTGTCTCCTTGACAAAGTTATGGCTCCACCGATTCCTCACTGGCTTTTTATCCTAGCAAACACTGAAGGCTTCGGCTGAGAATGACCCTTGATTCTACTGAAAACAGATCTCCTTCTGCTAGGTATGTCTTTTATACGAGTGAAGACAGAAGGGCGTTCACCAGAAGTAGCCGGCCGTAGGCTATCGAACAAAGAGGACCTTGGCTTAGGATGAGTGTTTTCCTCCTTACTAACATCAGCCTCTTCAGCTGTAATGTATTGAACCTCGGACCTCCTCTCTTTTCTTCGCGCTGAGATTCTAACTGGTTGTATTGGCTTATAACCAAGACCAGCTTTAGAGACTTTTACCGAACCCCCTTGCTCTTGGATCTTCTTTTGTGTATCGTTAAGGCCATAAGGCTTGGCCTCAACTACCTCCCCTAAGGGTGCTGGATTCTGAAAGTCATAACCAACCTTTTCCATAAGCTTGTATGCCTTCGGGTCGAACCCTTCGTTAGTCCTTGGAGTCGGTGGATCATCACCCTCTTTAGACGACACCACAAACCCGGAGAGAGGTGGCTTCTTTGTCTTGTTTCGTTGTGGATGGAGGATAGGGATGACCGCATTGCTTTGAGTGCACTTAGACCCTCCTCAGTGACTTTCTTGATGGATGCGTTCTTCGAGCTTCCAGTTGTATATTCGGCAAAAGGAGATTCCCCCTCCTTTCGGCGAGACTTAGGTATGTACCTTAGAACTGGTAGCACTGCGCCAGATGATGGAGCAACTTGCTTATTGGACGGTTCGAAGAGTGCCACTGATCTTTCCTCTTTATGTGGTACCTCTCGTATATCGTTCGTCACTACCTCAACATCTTTCTTCAAGACCCTTTTACCCGTGGAGGCAATTGACGAGGGCATCGCCTCCTTGAACGTCACAGTTTCTTCAAAGAATCTTGCATCTGCAAAGTGGGATTCAGCCCTATTAAAAGGCTTAACATCACCATCTATCTTCCTTTCCCCGCCCCTATAATACTTTAAACATTGATGTAGAGTGGAAGCTACGATGCCATGCTCATTTAGCTACGGTCTCCCCAACAATAACTTATAGGAAGTCCCGGAGTCGATGACGTGGAAAATTGAAGTTGTAGACAAGTCACCCATTGATAGCTCAATCCGAATCATCCCAAGTGCTCGTTGACCTTCGAGGTTGAACCCTTGTATCATTGTACGACTCGGAGAGTTCTTCCATTGTGATCCCCAATTCAAACATCGTCGACTTCGGCATGATATTCACCGCAGATCCTCCATCAACCAGAATGTGTTTGACCTTCAGTCCACGGATGTATCCAGATATAAATAAAGGACGGTTATGGAGCTTGGAGCCTAGAAGTAAGTCATCATCAGTGAAGGTGATAGATGTGTTACAAGAAACACACTGCGTGAAAGTGCTAGACGATTCTCCCACATCTTGGACCTTGTCGGCATAAACCTCAGGATGTTGCAATGCAGTGGCAACATGACGACGCATTTCTTCGGGAAGATGAAAGATTTGCTCCTATTCCATTCGTGCTGGTAAGGCCTCCAACACCCTTAGAGTTTTACCCGTAGCTTTTTGAAGAAGATCTTGGTTCTTCACTTCGCTATCCTCATCTTCGAGCTCGGAACAGGAGACCATGTTAACCACAACTTTATCAGCCTTTCCTAGGAAGTCCCATGGGAAATATTCACCTAAGGTGAGAGGACGACGTGAACCTTGCTCGAACGACCCAGAGGTTTTGACCAACTGCTTCCCTGCGCTGTCGACCCTCTTCCTTTGCCTAGCCGGTTGCGAACTTCTTCCCCCTCCCCCCCTTGTTGCTTTCTATCGCAAGATTATGGTACTTGAACTTTGTTGTTCTTCCTGGTTTTCCTCCGTGTGACGAGAGTCCATCCTCCCTCCTCCTCTAGACCTTTTGGCGCCTCAGTATGTTTCCTTTGAGTGGCCCGAGCTAAAATGGGGATACAAACTGGTTCTTGGCTCCCGAACTAGATCATCACAAGATCTTCTCTATCATATGGAGCCAGGTGTGCCGAAATACAGTTAGTCTCGACATTGTTGTCCAAGTCCAATGTTATCCTCCCTTCTTCAGCTAACCTCATGATGCGTTCTTTCAGGGTAATGCATTTCTCGAGAGGGTGACTGACTACCCTGTGATAGCGACAGTACCTCGGGTCGTTTGTCCTTCCCGCTTCTTCTGGCCTCTTTGGTTGCGGGAGCTCGATAACACCCTTTTCCAGCAAGTCATCAAGCATTCCCGACAAGTCTGAATCAGGGAACGGATATTTCTTCTCTTGTAGCTCCTTTAACGTAGGACGTTTCTTAGCATCATTCCTCGAGAATGTGGTTTTTCTGCTTTCTTGTTTGCGTTTGGCAGAGATTCGAACTGGCTCCTCAGTTGAAGTTGAAACAGACATGGACTCCCTCTTCGAAGTCTTCGCTGGCTTCGCATTCTTCTTGTACTCGTTAGTACCCTTTCTTGCTTCTGACGAAGATGAAGATTTTCCCCGTCGATTCTCTATAGTAATCTCCATGTCGTGTGCCTTGGTTGTCAACTCCTGGAAGGTCCTTGTCTTGACCATTTTGAGGACGTAAAGTAGGTCCCAGTGCATATCTTGAGTGCACATGTCGACAGCCGAAGCCTCAAAGAGGCGATCCTTGCATTCAAGACTAAGAGCCCTCCAACGATGGATGTAAGGACTGGCTCCCCCTCCCATTGTTTGGTATTCGTCAGCTCCGTCATGCTAACAACACGTTGAGTGCTGTAGAACCGGTTTAGGAACTCTCGCTCCATTTCTTCCCAGCTATTGATAGACTCGGGTTCCAAATCTGTGTACCAGTCGAATGTTATCCCTTTCAATGGTCGAACAAACTGCTTCATCAGTCGGTCTCCTTCCGTCCTTGCATTGCTGCAAGTCTCGATGAAATGCGCAACGTGTTGGTTGGGGTTACCCTTTCCATCAAACTGGTTGAACTTCGAGGGTTGATAGCTGAGTGGCATCCGAAGCGCATCAATCCTCTTTGTGTAGGGCTTTGTGTACAAGTGACTCTTGTTCGACGCCTCTCCTAGTTGAGCCCTTACTACATTAGCAATCATACTCTGGATCTCTTCCGCAGTCATTGATCCTGAAGACGAGATCTTCTTTTTTTCACCGTCGCCATCACCATCACCCTTAGAAGATTCTTTGTCAGATTCCTCCTTGTCAGTTTCTTCATCAGACTCTTCATAAGAGCGCTTCTCTATTTTCCTCATCAGTTTCGCAATCTGTTCGCTTTGCTCGACGATCTTTTTGTCTTTTTCTTCGGTTTCCCTAGCAAGTCTTCTCAGTGTAGCCTCCAACTCTGCAATCTTTTCTTCCTCGTTGGAAGCGTCAGTTGTCATCACTGGCATGATGACAGTTTGAGTAGACTCAATTTCAGCCTCCGAGATGATAGACTCCTCTTCAGTCATTGGGGAAGAATCTTCGCTGGAGTAGTCTTGGCCTTCAAAGTCCTCAGACTCAAAGATCGGGTTGTTGCGAGTTTGGAGTTCGTCCATTCCACGCGAGGAAGTCATGACTGAGCCGAAGGTATTTGCAGTGCTTGGCCTCCGAGAGCGAGGAGTCATTTGAGGCACTCCCTGAAGGTTGGAATCAACGGTCAGACTCTTCCGTGACGGGGTTGGTGCCTTGGTAGTTGGTTCTTCCAGCAGAGCAGAAATTGCAGCAGCAGCGGCGGCAGCCTTCGCCATCCTTCGAGTCATTACTCCGCTTGATGTAGCACTCGTAGTCGTCGACCCTTGGGATGAAGCTTGAACGCTCCACTTTGTTGAGGGTTGAGAGATAACTTTCTTGGGTGCCATCACGTCGCTTGAGTTGAAGATGAATTTGAACTTCTTCGAGAAAGAGATGAGAGGCGGAGTTGTCCCACCGAGCGTGCCAAATTTGTAAACACAAATTTCTAGCCTGAAATAAATAAAGACAAGAAATTGAGAAGTAAATATAATTTGTATTAATATTCGAATGTATGTAGGTACAATCTCTGTATTAAATACAATAAGGTGTTCCTCTGATTCAATCTCCTAAAATTTTGGTGAGCCGAGGGCGCGGACGCTTGATCTCGATCTCAAATGCAGGTCTAGCTGAAGAACTCAGTTGTAGTTCTTTACCTTGACGTGCAGAAAACTTGGAGCTTTTGATCTTAAACTTTTGCCGACCTTGATCCTTGGCGCTTGGGAGCTGGAGGCCGCTTGCAGTCCGAGCTTCTGAATTCTCTGAAGTGCAGAATGCCGAATGCCGAATGTAGACTGCCGAGTGTGTTGAAAATGAGGGAGAAGATCCCTATTTATAAGCTCTGGAGGCCTAGGGTTGCCTAGGGTTTGAGTCGGCTTTGGGCTTGGGCCCAAATTAATTAATTACCTCTTTATTTAAAATAAAGAAATAATTATGATTTTCTGCATCATAATTGACACGTGTCACGATACTATTAGTCATGATATATTTTCATTTAAAATTTAATTAAATGGACCGCCGTAATCAATTTTACACGTGGCGGATAATAATTAGCCGAATAAACTTAATTTATTTTCCGCGTGTCATTTTCTGATTTACCGACAAATTTTTGCCTTCTACAGCATCTATTGAAGAGGTGTAATATTTTCTAGCTGGCTAAGTCACACAGCCTACCCTAAGGCTTGTGCAAACCATTGCCAGTTCCCAGCAGCCCCTAGGAAGATGTCAGCCTTGATTTCATTATGGGTTTATCAAGAACTCAAAGAGGGAAGGATTTAGTAATGGTGGTAGTAGACAGGTTTTCAAAGATTGCACATTTCATACCATGCCACACCACCTTTGATGCCACCAAAGTAGCTGATTTGTTCTTCTAGGAGATTGTAAGGTTGCATGAAGAGCCAAAGACTATCGTTTCTGACAGAGATACCAAGTTTTTGAGACATTTTTGGGTTACTTTGTGGAAGAAGTTAGGCACACAGCTTAAGTACAGCACTACTTGCCATCCATAGACTGATGGACAGACATAGGTTACTAATAGAACACTTGGAGTCCTATTGAGAGCACTATTTCACAAAAATAAAGCAGGACGGGACACTCTCTTGCCCCATGCTAAGTTTGCTTACAACAAGGCACCATCCAAGGCCACAGGCTACTCTCCATTCCAAGTAGTCTATGGTAAAAATCCAATTTCCCCTTTGGATTTAGTTCCACTAACTACTTCTGTCAAATTCAGTTTTGAAGCAGGTAAAAGAGCAGATCAAATTAAGGAGCTTCATCAGCAAGTGAATGAGAAAATAGCCAAATATACTGAGCAGGTGTCTACTTCAGCAAATAAACATAGGAAGAAGGTGACTTTCCAGCCAGGAGATCTAGTTTGGATCCATCTGAGGAAGGACAGGTTTCCCAGCAAAAGAAAAGGCAAGTTACTACCAAGAGCAGATGGCCCCTTTGAAGTGCTCGAGAAAATTGGAGACAATGCCTATACTGAAGAGTATGGAGGCTCAACAACATTCAATGTAGCAAACCTTTGACCATATTACCTAGCAGATGAAGACCTTCCAAGTTTGAGGACAAACTCTCCTCAACCTGGGGAGGATGATGGAGACCATCTTAAAGAACAGCAAGCAGCAGCAACTTCATCAGCAAAGGAGGCATCTATAGGAGCTTCACCAGCTCCTTTAACAACAGCACAAGGAGAAGACCTTGCCGTCTCACCAAACTCAGCAGCTATGGAAGCATCTCTAGCAGAAAGAGCAGGCTTCCTAATCCCAGCCATCACAGTAGGACAATCAGCATGTCACCAGCAGTTCAGTCACCCAGTAGGAGGTTCACAACATCAACAGCAGCCACCAATCCATCAACAGCATCCATCCAAGCTTATTACACAATTGTGAAGCAAGTCTTGGCACCTACAGTCATCCAGCTCATCAGCATTGGTCATTCAGACCAAAGCTAGTTCCCAGCAACAACAGTCCAAGCAGCACTCTTTCTCAGCATGATATCTCTAGATTGAGGAAGATTCAGCTAAGGTTCCCTAGGAGTTTTTGTTCTTTGTCATGCCATTTTCAAGTCCAAGCCAAGTCCTAGCATGTTCGAGCATGGCATCAACATGTTTCAAGCTTCAGAACAAGCAATCCCAACAAGGTTGTTTGTTATCAATCTTTCTAGAACCTCAGTTCTGAGGCTAAGTCTTTTGTTATCTATCCATTGGGGTTATTTTGGTCTTTCCAGCCCATTCTTAACCTGTTGAGATTATTTCCAGGTTAGCAATTGCGCGGGAATTACCTCAGTAACAATCTTTTTACCCCCTTAGGCAGGAAAGCTTGTGATTGGTTCAATTTGCCACTCTTTTGGCATTTGGTCCAATCATAACTTTGCTTTCTATTTTCTTTTATTTTCTTGCAAGTTGTAATCCAGATGGAATTAGATTGATTAGGATGTAATGTAATGTATTTATTTATTTTAGGCATTGTAAGTTAGATTAGGCCAGGAAGATTAGATAGTTAGCTTATGTTAAGCAGCTCCTAATCAAACTGCTAGCTAGCCTTTATATTCTGAGTTTCCAGCAATGAATTGGACATCATTGTTTATTCAATAGTATTCTCGAGTATCTTAGAACCTTTGTATGTTTGTGAGTGTCAGATAACTCTCAATCTTTGGTTAAATCAGCTCCTGTCACTGGATTTTGGCAAGAATCCAGCAAGTGTTAACTATGCTTGATCATCCATGCTCTGGTGTGTCTGTAGGAGTATGAATGTGAGAGTCCTTTGCCCTTGATTGCAGCTGTGGTGTGTCTGTATCAGTTGTAAGCAAGCCTATCTTTTTATTTCCTTGTTGGGTTGTCTTCTATTCCAGCTAATTGCTTTCAATTAGCTATTGTTATTACAAACATTCTGGTGTGTGTCTGACTGTATGATGCATTTTAATTCAATACTCTGATCTTTGTGAGCTAGCATACATCATAAACCATCATAGACTTCACCTTCATCAACTAGTGAATCGTTATCAAAGTCATTAGTGTCCTCAAAGTCATCACTATAGTTGTAGTCAACATCCTTGCCCTCATCACCATCAACACCAACATCAATGATACTTTGACGAGTTAATTACATTTACCCTACCTGACTTATGTGGTAATAATTTTCACACCCGACATTTGAAAAATAATTTTCACCCTACCTGACATTTAAGTGGTCATAAATTTAAAACCCCTCAGGTATTTTACAATTGATTTTTATTGACTTTTCCGGTGAACTGTAAAAAGATAAATATGAAGTGACATTTATACCCTTATTATTATTTCCTTTGACTTTCAATTAAATGTGAAATGAGTTTTATACCCTTAGTATTAATTGTTATGGCATTTTAAAACCCAACTACTCCACTCCCTTATCTCTACTTCTTCTTCTTCTTCAGTTAAATTCGAAAACCCAAATCCTCTGATTCTTCTCCCCGACCCCCCCCCCCCTCCCATACAGAAAATGAAAACCTAACCCCTCCCAAACCACCATGTTTGTCTTCTACTCTCCAACATAGTCTCTTCCTTCTCAAATTAAAGGGCAACATCGTAATTTCACATAGTGATATATGGGTATTATTGTATTTTTCCATTTCCGATGACAAGTTACCGGATTCTAACACTAAAAATCACTTTCACTAAATGTCAGGTAGGGTGAAAATTATTTTCCAAATGTCGGGTGTGCAAAAATTATAACCGCGTATGTCAGGTAGGGTAAATGTAATTAACTCATACTTTGACTCTCTACTAAGAGAACCACCCCCACCATCATACTCATCATCAAAAAAATGGATCTAAGTCGGGCATTTCAGGTGCACTCGGCGCATCAACATCCCAATCGTGAAGTTCAATTAATTCACTAACAATTTCTGTTGGTTCAGACCTTGTAGTTGACATTTGCAATGAAGGCCCACTAAGCCCATAAACCTGGGAGGTTGCCCTTGTCATTGGCCTCCTAGGCAACTTCTTCCTGGACCCGAACAGAGGTTTTTGGACTTTTTCAGAAGAAGCATTCTGACTGTTAACACAAGTAGGTGTCACAATCATATTGTCAAGGGTCAGCCCATTGTCACGCTTCAGTGATAATGAGGTCCTACATTGAAGCTTGAGTTGTTTGCTTAATTATGCTCGTTTCCATTTGTGCCATTCTTTTCTCTTGTTCTGCACTCAGTCGTTCAATGCTATCTACTATCTTGTGCAACTTAGAAGGTTGTCTTGAAATACCATATTCCAAATTTGCGGGGAAAAAAACCTAAAGCTTTTGATTACAAACGTCAATCAATAACAAGGGCTGCAGAACAAGAAGAATCAAATTACCATGTTCAAATTCACATCAACCATGGTGCTTCGACTCCAATTGGTAGATTTAAACCACAATTGAGGGATCAAAAATCGTTTTTGTTTCCAACTTCATCAATGAGAGAAGAAAGTAGAGTTCACTGCCCAGGTCAGAGTACGGAGTTGAAGTAGTCTCAATTTTGGAATATAATTCGATAAGTCGCCACTCAATTAGCCAAGGGTATATCGATATAGATCAAATCAAGTAACAATATCACCCTATTACCATTTTTTCACTTCCCGTTTCTTAACAAAAATAGTTTGGCACCCTGTAGTTATTATTTTTTAAAACTTAAGACCTCCTAGCTTTTAACAAAATATATCACCTTCCAAGAATTTTTTGATATAATCATACCTTCCACAAGACTAAGCAAAATTTGAAGTATGAACCTACTACTTGCCTGGCTACATTTATTTATTTTCAACTTTTAAGAAATCTCAAACAAGATGAAGAATTTGCAACAAAGATATAAAAATCATATAAAACAAGCTCACTAGAGATAGGGGAAAAACCCCACCAAGGAACACCAAAACATAAAACAGCTAAAGAAAAGCTGACCACACCCATTTTTTATCGAAAAACAAAACAAAAGGGGTAAAATAACGCAATTACACGAATGATTCTGGTTAGTAGGGTGTTGATTAAGGGTAAAACAAAAGGGGTAAAACACAAAAAATTGATACTTGGTAAACTTTTTTGTTTTTGTTTTTGGTGAGCACCGATAATTTACAAAGCAAAAACTATTTATTATTGAAACTACAAAAACATTACAACGAAAATGCATTTATATATTATACATTGTAGCATCAAATCAAGGCATTTGCTTTGTTGATTAGGCGGGCTCCTTCATAGTTCATCTGTCGTCATTGAAATCATGTAGGATAGATGCAGAAGCTTTCAGCGCAATCTTGAGGCCGTCCTTTATGCTGAAATCAAGACAAATGACAGATTCAATTGATTCCCAAAGAAAGATTCATTATACGGTTAATTCAAAGAAGAAATTCCATAGGATATATGAAATTGGGGAAAAGCTTAATGTTCCACAGAAGGGAAAAAAAGAAGAAAAAAAAAAGTCTCTACAGAAAGAAAAAGAAACAATCACTATATCCAATGGCCCTAAAGAACAAGAAACATAGAAGCAACGCGTGCAGGACCAATGTTATGGCTGGAAATGTATGAACAGTGGAAGAAGAAAACTCAAATAAAATTAGAGGGGGAAAAATCCTTCTCATTTACCCTTGTATGAACTTGGTTAAATAACCCGCAAACCCAAAAGTCCAGCCAACACAATGAGTACAAATGCAGAATCAAGACCAGGCTACGACAAATGCCTCAAAAGGGATAAAGTTTAAAATGCATCTGCATTTCTACTGCTCTTCCATTAGTGAACAGTAAATAAAGAATCAAGACCAGACTACTACAAATGGCCTGTGAAAGTGGTTTCACTTGCTTATATAAGTTTGAATGCTTCCTTAGCAATGGCTTCAGCATATGTTGTTTGTTTAAGTATACTTTGAACATATGATGAGTTTCCAATAAAAAATAAATAAATAACTAACTTGATCATGAACCATTTTGATGTACTAAGCTATTTAAATGAATAGCACCAAGCCTTTTGCAGCTACATTTTCGTAACACACTTTATTAAGAAGATATAAGTATTGTCGAAAAGAGATATAATTATTAATCTTTGTAATTTAGATTTCAATCTTTTCGTGCTAGTTGTGATCAATTGTTATGATGGCACTCTGGCATTATCCCATAAGAGAATGGAAGGCTAATCAGAACAAGCATCATTAGGCTATGCCGAGATGGGAGAGATTGGCAGTCTAAATTTATTTAAACTGACAAACGTACTAATGTTGAAAAAAAGTTCTATTTTATTTATTTTAACTTGTAAACTGAGTAGAAACCACAGAGTGAACCCCCCACCTCCACCTTCTTCCCCAAAAATAGATTTAAAAAACAAAAAAAAAATTGCAGACGCAAACAAGGAGATATAATCTAGAAACTTATGCTTGGGTATACTAGAAGTGGTCATGTGAACAAACGAGGCTGTAGTCAGTTATTGTTCATTCATAGATGCAGGTAATTAACCACGTCATAGACTTGATGTTCTAAACATGGAGCAAATTGACAGTGCTGGAGCTTTAGTTAACTGTGTCTTGGACATGTCTACAAATGGGATGACTATTAATATTAATTGCTTTATGATTGAATATGTGCTATTGCAACTTTAGTTTCAAATGTAGCACATTGCACATACACCTATAGCTAGGTGAGTAAGTTAATGGGAACAATAATTACAATTAGATATTGACTATTCCTAAAATTAATTTCACAAGAGCCATATAAGGTGAAAGCATTAGTTAAGCAAGAATTTGTGATTCGAAATCAAGTACACTAGTAGTTACAAAAGAGGAGGGAGGGACAGGAAGCATGTCATTTATCCTTGATGGAAAATGCATCATCCTAATACAGAGCAGCTTCACATAAATTAAAAAAATAATTACCTGATGGGATCGGATCAGAAGGAACCAGCAATACCATTAAGCCTCAGCCACCTATATGTATCATTGGTCTATTTGTTGTTTTTGCAATGTCAAACATTCCAGCGTGAGAAGCTTTCTTCCTCTTAACCTGCGTAGAAAAGCACAGGAATTACTGCTTGAAGACATTAATTCCACTCTAGAATTAGAGGATTCCAAGCAGTAATAATAGCTGATGCATTCAGTTGAAAAAAGATAAAAAGCACATGCCCTGTTGCACATATGCACAAAGAGGGAGGGGGGGGGAGAGAGAGAGACAGAGAGAGAGAGAGAGAGAGAGAGAGAGTTACTGCTCTTCCAATTATGTCCATAAGCTCATCATCGGTAGCGCCACTACGGATTGGATCTCTCAAGCTGACCTGCAAATTAAAAGAAACTGTCAATCTCTGTGTACTCCATCAAAGGATATATTCACCTCAGTCTTGGGCCAAAACTGTAAAACTGGGCAGCACTGGAAGCAGGGCAGATAAGAGGTTTATAGTTGAACTGCAACCCGGTTACAATTTACCATGGCAACAAGGCATACAACTAGCTAGGAAGTGAGCATTCTAGACAGCATAAGTTCCATTTCCTAACTACCAGACTAACTGGCCAGGTTCCTCACATTCCTGCTTCCTCACATTCCAGAAAGGCAGCTAACCAGGCAGTCTGTAACCACCTAGGTAGGAAAACCAGTTGATCAGCAAAGATACTGAAGATCTGATGGCAGAAAGGACCAAATCCCAACATTCAACCACCACTATTGAACATATCATCTTTGGTAAGCAGAAAAAGTGAGGAGCACAAAAGTCATTCGCCCCTCACGAGCATCTATTGCCCTTAATATCTCTGGTCAATATCTGCTAAAGAAGAATGCAGTTTCAATATCGCAACAAAATCAATGGTACTCAAACTCTCAATTCACACATCCGATGCTTGATATTGATACACAAATATGGATATTTGGCGCTTTGTTTTAAAGGTCCACACTTGAATGCCTACCAATGATGACTTTTTATAGTTGAATCACAGTAACCAGACTAGATAATGCATATGTGCAAACTCCTATAAGCAAGGATAGAGAGGTGCACCTTGGTACTTACCTTCTTTTTTGTTCGAAATAAACTATTAACATATACTCCTCCCTCCCGTATCCTTTTATGTGCCTTTTGGAGGTGGTGGGCGAAAGCCAATATCACAAAAATATGGGGTAGTTAGTAAGAACATTGCTTAAATAACCTTAATTAAAATCTATATTTGGCGTTTCATTCAAATGAATGTTATGGGTAAGATAAAAAAAGAATTTAAAAAAAGTAGTAATTAATACTCTCCTCCGTCCCTTTACAAGTGTCATGCTAACTAATTTTACAAAACCAATGTCCCTTGGAAATAGAGTAAAAAAAAATTGTGCATGGACAAGTATACCACTCTCCTTTCCACAATTTTAATCAAAACAAATTTCAATCCAATCAAGGAATAAAGAAGAATTTGAAAAGGTAAAATACAAATCTCATTCATTAATTAAGGGTGGGTGGGTATTTTAATTATTGGAATTGCAAAATTGACAGATAAAAAGAGACAAGGTAGTTAGGAAAATTGACAGTCATTAAGGGGCGGAGGGAGTAGATAACTGGGATTGCAAAGTAATACTCCCTCCATCCCTAAATAATTGTCATTTTTATGGTTTGGGGGAGTAATTAGAAAATAGTAGTTAGCGGAGATATTGACAAATAATACCCCTACTTTAACTAAATATTTTATTGGAAATAATAAAAGGGTAAATACAGTAAAACAGCACTCCCTCCATTCTTAGTGACTTATGGAGATGGTAGAGGGAAATCAAAATCACAAAAAAAAAAAAAGAAAACTATGCAGTATTTAGTAAGAAAATTACATAAATATCCTTAATTAAAATTAAGGTTCGGTGTTTCATTCAATAAGTGTTATGGGCAAAATAAGGAAAGTAGTAATTAATATGCTATTGAGATTGTAAAGCGACTGATAACATGAAATAGGAAAAACTAATTAAAAAATCAGATGAGAAAAAATGGAGGTAGTAGTTAATATTTGCATTGGAATTATGAAGTGATACATAGATATTGTGGAAAATAGAAAGTTGGTTAAAGTGACAGATATTGAGTGATGGAGAGACTGGATTAGATCATATGAAATGAGAAAAGTTTAATTAAGAAGTTACCGAAAAAGAATGGAGGGAGTACAGTGTTTCGGATATAAAGTAGCGTCATGCATCCAAGAATCATCTTAATTCAAGGCAATAAACACTAGCTACTTATCTCTCTTATTCCACAATTTTCATCATGAATTCCATCTGACCCTCCTTTTAAGATCATTTAGCCTACTTTATCCCCACCAATCCCCATAGAAATGAATGGATTAGGGGTTCCTGATACTATGTGTCCTATTCTTTTCATTAAATTCTCTTCTACAATGATCCTTTCAATATAAGAAAGCTGAGTTTCTTTCACTAGATTTTTGTCACCAATCAAATGGAAGAAAAATAATGTAAGGCCAAAAGCAATGCCACTTTGAAGATGATAGAAGAACTGGGGAAATATCATTTTAGATAAGATTAGTAATCTAGGTTTGGAATAGAACAACATGCTCACTTTTATGAAGACCGCTGACTGCTAAGGCTTCCGGAAAGAAATCAAGGAAAGCACCTTAACTCCTAAAGGCATACTTTGAGAAACTATAACATTTGTACAACCTTCGCTTGACCCTCTTGCCATTTTCTTAGAAAGGAAGATAAACCAATGTTCGTGAAGTTGAATACTTAGGTGATTTCCGTCTATTAGCTTTCCATTTGTGTTAATGACTTTCTAAGATAGTAGTAAGTTCCATATTGTGATCCAGTCAGAAGTGTTAACTCGACTTATAAATTGTTGTCTCAAATTAAAGAACCAGACTTAATGTAAGCTGAGGTTGGGTAAAACAAGGTTGTGGTATGATTGTCAATATTGGTAAAAGTTAAAAAAAATTAAAACATACTCAAATGTTACATGATTCAAATTTCTATTTTTTTTTAAAAAAAAGAAAAAACTATATCTGAACTAACATTCAAAATTTTCTTTGATCCAACCCTACATTACCCACGTAAAGAACAAGGTTGAGTTAGCACCACAAATTATTTGGGTACGATCTCTAATGATTTATTACAAATAATGACAAAAACATGAATCCTCTCGAGTTGTTAAGTGTTTTTGTATTTGCCTCCTTTGTAAGTGGGTGACATCCCCTCAATGTCATTCGCAATATATCTTTTGATTACTTATTAAAATATATTTTTTTAAAAAAAACAAATACATGAATCCTGTGGTTACTATAGATGACAGGGCCGCAAGCGCACGGGTACGATGTATCACGTCAAGGTCGATCCCACGGGGACTTAGTCTAGCAACACAATGAACTTGCCCTCTACTTAATAGCTAAGCCAATCGAGTTCTTGATGTTTTGAAGGTTTTTAATAATCTAACTAAAACTAAAGCCAACAGAAAGAATTAAGTCTGGGGTAAATCAATGGATGAAGACTTCTAGGGCATTACTCACCTAACAAAGGGGTCTGATAGACAGGTTTTAGCTTGTGCAAAGAATTTCTCAAACGAATCAAGAATTGACAAGCTTTGAATCCTATCGCTCTTTCGATGCTAAATAGAACACTATTCTAATAAACCTTATTAACAACTTTAGTATGTTCTTTAAGTTAATCAGAATTGAAGGTCGTAGAAGTCAGGTTATCAAATTTATTCCCTAGTTTACTACTCTTTTCTCAAATTTCGCAAGCCTAGATAGACAGGTTGGTAGTCAGATTACCCTAATTCACCTTTCAGTACTTCTCAATTTAATCTCAAAATTACAAGAATCCAAGGCCTTAAGAACACTTATAAGCATGAAAAACACAACCTTCTATTGATTCAATCAAGGATTCAAGCACAAACTAATAACATTCTAATCAAACACCATAGTTTCGATTTGTAAAACCCTACAAAGAACGAAATCTACTCACTAATAGACATTGAAAACATGAAATGCGTTCTAATCATGACAATCAAATCTTGAAACTAAGAAAGAAATGCGAAAAGAGTAAACAGTGAGGAGGATTCCGTAAAGTCTCTCGATCTCCGGGCGGAAATGTCTTCACAAGTGTCGCACGCTTCCTCTCGAATCTTTCGCGCGCTTCCTCTCGAATCTTGATCTTTAGAATTCTTCGAATCGATGGATGGAGGTAATTTTGGGATGGAAATACTCAAGAACTCTCTTCTTTCTGCTGGAAAAATTCGATCCCCTCTACCTTTTTTTTCTCTTACCCTTTTATTTCCGCAAGAAATAAACGCCGCCGCGCAAAGCCAGCAGCCACCACGGGCAACCCGTGGTGCGCGCTGCCTGGCGATTTCTTGGTCATTTTCTGCTGAAATTTCTACCACGGTCTGTTCAACGATGATTGAAGCCCGTAGTGATCTTGGTTTTGCTAGATTTGTTCCTAAAGTCTGCGTTTTGTTCCTGAATCTGCAAATTAACACTAAAAACAGAAAGACCAAGCGTAAATAGAGAAATGGGGAAGATTATACAAATTTTTGGCCTAAAACCACCATGATTATACCGCTAGAACACCTAGAAATAAGTGCAAACTAAAAGACTCCTCCATGCTAACTCCTTGCTTGTCCCCAAGCAAGTACAAGACTCAAAATAAAAGATAACGAAGTGAAAGAAAACTCGAACTATCCTATGTACACACCCCCTCAGGTAAGCATTAGTAGAACTCTCAAGCAACTAGGTCCAACCAAATACAACCCCTAAGCGATTAAACATTTTAGCACAAGGAAGATGGAGATTTTCGAAAGAGATTTAGAGGAACTACACCATCAAGATCAAATCAATCACCCCGCCATCACCAATATAGCAAGAAAACACATGTATGAGCATGAAACTAAGAACGTTGAGAGCAATCCACACTCTTGGGAATGTGGAAACACTCCTCTCATGTGTTTGAAAATGAATACAATGATGGTTCTCTCAATAGTCTAGCCTAAAAAACAATCTACTATATGCTTGTTAAGCATCTCGATTCTCCACCACTAATATGCAAAATGCAAATGACAATCAAGAGGTCGTTGAAAGGTTTGTAATAGGGCTAAGGTTAAGGGTAAGGGACGGAAAGTACATGGATAAGTGGAGCTCAAAGCCAAGCTTGGAGTTAAACTTCACAAATTCGTGCATTTTTATCGAACCTTACTCACTCATAAACAATCATAATAACCCCGAAACATTTGTCTGCCTCAAAACTAGATTCCTCGCTTGCCAAAACACTTTGTGCTTCTTCTCAAATCTCCTTTTTTTTGTTTTCGATTATGTTCTTATTCCTCTCTTTTTTTATCTGAAGCGTGTGGATGCCAAGCGACGCTCATATACAAAACCAGGCAGATTCTCAAACATATTCAAACTATATTGATGGGGAAACAACCCAACACTTCCTATTCACAACATTTCCAACTTATCGATCCATGAGTGTATCAAAAGTAACCCTACTCATCACACTCAACATACTCAACCAATGACTTTTAGTGTATATATATATATATATATATATATATATATATATATATATATATATGTATATATATATATGAGGCTTATAATATCGGTTCATTCGAAAAAGGGAGTAATCAAAGACTAAAGAAGGGTTAAAAGCGGAAAATTACATGATTCGGGTGGCTATCTGGCTACAATAAGTACAATTGAATTCCTCAATCATGTTGTCAATGCATGATGCAAGATGTAGTTTCAAAAGGATTAAAGCAAGTTCTAGAGATTGCAACAAAGGTAGAGTCACACATGGAAATATGAGACTAATAAAAGTGATTAGTCATTTTGGCTTAGTGGTCTCACATGTTTTTCACTCAACAGCCAAACAAAGATCACGATCATTCATATGCTGAGCTTACTTCAAAGGATCAAGAAAGGGCGAATGATTTTCACTATCAAAATGTAATTCCAAATCAAGAAGTTTTCGAAAATTCTTTTCAAAACTTGAATCACAATCGGGCTATACCATTACATAGCCCGATTGTGATACAAGAAAAACTACCTAGCAAAGCTAAGGCTATTCTAATTTTTTTTCTTTTTTTCATTGTTTTTTTTTTCAGCTCTAAAAACTAAACTGTATGCAACCTATATGCAAATGCAATGACCTAAAGTGGGAAGAAAAATAAAGACACTTCCTAGATCCTAAAATGCAACTACATGCCATGAATGAAATGGAAAATATGTACAAATGTGTGCAAAGAGCTCACTTCTCCAAAGATATCACCAAACAACAATCGGTATACAAGCAACCAAATCGATCAAATCAATCAAACGTACCCCTCCATGCTAGGACACAACATTGTCCTCAATGCAAAGCAAACTTAACATCACAGGGGGGGAGGGAGAACGTCAAGGACCAAGGAATCACTCCTCAGGAGGAGATGGAGGGTAGGGGTAAGGAATCTGGGCACCGTAGGTCTCAAACCAACCACGCATTGCAGATAGGCACTCGCTCATATTGGTGAAATATTGGTTTTGCGACGCAATGATGCCCCGGAGCTCAGCATGCTCTGATCGGACATATTCCCTAAAGGAGGTTTGCTCGTCGCGAATCTCGCGAACTGCACTAGAGAAATCACCCATGTCAAAGGTAGGAGAAGAAGAAGGGCCAGATGATAAAGGGAGTTGGGGTTGCTCATGGTCAAGCTCGGGGTCGTCCTCGTGAGGGTCATGGAGTGCAGGGTCAGCATCTTCTCCGGATTCGAAGAAGCAGTTGGCACGGTTTTGGATTGTGGTTTGGACTACATTGGGCAACTGAGCCGCCAATTGGGGTACCTCCAATAGAGGCGACCCCCTCGAGAGATAATAAAAAGCATGGTGGTCAACGCGCTATGATCTAATCTCTCGAAATCGGGGACCCTAAAGTTTTCATTTGGGACAACTCCTAAGGACTTCGCAATCCTAGTGACTATACCCCCGCAACCAATCTTCCCCTTATTCCTATTGGCGATTTCCTGGAGGTGGGTGATCAAAAAGGACCAGGGTCCATGTCCTCACCCTTATACATCTTTTTAAGCAAAAACAACTCCGCCATCCGCGGCATATTGAGGCTGTCATCCCTCGTGAAAAAGCTCGTCGCAAGGATGCGTTGAGCAACCCTAATCACAAGATTCCTAATCTCAGTTTCTTTTGACTTACTAGCATTGAAATGAGGAAGCCCGGTAAGCATTTCCTAGGAGTCCGGGTCATACCTAGGAGGCAAGCGACGCTCACTAACATCTAAAGGAAGCGGAAACTTGAAGATGTTGTGGAAGGAGCGCAAATTAAGCTGGTAATCACGACCACGCAAATGGAACCTAATTAACCCCTCTTGACAATGTTGACCGTTTTGGACTTCAGTATATAAAGTACTAAGAAATTCTAGGGTCAAGTCTGAATATGAGGGTTCTTTAAAGTTCAAGTAATCTCCCATCCCTTTCTAGCAAACAAACAACGTATATCATTCAAAATTCCCATAGATTGCAACAAAGCATCATCCATATATCGAGACGCAACAAAACCACGAGACTTTAAACGCAAATAGTTGGCAGTATGCGTAGGATTATTAAATAGAAAGGGAATGGGTTTTGACCCTAGAATTTTTTAGTACTTTATATACTGAAGTCCAAAATGGTCAACATTGTCAAGAGGGGTTAATTAGGTTCCGTTTGCATGGTCGTGATTACCAGCTTAATTTGCGCTCCTTCCACAACATCTTCAATTTTCCGCCTCCCTTAGATGTTAGTGAGCGTCGCTTGCCTCCTAGGCATGACCCGGACTCCTAGGAAATGCTTACCGGGCACCCTCATTTCAATGCTAGTAAGTCAAAAGGAACTGAGATTAGGAATCCTGTGATTAGGGTTGCTCAACGCATCCTTGCGACGAGCTTTTTCACGAGGGATGACAGCCTCAATATGTCGCGGATGGCGGAGTTGTTTTTGCTTAAAAAGATGTATAAGGGTGAGGCCATGGACCCTGGTCCTTTTTTATCACCCACCTCCAGGAAATCGCCAATAGGAATAAGGGGAAGATTGTTTGCGGGGGTATAGTCACTAGGATTGCGAGGTCCTTAGGAGCTGTCCCAAATGAAAACTTTAGGGTCCCGAATTCCGAGAGATTAGATCATAGCGCGTTGACCACCCTGCTTTTTATTATCTCTCGAGGGGTTCGCCTCTATTGGAGATACCCCAATCGGCGGCTCATGCAGTTGCCCAATGTAGCCCAAACCACAATCCAAAACCGTGCCAACTTATTCTTCGAACCCGGAGAAGGTTTCAACCCTGCACCCCATGACCCTCACGAGGACGACCCTGAGCCTAACCATGAGTAACCCCAACCCCCTTTATCATCTGGCCCTTCTTCTTCTCATACCTTTGACATGGGTGATTTCTCTAGTGCACTTCGCGAGATTCGCGACGAGCAAACCTCCCTCAGGGAATATGTCCTATCAGAGCATGTTGAGCTCCGGGGCATGATTGCGTCGCAAAACCAATATTTGACCAATATGAGCCAGTGCCTATCTGCAATGCGTGGTTGGTTTGAGACCCACGGTGTCCAGATTCCTTACCCCTACCCTCCACCTCCTCCTGAGGAGTGATTCCTTGGTCCTTGACGTTCTCCCTCCCCACCCCCTGTGATGTTAATTTTGCTTTGCATTGAGGACAATGTTGTGTCCTAGCATGGAGGGGTACGTTTGATTGATTTGATCGATTTGGTTGCTTGTATACCGATTGTTGTTTGGTGATATCTTTGGAGAAGTGAGTTCTTTGCACACATTTGTACATATTTTGCATTTCATTCATGGCATGTAGTTGCATTTTAGGATCTAGGAAGAGTCTTTATTTTTCTTTCCTCTTTAGGTCATTGCATTTGCATATAGGTTGCATACAGTTTAGTTTTTAGAGCTGAAAAGAAAAACGATGAAAAAAAGAAAAAAAAAATTAGAATAGCCTTAGCTTTGGTAGGAAATCCTCCAGTGATGATTGTAAGCTAGGTAGTTTTTCTTGTAGCTTTGTTTAGCCATTACATAGCCCGATTGTGATTCAAGTTTTGAAAAGAATTTTCGAAAACTTCTTGATTTGGAATTGCATTTTAATAGTGAAAATCATTCGCTCTTTCTTGATCCTTTGAAGTAAGCTCAGCACATGAATGATCGTGATCTTTGTTTGGCTGTTGAGTGAAAAACCCGTGAGACCACTAAGCCAAAATGACTAATCACTTTTATTAGTCTCATATTGTGTGACTCGACCTTAGTTGCAATCTCTAGGACTTGCTTTGCATTTCTTTGAAACTACATCTTACATCATGCATTGACAACATGATTGAGGCATTCACTTGTACTTATTATAGCAACATAGCCAGATAGCCACCCGAATCATGTAATTTTCCGCTTTTAACCCTTCTTTTCGCCTTTGATTACTCCCTTTTTCGAATGAACCGATATTATAAGCCTTGGCCGGATATATATATTTCCTACCCTAAAAGTCATTGCTTGGAGTATGTTGAGTGTGATGAGTAGGGTTACTTGTGATACACTCGTGGATCGATAAGTTGGAAATGTCGTGAATAGGAAGTTTTGGGTGGTTTCCCCATCAATATGGTTTGAATATGTTTGAGAATCTGCCTGGTTTTGTATATGAGCGTCGCTTGGCATCCACACGCTTCAGATAAAAAAAAAGAAGAATAAGAACATAATCGAAAACAAAAAAAAAAGGAGATTTGAGAAGAAGCACAAAGTGTTTTGGCAAGCGAGGAATCTAGTTTTGAGGCAAATTCCGACAAATGTTTCCGGGTTATTATGATTGTTTATGAGTGAGTAAGGGATTATGTTTCGGGGTTATTAAGATTGTTTATGAGTGAGTAAGGTTCGATAAAAATGCACGAATTTGGTGAAGTTTAACTCCAAGCTTGGCTTTGAGCTCCACTTGTCCAAATACTTTCCGTCCCTTACCCTTAACCTTTGCCCCATTACAAACCTTTCAAAGACCTCTTGATTGTCATTTGCATTTTGCATATTAGTGGTGGAGAATCGAGATGCTTAACAAGCATATGGTATATTGTTTCTTAGGCTAGAGTATTGAGAGAACCATCATTGTATTCATTTTCAAACACATGAGAGGAGTGTTTCAACATTCCCAAGACTGTGGATTGCTCTCAACGTTCTTAGTTTCATGCTCATACATGTGTTTTCTTGCTATATTGGTGATGGCGGGATGATTGATTTGATCTTGATGGTGTAGTTCCTCTAAATCTCTTTCGAAAATCTCCCTCTTCCTTGTGCTAAAATGTTTAATCGCTTAGGGGTTGTGTTTGGTTGGACCTAGTTGCTTGAGAGTTCTACTAATGCTTACCTGAGGGGGTGTGTACATAGGATAGATTGAGTTTTCTGTCACTTCGTTATCTTTTATTTTGAGTCCTATTTTGAGTCTTGTACTTGCTTGGGGAGTTAGCATGGAGAGGTTTCATAAGTGCATTATTTGCACTTATTTCTGGGTGTTCTAGCGATATAATCATGGTGGTTTTAGGCCAAAAATGTGTATAATCTTCCCCATTTCTCTATTTACGCTTGGTCTTTGTTTTTTAGTGTTAATTTGCAGATTCAGGAGCAAAACGCGGACATTCGGAACAAATCTAGCAAAACCAAGATCACCATGGGCTTCATCCATTGTTGAACAAACCGTGGTAGAAATTTTAGCAGAAAATGACCAAGAAATCGCCGGGCAGAGCCCACCACGGGCAGAGGCAGCGCCCACCACGGGCTGCCCGTGGTGGCTGCTGCCTTTGCGCAGCGGCGGTTATTTCTTGCGGAAATAAAAGGGGAATAGAGAAAAAGGTAGAGAGGATCGAATTTTTCCAGCAGAAAGAAGAGAGTTCTTGAGTATTTCCATCCCAAATTACCTCCATCCATAGAGAATCGATTCGAAGAATTCTAAAGGTCGAGATTCGACAGGAAGCGCGCGAAAGATCGAGATTCGAGAGGAAGCGCGCGACACTTGTGAAGACATTTCCGCCCGGTTACTAGTTTTTTTCTCGTTCTTCTAAATAGGTGTCAACTTAGGATAACGAATATAAGTAAATAGTATAGAGAAATAAATGGTATTGGATCTTAATATACCCACCTTTATTGTTAGATACTAATATATTGACCTTTATACTTAGGTGACTTTAATGTACTTACTATGACTTTGATAGTGATGAACTGGTCTCAAGGATGACTTAAGTGGGCTTGTAATGGTTCCTTATGGGTCTCGGGAAGTTTCCACTACCTGCCACATAATCCGTGAGACCGGTTCACCACCACTTAAGTCATGGTAAGTATATTAAAATCAACTAGGTATAAAGGTCAGTATATTAGTATCCAATAGTAAAGGTGGGTATATTATGATTCAATACCCCAAAAGATGGGTATATTACGATCCAAAAATCCTAAAAAGTATCAAATAACTTAACGGAAGCATATACGAAATATGAATCCAAACCATGTAATAATTTGTAATGGAAAATACAATATCAGAGTAAAAATGTAATTTAAATGTTAATCTTAAAAATATTAAAGAATATGACAAAAATATGAATCAAGTGAATGAATGAAAACAAAGAAATTGTTTAAATATAAATCATAAAATATCAAAGTAGAACGTGTCATGGGATATTATAAATATGAACAATGTACTAAATTTTCTTCTAAGCACCCATATGATCATATCATTACAAAAAAGCAATTATACCCAAAATAAAGGCAATGTAATATGTTAAATTCAGTCAATTTCATTAATTCTTCAATCCAACAAAGACCCAAGTCTTCCTTTGCTATTGTGAATATCAATTACTAAGAAATATTACAAGTGTATAGCTTCTCTTGTGCATAATCCATTCTCAATTGGGTTTCAAATTTGAAAGCAAAACCCTTAAAAAAGGAGGATATTTTAGGGCAATGAAGTTCTAGCCTTTTGGGTTTGTTAATGGAAGTCGTCTTTGACAAATCTGGGTGGGAATTTCATTGGTTTTAATTGTTTTTACCGAAAAATATACACATATTAGCAAAAATTTCATATGTTAAAACTAAATTAGGAAATTAATATGTAAATTAAGAGGATACAGAGCTAAGATTATAAGTGAAATTAGGAAAGGAATCAATGATTAATGGAAAGAAATCAAACATTTGAACAAAGTAATCTCTAAATCAGAATTTCTGTCCAAAATTGTCATTCAAACTAAAAACTGAAGATGAAGTATATTTTTTTCCGAAGTAACGTGAGAATTGAAGGAAGAATGATTGTGGGTCTCAGTTCAACCCTTTAATTGATGCAGATTAAGTAAAGAAGGAAAACAGAGGAGAGAGAAACATGTTAAAAGTGGTCTGCAAACTAGAGATGAAGGGTCAAATAAACAGAGGAAATAAACAGAGGAGCAGTTATGAAGAAAAGAGGGGGGAAGTTATCAAATAATTATTTTAAAAAAAGTAAAGACTGAGATCTTAAATTTTCTATAACTGCTTGGAAGTTAGTTTTAAAAAATTAAATACTCAAGATTTTATTCGAAGGAAATCGATAGCTCATATGTTCTAGTTCATGAGATATGAGATTGGAGGGCGGGAAGAAATTTTAGGGTTCCCCATTTGCTTTTAAAATATAATAGATACAAAGAGAATGACACACACAGGAGTAGCATAATATAGCAGGCATGTATGTCCCTATAGACAATTAAGTGGGCGAACCTCAGTCTTGCAAGACATCTAATATCTGTTTCAGCAAAAAGCAAGAGGAAATAAATATTTGTAGCCAATCACTTGTAGGTTTCAACGGAATGTTCTTCCATTGTCTACATGATTCAGTAGTTTTTCTCATCAAAGGAATAATTATTATAACAATTTGAACAGGATCCCCAAAAAAAAAGGACGAAAACACCCACAAGGGACTCGAGCATTGAGGTGAAAGAAGCCTAAAGCACGAAATAAACTTTACTCAAAACAGTGGAGATATACAGAATGAATGTTGCAAGAAACTTTGGAGTTGAGTTAAACAATCACCTCTGAAGAACCGAAGAGGCAAACTTTCAAGTTCCCATCGGCTAAAAGTCGCAATCTGTTGCAACCTGCACAGAAATGCTCTGTCATAGACGAGATAAATGAAACAGAACCATGGTGCCCTTCTATCTGGAAATTCTTTGCAGTGTCTGTGGGGTCATCCATAAGCCTCTTCAGACCTGGAAATTTCTTAGCCTGAAACAAATTCCACAAAAATGATATAGACGAATATGAAGAATTTACACGAATGAGGAATTTCAATTGAAGCGTATCCACATATCACATTGTATTGAAATGGCATACCACTCTTTCTAGCATTTCAGAATAAGAAACAAGCTTCTTGACGTTCCAAACATTTCCATCAAATGGCATGAATTCAATGAATCTAACATTAATAGGCTTGTCCCGTGTTAACTCTACAAAGTTGCACATCTCATCTTCATTGAAACCGCGCATGACAACACAGTTCACCTAGAAAGGAAAACAGCAATTTAGACACTGGTCCAAGCTAGCAGAATCAATAGAGATATGGAGCATCTTCAAATAAGTGTAGAGCATACTTTAACGGGATTATAACCAAGGTCTACAGCAGCATTGATTGATTGGATAACCTTTTCAAGCCCTTTACGCCGCGTCATGAACTGAAACTTTGCAGGAACTAAAGTATCTAAGCTAATATTCACGGAAGTGAGACCACACTCTCTCAGCTTAGGTAGTTTTCTTGCAAGAGTGATTCCATTGGTAGTGATAGCTAGTGTCTTCAGGCCTTTCAATCCAGACAACTCCAAGCAAATTTCTTCAATATCTTTCCTAATTGTAGGCTCCCCGCCGGTTAAACGTATTTTATTTACACCACAGCGCACAAACAGATTTGCCAACCGCACTATCTCGTTTTTCGTGAGGAGTTCAGGGCCAGGAGTGAGCTCCACCCCATCAGATGGCATGCAATACTGACATCTTAGGTTGCAACGTTCCGTCAAGGAAATCCTCAAGTAAGTATGCAACCTCCCAAATGAATCAACCAATGTGTCAGAAGTCAGATTACCTTTATTAGATCTTTCAACCATCGTCGTACAAATAGTCGTATACATGCGTGAAATGGACCCACTGAAATGATAGTCGACTGAACCTCTGTAGGAACCCTTTGAGATTGAAGAATAGGCTCCTCTTCCAAAAACACCCTGATTGTCAAGATTTTAAGTTACATTTCATATTAGCACTTGAACCAATAATACACTGCTAGGTTGAAAGTTGAAAATACATTTATAGGTCAACAAGCTTATCTCACACGTGATACGACTATATGGTCTCATAACCAGAACCACGTAGAGCATATTTATTTCCGATGCCAAAATGTACTGTGGTTGCAAAGCTAGTTTACCAAAACTATTACTCAAGAATCCCGCCATAGGGCGGGATAAGGACTAAGGAGGGATCTGATGTAGCAAACCTTATCCCTAAATTTTTCCATTTAGAGAGACCGGTTTCAATTGACCCAAGATTTTAAAACGTTTTACTACTAGTGCCTACTACTTCATGGAAACAAAACAAAAAAAAAAAGTTCAGAGAAGGTTTAATGAGTCATTTTTCTTTGATCCATTACAATCTAAGTTGAAAACATAATCTTTTGCACCTAGTTTGAAGTTTCCAGTCTTCCTGTTGTACATAAGAGCACAAATATTTTTCAAAGACCTAGTACCCTCACCCCTGTTTGTACTATCAACATAATCCTTTTCTTCTCATCAGTGGATTGCTTGAATATTATGCAAATATTGTGTAATTTACGCCAGTGGCAAAGATTGGCATATTAAATTCAATTATGAAAAGGTAAAACCGTTAAAAATACATCTCATACACTGCGTATAGCCTTCTCCAGCTGACATCAATTCCACTTCTCCACATTGGCGAATGTGTTATGAACTTCGTACATAAATGCCAATGCTTAAAAAATCAAGGGAGAAGAAAAATAAAAAATGGTGAGAGTCCTAAAGAAGAGCTAACTAGAGAAGGAAAGAATCTCCATATAAAGGATACCATACATGATTATATGCTGGCAAATGGAAGATTTACAATTGGACACATGAAGAAAAGGAAACTGCCAAATGGCACCAAACCAAGTGGGAAATTAAGGCATGAAAGATGTCACCATTTTATATACGATAATAATCTATGTTGGATTCTTCATTTTGCCTCAAGCACTCATTTAGAAACTTGATAGTAGGACATGGACATGAACACTCAGCCCTTCGTTTTAAGCAAAAATGTAGAAAGTTTCTCAAAAAGAAAAAATACTGAAAACCCTCAATAATTCAATATACATGTGGCCAAGCCCAAGTAACATACACTATAACCGTTTTTAGCAACTCATCGGCCAACCAAATCCAATTCAGAAAGCAATACAAAGTCCATATTTATTGCAACTTCAGACTGCCTAGAAAGCCACATTTTAGAAAATGGGGCTAAAATAAAGTAACATACCACATTCGAGTATATATTGACTCTTCTGCAGCTTAGAAAGGCTTTTGGTAAATAGCGCCACATCTTTATTGCATCACTAATTCCGCTTTGCAATAAGTGCTACAGAAATAAGAACAATTAATTAACACAAGAACTCTTTCAAGTGATTAGTTAACACAAGTCATAAAAATGAACTAAAATTATTGTAAAATGTACATCTAATAATCTAATTGTCCTGCACCAGGTGTAAAAAGCTTGCTCCCCAAGCCAGTTATTCTAAGTGTTTCTAACCTCTTCAAGGTTAGGAAATAAAAGATACCAACTGTTTTGTCCTCTAACTTGTAGGGAAAAGCTAATAGAGTTTGACCTAAAAACTTGGACATTATAAAGATTATACACAAAATCAACATCAACACTTCCAAGTACTACACTCATTGCTCAATACACCACATGTCTTCATATCCATAGCAAAATAATCTATGAACCGACTAATAAAATAGATCGGGTCCAGCTGACTCAGTGTTTATTGTTTCCTGTACTTAGTATGTCACCACAACATAGCATAACAGCAGAGCAACAGTAATGGTTGGTGTGGCCAAGCAAAGCCACTCTAGTGTGGAGCAACTAATACTTTACATGCATATGGTAAACTTTACATAGCTTATCTAACTTTATAAAGTAACCATTAGCACATACTTCCTTTGCATTTTGAGAACTCCATAATATAGATCCTTCTAATCCAACTTGAACCCACATTGAGCCAGAAATAAAGGGAATGAGAAGGGGTTGGCCAAACCAGGCCCTTATTGCATGGCAGACATTAAATATTAATAGTTTCACATAATACTCATATATATTAAATGGCACATAGACAGGAATTGGCAAAATACATAACAGCATGTATTAAACACTCCCCGCCCAAAAAGTTAACATTGGAGCATCTTCTAAGAGGTCGAAGATAAGGGATATTCCCAACAAGGCGCATAAGAAGCAAGGCAATCTTAGTAGCATATGTAACTTTTAAATCCTTCCCTCGTACATTTATCCCTTTTCCCCATCCTATAAAAATTAATCCCTTTTTCCCCTGCCTCAGCAGCATTTCAGAGCATCGGCTTGGTTTTCTTGTGGCTAACTAGTTGGGAGCGCTTCAAAGAAACCTCCTATAGGATTCTTTTAGGAGTGTCCTTGAGAGTAGCACTTAGGGAAATGGAAAATTGTGAACAAGCTGCTCTATGTGGCAGGTTTAGGGGTGAGAGATTAACTGACTTTTTAATGAAGCTCTCCTAGGTAAGAGGCTATGGAGATTCATGAATGAGATTGGATGTCATTGGAGTGACTTGGTTTAAACAAGATCAAGGCATACAAAACGCAAAGGGTCCTGGAGCCTAAGGCACGGGCTTTGTGGATGGGAGGTGCACCTCAAACCATTCCCATACCATAATTTTTTTTAAATAAGTCAGATACGATATCAAAGAAGTGATAGAACTTTATTATAACTATGAAAAACAACACACACTCTGCATTTTTTTTGCGAGGGACACAAAGAAGAATAAAAGAAAGAAAGAGAGTGATAGAGACAAAGGAAAAGAGAAATATTTCAAAAATAGAGAAAAATCATAAAAAATAAGAGGGATTGATGTCACTGTAAGACCCAAAATTTTGACCTTGGTTGAAAGTACCAAAAAGCATGGGCTTTTCCTATCAAGGCGTTGGTTTGGGCTTGGGGCTTTTCTAAGCCTAGGCCTACCTAAGGCGCACTTTTTAAATAAAGGAGAGGTAATTAACTTTATGAATGGTGAAACATAATTACCAGGATCCTAGAACGCTTGATTCACAGAATATGGAACGGGAACGGGGTCGCCACCCCCCTCCCCCCCAAAAAAAAATAAAAAATAAAAAAATGCTAGGCGATTTGGAACGATTTTCATAACGAAATTCGTACTTTTGGATAGCAAATACTAAATTTAAAAAGTTTTATTTTTATTAGACTATTCTCTATTTTACTATAAATTCACTAAAGAATTCAATATTTTGTAGAAACCTTTATCAATAATATTAGCTTTTGTATTTGAGAGGGGAAGTCAGTAGAAACAGGAAAAGAAAAAAGAATGATCATATACAGAGTCTTATAGTACATGTTCACTCTTCACCTCTTCCGAAGGCCAACAACTCCCAAAAAAAAAAATGGCTCCTTTCTCGTCCATTACTTTCTCATTTGCTCGCTCCACCATGTCAATTGTTTATTTGTTTCCCACTCTCTCTCTCTCTCTCTCTCTCTCTCTCTCTCTCTCTCTCTCTCTCTACGTCTCTCTCGATGAACACAACCCCTTCTTCCCTCGGTTCTCCTTCTCCTTCATCTCTCTTCATCTCTGGAGTCCGAACAAACTAGAGGACACCTCCATGGTTGCTCCCACAAATTACAATAGCCTCAATTCACCAATCTCTCTCCCTTTCATGCTAGAAGATTCAAGCTTACGGATCCGGTTCTTAAATATCCAAGCAATGAAGCAAAGCTACTCCATAAGCCTAGAAGTTCAGATCTAGAAAATTCAAGTACTTTGTTAATTGGGTAGATTCAAGTAGGCTTTTGATTTTTGATTTACTTCCTCCAAATTTCTCATCCCTAATCCTCTTGAAAACGGATCACTGGGATCACCCAAATCTTCATTCCAGTACGAAAACGACCCACCTTTTAGAATGCGCAATAGTAGGGTTAGCGTTCCTGGTAACCACGTGATGAAACTAGATTCAGGTGGTTTCTGTCTTCACTAAACGGCTCTTTTGGGTGTACTCTTTGGAGGTATATCATTCACCATATATCATCATTCAAAGGTGACACAATATTTCTCCTCACTTTTCTTTCGGAGTAGGTGAGGCCCACCATCTTCTTTTGGCAGTATCATTGGACCGCTAGTATTAAGTTAGCATTTGAAATACATTTTCCCCTTCTCTTTTTGTTCCCAACGCACACAAAAATTTGTCCATTGCTGATTAGTGATTATCGGGACTGGGGAGAATGTTTCTGGTATTAATGTCTAGTCACTTGTTTCTGTCCATGAGGGCTTGTTGATGATGACACAATCGGGCATTGAATAAAATAAATTAGCACTTTCCACATTTGAATAAGCACAACCCTTGTCTTAGTTATCCCAGGTGCACTAAAACGAATGAAAAGCCCTACCCTCTTAAGGATAGTACTTGACTTGGACTGTGCAAGCAACATGAGACTCCTAAGCCACATGGTACTCTTATGACTGGAAGACCGAAGCCTTAGCCAGTACCAGACACCTAGCCTGCTAAAATCACTTGAATCAGTATTAAGCATTATAAAACCTCAAGGAACAGGACCTTCAGAGTTTGCTTCTACCAAACTATTGAAGAATCAGAAAACAAAAATCTATATATTAAATTGAATGGGTCCCCGTAATTCTTTCCCTCCCCAACTGTGCACTCTGATGCAATGGGTGTTAATAGCCATTGATTCTATCTAAATAAAATCACAGCCGTTAGATTAAAAAAATTAACCACCAATATGTGTAACTGACAATCTCCCTTATCTCTTTTGGGTGCAAGTGTAACTGCTTTCTAAACATGAGTCCTGTGGCGGATCTCGACTTCCAAAATAGGGGTGTCCACTTACACTAATAACCATCATATATTTGAAAAATAAAATTACACATTTACTAAAGAAAAATTCTAAGGTAGTCAAAAAAAATTTCGACTACGGTAGTCAATCAATATAAACCGTTGATCTATTAGGAACTAATCTAGACCATTAATTTATTTTAGGAAGTCACATATAATAAAATCATTGTAGGATATTTTAAATATTTTTTCTATACTGATGATAAATTTAAAATAAGGGATAAATTAAAAATAAATATTTTTTTTTCTATTTAAGCACTATAAACAGTATTGTAATAGCCCAATTCACTGCTGAAGCTAATGACGCCAGTTCAGTAGTTCACCATTGACGCCTGTTCATCATGCTCATCAGAAGCTTGATCATACATCGATCTGTAATGGCCAGACAGCTTGTGGTCGCCATGGATCACCACCACCCTGTTCACTCCACCCTCCACTCTTCGGTGATGAGGGAACGCAATGTGACCACAAGCTGTAATGCTTAGATCGATGTAAATTATCATTACCGTAAATCATCATTGTAGCATTACAGCTTGTGACCACAGGCTGTAATACACTTTAATGGCCAGACAGCTTGTGATGAGGAGGTGATGAGGGAACGCATATTCAGCATTGGGATTAGAAATTTAGAAGTTCCCCACCAAATGCAATTACAGTGATAATACACTTTAATGATAATTTATGGTAAATGCAAAATCATATGGGAATTCTGATGTGGGTCATTTGGTAAATGCTAGAATGGGGTTGTTTTACATAATTCCCAGTTGCGGGTTCAAAGTATGTCTGCTGCGTTTTACCATTGTAACCATTGCACGACTACCTACCTTGTTAACATTCATTGCCAAATTAAAAATAAGATTGGGTTTCTGCTTAGATTATATGTATAGTCCATAATCTCTCTCTCCTTTTTAACAGAAAATCCCTAAAGATTGTGGAAAGTTTTTATGGAAATTAAATTATTTGCTAAAGATTTCATTAATAAAAATAATAAAATAATAAACATCAAATCAACGGCTAAGATTACTCTATCCATAATCAATAGTTAATATTGAAAGTAAAAAAAAAAAGTTGACTACCACAGACCTTCCCTTTACTAAATCACAAAATGTTCAATAATTCACAAACAAATCACAAATTATAAATTTCAATAATTTACCAATTACCAAATTGGAATGAAAAATCTATAATTGAAAACCAATGACAGTCACAGTAAACGCTAAGATTGGAATGAAAAACCTCAAGACTTTGTGACTCACTCATAGTAATTTACTAAATCAAAATTCACACATCACAAAATATACAATTATTCACAAACAAATCACAAATTATAAATTTCAATAATTTACCAAATTGGAATGAAAACCCTAAAATTGAAATGGTTAATTGTAAACCCTAAAATTGAAAATCAGAGAACTCACAAGTAGGATTTCCGTTCACCGGTCGCCGGACGTTGGCTGCTTGGTTGCTGGCGTTGCCGCCTTGGCCCTTGGATCGAGACTCGGTCGCGGCTGAAGACAGAGACAGAGCACAGAAGACAGAATCTGAACACAGAACACAGAACACAGAACACAGAAGGTCGATGAGGCAGCAGCCGCGGTGGTCGAACCGTCGAAGAACACACACGAAGAGTTGAAGGCTTGAAGCTGCTGGGTACTGGGACTGTGCCTAGAACGGATAGAAGTGTAATTCAAAGTTTTTTCTATTACTACTTATCTATCTAAACCTCCTTATAAGAGGAGTTAATCTAACAAAAAAATTAAGTAGGATACCCTGACTTTTGGTGAAATGTTTTTCTGGTACCCAATTTTTAAAAATTAATTTTGGGGTACCCTAACTTTTAGAATTAGAAATAATTAGGTGAATTTCCGACCAATGATTTGAATTTTCCGGTGAGTTTTAGGCGGGAAATTGATTAAATGTTTTTGTGGAGGAAAATGCCCTTTGTTTTCGTGGACGAAAATGATTTGAACCAATCAGAGTTTCACCTAGTAATTTCTAATCCTAAAAGTGAGGGTACCCCAAAATTAGTTTTGAAAAGTTAGGGTACCAAAAAATTGTTTCTTCAAAAGTTAGGGTACCTTTAAGTAATTTTTTGTTAATCTAAGAAGTGGAGTGCTTTGATAAAATTGCCCTTCAACTTTCTAAAATGGACAAAAATGTCATTGAGCTTTTAAACTGATCAAAATTGTCACTGTAATTTTCAATTTGATCAAAATTGCCATTATAATTTCCAATTTAATCAAAATTTTCCTTGAAAAAAAACGTTAACCTATTATAACAGGTTGCCCCAACTTTTCTTCAGGTCACCATTATTTTCCAAAAAAAAAAAGAAGAGAAGGGCGAAGCTTCTCATGGAAGCCAGTCCCTTGATGAGTCCCTCATCTTCTCCACTTCACAGGTCACCATTATTTTCCAAAAAAAAAAAAGAAGAGAAGGGCGAAGCTTCTCAAGGAAGCCAGTCCCTTGATGAGTCCCTCATATTCTCCACTTCACAGTTCACACCTACTGTATGCAACCCACTTTCTTTCAAAAAGCTCAGTACCCTTCAAGATTTGTAAACCCTACTCTACCCCTAAATTTTTCAATCTCCACCTCCCTCGTGTTGTCTGTTCATCTTCTCTTCATCTCACCTTCATCCTCTGTTTCTTCTTCCTCCATGTTAACTTATTGGAATCTTGCTCAACATAACAATAAGTTAACATTGAGTTGAGCTTTAATTCATTCTAGAAACAATTGAGAATGGAGGGAAGGAGGAAGTAAGGGATGACATCCTTTATTTTGTTTTCCTTTTTTTTCTGTTTTATGTTTCAAATTTTTTCAAATTTAATTCAACATGGTAACCTACTATTACCAGTTAACTGCATTTTGAGGGGCATTTTAGATCAAATTGAAAACTACATTGTTAATTTTGATCAGTTTAAAAGTTCAGTAGCAATTTTTGCCCATTTTGAAAGTTGAAGAGCGGTTTTATCCAAGCACTCTCTAAGAAGTGTCCCAAATGTTAATTTTCTTTTATATCCCTACCAATTTTTTAAATTTACATTCCTATCTTTTATAAATTTTCATTTAATCCAAAATCATTAATTATTATTAAGTCGCCCCCATTTTTATTAATGTCGCCCACTTTTTCATAATAATTTCCAATTAACCCCTTGACCCTTCACTCTCTAACTTCTCTCTAGTTTCTCTCTCTAATAATAATAATAATAATAATAATAATAATATTAACAACAACAATAATAATTTTATTATTATTTACAAAATTTTATTTAAAACAAATTAATCGAAAAAAACCCAGAAAATACGGCTGCCGCCGCATTTTTTGTGCGGCAACTGTATTTTCTAGGTTTTTTTCGATTAATTTGTTTTAAATAAAATTTTTAAATAATAATATTATTATTGTTAATGCTATTATTATTATTCTTATTATTATTGTTGTTATTATCATTATTAATACTAAATTGCAATGTTATTATTAATAAATTAACGGTTTTTGAAATTCAACCTAAATTTAATAATAATAATAATAATAATATTAAAAATAATAATTATAATAATATTTACAAAATTTTATTTTAAAAAAAATTAATCGAAAAACACCCAGAAAACACGGTTGCCGCACGAAAAATGCGGCGACACCGCGGTGGCTGCCGCACATTGATCGCGGCACCCGTTGCGGCTTTGTCGCGACCGACATGCGGCAACGACCGCGGTGTCGCCGCATTTTTCTTGCGGCAACCGTGTTTTCTGGGTTTTTTCGATTAATCTTTTTAAATAAAATTTTGTAATTATTATTATTATTATTATTATTATTATTACTGTTAATATTATTATTATTATTATTATTATTATTATTATTATTATTATTATTATTATTATTATTATTATTAGAGAGAGAAACTAGAGAGAAGTTAGAGAGTGAAGGGTCAAGGGTCAAGGGCGATATTGGAAATTATTATGAAAAAGTGGGCGACATTAATAAAATTGGGGGTGTTCGGTCTCGTTCCGAGCCGAATTTCCTCTCTTTTATAGGGTATTTTTGCTTGTCTTTAATAATTATTTTAGGATTTTTATTATGTTTTTACTCTTTTATTAGATTTTATAGCATTTTATTACTTTGGGATATTGGATTCTGATAATCCCTACTATCACAAATTGTATGGCAATAATCCCTACTATCATTTTGGATTCTGGTGGTCCAAAAAAAAATAAAATTGTATTGTAGTGGGACAAAATTGAGTGTATACGCTAAATATCATAGATTTTGTGTTGCATTTGATTCAAAACTTTGTATAGCACTTTACCACGATTTTTAATGAATTTACAACATTTCTCCCAATTTTTTTCAATTTTTTTTTCAATTTTTTATGATTTTTTCAATTTTATTCCTTTTAAAAAATCATAATAATTGCTCGGAATCTCAAAAAAATAATTTAAAAAATGTTTAGTAACTACACTTCGTTACCTATATAGGGGTAGGAACCAAAAAAACAAAAACAATATGGGGTAGGCATGGAAAAAATAAAAAGAATGTGGTGATGGATTTGGTACCACTATAATACAATTTTATTTGTTTTTGGACTACCGGAATCCAAAATGATAGTAGGGATTATTGCCATACAATTTGTGATAGTAGGAATTATTAGAATCCAATTTCCCTTATTACTTTTGTTATTATTATTGTTAAAATGAATCAAAATTATAAATATTAGAAAATAAAATAAAACCTCCTAAATCTCTCTTGAAACCAGCCCAATTCCTTCACTCTCCTTTTCTCCCTTAACCGGCCCATCTAACCTAGCCCAGTCTTAAAACCCTAAAACTCGCCTACCCGTGACCCACAAACCCATACCCATTTCCCTCTTACTCAGCCGAAACAACTAAAAACCCCAAACCCTAATCTAATTCCCATTTCCCCCTTTCCCATTTCACTCGTCCCCTTCTTCTTCCTCTCACTTTCTCCCTCTGGTTTTTCGCCCAGTAGCAACCACCGAAGCCCCACCTCCATTTTCTCAGTCTCGAAACTCTTCTCTCTTTCTTCTCCTCTTCTTCTCATCTCTTCTTCATCTCTTCTCTTTGCCATTTTCTCGTGACATCTCACTCAATTTCTCCTCCCTTTTGCAGATTCGGTTTAAGATAACAGAAGAAGTGCTCGCTACAGGGCCATCTTCATCAAAATCCACCATTTGCATCACATCCGTCCATTTGAAGAAGGTTCGACGGCTTGGATTGGAGGGAAGAGATCGGTTTTGACTATAAAAGGGGAAGAAGAGAGCCATTCGAAGGGATCGATGGTTGATTTTGGGAGTGACGCCCCAAGAGCCTCCATCTAGGGTTAGGGTTTATGCAATTAGATTTTAGGTTTATTCATGTTTTATTTCAAGCTTTAGATTCTGTTTTGAATCTCTCTTTTCGGTTCTCCTCTTAAACGATTCTAGGTTTACTCTTTAAAGGTTGAGCTTTTGATGCATTCGGTTCTTGGTTTAATTTTGTTTGAATGTTCTGGTATTGAATTGGTAATGTTTGATTCGTTTCTGTTCTTGATATTCTGAGTTTTTGGTGATTTTTGGTTCGAATTTGGTGCTCTGTTTCCTTTCCCTTTTTCTTCTCTGTCCGTCTCTCTGTTTCTGTCTTTCTCTCTGTCCCGGTTCTGTCTCTAGCAGTAGGGATTTCAAATCCCTTTTCTTCTTTCTTACCTTTTCTTCCTTTGTCTCGGTCAGATTATTAGTATGAGATTAGGGGTTGCCTTTTCCTTTGGTTTTGTTTTGCCTTGGTCGAATATCTATTAGGCAGTGTTTGGTCAGGTCTTTAGGGTCCTTTGATTTGGTTGTGTATTAGGTTTAATTAGGGTTAGGGTTTATTTCTTAAGTCAGATTAGAATTAGGATCATTAGGGTTAGTTGATTAGGGTTTTATTAGGGTTCTTAATCTTAGATTAGCCACAAAACATCAAATCCACTTTTAATGAGGAGGAGGGCTAAGGGTCACAAATTCCACTCTCAAGTGGGGATTTGGGGATTCTTAGTAATCCAATTCACGATTTCTTATTTGTTCGGGAGAAATCCAAGTAGATTGAAGATTAGTGAAGAAGTAGTTCATCGAAGGTATAATTTCTTATTTTATTTCAAGCTTTTAAGTGCTTTCCTTAATTCCATGTTTTATTTCATGCTTTTATTGCTTTCCTTAATTCCATGTCTAGGTTAGTTTTATTGCTTTCATTTACATAATTTACCGTTTTTCTGCATTGAGAAAAACCCCTTCCACAAACCAATTTACCTTAATCAAGCCTAACACCCATCCCTGTGGACCGACAACCTTAACTTATAAAACCACAAAAATTACAACCGAACAGGGGGCGACGAATAGCAAGCGGGATTATTATTATTATTATTATTATTATTATTGTTGTTGTTGTTGTTGTTGTTGTTGTTTTTGTTGTTGTTATTATTATTATTATTATTATTATTATTATTATTATTATTATTTTCAATCTATATTTACCACTCTTTCTCATCAAAAAATCACTAATTTTGGTGAAATGTTTTTCACGTTCCCTAACTTTTTGTGAAATGTTTCTCATAAAAAAATCACTAATTTTGGTATCCTAACTTTTGGTGAAATGTTTTTCACGTCCCCCAACTTTTCAAAACTAATTTTGGGGTACCCTAACTTTTAGGATTAATAATAAATAGGTGATTTTCCGGCCAATGATTTGAATTCACCGGTGACTTTTAGGCGGGAAAATGATTAATGGTTTTTGTGGACGAAAATGCCCTTTGTTTCTTCTTCTGTTTTTTTCTTAGTTTCTTTTTCTCTATAGCTACTTAAGGGTTTTTATTGATATACCTCTATTAAAAAAAAAAACTCTTGTCATTTCGCCATCTCGCCCAATTCAACTCCAGAGAGAGAGGGGTAGAGAGAGAAACTCATCTCCATAGTTGCCGCCAACTTCACCTCTCTCTCTCACCGGCAAAAGCCACTCGACATCATACTCGGAGAAAGTCACATCAGTGGCGTACAACATGAAGCAATCGTAGAAACAGTTCTCTTGTTGAATGACCCACTGTTTTTGCATTACACCAATTTCATAACAAGAATTGGTTCAACTGCATACTTGCTGCCATTTATGAAGAAATTAAATACACTTTTGGATTTCAATAATCCTAATCTTAAGGGAGACAAAGCTGCTGATAAAGTGAATTTTAAAAACACCTTTCAACACTTGCAACTTTAATCCCATTTTATCTTGTATACAACCACAGAACCACTTATTCACATCCACTGACAGCCAAAAGGAGCCTGAATTTGACGGTTAATATCTGTCTTAATGTCATAGCTGAAAGGTTTAGAATGACACAAATTACCTGTTTCTTATTATTCAGAAAAACTCCTAAAAGGGCATTATAGTCATTCTCTATCAAAAGTTAAGGGTATTTCGGTCAATTTACAGAATCAATCGGACTTTGGCTGAAAATTCACCTAGTAATTTCTAATCCTAAAAGTTAGGGTACCCCAAAATGAGTTTTGAAAAGTTGGGGTACTGTAGGACCCTGGAAAAAGTGACCCTTTTTCCGCGATGCGCTACTTTTGTGATCAGGAGCCGACTAAGGTTTCTTAATCCTTAAATAAGGATATTTTTATTTTCGAAATTCATTTTCGGGGTGATGAAACTTTATTTATTTACAAACCCGTTTTTGTTATTTAAACTATCCGAAAATTACACAAAAATAATCCCATAACAATTTAATTCCGACCCAATTGATAAATCAGGGCCTAAAAAGTGAGCGGGCCGCCAGAACTCGTCAAAACCCGCATAGGCTTTGACGAGTCCTGGGCCGGACCTCTTACTTCCAAGCCCAGGGAGATAATTGGTGGAAATTAATAAAACCCTCCTAGGTTTTACTAATTTCTGACCCTTTTCTCCTCGGACCAAGCCTATTTTTATCATTGAACAAAAATTAAATCATTTTTCTTAAATTAATTTTGTGTAAAAAGTCGAATACTTTAAATAATTAAATGAATTTATAAAACTGTTTAAAGAGTCGCCAGCCGATTAAGGAAATCGACAAACCATAAAATGAAAAAGAAAGACTCCGGTCTACGAACCCGATTTCTAGATTCGGGGGTAAGGTTACGAATTCGGGAAGTATAAGAACTCTCGAATCCACCTATTTATAAAAACAGACTCTACTAAAATCAACATTGAAAAGAAAGAGAGCAGGGAGAAGTTTGATTAATTTCGGAATGATTATTCAAAACATGCAATATAAACAATGCGGTTTTTATTTTACAAAATATGTACAAGTACGGAATTAAATAAAGGATTACATGATTAAATAATTTAAAACAAAGAGCCGAACCTTGCTTAGGGTGTAGCAACGACGAATTTGATCCCTTGAGTTGCCCCTTGATTTGAAACCCAGATGAAAAATGTGGATGGTTTAGAAAAAGTGTAGTGTGGATAGTTATATGGTAGTGAAAAATGTGATTATGGTGGTAATAGAATTATCAAGAGAATTTGAGAGAGTGGAAGTATGGTGAGAGTAGAGTAGATGATGATGGTGGTGAGAGTTGATGAAATGAAGGTGGAATAGAGGGGGTATTTATAGGTGAATGAGTATGGGTTTTGGAGGGAAATGGTGGGGGACATACCCCAAAAATCATGCCATCTCATACCAAAGCCTAGGCGGGTTATAGGAAGTCAAAGGCAAAGTCAAATCACGTGTGCTATGATCATGGGATTGCATGCATGCAGATTTTTTTGGCGCCAGAATCACCAAAGCCTAGGCGGGCTTTGATAATTTTATCACACGGATCGCTGACATGACACAAAACGACGTCGCGTGCTACCTCGCTCAAACCCTAGGCAGGGTTTGATTTTTTTCTGGGCCAAATCAGACCCTAGGCGGGTTTTATTTGCTCTGGGCCGGGGCGCGCGACTGGCCCGCTTTCTGTGTGGGCTGGTGAATAAAAATAAAACCCCTGTGGGTTTTAATAATTATTCCCGGCTTGATTTATTTTTTTGGGCTCGGTTTATTGATCTTTTGGGCCCGTTGACCCGTTCCATTTTGGCCCATCCGTCTTGTATATTTTTGGTGAGTCGGATTTATACCGATATAAATTCCGGTGTCTACAGGTACCAAAAAATTATTTCTTTAAAAGTTAGGGTACCTCTAAATAATTTTTTGCTTTCTTATTAAAAGTTACCTATTTAACTTTTATTTCTTTGTTGTTGTTGTTGTTAGTATTATTATTATTTGCAATCCATACTTAAATACTATTTTATTTCAATTTATTCCCTCTTTTAGCATGATATTCTAATTATATTGTGATCCCTAAATATTTGGTATTATTATTATTATTATTATTATTATTATTATTATTTCCGATCCATATTTACCACCGGCCATCATTAAAAGCTACCTATTTCACTTTTATTTCCTTCTTTTTGTTGTTGTTGTTGTTGTTGTTGTTATTGTTAGTAGTACTATTATTTGCAATCCACACTTACATACTACTTTATTTTAATTTATTCATTCTTTTAACATGATATCCTAATTATATTGTGATGCCTAAATATTAAGTAATAGTATAGATATTTTATGTCAATCCTTTAACCATAATTAAGGTTTATAAAGATAAAACTTTATGGTAATGTAATATGAATATTGGTACGATTTAAACCCTATTCAATTATAAAAGCATGCTTAGCTACTTATTTTATAATTTTATGGTAAATTAATTTTTGTGGCTCATGAGATTATAATATACGAAAATAAATATATCATGATAAGTTTAATCAAATATTATATTTAAAATTACCGATATAAGTACGTGAAGATACGAATAGTCAAAGTGAAGTATATATTGTTCTTACATCGAAAATTATTCAACCATATATATGATTATATTTTAGTTGTAAATAATTAGCATTATCTTTTTCAATAATATTCCTTAAATTGTAAGTGTTTCATTGTTCAAGGAAGTACAATTTTTTTTTGTAGATTCATAAACAAGAGTTTGTATGTATTTCATTACAAAGGTTTAGGTCATGCTTCTATAATTCCAAAACTAAAACATATAACTATGTTTTGACCTATGTGTAACATAACTTCAATATTGTGTATCATAAACCATTAGTCATTAAATAACAATGTTGTGTATTTTAAACTTGTATTTGTATGAAATATTTTAAGAAAGGTAAAATCAAAATACTTATTTTATATCAGTTAATTATATTTGATTAATTTAGATGTTTATTGTATTTTCCCATAAACAAATAAATGACCAATAAATCAAATCAAATTTTAACATTTAAGTTTAATCAAATTAAAATAAAATGTTAATTATATTTTATAATATATAGGAAACTTTTATTCAACATATTAATTTATATTCATAATTGTCGGGTCAGCGTGTGCTCACACGTTGGCCAACTAGTAAAAGAGAAAGAGAATAAGGAGATTGTTTTGTGCCACTTTGATTTACCAAATTGGCCTTGGACCTTTTTGTTACAAAATTGTCATTCCGGATGGTCTGAATAATTCATTTGTGTTGCTCCTGTAAGGAATAAATCATTTGTGTTGCACGCTTGTTCTTGCACAGAAGAGGTCTTCTTTCTCTCTTTCACTAGCTAAATTGCTCGTCCAATGGACGAGGCATTTTTTTTGTATTTTTGAAATTATATTTATCAATAACTTTCTCAATATATTTTTTATCTATCATTTTGAAAAAAAATCAAGAACTCAATGTAAAAAAAATTAGGTAGAAATAAACTAAATGACAAAATACCATCAATGATTGAAAACCGTAAATAACAAGGAACAAAACAAGTTAGTTAAGTGAATAAATAAAAAAAGGATTTTTGGCTGGGAAAAATCTGTACTGATGGCCTTGTGATCGAGAATAATCCAAAGTGACTTTTTGGCTGGTGGTAGTCTATACTTATTCATTATTTTCTCATAGCATCCAAAATTGAAATTCCGACACGGGAATGTTGATTGTGGCAACCGGAGCACGTGCCCTTTTAATTAAAAGCATGTCACGTCAATTTTTTTTAAAATTTTATTTTATCATTTAACAGAAGCCAACTAATGTTTTTCGAATTTTAAGGAAAATTAGATTAGCACCTAATACACTTCCCATTACTTCAAAATAAACGATAAAATAGAATTAAAAATTGGCGTGGCATACTTTTAATTAAAAGGCACGAGCTCCGATTGCCACATCAGCATTCCGGTGCCAGAATTTCAATTTGGGATGCTACAAGAAAATAATGAATAAGTATAGACTGCCACCAGCCAAAAAGTCACATGGATTATTCTCGATCACAAGGCCTTCAGTACGGATTTTTCCCAACCAAAAACCCTATATATATTACTTTTTTTTTATGACCAACCATTCATATTACTTCTAAAATACTTTATTAATAGGGTTTTTGGACACTAATATACTGAACTTTTTTTTTTTGGACACTAATACATTGAACTTTGACATTGGACGATAATACATTGTACTTTGTGGGGTGTTAGACAATAATGCACTCGGAACAATTCCGGTGATGGTTGATTTGGTGGCGATCCTACATGGCAGGTCTACTACGTAGGATCACCACCGAGTCAACCACCGTCAAAATCATTCTGCGTGCATTATTGTCCAACACCCCCTAAAGTACAATGTATTATTGTCCAAAGTCAAAGTTTAGTGTATTATTGTCAAATACCCCAAAAGTTCAGTATATTAGCGTCCAAAATTCCTTATTAATAAGAAAAATATTTACTAAAATGATATTTTTTTTATATAAATAAGAACATTATCTAAAGAATAAAATAACATGACATTTTAATTTGTATTTTGATATCAAAGTATTATTCCAACTTTTATAAATTTGAAAAATATTTGACGTCATTCTTATTCCTTTTGTCATACACATAAACAAGAATATTGATATAACAGAAAACCTAAACACAGGCATATAGTTGAGGATGATGACATGCAATTCAATTCTTTAAAAAAAAAGAAGGTTTAAACAATTGTACTTATAAATGTTAATTAATATAGTTAATTCTTAATAAAAATGAATAAGATTGTCGGTTACTTGCTTTACTTATTTGTAACATTCCATGAGTAATTATCTATATTATTACAAATCACAAGCATTATTAGTTGCTAAAATTTCCTAATTGGCTTTCTAAGTAACTGACGATTCAATTTTAAACATATTTCACTAATTTCTACTCTATAGGTTGTATTCCAAAAGCTTTTTTCAAATAATATAAATACATACAAGTGCATGCCTCTATTTAGTTTTGTGAAGTAAATTATCGAAGACTGTCTTTTTAGTCCACTTTTAATTAATTTTGTTTTAGATTATGTTAATTCTTTTGTTCAGTTTTTCTCTCTTCTTTTCATTTAATTTGTGAATACTAAACAATGTTTGTGTAATTCTTGCAGAAAAATTAAAGAGGATTTCAATTATCCATAAAATTTTGAAGTTGAATATAGTAAGAACAAATTTTAGCCATGTATAATTTTGTGAAAAAGGTACTTGGTATACATGTGATATTTTCAAATGTTAATGGCACCTCTTTTCATAGTCTCGAGTTTTGGATGATTCGTTGCTTGCAATTATAATGTAAATTACTATTATTCTTTATTATATGTAATTAAAACAATGTTAAAAATAAATATATATTTTAGTATCCTTTACTACTATATTATGTAAATTAATTTTGTAGACAATTTGTACGAAACAAATACAAAAATAATGATAGTACAATTGTTGTATAATTGGTTTTATTAATTTTTAATTATTATTTTAATTGATGATTATTAGAAAATTCCTTCAAAAAAAATTACATATAAATACTGAAAATTTTTCCGTGCATCGCACGGAATATACAATGCTAGTTTTACTTTATATCAAACATATACATACATACATACATATATATTACTTTTTTTTTTATCACCAACAATTCATATTACTTCTAAAATACTTTATTAATAGGGTTTTTGGACACTAATATACTGAACTTTTGGGGTATTGGACACTAATACATTGAACTTTGACATTGGACGATAATACACTGTACTTTGGGGGTGTTGGACAATAATGCACCTGGAACAATTCCGACGGTTGCTGATTCGGTGGCGATCCTACATGGCATGCCTGCTACGTAGGATCACCACCGAGTCAACCACCGTCAAAATCGTTCTGAGTGCATTATTGTCCAACACCCCCTAAAGTACAATGTATTATTGTCCACGGTCAAAGTTTAGTGTATTATTGTCCAATACCCCAAAAGTTCAGTATATTAGCGTCCAAAATTCTTTATTAATAAGAAAAATATTTAGTAAAATGATATTTTTAATATAAATAAGAACATTATCTAAAGAACAAAATAACATGACATTTTAATTTGTATTTCGATATCAAAAGTGTTATTCCACTTTTATAAATTTGAAAAATTATTTGACGTTGTTCTTATTCCTTTTGTCATACACATAACAAGAATATTGATATAACAGAAAACCTAAACACAGGCATATAGTTGAGGATGATGACATGCAATTCAATTCTTTTAAAAAAAGAAGGTTTAAAAAAAGAAGGTTTAAACCTCTGGAGTTGAATTGTTGATTCCGGAAATGAATAAGGTTGTCGGTTACTTGCTTTAATTATTTGTAACATTCCATGAGTAATTATCTACATTATTATAGATCATAAGCATTATTAGTTGCTAAAATTTCCTAATTGACTTTCTAAGTAACTGACGATTGAGTTTTAAACATATTTCACTAATTCCAAAAGCTTTTTTCAAACAATATAAATACATACAAGTGCATGCCTCTATTTAATTTTGTGAGGTAAATTATTGAAGGATGTCTTTTTAGTCCACTTTTAGTTTTGTTTTAGATTATGTTAATTCTTTTGTTCAATTTTTCACTCTTCTTTTCATTTAATTTGTGAATATTAAACAATGTTTGTGTAATTCTTGCAGGAAAATCAAAGAGGATTTCAATTATCCATAAAATTTTGAAGTTGAATATAGTAAGAACAAATTTTAGCCATGTATAATTTGTGAAAAAGGTACTTGGTATACATGTGATATTTTCAAATGTTAATGGCACCTCTTTTCATAGTCTCGAGTTTTGGATGATTCGTTGCTTGCAATTATAATGTCATATTGGAATGTTATTGCAGGTTGTTGAATACATTGTAGAATAGATTGTGAGTATTTTGACTTATATTTAAAGGTAAATTTCTTGATTATACTATATATGCTCTAAAAGAAGGTTAGAGCTCAACCAAAAGATGTATATTACATTGGAAAAAAAAGAAGATATGTTGCTTCGTATTTGTTTTTTTTTTTTGAAAATCAAAGTGTATATAATGGATCAATAGACATGTATACTTTAGATTTTCCTTTTATCTGCAAGAAAAAGGTTTTCCTTTAAAAATATCATCAACAATGTTATTCAATCATATCTGTTAAACTATGATGATTGAATAGGTTGCTAATCCATCAGGCTAATATATAGCTTCACTAGATTAAATGAAAAATGATGAGTGGAGGGAAAATTAGAGAAAAAGAAGGGCAAATAATTTGTAATCACATAGTATTACCATAAAATTATAAAAATTGATACTATGTTGTATTATGTTAATTTTTTTAGGAAAATGTGATATATAATAAACCACTCACTTACATATTTTCAAATTTCCCAATACTATTAGATCTAATAGTTAATTAGATGTCTAATTATATAATTCTATTAAGTATCATGATCGAATATTATTACAAAAGCTTGAAAGTTATTAATTCATCAATATAGGTCACTAAATAAAATAGAGCAGTAGAATTATGAATTTAATCTTTGCATTTTAGAAATATTAGAAAAATATATTTTTATCATTTGATATATATATGCTCTCTTCGTACCTTTTTATTTGTTCACTAAATTAATTTTTTTTGTTTCTTATTATTTGTCGCATTTACATTTCCAATAACAATTTTATTACTTTTATCCTTAATAAATGATTTTGAACCAATAACTTAACAATAATTGAAGGTACTTTTATCATTTGGATTTATTTCTGTTTAAACTTTTGTATTGCATTGGTTTCTCCATTGTTTCCAAAGCAACTAATAATTAAAAGGAAAATTGGAATCTAAATCCATTTTGATATAACAAACAAAACTTACCTTTTTGCTAATAGCATACCATACTTAACATTATATTTTTTTGATTGAACCTCCACCACTTTCTGGTCATCGAAAAAAATGACGTGGAATTTTTTTATGCTGAGGTGGACTGTTTTATAGCCAAAAAATAAAAGAAAAATGTTGATAGCTTGTGTTTTATGACTTGACAGCCCTCTTTCAATCTGACTCAGGTTCAATAAAAAAAAATATAAAGTTTAATTTGTTAGATCAAAATGGATCAAAAGTTTGGTTTATTAGATTCCAATTTTCCTAATATTAAAAAGGGATGGAGGAAGTAGTTTTAAGCAATAATTTTACATTGTCCCGTGCAACGCACGGACACTGAGGGCCTTTTTTTCTTAAATGTGTAAGATAGTTATAATAACCATTTATATTTGATATTCAGTAATTTATTATAATAAGATTAGTAGTCACAGAACTGATTTTTTAATAAAAAAAGAAAAATATATAGTTCTCAACATTTAAAGTAAATAAAATCTAGAATATCAAAATTAATTAGTTAATTATTTGTCATAAAACTTTAAAAAATGAGCTATGTTTTTTTTTATATATATAGGAAAAAAAATCAACAATTTTTTTTTTGAAGTCAACATTGTATTCAAGGCTATATGTTATAATGATATTTACTTGGTCCACTTATTTTGTACCGGTATATCTTTTTATTATGTGTTTATCTTAATGTTACATCATGGTCCATATGCAGTCGGACATGCTTTCCCTCTTCCAAAAGTCTGTGGGATGTGAAAGACACAATGTCGTGACAGAAGTTGAGCGCGTATTCCTACGAATGCATTGGCGGTCGGTGACCAACTTGGTGGGCAGCGGGGTTTACTGCTTGCGTCATATGGAAACATTATTTGACCCTAACAACTGGGAATGTGGTCTATTGAGGACGATGTAGGTGAACATGGTTGGCGCATATTTGTTGATTTCATATATCATAAACTTAGAAAGTGATGTATCAAATATGTTTTTCCCCCTTTAACCAGCAAGAGCTGTTGGACATGTTGAGGGGCAGATATTGCCACGCCCTGGTCATGCACGACGGAAACCGGGTAAAGGAGACCGTCCAAATGAGGGCAAGTCATTGGAACAGGACATGCACCATTGCACCCCTTTGAGGTGGAGCTTCTTCACTTTGATTCATGCTGTGTGTTTGGTGATACTGTAGTATTTTGAATGAACATCAGTTTGTAAGCATACAAAAAAACCATTTTGGCTTTGTGATTTGATGATGAACATCAACACTCTTGTTATGAACAACAAGGTAGTTATTTAAAGTAATGTAAGTAAATGATCATCAATGTATCTGATAATGAACCATCACCATGATTTATGTTCATTATGTTCATTTCATCCCCCGAGACAGATGCTTTATGTTCATCATGATACTTAGTGCTCAACATATTACTTAATTACATGGTGTTTATTACATATTTAAAGTGAATAATTAATATTCTGAGAAAAATGATCATCAATGTTTCAGAAAATGAACATCAATTTGTATTGAAATGAAAAAATGCACCGGGTCAATTGAATGTTGAACATCATTTTACTTTAGAAGGAACATCATTTTACTTTAAAAGGAACACCAAGTTGAATTATGTAATTAACACCAACTTAACATGAAATGAACATCATGGTGTTATGGAATGAGCATCAAAGTTTATGAAAATGAACATCAACTACATTAAAAAAGTGCACCAAGTAAAATGAACATTATTGTCCCTTAAGGGGGGTTTGTTTGCCATATGAATGTTGAGCACCGTTATACTTAAGGAGGGACATCAAAGTGAATTATGTCATTAACACCAACCAAATATGAAATGAAAATCATGTTGTTATGGAATGAGCATCTGTGCATATCGAAATGAACATATACACCATTTAAGTAATTATGTATGTGAACGAACACCAAGTCGGAAAATGAACATTAAAGGGTCTGTGAATGAGCTTCTAGCTATATTAAAGTGATCATCAAAATTGCACTACGTCATTGTCCATGAAATAAACCCTAAACCCTAAACCCCAACTACATTAATAAAGTGCACTACGTCATTGTCCATAAAACATATTTATTTTACTTTAACCCGGAACACCAAGTTGATATCGTAAATGAACATCTACGTATCGTAAAATGAGCATCCGAATGTAACAATTAGAAACAACATACATTAGTGTAAAATAAGCATCTGCATAAAATGAAATGAGCATCCGTGTATAGTAAAATGAACATGTACACCGTTTAATTAATTATGTATGTGAATGAACACCAACTCAGAAAATGAACATTAAAGGGTTTGAGAATGATCATCTAGGTTTTCAGAAATGATCATCAACTTGTATTGATATGGAAAAATGCACTAAGTAAAATGAACATTATTGTCCTCAAAGGGGGTCTGTTTGCTATATGAATGTCGAGCATTGTTTTACTTAAGAAGGGTCACCAAGGTGAATTATGTAATTAACAACAATTTAATATGAAATGAACATCATGCTGTTGTGGAATGAGCATTTGTTTATATTAAAATGAACATCTACACCATTTAAGTAATTGTGTATGTGAACGAACACCAATTCGGAAAATGAACATTAAAATGCCTATGAATGAGCATCAAATGTAAACCCAACAACAAAAGTACATGTTCATTCATGGAAAACACTTCATGCAAAATACTCCGTCTAAAACAAACGAAAACCACATCAGTTTGGTCTGTTGTTCACATCAAATAGCAAATTGTATGTCTCTAAAAATAAATAAAAAAAATCGCAGCTACAATTGTTCAAGCATCTTTCCAAAAGCGCACTAAATTTATGCCATCACAAGTTTAGTATATCACCCATATTGCTCCGGGCAATTTCTGGCGCCGTGTGTTGCTATTTGGTCGCAACATTTACACCTCTTTGCAATTGCTTTCTTTTCGGTGGCAACCTCCACTGGTGTCTTCGTCTTGCCTCTCCCTTTTGTGACCGAAGCTGGGGGGGGGGGTGTGAATGGTAACCTCTTTAGGCACAAATGTTCTAAAATATGTTTTAAAGTCCGTAGACACACTACTCGATGGCTCCCCCACCTTTAACAACTCGAGCTGTGAGATTATGATGTTTGTTTGTTCAGCTTTGCTTCATCCCCGTTGACAACATCCATGCACTTATAGAATGCTCTCCATGCCTCATTTGTCAATTGCTTCTTACGGGTAACCTTGTCACAATAAACATAAACTTATAAGTGTTATGTAATGAACATCAAGCCATATGTGTTAACAAATTGAGCAACAGTTAGCATATATGAACGTCAAATGTGTATGAGATGAACATCAAATATGCATCAATTTACTACATGGGGTTATTGTGCATTGAACATCAAATCTATATGATATGAATGTTGAGCATCACTTTTACTTTAGAAGGAACACCAAGTTGCATTATGTAATTAACACCAACTTAACATGAAATGAACATCATGATGTTATGGAATGAACATTTAGCTATATTAAAATGAGCATAAAATTTTATGACAATGAACATCAGCTACATTAAAAAAGTGCACCAGGTAAAATGAACAATAAAAATCTATATGATATGATCGTCACCGCTATATGACATGCAGACACTGATACATTGGAAATGAACATTCAGGTGTCGTGAAATGAAACATCGAGGTGTAGTGCAAATGAACGACAAGTATATATTAGATGATCATCAAAATGACAAGCGGTATAAGGTGGTCTTTTTTGTTATAATAAGTATATAATACAACACAGTTTCATTTTGAATGTCAAAAACAACAAATAAACACTAAAGTTGGACAACAGTTTTCGGGTTACCTTGTCGCATCCCTCAGTTACAATACGGTCCACATTGAATCGGTGTTGCTTTGCTGCGTGCTTCGTCCACCGTTCCACTATTAGTGTGTCTGACAGCTTATCAAAATGATGGATCACCAGTAAAACATGAGCACACGGTATCCCTTGAAGGTTGTAAAATAGGCAGTCACAAGTTATCTCATTTGTCAACTTGTTGTGTACAACATGTCTATCATTTCCCTCCCTTTTGACAGATTTTGTAAGTGCAATCATGCTCAACTTTCCCTAACTATGAGATGTAACAGTTAGACATAGCGTCCACAAGTTATTGTTGGAACATGTAAAAGTTCCGATGCCTATATATAATTCCGACATGCCTCTCAATCGCCGACCGTGTGTAACGCCCCAACCTTAATCACAAGATTAAGACTATACTTAGAATCCCAAACCTGTGATTAGCGCAGCGGAACACCTTAGGTCGAGGCACTACATTTCCCACTTTACCTCAGGTATCTCGAACATTCCATACAAACTAACACCTTTGCACTTCGCTTTTCCTTACTCTATTAAACTTCCCTCCTGACATCTATTTCCTATAAAAGGTACTAGCAGGCGCGGAGGAAAAACATGATAATAGGAAGATGCCATACATAAGATGTAGAAACATGAATTCTGAAGTTAACAACGAAATTAAGGTTCACACTGATGGATTTAAAGTTTCATGGAGGGATATAGGTATTCTTTAGTCCAACGACACATATATATACATTAGGAAAACGAGGATCAACAAAATATAGCATATTTGATAAAGATGATGATTACAATGATTTCATGAACAAGGAAATTCGTAAGTACATCGAAATGAGCTTGATTTGAGAAGGAAAGATATTAGGATCAGTCTTCTGATTTCTGAATTAAGGGAATTAATGTTTGGAATGCATGAATATTTTGCAGTAACTTTCTGAAGTGATAGAGCATACATTATTGATCCTGAACCGAGTATGATTTTTATTGAAACTAAGCTTTGGAAATAGTATGCAGATTTATGGTGGAACATGACAACCACTTGAAAAAGGTAAATCTTAACGAGTAAAAAGGGTCATATGAATCTAACGAAGTCTATCTCTGAAGAAATAACGAGTTAATAGCAGTCAAGAGTAGGTAATGGTCATGAAGGAATTGATCACGAATTGATAACAAGTCGATAAAGGCAGGTTATTGGATGCCTTAACATACTGGACTGATAACAACGATAGGATCTGATAAAGATTCTTGAGAATAAGCAATGATAGGAAACGAGAAGCTTGGATTTGATATTGCGATGAAGGGGGTGAACTTTACTATGAGGATGTACAATGAGAGCATGGAATAAAGGTTGAATTCGAGCAATGAACTTGAAATATAAAGGCCAGCAAGAGGTTTGGTCCTCACAATGGTTGTTCATTAATAGCTCTCCAAGCTTCTTTGGTCCTTGGTATTCTCCCTTAATAGTTTTCCCCCAAATATTGCAAACCTCAAGCCATAAACCATAGTACCAACATGTCCATTCATAAAACATTAGAGAAAATTTGGATCCTATTTTTGTTCTTCTCGGGTATCCATGTTGTCATCCTTTTCAAAGTATGTCCCAACAAGTAAACAACTTTAATCGTTCAACATACATACACCACCTCCCTTTACCCAAAACATAGCGGGGGTTCCATAAACATGGCGAACGGATTTGGGAGTGGGTTTCCATTCGCGTCCATCTACATTATACACGTAACATAAACACGAAGTTTCAATAAACTTTAGCAACTTAAAAGCTTGTTAACATAAATAAAAGAAAACTAGACAAGGTCTGAGTCTCCACTATCTTAAACCTCATTTATTACAAAAGGGCATTCTTGTCCCTTCTCATGAGCTATCCTAGAACCACATTAAACCTTTGTGTCATATAACGCCTTTAAACCTTTCACCATACATTTTGATAAGGCACTTTGCCCCTAATTTGAGCTTCGCACCAATCCCACTTGTGATTGGATTTCATGAATTCTTATTTGAATTGATAAAATCTCTTTTAAGACTAACTCAACATGCTTAGCATCCACAACAACACTCATGCCCATGACATACTTTCCTAGATCCAATCTCTTATGTTGCCCTTAATTTTGCACTTAAATTTGCTTAAGTTGCTACTAAACTCCCCAATTTTGGAAAATTTAGCGTGATTCCTATAAATTGGACTATCCCAAATTTTTACATATCTGCAAACCTGCAAGGAAACACATACACCATATATATATATATCCACTTGGAACTTCAAGATCATCATCCAACTAAACAATTCACACATCCGCAAAATCAGTCCACAAAGGACACATAAACCTCACATAATATCCCAAACTTCACATACTCAAGTCATACTTCCCATGAACTTCTAATTTCCTAAACACTTCTTATAACTCCGCTCTGATACCACAATCAGAACGCCCAACCTTAATCACAAGATTAAGACTATACTTAGAATCCCAAACTGTGATTAGCAATGTGAACACCTTAGGTCGAGGCATTACCGCCGTCTCCCAAAAGAGACAAGGCAACAACACTAAAAAAAAACTTCCAAAACCACAAGATAACTTACTAGCTTAAAAACCTTCATAAATAAAACTTATACAACCTTTGGATAACCTACATAAACTTAAACATAGCTTAACAACTAAACGACTTCCAAAAATCCTGCTCGCCCTTGCTAACCGGTGATTTCCTTAAAGAACTACCTTGACAGCCCTGAATTACTTTGGAACCGACTTGTCCTTTCCTTGGGAGCTCGAGCCTCCTAAAAACAAAACCATAAAACATCGCAAAAGTGAGTAGGGAAACACTCAGTACGTAAACCTTCAACACATCAAACCGTTCGAAAACGGTTTTAGTGCCGGCATTTAAATTCATTTTGAAAACGGGAAAGGGGAGATAAAACATTAACTTGAAATGACATGAACATAAACTCATACATGAGTAAAAGTAACTTGAGTTCATAAAGAAAGAACATGTCACATGAACTTAGAAGTAAATACATAAATTTAAGAGTTTTGGGTCCCTTACGATCGATGCAATGCATCTCACACACGCGCATGCCCAAACCGATCTAAGTTTGGAATGGGTGACTGCTATGCAGTCGACACTGGCCAGGTCTAGGACACTCTGATCAGGAGCATCTAAAAGGCTAGCACTTCTCGTAACTAGCTAGAACATAAAACATAGAATCCATAAAATGGGACCACTTAAAACCATGAATAATCATAAAAGCATAAATTAGCATAAACCGTAAACATTTAACATAAACCGTAAACATAAAGGAGCGAAAAGTTGGACAATTCGCGTACCTTGGTTAGATGAAAGCTTTAGCGACGAGCCTCGAGCTTGAGATGGCGTGGGCGACTTGGAGACTATAAGGAATTTGTAATAAAAGCGTAGAAAGGAAATAGAATTAAATATAAAATAGAATTAAATACTTAAACTTGTCTCATAAAAGGTAAGAAAGGAAATAAAATTTCAGATTTTAGTAATTCGCTGTTTCGGCGATAACTTGGGCTAGAAAACTCGGATTTTTGCAAACGAGTACTTTTCGGAAAGGGAAAATCATGCCTGACAATTTTGTCAACTGGCCCAAAGGCTAGAAATAAAAGGAAGGGCTCGAAAAACAGCCCGGACAGAAACAGTGCATGAATAAACTATAACCGGCTTAAAAACTTAGAGTGGAACTCACGGTGAAAATTGAATAACAATAGAGAAGGTTCATGGCTTATGATGCATTTCAACCATTGGCTTGAAGGAGCATAGAATTAGAGCACTTGAAAGCTTATTAGAAAGAAGGTACTTGATTAATGAAAACATGAAGAATGTCGCAAGCGACGGACTTAGAACAATATCATGTTTATGGATTTTTAGAAACTATTTGTGAATCGATGAACGGTGAATTGGATATGAAGAAAGGACGAGCTTATGGTTACTTAGACATAGAGGAACGCATAAACTTGCTAAGAACTCAAGTGTAACCCTTAGTCATCAACAATACCTAATTGGGCCTTAAAACTTCACCGAATTAACCCATGGTTTGCTAATTTACCTATAATCCTTTAGGAGATAATCCTCAACATCAACCTAACTTAAATTAGCTTAGAAAACTCATCCCAACTATCTTGACAAAACCACAAAGGCTACAAACTTATAAGAACTCCATAAAAGACCCAATTTACAAATTTTAGGCTAAAAAGGCAATAAAAATTCTGGGCAGAAACTTGTGGACAGCCACCTTCCCGGGCTCGTAACTCATACTCCCGATATCGGATGACCACGAATCATACCTTTCCGGAAAGCTTGCAACGTGGCCTAAAACTTTCATGTTCACCATAAAAACTAAAGAGGTATCCAAAGGTACAAAAAACAGCCCTCAATATACTGACTCAGAATTCGTATATAAAATTATACCTTCACGGTTTTGGTCTTAACTCGGGCTATACATGTCGGAATTTAGAAATTCCAAAGCCTATAGTTAGCTAACACTTTGGGCTATCATATGGAGTAGAAATCTGGGCAAAAACCCCACTTTTATACCACTGTAAATTTCCAGAACCGAAACAGAAACCTTATCTACCGAATTTTCCGGTTTTTAGCTTGATTTTTCACCCTTAATCATATTAAAACACAATCAAATCCCATATAACCTTAATCCACCATATTTCCAGAATATAAACCTTGATAATTAACTCATCTTAGACCTTAAAAACCACATGCATCCATGGATTAAACCTAAACTTAACATAAAAGACATATTCTTGAACTCTTGCACCAAAACCTCACTAATTCACCCAAATTAAACATAATAACACTTAATTCATAATCTTAAAACATAAACTCAGCCCTTATATACTAAGAATCTCTTAAGAAATTCACATGCATTAACATGTATTCATCATCCACCATGAATTCAACCATAAAACCTCACAAACACTTAGAAATATACATGCATACACTTAAAACTTAAACCCTAACTTAACCAATACAATCATATACTTGAATTCATGAATAAAGAGAGTAAAAGGGATGAAATTTACAAAAGAAACATAGATAAAACATGGATTTTCAGATTAGGGTTTTAAAAGTTTGAATTGGGGGTTTGAGAGATCACCCTTGGGGTTAAAAATTGATGAAAACACAAGAGAGGAGGAAGGAGGGTGGCGGCCGGCGACCTCCTGGCGGCGGCGACGTGCTCCGGCGGCCGGAAATGGGCGGCGGCTGCTGGTGGTTCACGGCAGAAACAGGGACAGCAGGGGGGGTGAAGGAGTGTAGAGAGAGAAAAGGTTTGGGTGTGTTTGAATTGGAATGATAAAATGAACCTTTTAACACTAATGACATAATATATACTCCCTTCACTTAATTAAACACTAATATAACTTAACAAATCTGAAAATATAATTAAGTAAGCTAAATTATAAAAATACCAGGTTAACAAAATTAGCTTGTACTAATTAAAATTAATCGGTAATAATTTGATTGAAAAAAAATAGGACTTAAACATAGAAAATCCAAGTAAATGAAACATAAATATTACTTGTACCTCAATAAAATAAACATAATTCCAATAAAATAAATTAAGGTTTGGACAATAAAATATAAACATTAAGAAGTAAAATAATTAAACTCTCTCCGGTTAAAGAAATAACGTAAACGGTAAAACTCGATATAAATCACTTTAACGAGTAAATAGAGTAACTTAAAGGTTTATAAACCCCTAACTTGATATTCTTTGCCATCTCCTGCACAAGACTTGACACCGATAAAATAAATAATTAGAAGTAAACGCGAAAAATTTATACGCGATTTAAGTAATTACTATGGTTAGTATGTAAATAATCATGATTTTGGGGCGGGTTGTTACACCGTGTCTCCAAGGGCGGCAATGAATTACACGATGCATGGTCAAGTTCTACAATACGGTTTCGGTGAGCATCGATTGTATGTTCAAACCTAGCCCAAAACTCAACAAAACTCAATGTTGGGCACATTAGTTTTCCGAACATTGAGTTTTCACTTTCTGATCCAGATGTCGTCCGCAGAACTCCCCCAAGGTGGTGGTCCGTGAAGTATTCATGAACTCAGTCCGCCCTCTTCTCGTATATGTTAACCAACCATGAATTCCCGTACAGTCCGTACTTGTTAATCGTGTCAGCCCACCTATCCTCAAACTCTTTGGGCAGTTTGCGCATGAATTCCCACAGACATAATTTTATGTCGTTCACAAACTCTCTCTCTCTCTCTCTCTCTCTCTCTCTCTGTTGGCATGTTCCGAGATATTGACAGCCTAAAATGGGTTTACTCTTCCAGCATGGGTTTTTCCATACTCAAACAATGTGCTTAATGGATAAGAGTGTCGTACCACTCATATCGACCCATGTTGTGGACCAACTAAGAACTCTCTCTACTCTTTTTATTGCTTTCTCCATTTTTTTGCTCTTTTTTTAGCTCTTCTTTTTCAAACTTCTTCTTCATGGGAAACTCCTTGTCGTAGGTGGAGTAGTTCTTCCTCGAGCCATTAAGTTTCTCACTAAAGTAGGTGATGGGACATTGATTTTGCATTAGGACGGCCCCAATATCCACTTGATAAGTGATTATTTTATAGTAATTATTAGAGCTCAAACATGTGTATTCCATGCAATTAATGCCTTAAATTCCACGATTTTATACCAAATTTTGTGGTTTCTTCCCTTGGTTGCGGAGATTGGTATGTTTTGCAGGGATCAATGAAAATCCACTTAAAAGCATGAAGAACTGGAGGAAAAGTTGTGAAAAATGAGAAGAATTGAGAAAGAGAATTGAATGAAGATAAAATTGGAAGAAAGAAATGACCCAGCTACGTGGCCCAGCCCAACTTTGGGTAGAGAAGGCGTACTTTGCCAGCGTCCTCCCTTACGCTGCCAGCGCCCAAGGCAGAGAGTGCAGCAATTGCGGAAAACTTCGGACGTTGCCGAAGGAAGAACTAGCGTTGCCAGCGCCCAGCCACGGCAAAGAAGGATGGAAAGGCCAGACGCTACCAGCACCTCATGGAGCGCTGCTAGCGTCTAGTGCCCTAGCCAAATATTATAAAAGGATGTCTGCCTTGCCGTGAAAAACATCAGCCAAGAAGTCAAGCATATTACCATGATTGTCTTTATAGTTTCTCTTAGTTTTAGTTTTTCCACTAGTTGTAGAATTTTGTAAGAGTCATTGAAGAGGAGAAAAAGACCAATCAGGTGACACAAAGAGATCTATTCCGCCACTTCGAACACTCGGTTATATCTATTTACATTATGTCTTTCAATATGAATTTAGTTTTTGTGTTGTTAGTTTCTATTTTTATGAGTAGCTAAATCCCTTTGTTTTGGAGATAAACTTGATGTCTTTTGATTGATTATGAATGCAATCTCAGTGTGAAGTTATTTTTAATCGTTTAATCTTTGTATATCATATGTCATAGTAATTGGGTGATCACCTTTTGCTTGGTTTAGATTCTTAATATCTGAACGACAGTTTGTTATTTTTATTTGGAAAGACGAAGATTGAATAGGCATAGATGATGGAGACCATCATACAGGACAGTTAACAACAGCAACTCCATCAGCAAAGGAGGCATCCAAGGGATCTTCACCAGCCATTGCAGCAATTACAGCAGCAGCAGCAACATAAGGAGGAGGAGTACTCGTTGTTTCACACAACTCAGCAGCTAGGACAGCCTATCCAGTAGAAACAACAGGCTTCCTAACCCCAGCAAAGACAGCAAGTCATCCAGCAGAAATCTCAGCAGTTCCAACTTCCAGCAAGAGGTTCTCAGCATCTACAGTAGCCACCACACCACAGCCAGCATCCATCCAGGCTTGCTACACCATTGTAAAGCAAGTTCTGGCATCTACAGCCACTCAGCCCGTCAACATTGGTTATTCAGACCAATTCCAGTTCCCAACAACAACAGTCCAAACAACTGACTTTCTCAATGTCGTATCTCTGGATTGAGGAAGTTTCAGCTAATGTTTCCTAGGAGTTTTTTGTTCCTTGCCATGCCCTTTTCAAGTCCAAGCGAAGTTCCAGCATGATCAAGCATGGCACAAGTAAGATTCAGAAGACAGAACAACCAATCCCAGCAGGGTTGTTTTTATCAGTTTTTACAGAACCCCAGTTCTGGGCTATGTGTTTTGTTTTCTGTCCATAGGGGTTGTTTTGGTCTTTCCAGGTTAGTAGTTGCGCGGGAATTACCACAGTACATCAAGTTTTACCCCCTTAGCTTGGAAAGCTTCTCATTGGTCCATTTTGCCACTCTTTTAGCATTTGGTCCAATCAGAGTTTAGCTCAGTATTTTCTTTTTGTTTTCTTACAGTTTGTACTCGAGATCATTAGGATATAATCAGCTGTATTTGTTTCAAGCTTTGTAGCTTAGGATAATTCAGGGAGGTTAGACAGAATGCTTATGCTTAAGCATATGTTAATCAAACTGTTAGTTCCCTTTATATTCTGAAGTTTCCTATCAATGAAGATATCTCGGTGTTCATTTCAATAGTATTCTCAAGAGTCTTAGTACCTCTGAAAGTTTGTGAGTGTCCTATAACTCTCAATCTTGGTTCAATCAGTTTCTGTCACTGGAAATTGGCAAAATTCAGCAAGTGAAAGCTGAGCTTGATCATCCATGCTTTGGTGTATCTGTAGAGGCATGTGTGTGAGAGTCCATTGCCCTTGATTGCAGTTGTGGTGTGTCTGTATCAACTGTAAGCAAGCCTATTCCTTTTATTATGTTATTGGGTTGTCTTCTATTCCAGCTTGTTGCTTTTATCAGTTGTTGTAAAGTTCAAAGCATCCAACTGTGTGTGTGTGTGACTGTATGGTGTGTTCTAGCTCAACACTCTGATCTTAGTGAGTTAGCATACATCATCTTGGTATCAGAGCATTGTGTTCTATCTTGGAGTGTGCTTGCTTGTTTAGTAAAATGGCCGAAACTAGTAAAACACCATAGGAAGTTTTAGAACAAACTCTGAAAGAGAAGGAAGAAGTAGAACAGAAAATGAAGTTTTTAAGTGAGCAGTTGAATTATTACATGAGATTGCATAGGCATGAGTTGAATAGGGAGACTGATGATGAAATGGAGGAAGGAGAAGGTGAGAATCCTTTCAGTAGGACAGGGAGAGGAGGCCAAGGTCCTAGACCTACACCCAGGAGAAGGAGAAGGATAATAAGATCACCTAGGGTCAGTGAGCCTGAGGAAAATAGTGAGAGTGAAAGAGAAGTAAGAAGGGAAGATAGGAGGATTGAGAAACTTGATTTCAAGATCGATATACCTGAGTATGCAGGAGAACTAGACCCTGATGTTTTCCTAGATTGGTTGCAAACAGTGGAAAGAGTCTTTGACTTGAAAGAGGTCTCAGAAGAAAACAAGGTGAAGTTAGTAGCCTTAAAATTAAAAAAATATGCTTCTACTTGGTGGACTAATCTGCAGAGAAGGAGAATGGAGATTGGGGAGGCTAGAGTGAGTACCTGGATTGAGATGAGGCAGAAGTTGAAGGAGAAGTTCCTTCCAGACAATTACATGAAGGAGAACTACAACAAGTTACAGCATTTTGTGCAGGGGAACAAGTCAGTAGAAGAATACACAAAGGAGTTTGAGCACTTGCTTTGGAAGTGTAATATGCAAGAGAATGAGGTGCAAACCTATATCAGGTACCTTGCAGGCTAAAATGAAGGGATCAAGAATGTTGTGGAGCTACAGATTTATGATTCACTTGATGAGTTAAGCTCTTTAGCTCATAAAGTGGAGCAGCAGCAGAAGAAATCTAGAGCCAAGGACTTCAGCAGTAGCAGATACCCAACTAAGCCATACACCCCAGCCAAGGCAAATCCCTACAAACCCTACAATCCCCCACAAAGAGCCTATCCACCCCCACCCTCACCTCAAACCAGAAACCCAGTCCCAAGACCCCCACAAAATCAGCCACAAAATCCCCTACAAAGAACCCCAACCCCTATCAGCAGGCCTTATACAGAAAGAAGGTGTTTCAGGTGTCAAGAATTAGGGCACATTGCCTCAGAATGTCCAAACAAGAGAATGGTTACTCTTGCTGAGTACCAGACAGCTTTATTTGTTGATCCTGAAAATGTGCAGGGAGAAGAACAGGAATATGCAGAGCATGAACATGACCCTATCTATGATGATGAGGTTATAGAAGAAGGTCCAGATGAGGGAGAAATGCTTGTGATCAGAAGAGTTCTAAGCAGCTCAGCAGTAGAGGAAGCCGAAGAGCAGAGGGAGAATATCTTTCATACAAGATGTACTATTGGAGGGAAGGTATGCTCAGTGATTGTGGGCAGTGGAAGCTGTACCAATGCAGCATCCAGCACCATGGTGAAGAAGCTAAGCCTGACAACCAAGCCCCACCCAGCTCCATATACCATCCAGTGGCTCAGTTCAGGCAAAGGTATCAAAGTTTCTGCTAGATGCCTTGTTGCTTTTTCAATTGGTCAATCATACAAAGATGAGGTTTGGTGTGATGTCTTACCTATGGATGCATGCCATTTGCTTTTGGATGGACCTTGGTTGTATGATAGATCAGTAAACCACTATGGGAGAGCTAATACCTACACCTTGACCCTAAACCACAGAAAGATTGTCCTAACCCCCATGAAACCCTCACAGTTAACCAAAAAAACCAAAACCCTGTGTCTTGAACCTAGTCTTGATGTGTTTCTTTTATCTGATCATCATGAGTTTAGCACACAGAAGGACTTGATCCATTTAGACCTTGAAGAACCCTCAGCACCACAAAATGACCACCCTTTATTCCTACCTTTACTTGTGATTTGCAAAGATGTATTTCTGATGAAATGCCCGCAGTTTGCCACACTAAAGGGATATCCAGCACAAAATTGACTTAGTGCCTGGATCAGTGTTACCTAATAACCAGCTTATAGGATGACACCAGCAGATACCAATGAGATACAGAGGCAGGTGGATGAGTTATTGGAGAAGGGCATGATTAGGAAGAGCTTAAGTCCATGTGCAGTCCCAGCCTTGTTAGTACCTAAGAAAGATGGAAGTCAAAGAATGTGTATTGATTGTAGGGCTATTAACAAGATCACAATCAAGACATGTTGGATGAGTTACACGGGTCAGCAGTCTTTTCTAAGATTGATTTGAGGAGTGGATACTACCAGATAAGGATCTATGCGGCAGATGAGTGGAAAACAACATTTAAGACCAAGGGAGGTTTGTTTGAATGGTTGGTCATGCCTTTTGGTCTGACTAATGCCCCATCTACATGAGACTCATGAATCAGGTCCTTAAGCCACTCATAGGCAAGAGTGTTGTGGTATACTTTGATGATATTCTTGTCTATAGCAGGTATGAGCAAGAGCATGTCAAGCATTTGCAGGAGGTTTTAACCATTTCGAGCAGGGAGGAGTTTTTGGGAATCTCAAGAAGTGTCACTTCTTTACATGCCAAGTGAACTTCTTGGGGTACATTGTCACAACAGAAGGTATTCAGGTTGATAATGAGAAGATTCAAGCAATCATGGAGTGGCCTGTGCCCACTTCTATTCATCAAGTCAGGAGCTTCCATGGCCTGGCTTCATTTTACTGGAGATTTGTCAAGAATTTCAGCACCATCCTGGCACCAATGACTGAAGTAGTGAAAGGGAAGTCCTTTATTTGGACAACAGCAGCCCAGAAAGCCTTTGAAGAAGTCAAAGAAAGGCTCACTTCAGCACCAGTCCTAGTACTACCCAGCTTCAGCAAAGTTTTTGAAGTAGAATGTAATGCTTCAGGAGTTGGCATAGGAACAGTATTGACCGAGGAGGGCAAGCCAGTTGCCTATTTCAGTGAAAAGCTAAATGATGCCAAAAGGAAGTACAGCACCTATGACAAAGAGTTCTATGCCATCATCAGAGCTCTTCAGCACTGGAGGCACTACCTTATTGGAGCAGAATTCATACTTCACAGTGATCATGAGGCCTTGAAGTTCATTCAAGCAAAGACAAGCTCAACACTGGCATCTTGCTTGGGTTGAGTATATGCAGCAGTTTCACTTCATGATCCATCACAAGTCAGGAGTGCTAAACAAGGGAGCAGATGCATTGAGTAGAAGGTACATGTTGCTTCATATGCTTGATTCTAGAATTATTGGTTTTGAGCATTTGAAAGCTTTGTATCAGGAGGATGGAGACTTTAAGCAGGTGTATCAGAAGTGTCAACAGCAATTCCAGGGTCTGTACCACATAGACCAGGGATATTTGTTCAAAGGAAGCAGATTGTGTGTCCCTAAAAGCAGTTTCAGGGAGTTGTTGATCACAGAAGTCCACGGAGGAAGTTTAGCAGGGCATTTTGGAGTTGAGAAAACATTGTTGATGTTGAGAGAGCATTACAGTTGGCCAAAGATGAGGAAAGATGTGGAGCATCTATTGAAGAGGTGCAATGTCTGTCAATTGGCAAAGTCCCATAGCCTACCTCAAGGCTTGTACACACCATTGTCAGTTCCCAACAGCCCTTGGGAAGATGTAAGCCTTGATTTCATTGTAGGTTTTCCAAGAACTCAGAGAGGGAAGGATTCAATCATGGTGGTGGTTGATAGATTCTCAAAGATGGCACATTTCATCCCATGCCACTTTTTGGGTCACTCTATGGAAGAAATAGTTAGATTGCATGGAGTGCCAAGAACAATGGTATCTGACAGGGATACCAAGTTTTTGAGCCATTTTTGGGTCACTCTATGGTAGAAACTGGGCACCCACCTCAAGTACAACACCACTTGCCACCCACAAACTGATGGCCAGACAGAGGTTACTAATAGAACACTTGGAGTCCTATTGAGAGCACTGATCCACAAAAATAAAGCAGGATGGGATACTCTATTGCCCCATGCTGAGTTTGCTTACAACAAAGCACCATCCAAGGCCATAGGCTACTCTCCATTCAAACTAGTCTGTGGTAAAAATCCAATTTCCCCTTTGGATTTAGTTCCACTAACTACTTCTGTCAAATTTAGTTTTGAAGCAGGAAAAAGAGCAGATCAAATCAAGGAGCTTCATCAGCAAGTGAAGGAGAGAATTGCCAAGTATACTGAACAGGTGTCTACTTCAGCAAACAAGCACAGGAAGAAGGTGACCTTCCATCCAGGAGACTTAGTTTGGATCCACCTCAGGAAGGACAGGTTCCCCGAAAAAAGAAAAGGCAAGCTGTTGCCAAGAGCAGATGGCCCCTTTGAAGTGCTTGAAAGAATTGGAGATAATGCCTACAGATTGGATCTATCTGAAGAGTATGGAGGCTCAGCAACATTCAATGTAGCAGATCTTCGACCATACTATCCAGCAGATGAAGACCTTCCAAGTTTGAGGATAAACTTTCCTCAACCTGGGGAGGATGATGGAGACCATCATACAGGATAGTCAACAATAACAACTCCATCAGCAAAGGAGGCTTCCAAGGGATCTTCACCAGCCATTACAGCAATTACAGCAGCACCAGCAACACGGAGGAGTACTCGTTGTTTCACACAACTCAGCAGCTAGGACAGCCTATCCAGCAGAAACAGCAGGCTTCCTAACCCTAGCAAAGACATCAAGTCATCCAGCAGAAATCTCAGTAGTTCCAACTTCCAGCAAGAGGTTCTCAGCATCTACAGCAGCCACCACACCACCAACAGCATCCATTCAGGCTTGCTACACCATTGTAAAGCAAGCTCTGGCATTTACAGCCACTCAGCCCATCAACATTGGTCATCCAGACCAATTCCAGTTCCCAGCAACAACAGTCCAAACAGCTGACTTTCTCAATGTTGTATCTCTGGATTGAGGAAGTTTCAGCTAATGTTTCCTAGGAGTTTTTTGTTCCTTGCCATGCCCTTTTCAAGTCCAAGCCAAGTTCCAGCATGATCAATCATGGCACAAGTAAGATTCAGAAGACAGAACAACCAATCCCAGCAGGGTTGTTTGTATCAGTTTTTCCAGAACCCCAGTTCTGAGGCTATATGTTTTGTTTTCTGTCCATAGGGGTTATTTTGGTCTTTCCAGCATATTATTAACCTGTTCAGATTATTTCCAGGTTAGTAGTTGCGCGGGAATTACACAGTACATCAAGTTTTACCCCCTTAGCTTGGAAAGCTTCTCATTGGTCCATTTTGCCACTCTTTTAGCATTTGGTCCAATCAGAGTTTAGCTCAGTATTTTCTTTTTGTTTTCTTACAGTTTGTACTCGAGATCATTAGGATATAATCAGCTGTATTTGTTTCAAGCTTTGTAGCTTAGGATAATTCAGGGAGGTTGGACAGAATGCTTATGCCTAAGCATTTGTTAATCAAACTGTTAGTTCCCTTTATATTATGAAGTTTCCTATCAATGAAGATATCTCGGTGTTCATTTCAATAGTATTCTCGAGTGTCTTAGTACCTCTGAAAGTTTGTGAGTGTCCTATAACTCTCAATCTTGGTTCAATAAGTTCCTATCACTGGAAATTGGCAAAATCCAGCAAGTGAAAGCTGAGCTTGATCATCCATGCTTTGGTGTATCTGGAGAGGCATGTGTGTGAGAGTCCATTGCCCTTGATTGTAGTTGTGGTGTGTCTGTATCAACTGTAAGCAAGCCTATCCCTTTTATTATGTTATTGGGTTGTCTTCTATTCCAGCTTGTTGCTTTCTATTAGTTGTTGTAAAGTTCAAAGCATCCAGCTGTGTGTATGTGTGACTGTATGGTGTGTTCTAGCTCAACACTCTGATCTTAGTGAGTTAGCATACATCGGTAGAAAATAATTAGAAATAATGGTTTCATGCTTAGGGTCAAGTTATAATAAGTTCTTATCTTTGATTAAATTAAATAGCCATGAAAATAGGTGTTTAGCTTAATCACTGCAACTCACTTCGGATTCAAAAGGTTGTTGTAATAGGCCTTAGAAAGATTATAGACCCCGAATCCCTAACAGTTCTTCACACTGGGATTGGTGATTAATTAGTTGATTGACTAGAGTAGACTCCCCCAAACTCCCTTAATTACTTGGTAGAACTCTAAAAATTATCACTTCCTTAGTTTATCGTTTTAATTAGCTATTTCACAACTATTTGACCGACCTAGCATCCTTTGTAGTGAACTAGTTTAGTGCGTAGTTGAACACAAGTCCCTGAGAGACGACCTTGATATACTACCCTGACCCGTACACTTGTGGAGACTGTATCACCACTCCACTAGCATCACCATCAACTTCAAAAACTTGTGAAAAATCCGAGGGGGCAAGCCCCAGAGCTTCACAATGTTTGGCCTTAAGCCTCTCAAAGGCACCCTACGCCGCCTTGGTCCACTCAAAAGTGCCCTTCTTTATGCACTCGGTGATGGAAGCAGTGAGAGTGATAAATCCTTTGATGAATCGACGATAAAAAGAAGTTAGGCTGTGGAAGCTTCTCACCTCCGTGAGGGTGGAGGAAATGGGCCAAGAACGTATAGCTTCCACCTTCGAAGGATCCATCGAGATGCCTCGGTCGGACACAATGTAGCCAAGGAAGGTAACTTGAGGTGTACCAAATTCGCACTTCTCAAGCTAACCAAATAACTTCTGCTACCGAAGTACCTTGAAGATGACAGGGCCGCAAGCGCACGGTGTATGGAGTAGCATGTCAAGGTCAATCCCACAGAGACTCAATTAGCAACGTAGTAAACTAGTTCGATCTCTATTTGATTGCTAAGCTAACCAGATTTTGACTTTGGAAATCTTTTAAAAACTACTTAAAACTAACAAAGCAGGGAAATCAATCAAGGGATATTACTTTCCTAACAATGAGTTTGAGCGTTACAACCTAGCTTGCACAATAATTCATTCAAGTTGAATAAAAAATGATAACCATAAGAATTCTACTGATCTTTTGATGCTAATAGAATTACCTCGATTAACCTAAATTACAACTTTCGTATGCTTTTCAAGTTAATCAATGTTGAAGGTCTCAAACATTCTGGTTATCAAAATGGTTCCCTAGTTTGCTATTCTTTTCTCAAATTTCACAAAACTAGGTAGAAAGGTTTGTAGTCGGATTATCCTAATTCACCTTTCAGTACTTCTCAAGTTAATCTAAAATCACCGGTATTCGAGCGCTCAAAGAACACACATGAACATGGAAAAGTGAAAAGACAACCTTCTATTGATTCAAACAAGAGTTCATGCACGAACTAGAAAGACTCAATCAAACTACATTGTTTCGAGTTGCAAACCCTAGAATTCAAGGAATCTACTCACTCATATTCAAAGAAAGCACAAAACAAGTTACAATCATCATATCAATTCTCAAAACAAAGAAAGAATTCAAAAAGGAAGAATAAACTGCGAAGAATACGTCCCGATCGAGTCTTTCGATGCCGGGGCGGGACCTTCTCCGCGAACGCCCCTACTTTCCTCTCGAATCTTGATTTTCGCCTCTCTTGAATCGATTCGATCTTGAATCTTGATTGGATGGAAGAGGAGTAGGAGGAATTTTGGCTCTCTTTTATCTCTTGATAACCCTAGAACGAATGGAGAATTATAGATATCCAAAAAAAACTATCGCTTTCTTCTTTTTCTACTCGCGAAACCTAGTTGACTTCGAAGAGTGGGTGATCTTCTTGAAAGATCACAAAGAAATCGAATGGTGGATCGAATGGTGGAAGGTCTGGTGTTTCTCCAATCATTCTGACAAGGAGGCTCATATCACCTTGTTAGGTCTTAGGGAACTCACCTATTACTTCCCTGACGGGGTCATGCGCCAGATGGGACGCTTGCAGGACATCCCTCTTCTTCCATGTGAAATTCCTGACCTTACTTATCTTCAAGGACCAGTGGTTGAATCATGGGTTAGATATTGGAAGAAACGAGAGGGAGCAGAAGTTCCTCCTCATCGCATTTCCGCTTCATCGACCGACGGGTATCAGAGCTAGCTTACCACCACTATCGGTCCAAACCACCGGCGTATGAGGCATTCTCGCTCACCTCCCCGAGAGATCCCGAAATTGAAGAGCGTTATCATCACTGAAGGACCGGGGTCAGATTCAAACCGTCCAAAAAGAGTTTACCCTGAGGAAAGAAAAATAAGCAAGACTCGTCAAGTGAGCACTAATGGGTCCAAGGACTCTGACTCAACCTAGGACTTGACACACATGTCTAGTAAGTAGGATGGAGGGAAAGAGATGAAATAAATGTAGGAAGGAATGCGTGTGCTATGTATTTTAATTATATGATGCTTTTCCTTTATTAAAATTAGTTAAACAAAATGTATCCAAAAAAGGATGTACTTCATTTTATTGATATGAGAAGCAATATATTACATTTCATTCTACAAGAATCAACACAAACTATGATCTTCTTGTTCTCAACCTTGTGTCTTCAACTGCAACGTCTTTATTCTTTCTTTTTACCTAACTTGTCCCAAAGGATTTTCAAGTTAGTCTCTCATTTTTTTTCTTTTTTTTTCTTTCTTGTTCTCTTTTTGCCTGATTTGTCTCGAAGAGATTTTCAAATCAGCAACTCTATACTCTTTTCTTCTTTTTTTTTTTCCTTTTTTTTGTGTTTTTTCTTCTCTCTCGTAAGCAAGTGGCCTGTTGGCAGTTCGATTGCTTGCTTTCATTAGGTAACGCATGTTTAAGTAGCTAGGGAGATCGACCCTTAGTGGATTAGACATTATACCTTTTAAGCTGATCTAAATTCACAAGCTGAATGAGTTCTTCTCCTTCAGGTGTTGCCAACCGAGCAACACCTCTTGGAGTAATAGAGACAATGACATAGGGTCCCTTCCAGTTTGGAGCAAACTTGCCTCGAGGATCTTGATGGGCGATCCTCATCTCTTGTAACACCAAGTCACCTTCTATAAAATCTTGATCCTTAACCTTCTCATTGAATGCCCGGGAAATCCGTCTCTAATAAAGCTGGATGTTATGTAAAGCACAGAGTCGACGTTCATCCAATAAAGTTAACTCTTCATATTTGGCCTGAGCCCATTCAGCTTCAGGAATTTGGCTCTCAGCAATGATTCTTAGGGTAGGAAGAACAATCTCTATAGGCAAGACCGCCTCCATTCCGTACACCAAAGAGTATGGTGTAGCCCTAGTTGTAGTCCGAATTGAAGTACGATACCCCCATAATGCAAAAGGGAGTTTGTCAGGCCAATCCTTGTAAGTAACTGCCATCTTCTTAATAATTTTCACCAGAGTTTTGTTTACAACTTCCACCTCTCCATTGGTGTTTGGCCAATAAGGAGATACGTGACGATGTTGGATCTTATACTTGGCCAACAGAGTTGCAAATTCACCCATGGAGTGACTCCCCTTGTCGCTGATCACCTCATATGACTTTCCATATCTACAAATGATGTTCTTTAGCATGAATTTGGCTACATGTTTCGAGGTGATCTTTGCATATGAAGCAGCTTCTACCCACTTAGTGAAGTATTCCACAGCGGCCAACACGTATTCATGACTTACGGTGCCCGGGGGTGAAACCTTTCCAACAATGTCAATACCCCATACTGAAAATGGCAAATGGCGAGGCCAAAGTGGTTAGGTAAGATGATGGTTGATGCTTAAGATCATCATACTCTTGGCACTTCGGGCATTTCCTCACAAATTGAAGACATTCTGACTCCATAGTGGACCAATATTATACTGCTCTTTGAATCTTCTTCACTAGCATTCTCCCATTCATGTGGGGTCCACATTCTCCTCAATGAGTGGATCTCATTAGTTCTCCGGATTTTACTTCATCAACACACAACAGATTTATGCCAGTCGCAACCATCTTGTACAGGCGATCTTGAATAATACAATACTGCGAGGCTATCAATCGGATATCTCTTCGAGCGCGGTGTCCAACATCTGGCGGGTATTGATGGAAATCAGCCCACTTCATGCCTAAACCAAGAGATCCAATTTATTTACAAAGAAGTGGAACGGGCCATAGAAGAAGGGTACAATGTGAAAGTCCAAAGGCCTACTCATCTGGTGTGTAGCTTATTTCAAGAGGCTGTCCAAACATCCTAGAGTTGGGCCAAGCATCACGCCAAGCCCAGGAACCACACGTCCAAGTCAAGAAATTCAAGCTGCATTGTACAATCTTGAGTTTGGATGTAATTTATTTGATTATAGCTTTTAATAGTTTTGGAGTGTTTTTAATAAGAGTAGGACTATTAGGCGTCACTTTTGATTTCTTAGATAGAATTGGCTATTTTGTAACTAATCCATGTTGGATTAGGAAAGCCAAACCAACTAGGATAAGGTTAGTTGTAACAAACTCCCCCTAGGATAAGGATTCCTAATCCAAGGGAGAATATGAGTGTTTAGGCGTCTAGTATGGAGACTCCTTGACTTGCACGCCAAGGTTAGAGTCTCTTAGGTTAGTAGCTTGGCTTGCACGCCAAGCAGAGGAGTTCTAGTCCCTTAAGGACTCTCCTAGTATAAATAGGATTGTAGCCTCTCAAAGGCAAAAAATCAACCTTGAATTATGAAATCAATTAAGCTTTTAGCTTTCTCTCAAGTGTTTGGATAAACCCTCACCTCTTTTCTTCTATTGTATCTTGGCATGACACCCAAGTGGTTAGGAAGAGCTTGATCCTAGGTTGCGGTCTAGATCAAGTTAGCCCTAGGTTGTCTTTCTTGTGGATTCAAGTTAGAAACCTAGATCTATCTATTCTTACCTTTCTGTCAATACAGTTAAGGTAATTACATTGTTGTCTTTCTATCAATATAGTTAAGACACAAGAAACCCTACCCTCCTTGTTTTCCCCAACCATACGTCAACCTCACTCCCTCTCCCCTCCAACCTCACGTCAACCCTCCTCCATAAACACCATCAAAGATTCATCCACCTCTCTCTCTTTCCTCTTCAAGATTCAATCTTTCTTGAATCTTGAAATCACAAAAGTCCTCACGACATTATAGCTTCTACAAAAGAATCCTCTCACGAGATCTCTCCCCTTTCTTTCCACCTTAATTTTGTGGACAATCCCACCTCCCTGTTTGGTTGCACGTGTTTCATGTATTTTCAGAATTAAGAATCTTTCTTGGTCTCGTAATACATCAAAAGTGGTATCAGAGCCGTAGGTTAGTGTTGAGTGCAAACAAAACACGTAACCTTCAAATCCAAAGGCTTAACCTGCAAGTCCAAAGCTTAACCTGCAAATCCAAAAGCTTAACCTGCAGTACCAAACATATAACCTTCAAATCTTTAGTACCAACCTGCAACCCTAAACTCCTCAAACAGGCCAAACACATTACCCTTTCTTACCCAACGTCACTCTAGACGTTCCAAGCCTCTACCATGGCACACGAGTTGCTCTTTATGAGGAGGATCCTTAGCAACTCGATTGTCCTTGAAGATCAAGAACAGCGAGAGGCTATCTTTTAGTCTCGATGTACCATCCGAGGAAAAGTCTGCTCTTTGATCGTTGATGGAGGTAGCTGCACCAACTCGCCTCAACAACTATGGTGGACAAACTTCAGCTAGAAACCAGTCCACATCTCAAGCCCTACACCATCCAATGGCTCAATCAGGGTGAAGGATTGCAAGTTACTCAACGGTGCTTGGTAAGCTTTTCCATTGGCAAAAACTATCAAGATTCTATTTGGTGTGATGTATTGCCTATGGATGCTTGCCATATTCTGCTGGGAAGATCGTGGTTATTTGATAGGAGCGTGATGCATGATGGAAGAGCCAACACCTACACATTCAGGTTCAACCACAAAAAAATCACCCTAGCTCCACTTAAAGTAATCCAACCGTCCCAACCTAAAGAGATTGATCCAAACCCTATCCATTCTATGTCCGCTGAACATCATGAGTTTAGTGAACATAAAGAGATCATTCTCTTAGACCTAAACATGGATCCCAGCTACAGCAAGCCTGTAAACGACGCCCCTATTCTCGAACAGCTGCAGGACGCCCACCCCCTTGTCACCCCTCTTTTGGAACAATACTCTCATGTGTTCCCAGAAGAGATGCCACCAGGTTTACCACCTGAACGAGATATTCAACATAAGATTGATCTAATCCCGAGATCAGTCATACCAAACAAACCTGCATGCCGAATGAACCCTAGTGACACACAGGAGATTCAGAGGCAAGTTGATGATCTTCTAGCAAAGGGTATGATACGGGAAAGTCTTAGTCCGTGCGCCGTTCCAGCATTATTGGTCCCGAAGAAAGATGGAAGTCAACGAATGTGTATCGACTACAGGTCCATAAACAAGTTCACTATCAAGTACAGGTTCCCTATTCCTAGACTTGAAGATCTACTGGACGAACTATATGGTGCCCAAGTCTTTTCGAAAATAGATCTCAGAAGCGGGTACTATTAGATTCGGATTCAAGCCGGAGACGAGTGGAAAACAACATTCAAAACTAAAGGAGGTCTCTATGAATGGTTAGTTATGCCTTTTGGACTAACTAATGCTCCTTCTACTTTTATGAGACTAATGAATCAGGTCCTGAAGCCCCTTATCGGCAAGTGTGTCGTTGTCTACTTCGATGATGTACTTATATACAGCCAAAGTGAGGAGGAACACGTTCAGCACCTCACGTCAGTACTTGATCTGCTAGATCACGAGAAGCTCTATGGGAATCTCGCCAAGTGCCACTTCTTCACCAACAAATTAGTCTTTCTTGGCTATGTACTCTCGGCTGATGGGATACAGGTTGATGAAGAGAAAATGAAAGTAATTAAAGAGTGGCCTACACCGGCCAGTATTCACGACATCTAGAGTTTTCACGGGCTAGCCTCTTTCTACAGGAGGTTCGTGAGGACCTTCAGCACAATTATAGCTCCCATGACCGAGTTATTGAAGAGCAAGGAGTTTATTTGGACGCCAACAACACAACAGGCGTTCGAATCAATCAAAATTTGGTATTGAGAAGACTTATCTCATGCTGAAAGAACACTATTTTTGGCCACACATGGTCAAGGATGTCGAGCATATGGTTAGAAGGTGATCTACTTGCAACCTATCGAAGAGTCACGTGCTTCCCCAATGGTTATACACGCCCTTACCCATCCCTGAAGGTCCTTGGGAAGATATTAGTCTCGATTTCATTGTGGGACTTCCTAGGACTCAACGTGGGAAGGATTCAATCATGGTGGTTGTTGATCGATTCTCGAAGATGGCTCACTTTATTCCATGTTACACAACCTATGAAGCAGTTAGAGGGGCATAACTATATTTCCAAGAAGTCGTTCGACTCCATGGGATATCTAGGACTATGGTCTCGGATCGAGATGCAAAGTTCCTTAGCCACTTTTGGGTTACTCTTTGGAAGAAGATGGGAACCAAGCTCAAATTCAGCACCACTTGTCACCCACAGACTGACGATCAAACGGAGGTCACCAAATCGGACCCTTGGATCATTACTGAGGTCCTTGGTGAACAAAAACAAGAAAGGGTGGGATACTCTTCTCCCACATGCTGAATTTGCATTCAACAGGGCTCCAAGCAAGGCAACAGGTCGTTCACTGTTTAGAATCAATTTTGTGTCTAAATACCGCCTAAATCCTTAGGCTTTTAACTCGTTTCGTGGTTTAAATTCATAGCTTTTAATGTGTTTTTGGTTATTTTGTAGATTTTGGAGTTTTCACAAAAAACGTAGCAAAACGAGCCTTTTTATAACATTCTTGGCGATTTCTCGAGCCGAGTCGGACCGGCAACCGAGACAGAGTCTACCCGGGACCACACTCCCGACCTTTGGTGCCAATTAGTGAAGTAACGCATGCTACGACCTTCGGATCGAGCGTTACATGCTTCGGAAAGAAGGAAGAACAAAGGGAAGGAAAGCCGAAGCGTAGCCCCCGCCACGAATGGCGTAGCACCCGCTACGCCCAGAAGTAATGGGGCGAGCCACGGCCAAGCCGGTCGAGTTGAGCCACGGTGGGTTCATGACTTGTCTAAGGGAAGAAGTGGTCGAGCAATACCGTGGCCACGGTCTTGGGAGACCGTAGCCACGACGGTGCGAAGGAGCAAAAACTTGTCTGCCCTAAATCGCCATACAGATTTGCTGGACAGAACAAGATCGTGACCACGGTCTCCTTGACCGTGGCCACGGTCTCCCTATGTCCTGCACGTGTTTTCGGCTTGAAGTGCTGCGTTTTGGCCAACAGTTTTACCTTGTATATATACCCCTTGTTGACGATATCTAAGGGGGCATCTAGGGTTAGACTTAGACATTATTTCAGCTTGTTATTAATGGATTTTAGAGGGAGATTAGTGAGAGATTAATCTAAGGTTTTGGAGATTTGTGTTTATTATTGAAGATTTGGGGATTCAATCAATTGAAAGATTGTTGGATCATCTTTTTATTGCTTTCTCTTGTTCATCTACAACATTTTGATAAGTATTCTCTTCCCTTAACTCTTTTATTAATTACCTTGCTAATTACTTTGCTTGTTCTTAATTGCTTTGCTTTCTATTTCATTCTTCTTGCTTGTTTATGGTTGTTTGATGTTAGAAATCATGTTTAGGTTTGGTTTGGATGTTGTTAGCTTAGTTGGTATCATGATTAGTGGTTAGAAACCCTATGGGTTAGGGGGTAATTAAGGGTGTGAATGGGTGATTAGGTTTGGGTTAGCAATATTAGTGAGTAACTAGTTAGGAAATCAATTTCCCAACCCTGTCCTTCCCTCAAGTGGGATGTAATTGGGTGCGAAAACATCCCGAATACATCCAATGTTTGTTGGAAGGTAGGAATTGGGATAGTTAGTGTTCTAGTTCGTGAACGCGAATAGAAACTAACTAGAAAATTCCGTTTCATCGACTCCCCGGGTCTGTCTATGGACTTTGGAGAAGTCAATCCGGACTATCCTTGAAAGAGGAAGCCCGATGGGTATTTTCTAACGGAGTTACCATTTGATTTCCCCTTCTTGTTACTCCCTTGTTGCAAAATCCATTTTCTTATCCCCGTTTGCATCCCGAAAAGCCTCCGAAGCCCATTTTCTTCCTTTCTTATGTTTTCTTTGTGTTTGCTTGAAAACCTTCTCTCAAATGTTGATGAACCCCCAACCTAGTAGGTGAGAGTTCGAGTGACTCTTAGGTTCGGTACCCCAACTCCCTGTGGATATGACAATCTAAACCCGCACTATATTGCGATGTGAACAAAATGGCGCCGTTGCCGGGGAGTTGCGCCTACCGACCTTTTAGTTTTCTTGAGCATTCCCTCTAGGTTTTAAAAGAAAAAGAAAAAAAAATTGAAAAATTAAAATTTGAAAAAAAAAGAGAAAATGGCATGTTTTAGCTTCCCTTAAGATGAGCATGAGTTATTTTGTGATTATCGTGATAGATTGGATGCTTATCTTGATTATTGGGCTCCTTTTGGTTATGATTTTTCTTATGGGGAAGTTTTATGTGTCTTTAAGGAGGGTGTGAATTTTGAGATTCGTAAGCTATTCATTCACTATGGTTTCAATGCTAAAAATGATTACGAGGCTTGGGATTTTATTAATTGGTTGATCGAGGATATTCGTGTTTTTTTGAAGAGTTGTCATGTTTCGAGTTATTATTTTGATAATCTATGTGCTTACTATGTTAGATCTCACTTTAAAAATATATGTGCGAATGTTTCCCCTTTCCCTTGTATTGATTTGCATACTCAAACTCCATTTGTGGATCAACCAAGGGAAGGATCTTATAAAGATTCATTTATGAGTACTTCTCCCCTTCCTCCTTCTATTCCTATGCATGTCCCTTCCCCGTGTGATCAATTTGAATCATCTATTCATGCTTCTGACTCTTCTACTCATGTTGTTGACCCGACCTTTATTGAATATAACATGGAACAACTATTTAGAGAGCAGAAGAAGCTCAATGAAGAGCTTAATTTGATAGTTTCTAGAATGTGTGAAACCCGACTTGAGTATGCTCATATGCCAAGACCTTCCTCTCCCAAGGAATGTGCTTTAAGTAGAGTTTAGTCTTTTTCCCCATTATCCCCTGAGATTCATGTTGATCCCCCTTTGTGCGAAAATGGTGATAATGGCTCTCCTTCTTCGTCTTTGACTTGTGTGCCTCATTATGTAGAAACTATCTCTCATGATGCATATGTGTGTGATTATGAATCATTTTATATGGATTATGAACCTGAGTGCTTCACTTTCACCCTTGATGTTGATAATGATGAAACCTTATGCGATGTTGAGAGTGTTGCCTTGGAGAGTAGTCCTACTTTTTCTTTGCATACATGTAATGAGGATAATGAATTAGATGATAATCTTGGGTTGGGACTTGTTTGTGATGATATTGTTGAGGAAGTTGACAACCCTTCTATGTGCTTTGAATGTGATGATGTATCCCCCTCTCCCATTCATGTTATCCCCATTCATTCTTTGATTATCACTCCCTCGTCCAACCATGCATGCCTTGAGTCTCTAGGTACCTTTAGAGGTTATGATCCCCTCTTTGACCCATATCATGTTTACCTAGAAGACTCGCTTAGAAAAATCATGCTCCTTCACTTATTTCATCATTCTAGTGATTTTTCTAAGGCTTTTGATAAAATGTTGAGAACACTTACCTATTATGACTCATTGATTTTTGTGTTCTCATATATTCATGGTTCTGAAATACATTCGAGGATGCATGATCTTCTCCTACGGGCGTTGAATTCTTCCGATCTTGAAGGCCCAAATCCTGAAGAATAAGGAGTGGTTGATGCTCCATTGGTAATCGAGGTTATCCAAGTGCTTTCTTGCTTTTATTGAAGACTTTATGGTAACCTCGTTCCACCCTTTCTCTTTTTGTCATTATTTCTTTCTTTATTTTTGTTTGTTTGGTTTATTTTCTTTTTGCATGCTTGGTTTTTACTTTTGGGTGGCGAACCCCTTTTGAATGTTTGTGTTGGGTTATATATTGCTGTTGGAGCCGTGTGGGCTCGGGTCGCCACCATTTCTTCTTGCTAGTTGTTTTTGTTTGTGTTTTTGTAGGTTCTCTACCTTTTTCATGTGACACCTTCCCACAATGAGGACATTGTGGAGTTTTAAGTGTGTGTGGGGGGGGGGGGGGGGAGATATTCTGCTTCAAGGGTAGATCACCTAGTCATTTTGTTCCTTGTTTTCCTAGTTTTTGCTAAAATTTGAAATTTTTTGTGTGAAAAAGGAGAAAAAAGGGAGTGAAAACCTTTTCGTTTTTCTTTTCGTTTTGTCTTTGTTTGGTTTTGTTTCCTGGATCTCGTATTCGGAGTTGAGAAGCCGTTCTTAAACTTCTTTAAAAGTAACCGGTTGGAGCATTTTCGACCCTAATTCGGGTTCTAGTTGAGACTTACTCTTAATAAACTCCTTCCATTAAGTGTCTAGCGAGACCCCCGTTCCTTTCTCTTTTTGTTGGAACCAAGAGGTTTTAGGAGCTTGTGTCCGGGTTTGTTTTGTTTCTCGTTTAGCAAAAGCAAAAAAGTGTAAAATGCAAAAAGAAAAGAAAAGAAAGAAAAGCTTTCCTAAGATACAATAACCTGAATAAGTGGAGCGTGTCGCTGTAGACATTAACCACCCACACTTAGCCAACCTACACGGGCCCGGTATTCGTGGTACGGCATGGATACCCCTTAACCCTCCTCCTATATCGCTTTGCGACGGAGAGGCGAATGGAAAAGACCGTGTTGGGAGGGTATACCCCTTATATGGGCCGTCCAATTCCCGAAAGTAAGGCTAATACCAACTTTTAAAAACCAAGAAAAAAAAAGAGAAAAAGAAAAGCAAATTTTGTTGGTAAATCCAACTCAAAAAGAAAGAAAAGGAAAATTTTTTGCTTCTTAAAAGAGTGGGGCCTCCCCTTGCATCACATACGGCCCTCACCAAGCCAAGGGCGACCAAATGCGAGGGAGGGAAACACTTCTCTTGGTTGTTTCGTTGTTTTCAAATTCGGACGCGAGTTTTTAGAATCTTTTGGTTCCCGTTAAAACCTTTTTCATGTGGGGTTTCGCTTGGTATAAGGTGAAGGGAGTTGAAAAATCTTTAAGATCGACCCTTATCTGAGTTTGGTGTTGTGAGGTGCTCCTAACGGTTACTTTGGGAGGTTTAATCGCGTTTTCTTAGTTTGGATTGCGAGATCTTGTGACTCAAAGCCTTTGTTTTTCTTTCCTTTTGTTTTCTTCGGTTTTGTTTTCACTTTCCCTCTCTCCTTTTTCTTTGGCTTTTGTGGGTACAACCGCTACAAACCCTCACGAGTCCATCTCGTTCACTCGGGCTGCCCGGGGGGTTCAAAGGGCTTGGTGCATACGCTAAATGCACTCGTTTCCTCCCACGACAGAGGAGTTGGTGTTTAGTTTTCTTATTTGTTTTGTTTTGTTTTGCTCGGGACGAGCAAAAGTTTAAGTGTGGGGGGGGGGGGGGGTTTTTAGACTCAATTTTGTGTCTAAATACCGCCTAAATCCTTAGGCTTTTAACTCGTTTCGTGGTTTAATTTCATAGCTTTTAATGTGTTTTTCGTTATTTTGTGGATTTTGGAGTTTTCACCAAAAACGTAGCAAAACGAGGCTTTTTATAGCATTCTAGGCGATTTCCCGAGCCGAGCCGGACCGAAAACCGAGACAGAGTCGACCCGGGACCACACTCCCGACCTTTGGTGCCAATTAGTGAAGTAACGCATACTACGACCTTCGGATCGAGCGTTATATGCTTCGGAAAGAAGGAAGAACAAAGGGAAGGAAAGCCGAAGCGTAGCCCCCGCCACGAATGGCGTAGCACCCGCTACGCCCAGAAGTAATGGGAGGAAGTGGCCACGGTCAAGTTGACTGTAGCCACGGTGGGTTCATGACTTGTCTAAGGGAAGAAGTGGCCGAGCAATACCGTGGCCACGGTCTTGGGAGACCGTAGCCACGACGGTGCGAAGGAGCGAAAACTTGTCTGCCCTAAATCGCCATACAGATTTGCTGGACAGAACAAAACCGTGTCCACGGTCTCCCTATGTCCTGCGCGTGTTTTCGGCTTGAAGTGCTGCGTTTTGGCCAACAGTTTTGCCTTGTATATATACCCCTTGTTGACGATATCTAAGGGGGCATCTAGGGTTAGACTTAGACATTATTTCAGCTTGTAATTAGTGGATTTTAGAGGGAGATTAGTTAGAGATTAATCTAGGGTTTTGGAGATTTGTGTTTATTATTGAAGATTTGGGGATTCAATCAATTGAAAGATTGTTGGATCATCTTTTTATTGCTTTCTCTTGTTCATCTACAGCATTTTGATAAGTATTCTCTTCCCTTAACTCTTTTATTAATTACCTTGCTAATTACTTTGCTTGTTCTTGATTGCTTTGCTTGCTATTTCATTGTTCTTGCTTGTTTATGGTTGTTTGATGTTAGAAATCATGTTTAGGTTTGGTTTGGATGTTGTTAGCTTAGTTGGTATCATGATTAGTGGTTAGAAACCCTATGGGTTAGGGGGTAATTAAGGGTGTGAATTGGTGATTAGGTTTGGGTTAGCAATATTAGTGAGTAACTAGTTAGGAAATCAATTTCCCAACCCTGTCCTTCCCTCAAGTGGGATGTAATTGGGTGCGAAAACATCCCGAATACATCCAATGCTTGTTGGAAGGTAGGAATTAGGATAGTTAGTGTTCTAGTTCATGAACGCGAATAGAAACTAACTAGGAAATTCCGTTTCATCGACTCCCCGGGTCTGTCTATGGACTTTGGGGAAGTCAATCCGGACTATCCTTGAAAGAGGAAGCCCGGTGGGTATTTTCTAATGGAGTTACCATTTGATTTCCCCTTCTTGTTACTCCCTTGTTGCAAAACCCATTTTCTTATCCCCGTTTGCATCCCGAAAAGCCTCCGAAGCCCATTTTCTTGCTTTCTTATGTTTTCTTTATGTTTGCTTTATAACCTTCTCTCAAATGTTGATGAACCCCCAACCTAGTAGGTGAGAGTTCGAGTGACTCTTAGGTTCGGTACCCCAACTCCCTGTGGATACGACAATCTGAACCCGCACTATATTGCGATTTGAACATTCACCCTTCCAAGTTGTTTATGGGAGGAACCCTACTACACCTATGGACCTCACGCCAATCAACAGCTCCATAAGGTTCAGCCATGAAGCCCAAAAACGAGCCCAAGAAATACAGAAGCTCCATGAGGAAGTCAAAGAGAAAATAGCTAAGTATATTCAATCTGTTTCAGACTTAGCTAACAAGAAAAGAAAAAGAGTTATCTTTCAACCAGGAGATCTAGTATGGGTTCACTTGAAGAAGGAGAGATTCCCCTCTAAGAGAAAAGGAAAGTTAGTTCCTAGAGCTGATGGTCCTTTTGAAGTTTTAGGAAGAGTTGGAGATAATGCATACAAGCTGACACTGAATGAAGACTATGGAGGAAGGGCTACTTTCAATGTTGCTGATTTGAAACCCTACTATGATGAAAACAAAGACCTCCCTAGTTTGAGGACAAACTCTTCTCAACAAGGGGGGAATGATGGAAATCAGCCCACTTCAAGCCTAAACCAAGAGATCCAATTTATTTACAAAGAAGTGGAACGGGCCATAGAAGAAGGATACAACGTGAAAGTCCAAAGGCCTACTCATCTGGTGTGTAGATTATTTCAAGAGGATGTTCAAACATCCTAGAGTTGGGCCAAGCATCACGCCAAGCCCAGAAACCACACGTCCAAGTCAAGAAATTCAAGCTCCATTTTACAATCTTGATTTTGGATGTAATTTATTTGATTATAGCTTTTAATAGTTTTGGAGTGTTTTTAATAGGAGCAGGAGTATTAGGCGTCACTTTTGATTTCTTAGATAGAATTAGCTATTTTGTAACTAATCCATATTGGATTAGGAAAGCCAAACCAACTAGGATAAGGTTAGTTGTAACAAACTCCCTCTAGGATAAGGATTCCTAATCCAAGGGAGAGTAGAAGTGTTCAGGCGTCTAGTATGGGGACTCCTTGACTTGCACGCCAAGTTTAGAGTCTCCTAGGTTAGTAGCTTGGCTTGCACACCAAGCAGAGGAGTTCTAGTCCCTTAAGGACTCTCCTAGTATAAATAGGATTGTAGCCTCTCAAAGGCAAAAAATCAACCTTGAATTATGAAATCAATTAAACTTTTAGCTTTCTCTCGAGTGTTTGGATAAACCCTCACCCCTTTTCGTCTGTTGTATCTTGGCATGGCACCCAAGTGGTTAGGAAGAGCTTGATCCTAGGTTGCGGTCTACATCAAGTTAGCACTAGGTTGTCTTTCTTCTGGATTCAAGTTAGAAACCTAGATCTATCCGTTCTTACCTTTCTGTCAATATAGTTAAGGTAATTACATTGTTGTGTTTCTATCAATATAGTTAAGACACAACAAACCCTACCCTCCTTGTTTTCCCCAACCATACATCAACCTCACTCCCTCTCCCCTCCAACCTCACGTCAACCCTCTCCATAAACACCATCCAAGATTCATCCACCTTTCTCTCTTTCCCCTTCAAGATTCAATCTTTCTTGAATCTTGAAATCACAAAAGTCCTCACGACACAATAGCTTCCACAAAAGAACCCTCTCACGAGATCTTTCCCCCTTCTTTCTACCTTAATCTCGTGGACCATCCCACCTCCTTGTTTGGTTGCACGTGTTTCATGTATTTTCGGAATTAAGAATCTTTCTTGGTCCCGTAATACATCAGGTATGCACCACCTTTCAGAAAGGCGTAGATGTCAAAGAATCTTTCTCTCCACTACCATCGTGAAAGTCTGATCCTTTTGCGGCATAGCTACCATAGACGATAGCTTGACTAGGGCATCGAGCAATTCATTGTGACTTCGAGGCAGGTATTTGAACTCAATATGCTTGAATCTCTTGGCCAAATCAGACAAGTGTTGTGATGTATAATGGGATTAAAGATTGGATCTTAATCGATTACACATCAATGACACGTGCAACCAATCTAGGAGTATGGGAATGGGATGCTTCACGTGAATATGGAGAAAAGAGGGATGGATCACGTGAGAAACCAGAATCTATGGAGGCTATTTTGACGTGAGGTCTTTTGTGGGAGAAGAGATTATGAAAGATTGAATCTTGGATGGTTTTGAGAGAGAGGGTGACGTGAGAGTGAGAGAGAGATGGAGGGATTTGGCGTGAGGCCTTTATGAGAGGGAGAAAGGGATGATTGCTAGAAAGTAGGTAATTAGTTAGAGGGAGGAGAGAGAGAGAGAGTTTGTTATGGAGAGAGAGGGAGTTTGTTGAAGCTATTTTGAGAGAAAGAGAGAGAGAGATAGGGGTGACGTTGGGAGAGGGTTTGAGAGTATTGTGAGAGTTACTTGACTAGCCTTAGGGTTAACTAACTGAGATAGAAGTAACCGGGATAGTTCAAGGGATCCTATCTTGATACAGAAACACCACAAGAAAGAAAACCCTAGGGCTAACTTGACCTTTAACCTAGTTACAGAAACACCTTCTAGGTTCAGGGTCCAAGCTCTTCCTAAACCACTTGGCTGCCAAACCAAGATACAATAGAAGAGATCAACAAGGTTCTCACGAAACACTCAAGGGGTAAGCTAAAAGCTTGATTCTATTCATGGTTATAAACTGAGGTACCTTTGAAAGGCTACAAGCCTAGCTATTTATACTACTACAGTCCTGTATAGACCTGGACTCTTAGACTTGGCGTGCAAGCCAGTCAAATACTACTAGGATTCTCCTACTTGGCGTGCAAACCAAGGAATCCTAGATCTAGATGCCTATCATACTATCTCCTCCTTGGATTAGGACTCTTTATCCTAAGGGGAGTTAGTTGTAACAACCTTATCCTAATAGGACTTGGCTTTCCTAATCCAAGATGAGTTAGTTACAAAATAAGCCAACCTTATCTAGGATAACTATAACTTGGCGCCTAATCTATTAATGTCACACGCCTATCACACACACCACACCTTCTAGAACACTCTAGAATATTCTAGACTAATCTAGAATCCTATGACTTGATGCTCAAGTTTATGGTGATTACTTGGCATCTTACATGACTCAAAATAATCTATATAATATATAATAGAAAAGTATGCGGGGTCCATGAAATAAAGAAAGGAGAGTGATTTTAGGTGATTGAACTAATAGAAATTCAGATAAATAGGTTATTTTTCTAGCTTTTCTGTTTTTTATTTAATATTTTCTGCCTATGTTCTCCAAATTATTTACGTTAGTTTCATTCATTTTTTTTAATTAGTTTCATTTCTCTCTCTCCTAGACCACATGATATTAGTTGCTTTTTAATTATTAAACACAATTTTTAATATACCCGTGCAACGCGACTTTGTATGGATAGTTACTTATCCATGATTTTTATAGAATTTCAAGTAACTAATTTAGTTCACTCCGTGCATCGCACGGGTTGAGGCCTAGTAAGACTATAATATAAATCTTATTACTACTAAGTAAAAACATCAAATATGAGCTACAACTACGAAAGATAAAAAAATGTGGAATTCTAAAAGGGAAAGTACAAGCTGCTAAAGATGGAAAGTACTTCTTGGATTTGCATTTGGGCCCTTTTGACATGGACTTGATCTTCCTAGGACGTTTGGACGTCCTCTTGCCATAATGAGCACACAATATGGATGGGCCTTTGGGCCTCTATGCTCATCCTTTCTTTCTGGGCCTCTTCTACCTCCTTAAGATTGAATTGGTGTAGACACCGGGATTTGACGCATAAGACAATATAAAAATAAGAGCGGAAGAAGTAAAAGAGATTCGATAAATGCATGCATTTTACATTTATTTGTTCACCTAAAGTCACATGCATGATCACATGTGGTCCATCCTAGCTACATGTACATTTTTTTATATAAAAATGGAGCCATGCAAACCGTACCCTAAAAGCAAGCGCCAGAGATCGCAAGATCGAATCCTCAAAAAAGCACTCAAAACACCTAAAAAAGTTAGCTAAATAATGTGCTCATTTCGTCCAGTGTGAATGACAGCTTCCCTAGGTTGGTTGACTTCACACTCCACCGTCCATGCATGCATGGACGAAACAGGTCCGTCCCCCCTGGCGTAGTGGTCGGTCGACCTTAGTGATTCCGCCACACGTGGTCAATTGACCACGTGTGTAACAACATGAAGAAAATCGCCCCTTATTATGTACTTACTAATTTAATTAGTCAAGGTTAACAATAAACCATTAATAATTAAAGCGCGTGTTCCAAAATTTTGTTTTCCTAACCAAGTGTGTGTTTTGCAGGACTTGAACAGTGCAACGATCATCCATGAATCAGTTCTAAATTTTCTTTTCTTGATGAATCTCTTCCAATAATTTTTATAGTGATCCTATCATTTATGAATTCTTTTTCCGAGACCGATATATCGGGTCCCTCTTTTATTCGAGGCGAATTAGGAATATAATTATGAGAAATATCATGGAAGTGTATGGATATATTTATTTGGGTTTCCGATAATATTCTTACGGTTTAAGAAATTTCAGTAATTTGGGAAACTAGGGAGAGATAAGTATAAGAGGGAGGAATTAAATTGGATGATTTTTTTTGGCTTCAATTGGGCCATATGGCCGGCTGATCCAAGAAGAAGGAGGAAGGGGAAGACTCTTTTGGGCTTGTGTTATATATGATTCATAGCTAGGAGGGAGTATCATTTTTGTTACAACTTAAAATCTCACTCATCTCTCAAACTCTCACCTTGCTCCTTCTCTCACTTGAAACCATCCAACTCCCCCACCCACTGCCCAGCCGACGCCGCTGCCCAGCCACCACCAGCCACGCAAGCGCTTTTCCGGTCACCTCCCGGTCGCCGTCGACGCACCACCACACCACCTTCATCATCCTCCTTCATTCTCTTCTCCTCTTGCAAGAGTAACTTCATCTCTCTTCTTCTCTTCTCTTTCCTTATGGAAATCATTGTTACAATATGATTTTTAGGAGATTTTTATGTTGTTTCAGAGGAAAATCAATTGGTTTTAGAGTTCAACAAGAGAAGGGTGGAGAAATCCAAGCATCAAGAAGAGAATTTGGGTGAGTTGTGATGGATTTATGTTTTAATAGTTGAATAAAGTGAAGGGTGTAATAGTTTATGAACATGCATGTTGTTTGTTAATCAAAACTCACTGTGGAAGGATGGCGATTTTATTAAGGTGAAGTGCATGTGTGTAGATTAGTCTCAGAGTGAGTAAAGGGAAGGTTTTTAAGTGATGCATGTTGAATTATGTATGAGATTCATGAAATAGATGAAGTGTTGGTCTTACATGCCTCTAAATTGGACTCAAATGATAACTTTCTAGGTGTTTATGTTCTGGAAAATTATGTTTATGATTGAAGGGAATGTGTTGATTAGTGATTATGAAAAATCATGAAGTATTAATCATGCATGCAAGGGTTTTGTAAGAGATGTAGTAGTCTGGTCGGTTCTGAAAATTCCAGAGGAATTTAAATATGGCTTTGACTCATTTTATGGCTTGAATAGGTAGATAAAAGTGTTAGTAACACCCGGTTTTTACGGTTCGTCGTTTCGATAAAAATTTTAGAATTTATGGCCAAAATCGTAAACCAGCGCAAGTCTGAGATTTTTTGTATGACGGCAGAACAAAGATGGGTGATTTTCGACTAGTTAGAGGTTACTATGTGAAAGATCCTCCTCTATGCAAAGGACATTGGCCTATGCAGGATCAAGGACGTTTATTTAAACGTCATGGCAACCGCAGCAAGGGAATATATTTTGAAGTCAAAGACCAAAGAAGAGCAAAAACCAAATTAGGGAAGTATCTCTTAGTTGATCTTCTGGAAATTCTTAGCCGCCTATGTTTGAAATAAGATTGACTAATTGATCTCTTTATTTCAGGAAACACCTAATCAAGGGAATGGAAGAAAAGATTGAAGTAGAGATATTCTGAATCGAGACCAAGAAGGAAACAACAATTAAGGAAGTTATCATCCAGCACAAAGATGGAAGGTATCCGATTTGCAACGGCTCTATTGCGTCTGGAAGATGCATAAATAGAAGACATCTTGCTTAAGGAAAATTAACTATTCCACGGATGAAATAGGGTGTATCAAACAGAAATAGTGTTTTCTTGTCTGAGTGAAAATTGTATGTGAGATTGCTTGTAAGAGTGCTTTAAAGTTCTTAACGGATCTAGAACTGTGATAGGCTCCTGTGATCAAATCCTAGACGGACTTAGGATTTGAATAGTGTTAACACCAAACAAAGGATTTGGTGGGTGTTTATCTTCCAACAAATAAGAAGCGTCCATAGTAAGGCGCTTGGTTCTAAGTGAACCTAAGGACATTTACCTTAGGTCACTTCTGCTACATTTTGTTCCACTTAAATAAAGGAGGTTATTAAGTTGATATCTATTGTCCTTTATTTGAATTTTATTATTAAGCTGTTTCGAACCTTAATCTGAAAAGATTAAGGCATTAACGTCCTTTGTTCTGTGATCTTTAGTGCAGAAAATTTAATAACCCTATTCACCCCCCTCTAGGGTTCTTTCAATTGGTATCAGAGCCTGGTCCACTAAAAATTCAGGGACTAATCGCTCTGTGGCAAAGATCATGAGAGATCACAACATGGGAGACTTGAGTCAAGGACGTTCATGGAACAGATCACCTTTGCTGACAGGTGACAACTACAGAATTTGGAAGCGCCAAATGGAGATCTTCTTGAGAAATCAAGATGAGGACATTTGGGACGTAGTCAACAAAGGAAATTATCCTACTCCCCAGAAGACTGCTGAAGATGGAGCAACAAGTGACAAACCAAGATCTGAGTATACACCTGAGGAAAAAGAACGAGCAAAGAAAAATACTCATGCACATTATCTTTTAATTTGCAGTCTTAACTCTAATGAATTTGAAAGGGTGTCTAATTTTGATACAACTCAGCAGATATGGAACTACTTGGTCACAACCTATGAAGGAACAAACCAAGTAAAGAAGACCAAGGTCAACATACTAGTTCAAAAGTATGAAGGCTTCAAGATTGAAGAAAATGAGTCCATTGAGTCAATGTTCAAACGATTCAGTGCAACTATCAACCATCTCAAGTCCCTCGGAAAATCCTATTCCAATGAAGAACAAGTGAACAAGGTCCTTCAGTGTCTTCCTAGGCACAAGTGGGGACCAAAAGTAACGGCAATAGAAGAAGCTCAAGATCTAGAGACCTTGAGAATTGAAGAGCTGATTGGCAAACTTCTTGCACATGAGATACGACTGTCTGAAGGCAGTCAGACCAAGGACATTGCCCTCAAAAGCACCAAGGAACCAGAAGAAGAATCAGAGGATGATGATGAAGAAAGCATGGCCATGTTAGCTAAAGGTTTCAGATGACTATACAGAAAGAATCCCAGATTCCGTGGCTATCTAAGAGAATCATCCTCCAAACGACCTTCACCCAAAGGTAAAATTCAAACCAAGGATGATAATGAATATAAATGCTTTGCTTGTGGTGCAACAGATCACTTGATCAGGGAATGTCCTCACGTGAAGAAAGTCAAGGAACAAAGCGACTTCAGAGGAAAAAGATTGAGCAGCAAAGCCATGGTTGCCACATGGAGTGAAAGTGAAGGCAGTGAAAGTGAAAGTGAGTCCGAGGAAATTGCAAATCTTTGTCTCATGGCAAAGGACCTTACAGAAACACAAGCAGATGAAACACAGGCGGATGACGATGATGAGGTATTTACAAACTCTTTCTGAAATGTCCTCCACATAATTTGAAACCAAGATTGCTCAATCTGCTTGATTACATTGTAACCCTCACCGACAATATACAATATCTCACTAGAATTGCTGAAACAAACTCCAAAACCATAGAAACTCAATTGGAGATAATAAAAAATCTTACCTCTGATAATGTCAGCATGAGAAATGAAATGATACAGAACCGAAAAGAGCTGACTTCCATTCTCAATCAAGAAATAAACCAAGTTCATTCTACCATAAATCCTGAGAAGAAAACCTCTACAGATAAACCTGGTTCACCCAAAACCAAACCAGAAATCTTACCCCCTCAAAGACCCACAAATATACCAAAACCAAGAACCAAAACAAAGTGGGTTCCAAAGAAGCCAAACAACAAACCTGTTCCCCCAAACAAAGAAACCTTTCATAAACCTCCTGGTCCAAAGAAAGGTATAATGTCCTTCAATGCAGGTATGTCTCAGGGCTCACAACGACCTCTGGTATTTGGACAGCGGATGCTTGAGACACATAACTGAAGATCCAACCAAATTCAGAGAACTCAAGGACATCAAAAGTGGGAAGGTAACGTTTGGAGACAAAAGCCAAGGGAAGATCCTTGGAGTCGGCAAGGTGGGTAAGGACTCAGTCAACTGTATAAATGATGTATATTATGTAGGAGGTTTAGAGTATAATCTTTTAAGTATTTCTCAGTTTTATGATAGGGGTTATAAAGTCTGGTTCAATAAGAACTCATGCGTCGTAGAAAAAGAATCTCATGAAATAGTCCTTAGAGGTCATCGGATGAACAATGTGTATGTTATTGACCTCAGTGATCATATGACAAAGGACCTCACCTGTCTTAGAGTTGCATCAGATGAAACCTGGTTATGACATCGTAGATTGAGACATGTGAGCATGAAAACCCTTCAAAAGCTAAAACGCCTAGGCTTGGTTAGAGGACTACCATCTCCAAATTTCATTCGTGACAAAGTATGTGATGCATGTACTAGAGGCAAAGAGACCAGAACCTCCTTCAAACCTGTATCTCAAGTAACCACCTCTAGATTTTAGAACTGTTGCATATGGACCTCTGTGGACCAATTCCATACAAAAGTCTAGGAGGACGTTCATACATACTAGTCATTATTGATGATTATTCTAGATTTACCGGGGTTTTATTTTTGAAGGATAAGACAGAGGCTTACCCAGAATTTGAGAAATTATACAGGCAACTCAAGGTCCTTACAGGACTCAGTCTCGTGTCTATAAGAACAGATCATGGAAAAGAGTTTGATAATCGAGATCAGTCTAGAAAATTCTGTGATCAAGAAGGGGTTACACATAATTTCTCTGCCCCAAGGACACCACAACAGAATGGTGTGGTTGAACGGAAGAACCGCACACTGGAAAACATGGCCAGAACAATACTATGTGAGAACAATCTACCCCTCTTTCTTTGGGTTGAAATTATAAATGCTTCAAATTATATTCTCAACAGATGTACCATAAGGTCCTTCATGAAGAAGACACCCTATAAGCTGTTCAAGGGTAAAACACCAAATGTAGCTCATCTCAAGGCCATTGGATGCAAATGCTTCGTTCATAACAATGGCAAGAAGGCCTTAAGCAAATTTGAGCCAAAAAGTGAAGAAGCAATTCTGGTAGGATATTCCTTATCTAGCAAGGCCTACAGAGTCTACATTAAAGCATCTAAAAAGGTGGAAGAATTAATTCATGTTGTCTTCGATGAAACTTCCACCACTTCATCAGAAAGGTCCTCCATCAAATTCCAGATTCATCAAGATGATGATGACGAGGACACCCCTCGTATATTTTAGCAAGGTCCTCTTCAACAAAATGAAGAACCTCCTTCTGATGACACCATGCAATCAACTTTAGAACATGAGGAAAATGAAGCTCAAGGACCTCCGCATGATGAAGAACAAGGACCTTCCTCAAGTGAAGGACAAGGACCTTCTGCAAGTAAAGGACAGGGACCTTCCTCAAGTGAAGGACAAGGACCTTCACCGACAGAAACTCCTCAAATGGCTGATACTGCACAACAGAACACCGAGGAGTCATCAAGGACCTTCAAGTTCAAACCTGCTCATCCAACCGACAATCTCCTTTCAGGTTTGGAAACAGGTATTAGAACTCGATCCTCTCTTAGAAACTTTTGTGCCTTTCACGCATTTGTTTCTCAGATTGAACCTAAAGGACCTGAAGAAGCTCTAAAGGACAGCAACTGGATCCTAGCTATGCAAGAAGAATTAAATCAATTCAAGCACAACAAAGTATGGAAGCTTGTCCTAAGACCCGAACATCATCCAGTCATTGGTGTAAAATGGGTTTACCGCAACAAATTAGATGAACATGACACTGTCACAAGAAACAAGGCAAGGCTAGTTGCCAAAGGGTACAACCAAGAAGAAGGCATTGACTATGAAGAAACCTTCGCACCAGTTGCAAGACTAGAGGCCATTCGGATACTCCTTGCCTACGCTGCATCAACTCACATGAAGCTGTATCAAATGGATGTAAAAAGTGCCTTCCTCAATGGATATCTAAAAGAAGAAGTCTATGTGGAACAACCTCCAGGATGTGAACAATAAAATCCAGATACTCATGTTTACAGACTTCAGAAGGCCCTTTACGGGCTAAAACAAGCTCCCAGGGCTTGGTATGAGAGACTAAGCTCCTTTCTTCTAAGAAATGGATTCACAAGAGGTCTCATAGACAAAACACTGTTCATCAAAACCTCAGGTCAAGACTCCACTATTATTCAAGTTTATGTAGATGACATTACTTTTGGTGCTACTAATGAAATCCTAGTAAAGGACTTCTTTGATCTTATGAGCAAGGGATTTGAAATGAGCCTTGTGGGAGAACTTAGATTCTTCCTTGGCTTGCAAATCAAGCAGCATGAAGATGGCATCTTCATCAATCAGAGTAAGTATGTCAAAGAACTCCTAAAGAAATATGGGCTTGAAAATGTCAAGCACTGTAGCACTCCAATGTCCTCCAACATAAAGCTTGATCATGATCAAAACGGTAAGGCCATTTCTGACAAACAATACCGAGGTATGATTGGATCTCTCCTCTATCTAACTGCTAGTCGTCCAGACATTATGTTTAGTGTGTGTGTGTGTGTGTGCACACTTTCAAAGTGCCCCTAAGGAATCTTACTTGATTGCTGTCAAAAGGATCCTGAGATATCTTGCAGGCACAAAGGACCTTGGGCTATGGTATCCTAGCAACAACCACCTTCATCTTGTTGGATACTCAGACGCCGATTTTGCTGGATCAAGAACATATCGAAAAAGCACTTCAGGAGGATGTCAAATGCTAGGTCTATCACTTATATCTTGGCAATCAAAGAAGCAAAATGCTGTTGCCCTCTCTACAGCAGAAGCTGAGTACATTGCCGCTGGTGCTTGTTGTGCACAACTTCTGTGGATCAAGCAACAGATAAAGGACCTTGGCATCAAAACCTCAAGTACTCCAATTAAATTGTGATAATCAAAGTGCAATTCAAATTACCAAAAATCCAGTTCAACACTCTCGCACCAAACATATTGAAGTACGACATCATTTTATCAGAGATCATGTGGACAAGGGCCATATCACTATGGACTTTGTACCCACACATCAACAACTGGCCGATATTTTCACCAAGCCCCTTCCCACTGAGCAGTTCATCACTAACGGAAGGGAGCTTGACATGCTTCAACTGAGTGCCTAGTTGAGGGGGAGTCAAGGCTCATCCTTCAAGGGGAAGCCAAAGGATCTCACCCACCAGGTATGTTCTCTAAATTCTTTTTGCTCATAAAGGACCTTGACACTCTTGTCCTGGAACCACATTGAGCATTCTCATATAAATTCCTGGCAAACAATTATACGGACAGTTCACTCTATAACTGCTCTGGGTAACTGATATTTTTAATTTTTTTTCCAAATAATCCCTGTTTATTTTTGGAAGTTTATTTCTTCTTTCTATGACTACTTCTCTCCTTCCTTTTTCATCCGTCCTCCACTTTCCTTCTTACGGATTTCAAAATCTCTTAAATACTCCATCAAATCACAATAAAAATCCCAACCGTCACACTCAATCCTCCCTCTTTCCTTTTATTGATAATCGTACTCTCTCATCGTTTCCTTTTCCTTCCCCATATCCAGCCTTCCCCCTCTACCCTTTCAACCTCCTATTTTAACTGACCCCACCCTTCACACTTTTCACTCGCTCATCCCCACCAACCATCTCTATCCCTCTCATTCCTCCATATCTTCACATTTCACCATGGGAAAGCGACCTGCCATCAAACAAGCAGCCTCCTCTGGGGTTGCAAAACGCACTAGCTCCAGTAAATTCTCACCCATTCCCCCCGACTCCACCAACTCTCATAGTTCCTCCTCTGATGCACTTACCGTTCTACCACCTTCCAACTCATTTCTTCAACTCACACCTTCCCAACGCCTGGAACTTTTTTCAAAGTGCCCACTGCTGTGCTGTGATACTGTTGACTTAGACTCCCTCATTGAAGCCTTTCCCTCCTTTTCAACCCTGAAAGACATCGGTCGTCAATCGTTCTTCAACTATGACCAAGGTGTCTACCCATCCCTTGTTCACCAATTTTTTGCCAATCTTGTGGTCAATCCGGGAAGAACTTCTCTTCATTCGAAAGTCTCAGGTACTGACATCTTTCTCGCTGCAAATCTTGTTGAAAAAATTCTGAATATCACTCCCAGCATAGCCAAATCTCCTCTCTCTTTACCCTCTGACCCAAAGCAAGAACTTCTAAAACTGTATGGTCATCCCTCCGAAACCAAAAATACCCAATACACTGCCTTGACCTCTGAGGCCCGCTTCCTGTACTATACCATTGTTCGAACAATCTTACCCCGTGGCTCGAACAAAGAAACTCTAAATGAAGCCTGCGCCTACTTCCTTTTGAACATCCTGAATGACCGACACCCTGAGATAGGTGACATTGTTGTCACCAACCTCATCCGGGCAGCGTCCTCCACCTCTGGCCCTTTACCTTACTGCAACCTCCTCAACAAGATCTTCCAAGCTTATGTGGTCCCTCTACCTGCCTCAGAACGAGTTCCTGTCCACATCTCAAACATAGGCATTCCTCTTCTCAAGAATTTGGGCTATCAACAACAAGAAGACGGGACTTGGCTTCACTCAGATGAGATAAAGGCTGCTTATGAGAGCTTTTCTGCTGCCGCTGCCAAGGACGTTCAGGACAGTCTGCAGATCCAAGTCTCCAACCTCCGGAGTGAAGTCCCCACCCTCCACCAAGAAATCCAAGGCCTTTAGAATGTGCATGCATCTCTCCACTCTGCCATCACCTCTCTAAAAAATGTCATCTCATCCCTGCCGCCTCCTCCGACCACTCAGGCTACTCCATGCACTTCTCCTGTTACTGACCCCAACCCCACTCCTGATGCAGACACTCCCAATGTCCTCCTTCCTTGAAGTTTTTTAATTTCTAAAACTTTTGTGCCAAACATGCCTCCTGTTTCCTTTTTGGTGAAAGCCAAAAAGGGGGAGATGAACTACCTTCTTTTGCTCTGTTGAATTTTATTTTGGGTCTGTAATTAAAAACTGCTCTCTACTAATATGCATGTTTTTCTAGCTAAATTCTCTATATGTTGCATATACTGTTTTTGCTTAAAATCATTGCCATGGAGTTTTGTCTTTCACTCAAAAAGGGGGAGATTGAAAGATCCTCCTCTATGCAAAGGACATTGGCCTATGCAGGATCAAGGACGTTTATTTAAACGTCATGGCAACCGCAGCAAGGGAATATATTTTGAAGTGAAAGACCAAAGAAGAGCAAAAACCAAATTAGGGAAGTATCTCTTAATTGATCTTCTGGAAATTCTTAGCCGCCTATTTTTGAAATAAGATTGACTAATTGATCTCTTTATTTCAGGAAACACCTAATCAAGGGAATGGAAGAAAAGATTGAAGTAGAGATATTCTGAATCGAGACCAAGAAGGAAACAACAATTAAGGAAGTTATCATCCAGCACAAAGATGGAAGGTATCCGATTTGCAACGGCTCTATTGCGTCTGGAAGATGCATAAATAGAAGACATCTTGCTTAAGGAAAATTAACTATTCTACGGATGAAATAGGGTGTATCAAACAGAAATAGTGTTTTCTTGTTGAGTGAAAATTGTATGTGAGATTGCTTGTAAGAGTGCTTTCAAGTTCTTAACGGATCTAGAACTGTGATAGGCTCCTGTGATCAAATCCTAGACGGACTTAGGATTTGAATAGTGTTAACACCAAACAAAGGATTTGGTGGGTGTTTATCTTCCAACAAATAAGAAGCTTCCATAGCAAGGCGCTTGGTTCTAAGTGAACCTAAGGACGTTTACTTTAGGTCACTTCTGCTACATTTTGTTCCACTTGGATAAAGGAGGTTATTCAGTTGATATCTATTGTCCTTTATTTGAATTTTATTATTAAGCTGTTTCGAACCTTAATCTGAAAAGATTAAGACATTAACGTCCTTTGTTCTGTGATCTTTAGTGCAGGAAATTTAATAACCCTATTCACCCCCCCGCTAGGGTTCTTTCACTATGGCTTAAGGTCTGAAAATAAAAGTTTTAGGGGACACTTTAAGCTTTTCGGAATGGTATGGTAGACGTCCATAGGACGTCGGGTGAGAGAGTTATAAGCTTTTGTTGGAAGGATAAAAATTATGAGTTTTCCAGAAATACAACTAGTGTGACTGCCCTTTTTCTAAGCTGAAATTCGATCTCTTCCCAAGCTTAAATAAATTGATGATGAAAATAAAAGTTGGAGTTTGACTCACGAATTTTTCGTGGACAACTTATAGGCCCAAAACCGATTAATATAATCCAAGATATCGCTTTCCGAAAAATGCTAGTCGACACTTGCAAGTTCTGGGAAGATTTGGTGTTTAAGTGTTTTGACCCTTTTAATCGTGTTTTTGGTCCTTGGGATTAACTACAAAGTTGTAAGGCGTATTTTAAGCTTTCCGAAAAGTCCTCTTATGCGACGATACGATGTCTATGGTGAATGTTATGATCCTTTCGTTGTATGGAGGGAATTAAGTTTACAATTCGAGTCGGTTATTCTATTAAAGATATCTTTTCCCTCTCTTAGCTAAATAAAGGTCTAATTCTAAATTCCTCCTCTTTTCTAAGTTCCTCCAAGTGGTCGTTGCTCTTTCGCTGTTCAAGTCCCTGCTCGTTCCGTATGTGTTCTTAGGTCTTCAGGTACGTATATTGCCTGTAACCTTTATTTTAGTTAATTACATGATTTATTTTATGCCATATAAATCTCATGTTTATTTCTTTTAAGTCTATGTCGTTTATGAAAAATGTATATATCATGTTAAAGTATAATTAAGTGAGTTTATGGGGTTTTAAGTACCAAGTAAGTTTTTTTAAGTAAAGCATCTTACTTAAGTATTTATGTTATACGTGTTCCACGTTGAAACATCTACATCGGTTAAAACCCTTTGACTGGGTCTTTTATGGCCAGCAAGTAGTTATGTTATAAAAGATTTCATGAGTGTTTCCCTACACAAGTACAAGCCTTATACAAGGAGGTTACAAGATTGTATCTTTAAGTTATTATTGGAAAAGGGGTAGTTTTAGGAACTAGTTTTGTTTAAGAATCCAATATCAAGGTATCAAGGTTTAAGTTTTCAAGCTTTAGAAATTAATAAAGGCCCCACCCATGATTATGGTGCCTTAGTGCACACCAAGGAAAAACATGCTTATGGTGCCTTAGTGCACACCAAGGAAAAACATGCTTATGTGCCTTTGTGCACCCCAAGTTAACTATATACGTGCCTTAGGGCACCCAAGGAAAATGTAACTGTAGTGCCTAAAGTGCACTCCGTGGAAATCTGGCCAGTATAGGATATTGTCCACCATCCGGATCTCCTGATCGGTCCGGGTATGCGCATACGGAGGCTTAGCCAATGATCGCAAGTAGGGGACCTTCAGGATAATAATAGAATAACCAAGTTTAAGTTTCTTAAGTTACTGAAGTCTTTTGAACCAAAGTAAAGCTTTATGATTTACATGCCAAATTTCTTTTATAAGTCTTGGGTTATGCTATGGCTTTGTATGTTATATGTTAGTTATGTATGATTTAAGTTCTTTTGAAATTATATTATATCACTTTTAATGATATATTATTTCTAAGGTTATGGTTATGTATGTTACTTTTACGAGGAAGAACTCAAAAGTATTTCTATTTAGGTTGTGATTTAAGTACAGGTTAAGTTATACTTTCCCTGTACAGGTTAAGTAAGGTCAAGCTACATAAGTTTTTCTACCTTTTATTGTTTGTTTGTATTTATATTGTTTTTAATGTTTTGGAACCACACTAAATAACTAAAACGAATTATGAAAAGATTCTTATGTTATTAGGGGTATACGTACTGAGTTTATCTCATGTTCCGAAGTTTTATATTTTCGTTTTAGGAATCTCGGCAAGGAAAAGGGAAAGGCCCCAGAAGGACGAAACCCTAGAGCTTCTTAAGGAGGTTGAAGGTGGTTAAAGATCCCTTATGAAAGACTTAGAGAGAATCTTGTGATATTTTGGCTTGTATAAGTTTTATTGGGTTATGTTATGTAGTTTTGTTGTGGTTTAAGTTTGGTTATGTCTTGATGATGCATGTTCGAAGTTGGTTTATGTTTTGTGGTTTTGTGGGGTTTTAGTATAGCCTTGCCCTCCTTCGTGGGCGGCGGTAATACTCCCAGGTGTTTATCCGCTGCTAATCATTGGGTTAAGTGTATCATTATCTTAATCTAGTGGTTAGTAACCTGGGGGTGTTACAACGTGCCAACGACCATGCTGGGTGAGCTCCCCCTTTCTGCCTTGGTATTCCGCACATCTCGGAGATTACTATGTATGCATGCATGAATCTCTAATCCCTCCTCCTATAAATACCATCCCTCTCCAAGCCATTTCACTCACCAATTCACTCATCATCTATCCCTCTCTACTCACTCTCTAATCTCTCTCATAATATCTCTACTACTTATACCTCTTACCTCATATTCATCTCTTATTCTATCCATCCTCTATTCTATCCTACTTTCCATCATCTATCTTGCCATAATCTTCACCATTCTTCCATCGCAAAAAGCCTAAATACATATCTTACCTTTATTCATCACAAACTCCACAAAAAACCTAGCCTAAATACATTCAAAATCACAAAAGAGGCCTTCTTACTACCCTCTTTCTACCCATTTTCTTATCATCTTTCACCACCTTTTCTATCATTATTTTGGCACTTGGAGAGGAAAGTTTCAAGGTATCAAGGAGGATTCATCAAGCATCAAAGGGCTAGGCAAGGCCTTTTCCCACAAAGTAGCAATGTAAGCTTTTAAGTGTTCTTCTTTTCTTGTAAATAAGTGTATATTTGTACTTTTTTTATCTTATATATCACATTCTTGTTGCATGATTCAATGAAGTAATTTTATAAAGTATTCATTCTTTTCCCTTCCAAACTTTATCAAAAGCACATTTTAAACTTTTAGTAGAGTCTTTCCTTTTGTGAGAGGCGAAATCTTAAAGTTTACTTTTCGAGTTCGTAGCCTTACCCCCGAATCCATTCTTGGGTTTCGCAGGCAGAGTCTTTCTTTCTTTTACTTTTGGTTTTGTCTTGGCTTTTCCCTTAAAAAGTCGGGTGGTGAATCCCATTTCGAACTAAAACACATCGAGGATTACATAAACTATGGTTAACATGGTTTTACAATATATCGATGCAACTTTAGGGATTTCCTTCTTTTATTTCTAAATAATGGTTGCATAAATCACTCTCTTCCGAGCCTAATATTTAGATGAGCAAATTGGGTTAAATTTAGAAGATTTAGAACAATCGGATGTCACTCGTAAAGGTTTAATTCTATGACTCATAAAATGAATAAGTAAAGGGAAAGTGATTTTACAAAGCATTATTCATGAAATATATGATAGATTTCCTTAAAGAGTTTTCAAAGGTTAAACCCTAGCACAAATCACCGAATCACACCCCAATCCAAACGTGGACGTTCGGAAGCCCGAACGACGAGGAAAAATGTCCACAGGATTTCTGGCGACTCCACTGGGGAGTTTTTCTAAAGTGGGTAAAACTTGAAAAAAGTTTGTGTGCTTTAAATCTTTTGGAAGGAAAATGAATTTTACTTTACATTATTAGGTCATTCCTTTTAGGCATAATACGTTGCATATACCGAGGCACTCCCTTGGCATGTAATATGTCATAGAAGAACATAAATCAGCGGTATTAGGCTTTTTCTCTTTAAACCACAAAAAAATAACCCATGGGATGCCGAACCGGCTATACTCAATTGGTGCACTTACACCGAGAGAGCATTGGTCACCACATCCACTCATGCATCACTCTACGAGGTCTCCACTCGAGCCTCCAAGAGAAACACCCTACACATTCAAGTTGCCTTTACAACAAGAATGCACCGGGGCGAGTACATGAGCCGCTAAGCCTTATCCTGTGAATAAACCCTTTTGTACATAGAGCCTTGGTTTAGGATACCCCTTTGTTCATATGTATGTTATGTGCTACGTGCTTAAATTCGTTGTAAAAAGGTTGACTCAAGTTTAGAAGTGTTGTTCTAGTTCATATAGTAGTCATTGGGCTGAGAAGAGTCACATTTACCGACTAAGTTAATTAACCTCAAAAATTATGGTTGACCCAGTGGTTGGGCCGAGTTATCTATAAAGGTTAATTGTCTTGGTTCATAAAGTAAACTCAACTCGTCTTTGATGATTCTATATGGCCTTTATGACATTTTCTTAACGAAGGTCCAATAAACCTGCTTAAAAGTCCAACAAAAGAAAACAGGATAAAATCTTAGACTGTATAATAATCACTAGGTTTGAGTGGATTAATTTACCGAGTTAATGGAGCGTGGCGCGGTGGGGAAACTGATGATGAAATTAGCTTGAGTTGTAATCTTGATTCAACAATCGAAGAAAACTTGAACAATAAAGGAAGGATATGACCTTGAGCTAGGTAATACCAACTCTAGGCCTCACACCCCACCATGACTATCATAGGTAATCCACTAGATAATCACTAAAGGAATGACTTACTAACACGACCATTAACAAATGGATAAAGTAAGGACAAGATTTTGGGAGAGAAAAGGGAGAAAACCTAACATTGTATTAGCAAATCATTCATAAACATAAGCTGCCCTCAGAAAGAGGCTAAAACAAAGTATTTATACTAAACATAAAAACCCCAAAACTACGTAGTTTTGATTACAAAAACTCAGCCGGACAAAGGACTGTCGCAGGCACGACCTCAACAGTCGCGAGTGCGACCTACAGCAGACGGTAACAAGCGACATCAGCAGCAGCGAGGGGAGCGGGCGTCGCGGGCGCGACGCTGAGTGTCGCTGGCGCGACCTGTCGCTGGAAGCCGACGCTGGTAGCGTTTTTCCTAGCTCCGCCAATGTTTTTGAGTGACCAAAAAATTGGAGCCTCTGTGTTGGATGTTGGCAGCGTTTTTCCTAGCGCTGCCAACGTTTGGTCCTTTGGCCAAGATTCCCAACGAGCGTCATGGTAGTCACTGTAGGGGTAGCGGGTGCTACCTCCAGTCTTCTTTCCTTTGTGATTTCTTGATTCAAACTCACTCCTTGGCCACAGAGACATGAAGCTCCTCGTCGTGGGATGACCTTGTATGAACCCGAGGCCTTCGGGGTCGGTTGGACAAAACCCGAGCCCATCCAATCCTCCACAAAGGGTGATCCATTGACACCATACTAACTCGACGCTCATCACTCCGCCCTTGGAGAAAGTGTAATGGTTCCCGAAAGTGCACGGGTGACCGGGTGTAGCTCGGGAATTCCAAGTCGGGATTTTAAGCCCGGTTAAGGGAGTTCGAACCCGAACCCGACACAATTCATACTCCTCCTCTTGAAAAAGAGTTGCCCTCAATTCTTGGGAGTTAAAATCGAGGCACTCTTCTTCATTATGCCTCATGAAGCTTCGAACTTCCCGATCGTCATGAGCCGTCTTGCTAGACTTCCAACAAGCTTTAAACCCCACAATGTACCCAACGTCCATATGCAAGAAAGTAGAAGGAGGCTTGTCTTGTGGAGGTGAGGGGTTAAGGGGCGGTAGAGGAAATTTGTGTGGTGCTTGGGAACTCTCAATCTCACTAGGCTCGCTACAAGGCAAAGACAAAGCAAGAGGGAGCTCGTCCTCGCCAAGAGCACGCTCATCCCATGTTTCACTCATTATGAGGAGGTTCCTCAACTCACTACTCATCCCGGCTGTTGAAGTTTCGGTTTCTCGGGGAAAATGGGAAGTAGTTTGATCTTCTTGCCTTTATGGGTGACTGTGTAAGTGTTGTTCAACCCATTATGCACCGTTTTCTCGTCATATTGCCATGGTCGATCCAATAAAATGTGGCAAGTGCTCATACGGACAACATCACAAACAAGGGAATCATTGTAGTTAGATCCGAAAGAAAAATTCACTAAGACTTACTTAGTTACCTTGACGCCGTTGTGATCGTTGAGCTAATGGAGTGAATAGGGTCGAGGGTGCGGTAATAGAGGCAAGCCAAGCTTCTCGACCAAAGTGGTTGATGCGACGTTTGTGCAACTCCCTCCATCGATGACAAGAGTACACACCTTTTCACCCACGAAGCACCGCGTTTGGAACAACATTTCCCTTTGAGCCTTGTCGAGGGGAGTCTTATGGGTATGTAAAGCTCTCCTCAAAACATATGTGCCTCTACGTATAAGGGGTACAGGGACGACATCCTCTTCCTCACTAGTAACTGCATCTTCAACCACCACTTCGGGTTCGTCTTGAGCCTTTCGAAGCTCATCATCGATGTCATGGACCTCTTGGAGTGTCAAAGTCCGACGGTTTGGACAATCTCCTTGAAAATGGCCATAACCATGACACTTAAAACACTTCCGGCCTTCCGTCCGTCGAGGAGGTTCCGAAGCAAGTCCCTTTCCTTTGTCAATTCTTGGGGTCGGTGTGGACTTGGGTGTCTCACTAGACTTCAGAGTGCTTGAATCCAGAGGGGGTCGGCTAGAAGGTGAGTAGACGGGTCTAGACAAGGGCTTGGTGACGAACCTCTCTATTCTTCTTCGCTCAACTCGGAGAGCCAAACTGCACAAATCATCCATCAAATAGTAGGGTTGAACCTCAACCTTCTTGGCAATAACAGGATCTAACCTATTCAAGAATCGCATCATGGTTTGCTCTTCCGGCTCTTGAAAGCCACTTTTAATGAGGAGCTGTTCGAACTTCAAAATGTATTCACTGACGGATCGCTTGCCTTGGGTGAGAGCATACATTTTCCTCAAGACGTCCTACCGGTACGTGTTTGGCAAGAAGCGGCGATTCATCACTTGCTTGAGCTGTGTCCAAGTAGAAATCCTTGCCTTTCCTTCATGAACTCGTTGTACTTTGATATTCTTAAACCAAAGCGAAGCGGCCTTGGTGAGTTTCAAGCTCGCGATCTTATAAGCCTTCTCGTCATCATACTCCTTAGTCTCGAAGATCCTATCCATCAATTGGACCCACTCGATGTAGTCATCCGGATCATTGGAACCACTGAACTCAGGGATATCAATCTTAACGTCCTGGAAATCGTCACGAGGGGGTTGATCATGCATGTACCGACGAATTAGACGTCGAGGAGAGCCTCTAGCATCGTCACTCGACTCAAAGTTGTGAGGAGGACGGATAGGGCTTGGTGTATGTCTCGGACGTTCAACTCGGGGTGGAACTTGACCCTCAAGAATGAAGTTGTTCATCCGGGTCATAAGAGCGTTCATGTTGCACTTGAGAGTAGAGAACCGGTTGTCGGAAGTAGTGAACCGATCATCTGTGGTGGAAAAACTCAAGCTAGATGAAAAACCTTGGGCTCTGATACCAAATAGAGCGTGGCACGGTGGGGAAACTGATGATGAAATTAGCTTGAGTTGTAATCTTAATTTAACAATCGAACAAAACTTGAACAATAGAGTAAGGATATGACCTTGAGCTAGGTAATCCACAACTCTAGGCCTCACACCCCACCATGACTATCATAGGTAATCCACTAGATAATCACTAAAGGAATGACTTGCTAACACCACCATTAACAAATGGATAAAGTAAGAACAAGATTTTGGGAGAGAAAAGGGAGAAACCCTAACATTGTATTAGCAAATCATTCATAAACATAAGCTGCCCTCAAAAAGAGGCTAAAACAAAGTATTTATACTAAACATAAAAAACCCCAAAACTACATAGTTTTTATTACAAAAACTCAGCTAGAGAAATGACCGTCGCGGGCGCGACCGATAGCGGACGACGATGGCGACATCAAGCAGCGAGGAGAGCGCCGGCGCGACGCCGAGTGTCACCGGGCGCGACTGTCAAAAGCCGACGCTGGTAGCGTTTTTCCCAGCTCCGCCAGTGTTTTTGAGTGACAAAAAAATCTGAGCCTCTGTGTTGGACGGCGCTTTTTCTTGGCGCCGCAAATTGCTTGGTCCTTCGCCAAGATTCCCAATGAAAGGCCATGGTCCACCGCAGAGGGGTAGCGGGTGCTACCTCTACTCTTCTTTCCTATGTGATTTCTTGATTCAAACTCACTCCTGGGCCACAGAGATATGAAGCTCCTCGTCGTGGGACGACCCTGTATGGACCTGAGGCCTCCGGAGTCGGTTTGACAAAACCCAAGCCCATCCAATCCTCCACAAAGGGTGATCCATTGACACCATACGAACTCGACGCTCATCACTCCACCCTTGGAGAAAGTGTAATGGTTCCCGAAAGTGCACGGGTGACCGGGTTTACTGACAGACCTAAAACATATAGGTGTCTGTGTACCGTAAGTGTACCGGTCTGTGTAGTAATAAAATATCGTTCTCTCTCAGGGATTTGCGTTCAACCACGCACTAAACTAGTTCGCTACAAAGAATGCTAGGTCGATCCAAAGGGTGTTGTAAAGTTTTATAAATTAAACTAAGAAAGCAGGAATTTTTAGGGTTTTATCAATTAAATAAAAGCGTTCAGGGGAGTCCACTTTAGTCAATTAATCAAATTATCAACAATCGCGGTGCAGGTAACAAGATAATTCGGGGTCTATAATCTTTCTAGGCCCTATCACTTTGATCTTTCGATCCTAGGTGAGTTACATTGATTAACCTAAACATTATTTTAACTATTTAGCTTAATCAAAGATAAAAACTGATTACAAATTGACCCTAGGCAAGAATCATTATGTCTAACTATTTTCTAACCTATTCAATCTACGCAATCCGATTCAATACTCAAACTGTCGTTCTATTGTCAAGAATCTAAAACCAGGCACAGACTCAAACTATCGTTCTATTGTCAAATTACCATGACATACATTGCACGCAAATTAAACGAATAAAAGGATAACCTAACACCAAAACTGTATTCAAATTCAATCAGTTGAGATCGAGTTTATCCCCCAAACAAAGGAAATTAGCTACTCATAATTCTAAAAGTAAACATCACAAAATCTAAATTAAAACGATAAAGCATTAAAGAAGAATAGAAATAAACCGTGTTCGAATTGGCGAAATCGGTCTCTTCGTGTCACCCGAATCGCTCTCTTTCGTGTTCTTCGATCACGAACAATAATCTAATCTAATAACAATATTTAGGAATCAACTATAAATAAATTGATCTAAATCTACCCTAAAAGCTACCTAAAAATCTCTCCAAAAACTAATGTAAACTGTAGAAAAATCGCTCGCTGCAGATGTTCTTGAAATGGCGGATGTCAAAGTCCTTTTATAGTGGCTGGAATAGGGCACAAAACGCGACCTGCGTTTTAGAAACACTGGCTGCATTTTGCCCAAATAGCGGAATTCTCCGTGAGAGGGCGCTGGCTGCGCCTCCAAAACGCGGGCTGCGTTTTCCTTTTTCTCGGTTGCCAAACTCTCGATACAAGGTCTTTGTGCGTTTTAAAACGCCTACGCCGCTTTCCGCTCGGTCTTGGGCATTGTTATTTGGGCCGTTCTTCCATTCTTCTTCTCTCCTTCTTCAACTTCTCTTTTTTTTTATTTCTTTGATTTTTGGTATTCTTCCTCCAAATTTTCATGCTTTTCGGCATAATTTCACCAATTCCTGCAAAACATACCAAACTCGCGAACAAGCGTATAAATCACAGAAATTGCTATAAAAATACGAGATATCGGGTATAAAAAGCATGAAACTGACATGATTTGAGCCCTAAAAACTCTATATAGAAATGACTTATGAAATCCCTCCATGCTTAGCTCTTGCTTGTCCTCAAGCAAGTCAGAATTAAAAATAGGAGGGTTAGGGCTCAAACAGGAGAAACCAAGTGTAAGAAGAGAAAGAGGCGGAAAGAGCTTTCGAAAGGATTACAAAAACAAAATCTTAACACCCCCTCAGGCTAACCAATCTAACACATCAATTCAATCAAGCAATCATAAAGATTGGTCTGGACAAGATCAAAACTCAGTTCAAAAGAGAAAGGAAGAGAATTTCGAAACCAAAAGGAGAGAACAAGTACTTCTGAAGCATAAACCTGCTAACAGTCTTAAGAATAATGCAAATGTGCGCGGTTAGTTATTGACGTAAGTCAGTCAAAAAGAGCAAACCTCACATAGAAAAGAATAAAATCACTCAATCACTCGAATTTCATTATGTATGTGGGTTTTCTCATACTCAAACCAATAGAAACAACTACCATAAACTTGGTAAGAAACTCGCACTCCACTACTTGTATGCAATGCACAAGTGACAATCAAAAGGACTTTATCGGGTTGTAACGGGGCTTAGGTTAGGGGAAAGTAGCGGTAAATTTTGGGATTGAGGAGTTAAGAGCCATGCTTGGATTGAATTTCCATGAATATAACACTCTAAACTCACCTTCTTGCTTAGTGTATACAAGGAATTTCACCTTTCACCCTCTACGATATGAAACATCTCAACTGAATACAACCAAGTCAAAGATTACAAATTTAAATTGAATCTCCCTAAACACCCTTTTCTTTTGGAACTCTTTTTCTCTTTTTCTTTATTTTTTACTTCTCTTTTTTTCTTTTTGGTGGGTGATCGGGGAGAAGAAAACTACGAAATTACAACTTCGACTTCGATATAATAAATGAACAACATAACCAAACACTAATTATTCAAAAGGTGGGACTTTAATTTCTCCCTATTTGAAACAATAAGCATAATTTCTCCCAAACTTCACATTTTTGTCCAAACACACCTTAACAACGGTTCCTTCCGAAAAAATGACAAACTCTCATTCAACTAAACAAGGCAAAGGGATACTGGATATCAAAGGCCAAGGCTTGCATGGTCAGGGTTTAATCATGAAAGAAGGGTAAACAAAGGCTAGGCGGGGCAAAAAGAATGGTTAAATATAGTGTAGGGTAGGCTATTTGGCTATGTAGTTTAGTAAAAATCAAACCAATGCCTTTATCACTTTGTTATAGCGTGCAATGAAAGTATGTAGTCTCAAGCAAGATGCAAAGCAAGTTTTACAGATGCAACTAATGGGTGAGTCACTCAGGGAATATGGAATTGATAAAAGTGATCAATTCAAAATTTAGGTAATGTGGACTCACGGGATGGGGCTCAATCCCCCCATGCTTAGATGTTGCAAGAAGAAATATTTTTCAACCCCCCCATGCTTAGATGTTGCATTGTCCTCAATGCAGAAGACAATGGTAAAGGGTAGGGTTAGCCAAGGATCAAGGATCCTCGGTCGGTGGGGAAGGGTCGGTATGGCTCGGTCCTGGTGGTGGTGAGGCTCGATCGAACATGTCATGAATAAGGCCGGTGAGGTAGGCGATTGACTCGTCGAGATGGTCAAATCGCAGGTCAGACTGCCCCCTATACTCAACAAAGCTATCCCTCAACTCGTTGACACGGTGTTCGGTCCGGTCAATGGAGGTTTGGAGGTCGCGAAAGCGCGCCTCATAGTCTGGTTAGGGTTGTTCGGGTTGAGGGTTAGGGTGGATTTTTGGTTCTGGTTCGGGGTCGAACTCGGGGAAGGGAGGCATCCACATTAAATTCTCAACAACTTGAGGAGAGATGTGGGGGTTAGGCACGGGAAACCTAGCGTTGTTAGGATAGACCCAGAGACGACGCGAGTCCTTGTCAAACTTACACAAGCCAAAGAAATTACACTGGCCCCCATCCAAGAATAAGTTACCCGGGACTAGGTTAGTGGGGTTCCTAGGTGGCCTAAAGCCGAATTGGCGTGCAAGGTGCGTAATGTAGCCCCCTAAGACAATGCGCTTGTTGGTTGAGGTCGCGACACTAGAAAGATGGTGGGCTAGCGTAACTGTTGGGTCGGCACGAGGGACGGTATCCAACATGGCATGCAACATGTAGCAATCAGCCCGGACAGCTTTGTTTGAGCTACCGGGCCTCCCGAATATACTGCAAGAGAGTATGTGGTGGACATACCTTAATACGGGGTTCCTAATCAAGGTCGCGGGGGTGTTGTTAGGGTCCCAACTGTCAAAACCAGAAATTTTGAAAAAGAAACCCCTCCCGTCCCACTCTATGGGTATAAGGTATGAATCCCTACATGTGCGTTCAGGAAAACCAAAGGCGTGAGAAAATTGGGATACGGTCATGTTCCTCTCTACCCGCAAAAGTTGGAAACGAATACACCCATCCCTCCCTTGGAGGTTTACAACTAGGGTCGACAAGAATTCAAGGGTAATTCCCCTGTAGGTCGGCTCTCCTAACCTAGCTATGTTGGTCATGTGGCAACGACCTAACATCCAATCAACATCATCCAACATACCACAACTACGCAAGAAAGGTTCATGCATATATTTGGTGGGGACGAGGGCTCTTTTGGAGAGGGAGTCGTACCTTTTCTTGACGTCCCCTTCAAAGTTGAAGGGGTTTGGGTCTCTCGAATCTTTTGAAGGCGCGACTTTCTATTTTCCTTTCTCCGCCGTCGTGGCTTTTCGCTTCCGGCATCGTTATCATCTCCCGGTGGTCCGGAGAAGCTAGGATTCTTAGTTCTCACCATATAAAAACACTCACAAAAAATCAGAAAAATCACCCAGACAAATCCTCGGTATCAAATAAGCATGTTCATAACATATAAACTTAATACGATCAATCCCCCCATGCTTATTTGATACTAGGGATTGAAATCAATATATATCTAACCTAAATTCTTACTAAAAACAGAGTATAACACCACAGCATAATCACAACCAAAACCTAGACCTAAATTCCTCAATTTTATCATCACATTGCTCTCTAAACACATCTAACAACATAATTTTCTCAATTCTGGAACAGAAAGATTAAATATCATCCAACTCAACCCAAGCCCTAATCAAGGAATCAATCCAAGAATTCAAACCTAAATCAAGAAATTTTAATCTAGGACATAATAATTGGTATAAATTGAACAAATTACCCAATAAACTCAAGTATTCAACCAAAATCATACCAAGAACGAAGTGTATAATTAAAGAACAAGGGAAAGAGTTGAGAATTCCATACCTTGAGTTTGAAGAGGAATGGAGTTTGAAGATTCAAAGTGTTAGAGTGCAAGTGAGAAGAGAAAAGAGAGAGGAAAGTGGTGTGTGGTGGCGGCGCCGGCGAGGGTTGACGGCGGCATGGTGGTCGGTGGCGCAGGTGGCGCTTGGGTCGCGTTTGGGGGTGAGGTACGTCGAGAGTTAGGGCAAAAGAAGGGGAGAGTTTGTTTTGAAAGAAAGAGAAAGGGGTCGATTAAATTAAAGGGCGGGAAAACATTTCTGGGCAAAAGGCAAAACGTGGCCTGCATTTTTAAAACGCAGCCTGCGTTTTGTAAAAATTGCGTACCTGAAGTTTCTGGACGAGGCAGCGGCCTTTGCAGAAAATGCTTTGGCCAATTTTCGCTTGTTTTTCTCCCTTTTCCTTGTTTCCTCCTTATTTTCCCTACAATTTGACACATAAAAAAATCCCTGCAAACATCTACCAACATAGAATTCATTATGTTAGGAATAAAAATTCAATAAAAGCCATGAATTTCTCGAATTTCTTCCTTTTTCTCTACACACTAAAAGAAAAATATTAGTAAACTTCAAAATAAAAATAAAATTGCTAGGGATAAAAAACTGAAAGCAAAAATAATTGAACTAAAATAAAATAAAAAAAGGTGGGGAGGAATAAATATGTAGATAATAGCGTACCTCCCCCGGGTTGCTTTGTTTAACGTCGTTAGCTCGACGTTCTGGACCCTACTCATCGGGGTCCTCGACTAGTCTTTGCGCTAATTGACAGTCCGGGTCTTCATTCCGGATGCTGCCAATGCCCTTAATAGCTTGTCAAACTCTCCTTCATGCGGTCTGTAAGCTAATAAACAAGAGAGCCACTGGAATCTTATAAGATAAAACGTTAGTAATGCTCTCAGTAACAAACCAAATTTACTAGAAAAATCAAAAGAATTAAAATATGTGGTCCACAAGAATTTTCTAGGAATGTCCTCTAGGTGCATCCAATAAGGATCATGGGAGGGGTCATAATCTCTAAACTTTCTCAAGGACAATTCATCACTGACATTAATAGTTTCATTACAAGAATTACCCTCATACCCTAATTTAATCTGAACGTCAGAGATCTTTTGTTCAGGTATGGGTTCCTCAGGGGTTTCCTGTGAAATTGAAGGTGGTGAAAAAGGAATTGAAGCATGAAACAAATCACTGGAATAAGAGAGTACAATATTTTCAGGGTCCTTGTTTAGAAGACTTAATTCACTATTAACCTTCTCGCTAGGTTCCTCATTAATAAATTCAACTGACTCATGATGAAAATCACCCTCATTCCTAGTATCTAACTCAAAAGTCTCACTCACCTCAAACTCCGTCGACTAAGAAAAAGGTAAGGAAGTGTCATGCAAATCAGAAACACCAGCAGTAGTGTTTTCAGGTAAACTAGGACTAGAATGATCATCAAAACTGACTTCTAAAGGGGATGGGGACTTGCTATTATCATTAGAACTAGAGCTATTGGCCTGCAACAAGTCCATCAAGTCAGCAAATTTAGCAGCCCTAAGGCAAGCAGAATCATCATGCTCAGAAGAACGACATAAAGTACAATTAATTGAATTACGAGATTGCATATAGGAACTAGCATGAAAGGCACAAGGATTGGGGTAATCAGATAGACAATTAGAAATTTCGAATTTATAGGTGTCATTTGAAAGTAATTCAAGTGATTTCATAGCTTCATTAAAAGGTTTATCACGAAAACCTAGACATTCAACAGATTACGTGTTTTCGCATTCACTCCTACAAAAACAATATCAAGAATTTCGGTTTCCCCTAATGTGATATGATATGGAACTGGAGCAGCAATTAATCGCTCATAATATCGCCAAAATAATTCACGTTTATCTTGAGGAAAACAAAAAGATGCCATTTTTTTTATTTTAAAATTTTTTAATTTTTATTTGATTTTAGGGTTTAAAGTAAAGCAATAAAAACTTAGTCACCCAGAGCGCGTTCATCCAATGGCGGTTGGGGGAACAAATCCCCGGCATCGGCGCCAAAAACTTGACAGACCTAAAACATATAGGTGTCTGTGTACCGCAAGTGTACGGGTCTGTGTATGATGCATAATGGATCACAAGACAACCAAAATGCCAAGAAAGAACACGGATCAAAAACACAAGTAAGAACTTGCAAGAGATGAATCAAGAAGGACCTTTACAATGATCTGAACAGCGGTAACTTTGATAGAATGAGCAACGAAACTCCTCGGATTGATACAGCCACACCACAATCTTCAAGAGCTCCTACTCCTCCTTTCACCACCCAAGAATGCTCAATCTTGGATTAGAAGAGAAGATTTCACACGAAAAACCCAAAGGTAATTCGTTTTCTAGCCAAAACTAGAGAGAAACTAAAGCATCAACTTTAGAGAGATTTGTTTATTATCAATATCAATGTACCTCTATTACAAGAGACCAAGGGGTCTATTTATAGGAATAGGAATAGTAACCCTCTCTAAAGACGTCACCCATCAAGGCCGCGTCACCCCGACAAGGCCCTTTAGGCGACACTTACAACAAAGGCCCTTTAGGCGACACTTACAACAAAGGCCCTTTAAAGAAAACACATTATCTCCTAAAAAATACAACTCCAATACTACATAAGAAATAACCCTTCCACATAGCTAAATGACACTTCAAGACTCTTGAGATAAGGAGCTCAAAAGTCCCTTAGCTTTGGAAATGTTCACGATGTAACTACTTGAAACAACTTGCAGCAGGCTGATAAGGTCCTTTAGGGCTTCCTCCTGATGCATTGAAGGATGATATGCATCATTCTCCCTTTCTTGAAAAGAGTTTGCCCTCAAACTTGGAATTTCTTCATCTTCATTATAATAAGGCTTAAGATCACACACATTGAAAGTACAACTTCCTTCATACTCATCTTCCATCTTCAAGCGCTAAGCGTTATCACCAAGTCTTTCTAAGACCTCATAAGGACCTTCACCTCTCGGTTTCAATTTCCCTTTTCTCTTACTTGGAAATCTCTCTTTCTTCAAGTGTAACCACACTAAATCTCCAGGCTTGAATATGACTTTCTTCCTCTTTTGATTCACTTTCTCTTCAACCTTTTGAGTATATCTCTTAATTTTCTCACGAACTTCCTCATGCAGCTTCTTAATCTCCTCTACTCTTTTACTTGCTTCAAAGCTAAACTTCGCAGATGTAGAGATACGAGATAAATCCATGGGTTTAAGAGGATTTCTTCCATAGACAACTTCAAATGGAGATAACTTTGTAGCACGATTAGGACTTCTATTATATGCAAACTCGGCAATGCTCAACAAAGTATCCCAACTCTTCTTTTCTTTATTCACCAATGTCCTCAACAAGGCTCCCAAGGTTCGATTGACTACCTCCGTTTGTCCATCCGTTTGTGGATGACAAGCCGTGCTAAACTTGAGCCTTGTTCCCATCTTCTTCCAAAGAGTAACCCAAAAGTGACTTAGAAACTTAGAGTCTCTATCACTCACCATAGTCTTGGGTATGCCATGCAACTTCACAATTTCATCAAAATATAAAGTAGCAACTTTCGTAGCATCATATGTAGTGTTGCAAGGTACAAAATGCGCCATCTTTGAAAATCGATCTACAACCACCATAATAGAATCTTTACCTCTTTGAGTTCTAGGTAGACCCACAATGAAGTCTAAACTCACATCTTCCCAAGGGTGATATGGAATAGGTAGCGGTGTATACAAGCCTTGTGGTAATACGTGTGATTTGGCAAGATTGCAAGTACCACATCTCTTAACAATATGCTCAACATCCTTCACCATGCTAGGCCAGAAGTAATAATCTCTCAACATCAAATAAGTCTTCTCTATACCAAAATGTCCCGCCAAGGCACCTTCATGGACTTCTTGAATCAACAATTCGCGCAATGAGGTCCTTGGTATACATAATTGATTTCCTTTGAATAAGAAACCTTCTTCAATATGGAACATTTCATGAGGATGTTTCTTTGACAACTCATATACTTCTTTGAAATCTTGATCATCTCGATATAAGCCCTTAATATGCTCAAATCCGGCAATGTTAGAATCAACAACATATGTAAGTAAGTACCTTCTTGATAGAGCATCGGCGCCCTTATTCAAATGCCCGGCCTTATGCTTGATCACAAACTGAAAAGCTTGCATAGATTCAACCCATTTTGCATGTCGTGGGTTAAGCTTGTGTTGGCCTTGGATAAACTTGAGGGCTTCATGATCACTATGTAGAATAAACTCTCCACTTAGTAGATAAGGCCTCCAATGCTCAAGAGCTCTTATAATGGCATAGAACTCCTTGTCATATGTACTAAGCTTCCTTTTGGCATCATTCAACTTCTCGCTAAAGTAGGCTATTGGCCTTCCCTCTTGTGTAAGGACGGCACCAATACCAACTCCACTAGCATCTACTTCTACTTCAAATACTTTGTCAAAACAAGGCAAGGCTAGAAGAGGTGCATTACATAACTTCTCTTTGATACCTTCAAACGCCAATTGAGCGTTTTTATTCCATGTAAACTCCCTTTGCTTCAACAACTCAGTCATAGGAGCCAAAATAGTAGAAAAATTCTTGATAAACCTTCTATAAAATGAAGCTAATCCATGAAATGATTGTACCTCATGTATACTCGTTGGTGTTGGCCATTCTTGGATAGCTTTAACCTTTCCTTCGTCTACTTGAATCCCATTTTTGGAGAGCACATATCCAAGGAAGATGACCTTGGTTGAGAAAAATGAGCACTTCTCCAAGTTGGCATAGAGCTTTTCTTTCTCCAAGATACACAAAACTAGCTCTAAATGCTTTACATGATCAATCTCACTTCTACTATATACAAGTATGTCATCAAAATATACAACAACACACTTTCCAATCAAAGGCTTCAATACATGATTCATTAACCTCATGAAAGTAGACGGACCATTTGTTAGACCAAAGGGCATTACTAACCATTCATATAAGCCTTCTTTGGTTTTGAAAGCCGTCTTCCATTCATCTCCTTCACATATGCGAATTTGATGATATCCACTCTTCAAATCGATCTTTGAAAACACAACACTTCCATAAAGTTCATCAAGAAGATCCTCCAGACGTGGAACGGGAAAACGATATTTGATGGTGATTTTGTTGATGGACCTACAATCCATGCACATACGTTGGGTACCATCTTTCTTTGGAACAAGTAACACTGGGACGGCACATGGACTCATGCTTGGACGAATAAGGCCCTTTTGGAGTAGCTCATCAACTTGCCTTTGAACCTCATGGGATTCCTTGGGGTTCATTCGGTAGGCTTGTTTATTTGGTAATGTAGTTCCCGGAATGAGATCAATCTTGTGTTCAATGTCCCTTCTGGGTGGCAATCCGTGGGGCATTTCTTTTGGAAACAAATGACCAAACCTCCTCATCAAGGGTGAGAGCCGTGGATGATCTTTGGTTGGGGAAGCTTGTTCTTCTTGGATATTCGCCAATATCAACTCTTTTTGCTCATAGAATTCATGTTGTTCCGCCTTTAGTAAAGATACAATGTTAGTCTCCCTTTCTTTCTCTTTTGTTGGTGGAGGCCGAATAGAAGAAGGGGGAAATGGAGCCAATGTAATCTTCTTCTTGTTGATGACGAATGAGTAGGTATTCAATCTTCCATCATGAGTTACATACCTATCAAAAAGCCACGGCCTACCAAACAAAATATGACAAGCATCCATGGGTATTACATCACACCATACACCATCTTTATAATTCTTCCCAATGGACAATGAGACTAATACACGTTTATCAACTCTAATGCCCTTCCCATGGCTTAACCATTGAATATTATAAGGAGATGGGTGAGAACTTACATCCAAATTCAACTTTTCTATCATTGTAGTAGAGGCGGCATTAGCACAACTACCACCATCAATTATAAGAGAGCATACCTTTCCTTGAACGGTACACCTAGTATGGAATATATTCTCACGTTGCTCCATGTCATTTGGGGTAGAAGCCACACTTAGTGCCCTTCTAAGCACCAACAATTCGCCTTCATCCGCTTGCTCAACCTCCTCATCATTATCCTCCTCATTTTCGGCAAGCTCACAAGGTTTCACTTCATGATCACTTTCATATAAGCTTGGTTCAACAAACAAGGCATTTTGATATTCAACAAGAGATACCGTACGCTTGTTAGGACATTCGGATGCTATATGACCCAACCCTTGGCACCTAAAACATCTTCTTGGTGGTAATGTCCTTGGTTCTTGGACTTGGGTTTTGGGTGGGGGATTTTGTGGCTGGTTTAATGTGGGTTTGGCGTAGGGTTTAAGGGAGGATGGGGGCTGATTTTGTGGAGCTTTTGATTGTGTTTGGGGATAAGGACGTTGGGTAAAGGGTTTGGATGTGTTTGGGAACGTCCTTTGCGGTTCCTTGGCTCTTTCTTTTCTTTGCCTTTCCACTTTCATGGCCAAGTTGCTCAGCTCATCAAGAGATTCATATGAATGTAATTCAACTATATGACGTATCCAATCATTCAAACCAATCAAGTAACGTACCAGAATTTGTGATTCCTTTTCCTTGAGATCACAACGCCAAAGGAGATGTTCAAACTCCCTTGTGTATTCTTCCACCGATTTAGAGCCTTGGACAAGCTTTTGTAACTTGAAGTAGTTGTCTTCAACGTATGATTGGGGAAGGAACTTGGATTGCAACTTTGACTTCATCTTATCCCAAGAACGGATCTTTTCTTTCCCTTTTGCAACTCTCTTCTTTTGAAGGTTAGTCCACCAAATACTAGCATGCTTTCTTAATTTCAAAGCAACGTACTTCACCTTGAGCTCATCACTACAATCTTTCAACTCAAAAACACGTTCAACCGTATGTATCCAATCAAGATAATCTTCTACATTCAAACTACCATCAAATTCAGGAACTTCGACTTTAAAATCCAAACGTTCATGCCTTTTAGACTTCGAACTACCTTCACCATGTGACGAGACACCATCACGTATGGATCCTTCACGTAGCATTTTGTTTTCTTCCATTTGTTTACCCAATTGCACACGCAAAAATGCTATTTGTTGCTCAAGTTCATAAACCTCATTTGATTTAGATTCATCGTTTGACATTTAAAATCAACTTGATGTCATATGAACTCACGAGGGAAATGGGACGGATTTTTGGGCTTGGTTTGTGTTTAGGACAAGGGTTCTTTGTGGAGCTATGGGTTCTTTATGAGTTCTTGATGGGTTCTTGATGGGTTCTTGATGAGTTCTTGGAAGAACTATCAAGGGGGCGTGTATAACGTGGGGTTTATGTGATTTTGTGACAAAACAAGGTCCAAGATTCATGCAAGAAACAAAGGAGATTCATCTAAACATGGCTCTGATACCAAATTGATGCATAATGGATCACAAGACAACCAAAATGCCAAGAAAGAACACAGATCAAAAACACAAGTAAGAACTTGCAAGAGATGAATCAAGAAGGACCTTTACAATGATCAGAACAGCGGTAACTTTGATAGAATGAGCAATGAAACTCCTCGGATTGATACAGCCACACCACAATCTTCAAGAGCTCCTACTCCTCCTTTCACCACCCAAGAATGCTCAATCTTGGATTAGAAGAGAAGATTTCACACGAAAAACCCAAAGGTAATTCGTTTTCTAGCCAAAACTAGAGAGAAACTAAAGCATCAACTTTAGAGAGATTTGTTTATTATCAATATCAATGTACCTCTATTACAAGAGACCAAGGGGTCTATTTATAGGAATAGGAATAGGCGAACCCCTCTCTAAAGACGTCACCCATCAAGGCCGCGTCACCCCGACAAGGCCCTTTAGGCGACACTTACAACAAAGGCCCTTTAGGCGACACTTACAACAAAGGCCCTTTAAAGAAAACACATTATCTCCTAAAAAATACAACTCCAATACTACATAAGAAATAACCCTTCCACATAGCTAAATGACACTTCAAGACTCTTGAGATAAGGAGCTCAAAAGTCCCTTAGCTTTGGAAATGTTCACGATGTAACTACTTGAAACAACTTGCAGCAGGCTGATAAGGTCCTTTAGGGCTTCCTCCTGATGCATTGAAGGATGATATGCATCAGTGTAGTAATAAAATATCGTTCTCTCTCAAGGATTTGCGTTCAACCACGCACTAAACTAGTTCGCTACAAAGAATGCTAGGTCGATCCAAAGGGTGTGGTAAAGTTTTCTAAATTAAACTAAGAAAGCAGGAATTGTTAGGGTTTTATCAATTAATTAAAAGCGTTCAGGGGAGTCCACTCTAGTCAATTAATTAAATTATCAACAATCACGGTGCAGGTAACAAGATAATTCGGGGTCTATAATCTTTCTAGGCCCTATCACTTTGATCTTTCGATCCTAGGTGAGTTACATTGATTAACCTAAACATTATTTCTAACTATTTAGCTTAATCAAAGATAAAAACTGATTACAAATTGACCCTAGGCAAGTATCATTATGTCTAACTATTTTCTAACCTATTCATTCTACGCAATCCGATTCAATACTCAAACTGTCGTTCTATTGTCAAGAATCTAAAACCAGGCACAGACTCAAACTATCGTTCTATTGTCAAATTACCATGACATACATTGCACGCAAATTAAACGAATAAAAGGATAACCTAACACCAAAACTGTATTTAAATTCAATCAGTTGAGATCGAGTTTATCCCCCAAACAAAGGAAATTAGCTACTCATAATTCTAAAAGTAAACATCACAAAATCTAAATTAAAACGATAAAGCATTAAAGAAGAATAGAAATAAACCGTGTTCGAATTGGCGAAATCGGTCTCTTCGTGTCACCCGAATCGCTCTCTTTCGTGTTCTTCGATCACGAACAATAATCTAATCAAATAACAATCTTTAGGAATCAACTGTAAATAAATTGATCTAAATCTACACTAAAAGCTACCTTAAAATCTCTCCGAAAACTAATGTAAACTGTAGAAAAATCGCTCGATGCGGATGTTCTTGAAATGGCGGATGTCAAAGTCCTTTTATAGTGGCTAGAAAGATTCCGATCCACAGGCGTTGAAGAAAAAGAGGTGGACTCGTTGGTTGCTGTGTTGTCCAACTCTGAATTTGACCCAAGCGCCATGATCTCTGCTGATGGAGACTGCCACAAAGTGACCTAGGTCGATGCTATTAACAATAAATGTACCCTAGTGTTAGGAGAACCTTGTCAGGTCCAGTCTGAGTCGAGCACTAGTGAGTCTGTAATCGAGTCTGAGTTCGCTGGGATTAGCCCCAAGTCTGATAAGTTTGTATCTGTTTCTGCATTCAATGAAGTGAACGTTTCTGAGTATCTCTGTTCTTCTTCACTTCTCCCTAATTGGTGTGCTAATAACTATGAATTAAATGCTGAACCTTTAAAAGACTTTGATGAATTGACACAAGCCATGAATGACCACGAGAATCACATGGCATCTGTCGAAGAAACCATCACCATCAACGTGGGGACGCCTGAAACTCCCCGGGAACTGAAAATTGGCAAATCATTAACCCTGGAGGAGCAACAGGAGTTCACCTAGCTTCTAAGGGATTTTGTAGATGTCTTCGCTTGGTCTTACGAAGACATGCCTGGAATCGACAGGGAGATCACTGAACATGCCATTCCACTCTACCCGGATGCTAAGCTAGTACAACAACGACCTCGCAGGATTAAGAATGAGTGGTCGGAAAAAATTCACGGTGAGATTAAGAAGCAGTTGGAAGCTAAGTTCATCAGGGCAGTAGAATTCCCGGAGTGGGTAGCTAACATTGTGCCTGTGCCGAAGAAAGACGGAATTAAGGTCCGGATGTGTGTTAATTTCCGAGATCTGAACAAAGCTAGCTGAAAGGATTGCTTTCCTTTGCCACATATTGACGGTTTGGTTGATCATATATGTGAACACGAGCTCCTGTCATTCATGGATGCGTATGCTGGCTACAACCAGATAAAAATGGCCGAAGAAGATATGGAGAAAACATCATTCATCACTCTGTGGGGAACTTTCTGTTACACCGTCATGCCATTCGGACTGAAGAACGCTGGTGCTACTTACCAACGTACCGCCACTACCCTGCTGCATGACATGATCCACGTAGAAGTTGAGGTATATGTGGACGACATGATCGTCAAGTCCAAAAAGCGTGAGGATCACATTCCGAACTTATGCAAGTTCTTCCTTAGGCTCCGCAAGTACAACATGAGGTTGAATCCACACAAATGTGCGTTTGGAGTGACTTCAACAAAGTTGTTGGGTTAAATTGTCAGTCAACGCGGGATAGAGGTTGATCCATCTAAGATCAAAGAAATTCAAGACACGGCTCCGCCTCGGACAGAAAAGGAGATTCGTGGTTTCATAGGGCGGGTACAATATTTGAGCAGATTCATTTCCAAACTCACAATGACATGTGAACCGTTATCGAAGAAGTTGAAGAAGGGAGCAACGATCGAATGGGATGACCAGTGTTAGGCAGCATTTGAGAAGGTTAAAGCCGACTTGACTAACCCACCAGTACTAGTCCCGCCTATCTCCAGGAAACCATTGTTGCTTCACCTCACCATCAGTTCAAGCGCTATGGGTGCTATGCTAGCACAAGAAAGTGATGGTCTTGAGCGAGCTATTTATTACATCAGCAAGAAGTTTCTAGGGTGTGAGTCCCGCTACTCGGAGATTGAGAAGATAGCCTTGGCATTAGTATGGTCCTCAAAGAAACTTCGCCACTATATGCTCTCACACATTGTGTATGTGATTGCAGCATGTAATCCGGTCAAGTACATCATGGAACAACCTACTATCAGCAGCAGGATTGCTCGATGGGTGGTCATGATATCCGAGTTTGAGCTACACTTTCGACCACAGAAGTCCGTAAAGGGGCGTACAATTTTTGATTTTCTGGCTGGGTTTCCTACAGGAAGCCCTGACACTAGGGAATTAGAGTTTAGTGACGAACAAATAATTCAAGTTGAAAAAGAAACCTGGAAGTTATACTTTGATGGTGCTGCTAATCAAATGGGATGCGGGGCTAGAGCTCTGTTGGTTTCTCCTAAAGACATACACTTTCCTTTGGCAGTCAAATTGGACTTCGAGGCTGCCAATAATGCTGCTGAGTATGAAGCTTGCATTTTGGGCATGCATGTGGCCCTGGAGATGGGAATTAAAAGGCTACGAGTGTTTGGGGATTCTAGTCTAATCGTCAATCAAGCCACTTGTGTGTGGAAGGTGAAGAGCGAATCCTTGGCACTTTACCAGCAGCATTTATCCAAATTAGCTGAGAAGTTCAACCATATTGAGTTCAAGTATCTATCGCGAGGTTACCATGAGATAGCTGATGCGCTAGCCAAACTTTCATCCATGGTTGCTATGCCCGAAAAGGATCAAGCCCTAGCAGTGACAGTAGAGAGGAGAGATCGTACTGCTCATCAACAGCTAATGATCGGTTTGGTCAGTACCGATGCATGGTTCTTTGATATTTATGCATTTCTGAAAGATGGTTCATACCCGCTAAATGTCGACCGTAGAGCCAGGAGGGCTATCCGGTTAGTGGCCTCTCAATATTGCATTATTCAGGACCATCTATACAAGAAGACTACTACAGGGATAAACCTCCTATGTGTTGATAAGGAGGAAGCTGAGGAATTAATGAAATCCACTCACGGAGGGGAGTGTGGACCGCATATGAACGGCAAAATGTTGGTTAAGAAGATCCAGAGAGCAGGGTATTTCTGGTCGACTATGGAGTCCGATTGTCTCCAATTTGTGAGAAGATGCCTGAAATGTCAAGAGTATGCTATATCAAGCATCATCCATCCTCTTCTTTGACCACTTTGGCCTCACCTTGGCCATTTTTAATATGAGGAATCGACATTATAGGGAAGATTTCACCCCAAGGCACAAGAGGAGAGCATGTGTTGGTAGCCGTGGAGTACTTTACTAAATGGGTAGAAGCTGCCTCATACTCAAAAATCACTTCGAAGCATGTGGCCAAGATCATGCTGAGGAACATCATTTGTAGGTACAGGGTGCCACATGAGGTAATCAGTGACAACGGGAGCCATTTCATGGGCGAGTTTGCAGCTCTTTTGGCCAATTACAAAGTATGACATCACCATGCTTCTCCCTATCGGCCACAAATCAATGGAGCGGTGGAGGTTGTAAACAAAACTTTGGTGAAAATTATCAAGAAAATGGTCGTCACTTACAAAGACTGGCCCGACAAGCTTCCTTTTGTGCTACGGGTATATCGGACGTCAATTTCAGACTGCAGCTGGAGCTACGCCATACTTTTTGGTGTACGGGATGGAAACAGTCTTGCCGGTAGAACTTTCCGTTCCTTCTTTAAGAATCATTGCTGAAAGTCAAATCCCTGAGGCCGAATGAGCCCGAGCTAGATATGAGGAGTTGGTTTTGTTGGATGAAAGACGACTCCGTGCTCTACATAATATCCAGCTTTATCAAAGTTGGATTTCCCGAGCATTCAATAAGAAAGTCAAAGACCAGGATTTAACAAAGGGGATCTAGTATTGCAAGAAATGAGAGCAGCACGTCAGGATCCTCGAGGCAAGTTTTCCCTAAACTGGAAGGGTCCCTACATCATCATTTCTGTCACTCCAGGGGGCGTCGCCCGATTAGCCACGCCCGAGGGAGAAGAGCTCACCCAATCTGTGAATTTGGATCAGTTAAAAAGATATTATGTTTAAGTCTCTAAGGGTTGGTATCCTTAGCTGCTTAGACATGCACTATCTTATAAAAGCAAGCAACCGAACTGCTAACAGGCCACTTGCTTGCGAGAGAAAAAAAAGAAAAAAAGAAGAGGCTGACTTGAAAACCTTTTTGAGGCAGGTCAGGCAAAAGGAGAGTATAAAAAAAAGAGGAAATTAAAAAAGGAATGAGAGACTAACTTCGGGACAAGTTAGGTACAAGGAGAGAATAAAAGTGTTGCAGCTGAAGTTGTGTTTTCGAAGGGCGAAAAGAACATGGCTTGTGTTGATTCTTGTAAAACATAAATGTAATACTTTACTTCTTATATAAATAAAAGGAGTACATCCTTTAGTACATTTTTGTTTTATCAATTTTCTAAAGGAAAAGCATCAAATAATAAAAATACATAGCACACACATTTCTTTCATTTCATTTCTTTCTCTCCACCCTATTTATGTAGTACTAAGTTTAGTCCTAGTTGAGTTGGAGTCGGTATAGGCTCATTAGTGCTCATTCGGTCGGATTTGCTTGTTTTTCCTTGCTTGGGTGTGTTTCTCCTTTGGAACCTGACCCGGGGTCATTAGCTACAATAATACTTTTCAGCTTTGGGGTATCTCGAAGAGGTGAGCGCGACGTTCTTTCACGCCAATTGATAGCGCCGCCAGTAGTAGCAAGCCAGCTACCATAGGCATCCGTCGAAGTAGTGGAGATACGGTTAGGGACAGGTGCTTCCTTTCCAACTAGTTTCTTCCAATATTTGATCCACGATTCAATCACCGATCCTTGGAGATGGGTAAGGTCGGGAATCTCGCACGGAGGAAGGGGAATGTCTTAAGAATGCCTCATTTGCCGCATGACTCGATCAGGGAAGTAATATAAAAGCTCCATAAGGCCAAGCAGGGTGATGTGGACCGCCTTAAGAGAATGGCTAGAAAAACATGGCACTTTCCACCATTTAACCCACCAACGGATTTCCTTGTGATTCTTGACAAAGATGACCCACTCATCAAAATAGCGGCGGGTGTCGAACTTCCTTTTGCGTTGGCAAAAGTTCACTAGTTCTGAGGAGGTGATGGGAGAGAAGACCATATCTAAATGCTCCATAAGCCACATATACAAGTGGAAGAAAGAAAGTGAGAATTTTGATTGCACAAAAAAATATATTACAACCAAAGCAAAAAAAAAAGGAAAGAAAAAAATCGACACATGATTCCACATGGATCACTCGGATAATCCATGCAAAATCAGAGAAAAATAATACCAAAAAAAAAAGAAAAGAAAAAAAGGTAAAAGAACAAAAAGAAAAAGAGAAGAAGTGTCGATACTCACTTGAAGAGCGAGGGGACTTCCACAAAAGGTCTGCTTTGTAGCCCATGAATCGAGACCTAGGAGGGTCTCAGCAATCATCGTCGGAGCAGGATTATAACCCCGGGACATCTCATCTATGACATGGATGAGAGAGATAGCTGTAAAACCCAAACCACCGTGATAAAATAAAAATTCAGATAGAATATAAAAGACCAAACCTCGCACTTGTAACGCCGGGTTGAGTCTAAGCGCCTCGGGCGATTGAAAGAATTCCACTAGATCTTGCAAGTTGACTGTGTTGCCTACAAAAATGTGTCCTAATGCTCGATGATTGAAGTTCGTCAATTCCTAGAATTTTTCGCGATGGTTGTGAGCAAGAGAAGGAGTTGTTGGCGGAGCATAAAGATCAAACTTGAACATGCAAGCCCACTCTTCAAGAAGAGGGTACAATTCATTCCAGGAGAAGCGAAAGACATGGAACTTAGGGTCCCAAAAGGTAAAGGCCGCTTTAAGAAACACCCAGTCGATTTTCACTTGCTTTAGGCTCAAAATCAGGGATAGGTTGTAGTAAGTGAGGAGCCGTTTTTCGAGTTTGGTGGGTGTGTTCATCCATGAGTTAAGTTTTCTTTCAAAGGCCATGATTCCAAGTAAGAGAAGAAGGGTTGAGAAAGAACAAGAACGGGATGAAGTCTCAAAACGACGAAGCAAGCCTCGGTTCTGCCAAGTACACAGTTGCTTAATTGGATGGAAGAGAATGTATACAGCGTCCGGCAACACGCATTCGGATGAACCATGGTTGCTGTCACCGTGTGTAGGCCGACTAGCCACCAGGAATAAGGGATGAACTCGTTTTGTGAGTTCACACCCGTACGCGCATGCATCTAGGAGGAAAAACGCGTCTGTACATGGTTCCTATGTATTTGTATAACATTTTATTTTTCCTTTATTTCTTAGTGTAAAAATGTAATTATATTTCTTCCCTTGTTAGTTTTAGAAGTTTTAATTTCTTTTGTACATTATTCTTTTTCTTATTTCTTCCTTGTAAACAGTTAGAGGTTGACCTAGAAGATAAATAAAATTGAGAGCTTGCATGTCGCATCATCAGAGAGTCAAAATCACATAAAATCGAGTCTGCCTGATTGCATTTAACTGCGTATTTCTTTACTACATGGCATTTTCTTTTACATTGCATAAAAAAGAAAAAAAAGAGAAAAGAAGGGAAAGCCTTGCAGCAATGCTGATGTATAATGGGATCAAAGATTGTATCTTGATCAATTACACATCAAGGGAGACGTACAACCAATCTCAACATGGGAGGCTTTAAGTGAATTAGGGTAAAAGGTAGGGCGCTTCATAAGGGAAAGATGGACGAAAAATAGGGGAGGCTTTTGGGGATTGACGTGAGAGAGATTGAGAGTATGAGAATAGGTTGGATGAGAGTGTGAGGGTTTTGAGAGAGGGTTTGGTGTGAGGCCTTTGAGAGAGTGTCTGAGAGAGATGATTTATGAGAGTAAGAATGAGGGAGAGATTAGGGTTTGAGAGAGAAATTGGAGGAGACGTTTTGAGAGAGGGAAAGAGAGGATGAATGCATGAGAGAGATTTTGAGAGAGAGTGGCGTGAGATTGAGAGAAAGAGAGAACTAAGGTATTTTTGTTTTTTTTTGGTTTTATGAAAAGAAAAGACTTGTTTTTGGATTTTAATTTAATCAAACTAGAAAGAAAGGAAGAAAACAAAGAGAAAGATTTATCTTAACTAAATTGATAGAAAGATAAAAGAAGTAATTATCTTAACTATATTGATAGAAAGATAATAACTAGATAGATCAAGGGATCATACTTGAATCCACAAGAATGAAACCCTAGGGCTACTTGTTCTTCCACCTAGTTACAGAAACACCTTCTAGGTTTCAGAGACAAGCTCTTCCTCACCACTTGGTTGCCAAACCAAGATACAATAGAAGAGATCTACAAGGCTCTCACGGAACCCTCAACGGGTAAGCTAAAAGCTTGAATATTTTCATAATTCAAAGTTGGATGCCTTTGAGAGGCTACAAGCCTAGCTATTTATACTACTAAAGTCCTAAACCTCCTAGGACTCTTAAGATTGGCGTGTAAGCCATCTTCTCCTACTAGGACTCTATTACTTGGCATGCAAGCCAAGGACTCCTAATACTAGACGCCATCTACTCCATTTCCTCCTTGGATTAGGACTTCTAATCCTAAGGGGAGTTGGTTAAAAGAGATAACAATCCTTTTAGAACTTGGCTTTCCTAATCCAAGATGGATTAGTTACAAAATAAGCCAACCTTATCTAGGACTACATAGCTTGACGCCTAATCTAGCACACCACACGCCCATCACACACACACACACACACAACTTCTAGATCATTATAGAACATTCTTGACTATTCTAGATTAATCTAGACTCCTACGACTTGGTGTCCAAGTTTATATGATGTATGCAAGGTCGGGAGGATCAGAGTGATGACCTCACAGACTCCAAGCGGACACACACAACACTAGAATCTAGGACCTCACAACTAATAATCGACTTCAACCAGATCAAAATAGGGTTCAAATCAACAAGAATCGAATGGAAGAAATGGGTGAGGTGTGAAATATGTTCGGATGAGCAAGAAAAACACAAACAACCTCCTCTAAGATGGAACTTGATTCACCACGCACCAAAGAACATCAAATGGATTAAAATGGATAATGAGGGATGGGAAAACATAAAATGAAAGATAGACTTGAGCTCAAGCTGATACAGGCACACCACAGCTAGATCACAAGGGCAATGGACTCGATTACCTCAATGGATACATGCGCACCACCATTGAAGTTACCAAGCTCTACACCCACCACAAGGATTGCCAAATCCTTGATACTGTAGTAGAATTAACCAAATTTGAGAGTTTAACGTCACTCACAAACAAGAGGCTCGATAAGACACTCAAATTTCATATTTCATATATCAAGTTGTATGTTTACAATGACCTCATAGTGGGTATATATAAGCCCAACTGAAATATCTAATTAGGAGTTTCTTGAGCAAAAGGAAAACGTCCTAATCTTGCTTAATTAACTAATTACATCAAAATAAGATAATATGTAACTAACTTATGAAGCTTCTAGAGCAATAATAATGAGGGCTAATAAAAACGTTACACATTGCACCTTCATGAAGCTTCTAGAACAATTGGAAGGCTTTAGAAACATCACACATAGCGCTTTCTCATTTGGAGCAGCATTCCTCACGTGGGTAAGGCTGGATAATCACCTCACGAGCTGGAAGGACCTCAACAGCTCGAAAGTGACGTCTTTATAGAGGGCCTTAATGACAAACACCTCACTGAATTGGAAAGACCTCAACAACTCATGAAGTGAAGTAAAAAAGGTGCAAATAGTCTTCCTCCAGTAGGGAACGTCCTTGGACGTCCAAATTCTTAGTAGACTCGATATGGAGGTCCTTATGCGCATCTTCCTATTGCATAAAAGATTAATTAATGTATTACCGGATCAAGAAAGGTTCTTGATTCCAATAATACACGAAACACGTGTAACCAAACAATAAGGAGGGGGTGGTTCACGAGATTAAGGAGGGAAGAGAGGGGTGGTTCTCTTGAAAAGGGTTCTTTGTGGAGGTTATTTGTCATGAGGGCTTTTGTGGTTTCAATATTCAAGAAGGGTTGAATCTTGAATAGGAAGAAAGAGGGATGATTGATTCTTGGCAGGGGAGTACGGAGGAGGGTGGCGTGAAGTAAGAGGGGTGAGAGAGGGAGAGGGAGAGGGAGACGTTGGATGATGAAGGGGGAGAGATTGTTAGGTTGTTGGAGGAGAGAGAGGGAGTTTGTTGGGAGGCTATTATGGAGAGAGAAGAGAAAGAGGGATGGCGTTGGTAGAGGAGGTGGAAGACGTTTTGTGGGGGAAAAAGAGATGAAAGTGGCGTGTGGTTGAGGGGGTAAGAGATAGGGTTGGGTCGTGACTTAACTGTATTGACAGAAACCTCACAATGTAATTACCTTAACTATATTGACAGAAAGGTAAGAACGGATAGAACTAGGTTTCTATCTTGAATCCACAAGATAGACAACCTAGGGCTAACTTGATCTAGACCGCAACCTAGGATCAAGCTCTTCCTAACCACTTGGGTGTCAGACCAAGATACAATAGAAGAAAAGGGTGAGGGTTTATCCAAACACTCGAGGGAAAGCTAAAAGCTTAAAGGGTTTCATATTTCTGAATTGATTGATTGAAACGATTACAAGCCTAGGCTATTTATACTAATAGAGTCCTATATGGACTAGAACTCTCTGCTTGGCGTGCAAGCCAAGGAGTTCTACTACTAGACGCCTAATATATTCTACTCCTCCTTGGATTAGGATTCCTTATCCTAGGGGGAGTTTGTTACATTAATCCTATCCTATTAGGTTTAGGCTTTCCTAATCCAAGGTGGATTAGTTACAAAATAAGCCAACCTTATCTAGGATAACTAACCTTGGCGCGTAATCTAACTAACCCACACGTGACTCACACACACACTCCTATGATGCTCAAGTTTATAATTAACTTGGCTTCTTACATTATCCTAAAAGATAATTAAAACACACAAAGCTACAATTAATAAAATTACATCCAAAGATAAAAAATGTAAAACTCACTTGGGCCCTTGATCTTGAATGTGGGCTTTAGTCTTCCTGGCGTGATATTGGGCCCACTTTAGGATGCCTGGACATCCTCTTGGAACATGAAACACACCATGTGAATGGGCCTTTAAATCTCCACCTTGTATCCTTCCTTCTTAGCCCATCTTATCTCCATGTAAAAGAAGTGAATCTTCTTTGTTGGGCCTATGTAGAATGGAGCCTTTTCATGAAGGATCCCATTTTAACTTGGTGTTTCTATTGGGCTTTCCTAATTGGGCTTGGGTGACTTAGCATAGGCTGATTTACATCATTCCCCCCTTGTTGAAAGAAGTTTGTCCTCAAACTTGGAGGTTCAAGTCTGAAGACTTCGATTGGCCCAACTGTGACCTTCACGTGAATCAGGACCTTCACGTGAACTGTGATCTCCTCAGTAGATGGTTTAGGTTGCCCTCCATTATTCTCCATGAACCTTGGGTCCCCAAAGGTGAGACCAAGGCTAGGCTGATCTCCAATATTCTTTCCAGGTTGCCAAGAACTCACTGGACTGGAAGAGATCTTCTTACTGTATATGCGGAGTTGACTTCATTATCTTATATGAATCTAGGGTCACCAAACTTCTCCCTGTAATAAGCTAAGGGGCGACCCTCCTGAGATAGAACAACTCCAATACTAACTCCAGAAGCATCACACTTGACCCCGAACTTCTTATCAAAGCTAGGTAAGCCAAGGACAGGTGCGGTGCAGAGTTTTTCCTTGATGATGTCAAACTTTTGCTGAGCTGCTAGCGTCCATGATAACTTCCTATACTTCCACAACTCAGCCATAGGTCGTAGAATAGTCCTGAAATTCCTCACAATTCTTCCATAGAAAGAAACCAAGCTGGGGAAGCTTCGAACATCTTGCTTACTAGTTGGAGTAGGCCATTTCTTGATAGCTTTGACTTTTTCTTCATCAACCTTGATCACTTCAATTGAAGGGTAATAGCCAAGAGAGACTATGTTGTTGATGAAGAAGTAACACTTGGACATATTACCATACGGCCTCATGTGAGTTAAGGTCTCCAAAACATATTGGAGGTGAAAGATGTGACCTTTCTCACTCTTGCTATTCACAAGTATATCATCAAAGTAGATAATAATACAGTTGCTGATAAGGGACTTCAAAACCTGAGTCAACAATCTCATAAAAAGTGAGGGAGCATTAGTTAGATCAAAAAGCTTGACTAACCACTCATGGAGATCTCCTTTAGTTTTGATAGTAGTGTCCCCTTTTTGAATTTGAATCTGATTGTACCCACTTTGTAGATTAATCTTTAGAAGAACGTTGATACCATAAGACTCATCCACTAGATCTTCCATTCTAGGAAACGTGTACTTGATAGTACTCTTGCTGATGCACATACTTTGGTTTCCTTCTTCTCTTGGAACCAAAAGGGTAGGGATGGCGCATGGACTGAGATTTTCCCTAATCTGACCCTTTGATTGAAGATCATCAGCTTGCTTTTGAACTGTTGGAGGTTCAATAGGGTTCTTGTGAGTTGTCTTCTTATGAATCACGACAGGTCTGGGGACCAAATCAGCTTGAACATCACGTTGGGATGGGTGGGTGACGAGTGGATGACCCTTTTCGAGACTAGGGTTCTCGTTGGTGGAATTTTCATGGCTAGGTTTTGTTTTTGGGTTTAAGGGAGTGATCTCCTTATGCTCACTAAACTCAGGGTGTTCAGTGGTCATAGAAGTGATGGGATTTGGATCACTCTCTTTGGGTGGGGATGGGTTGGCTATTTTTAGTGGAGCTAGGGTGATTTTCTTGTTGTTGAGCCTGAAAGTGTAGGTATTGGCTCTTCCATCATGTATCACGCTCTTGTCAAATAACCACGGTCTTCCATGCAGAATATGACAAGCATCCATAGGCAAAACGTCACACCATAAAGATTCTTGAAAAGATTTGTCAATGGAAAAGCTTACCAAACATCATTGTGTTACTTGTAAACCTTCACTCTGATTGAGCCACTTAATGGTGTAGGGATTTGGATGGGGACACATTTCCAGCTGAAGTTTGTCCACCATAATAGTTGACGCCACATTAGTTCTGTTTCAACCATTAATCATTAAAGAGCAGACCTTTCCCTTGATTGTGCAACGACACTGATAGATAGCTTCTCGTTGTTGCTGATCTTCTGGAACAATCGAACTGTTGAGGATCCTCCTCATAAAGAGCAATTCGTGTGCCATGGTAGGGGTTTGGAACGTCCAGAGTGACGTTAGGTAAGAAGGGATAATGTGTTTGGTCTGTTTGAGAAGTTTAGGGTTGTAGGTTGGTACTAAAGATTTGAAGGTTACGTGTTTGGTACTGCAGGTTAAGCTTGTGGACTTGCAGGTTAAGCTTTTGAACTTGCAGGTTGAGCTTTAGACTTGCAGGTTAATCCTTTGGATTTGAAGGTTAAGTGTTTGGTTTACACTCAACCCTAACCTAGAGCTCTGATACCACTTTTGATGTATTACCGGATCAAGAAAGGTTCTTGATTCCAACAATACATGAAACACGTGTATCCAAACAATAAGGAGGGGGTGGTTCACGAGATTAAGGAGGGAAGAGAGGGGTAGTTCTCGTGAAAAGGGTTCTTTGTGGAGGTTATTTGTCGTGAGGGCTTTTGTGGTTTCAACATTCAAGAAGGGTTGAATCTTGAATGGGAAGAGAGAGGGATGATTGATTCTTGGCAGGGGAGTATGGAGAAGGGTGGCGTGAAGCAAGAGGGGTGAGAGAGTGAGAGGGATACGTTGGATCATGAAGGGGGAGAGATTGTTAGGTTGTTGGAGGAAAGAGAGGGAGGTTGTTGGGAGGTTGTTATAGAGAGAGAAGAGAAAAAGGGATGGCGTTGGTAGAGGAGGTGGAAGACGTTTTGTGGGGGTGAAAGAGATTAAAGTGGCATGTGGTTGAGGGGGTAAGAGATAGGTTTGGGTTGTGACTTAACAGTATTGACAGAAAGCTCACAATGTAATTACCTTAAGTATATTGATAGAAAGGTAAGAACGGATAGAACTAGGTTTCTATCTTGAATCCACAAGATAGACAACCTAGGGCTAACTTAATCTAGACCGCAACCTAGGATCAAGCTCTTCATAACCACTTGGGTGCCAGACCAAGATACAATAGAAGAAAAGGGTGAGGGTTTATCCAAACACTCGAGGGAATGCTAAAAGCTTAAAGGGTTTCATATTTCTGAATTGATTGATTGAAACGATTACAAGCCAAGGCTATTTATACTAATAGAGTCCTATATGGACTAGAACTCTCTACTTGGCGTGCAAGCCAAGGAGTTCTACTACTAGACGCCTAATCGATTCTACTCCTCCTTGGATTAGGATTCCTTATCCTAGGGGGAGTTTGTTACATTAATCCTATCCTATTAGGCTTAGGCTTTCCTAATCCAAGATGGATTAGTTACAAAATAAGCCAACCTTATCTAGGATAACTAACCTTGGCGCCTAATCTAACTAACCCACACGTGACTCACACACACACTCCTATGATGCTCAAGTTTATAATTTACTTGGCATCTTACATTATCCTAAAAGATAATTAAAACTCACAAAGCTATAATTAATAAAATTACATCCAAAGATCAAAAATGTAAAATTCACTTGGGCCCTTAATCTTGGACGTGGGCTTTAGTCTTCCTGCCATGACACTTTAGGATGCCTGGACATCCTCTTGGAACAGGAAACACACCATGTGAATTGGCCTTTGAATCTCCACCTTGTATCCTTCATTCTTAGCCCATCTTATCTCCATGTAAAAGAACTGAATCTTCTTTGTTGGGCCTATGTAGAATGGAGTCTTTTCATGAAGGATCCCATATTTAACTTGGTGTTTCAATTGGGCTTCCTTGATTGGGCTTGGGGGACTTAGCGTGGGCTGATTTACATCATTTCCCCCTTGTTCAAAGAAGTTTGTCCTCAAACTTGGAGGTTCAAGTCTGAAGACTTCGATTGGCCCAACTGTGATCTTCACGTGAATCAGGACCTTTACGTGAACTGTGATCCCCTCAGTAGATGGTTTGGGTTGCCCTCCATTATTCTCGATGAACCTTGGGTCCCCAAAGGTGAGACCAAGGCTAGGCAGATCTCTAGTATTCTTTCCTGGTTGGCAAGAACTCACTGGACTGGAATAAATCTTCTTACTGTATAAGCGGAGTTGACTTCAATTGAAGGGTAATAGCCAAGAGAGACTATGTTGTTGATGAAGAAGTAACACTTGGACATATTACCATGCGACCTCACGTGAGTTAAGGTCTCCAAAACAGATTGGAGGTGAAAGATGTGACCTTTCTCACTCTTGCTATTCACAAGTATATCATCAAAGTAGATAACAATACACTTGCTAATAAGGGACTTCGAAACCTGAGTCAACAATCTCATAAAAAGTGAGGGAGCATTAGTTATATCAAAAATCTTGACTAACCACTCATGGAGATCTCCTTTAGTTTTGATAGTAGTGTCCCCTTTTTGAATCTGAATCTGATTGTACCCACTTTGTAGATTAATCTTTAAAAGAACGTTGGTACCATAAGACTCATCCACTAGATCTTCAATTCTAGGAAACCTGTACTTGATTGGACTCTTGCTGATGCACAGACTTTGGTTTCCTTCTTCTCATGGAACCAAAAGGGTAGGGATGGTGCATGGACTGAGATTTTCCCTAATCAGACCCTTTGCTTGAAGATCATCATCTTGCTTTTGAACCGTTGGAGGTTCACTAGGGTTCTCGTGAGTTGTCTTCTCATGAATCACGACAGGTCTAGGGACCAAATCAGCTTGAACATCACGTTGGGATGGGAGGGTGACGAGTGGATGACCCTTTTCGAGACTAGGGTTCTCGTTGGTGGAATTTTCATGGCTAGGTTTTGTGTTTGGGTTTAAGGGAGTGATGTCCTTATCCTCACTAAACTCAAGGTGTTCAGTGGTCATAGAAGTGATGGGATTTGGATCACTCTCTTTGGGTGGGGATGGGTTGGCTATTTTTAGTGGAGCTAGGGTGATTTTCTTGTTGTTGAGCCTGAAAGTGTAGGTATTGGCTCTTCCATCAAGCATCACGCTCCTGTCAAATAACCACGGTCTTCCAAGAAGAATATGACAAGCATCTATAGGCAAAACATCACACCATAAAGATTCTTGGAAAGATTTGCCAATGGAAAAGCTTACCAAACATCGTTGTGTTTCTTGTAAACCTTTACCATGATTGAGCCACTTGATGGTGTAGGGATTTATATGGGGACTCGTTTCCAGCTGAAGTTTGTCCACCATAGTAGTTGACGCCACATTGGTACTGCTTCCACCATTAATCATCAAAGAGCAGACCTTTCCCTTGGTTGCGCAACGAGACTGAAAGATAGCTTCTCGGTGTTGCTGATCTTCTGGAACAATCGAACTGTTGAGGATCCTCCTCAAAATGAGCAATTCGTGTCCCATGGAAGGGGTATGGAACGTCCAGAGTGACGTTGGGTAAGAAGGGATAATAACCTCATGCGCATCTTTATATTGCATAAAAGATTATTGGCCTCTAATAAACAGAAGATGACGCAACCCAAGTGAAAAGACCAAAAAGACCTTGTTGAAACACCAAAAGACAAGTTGATCTCGAATGAGGTCCTCATGCACGTACCAAGATTGCAATAGTTGTGCAGAATACAAACGACCTCCTGATGGATCACCCTTGGGCATTTAGGAAAGCTCAATAATACACTTCCTTAACATCCAAAGAGAAGAGAATCACAACCCAAGTTGAAAAGAACAATCAGCTCCAGATAAATGTCCTCAATGTCCGGATAAATGTCCTTAATGCATGCCTAGGTTGATATAGTTTTGTGGAACCCAAATAACATTCGGACCATATAAGCTTGGACATTATGAACGACCTTCAAAGGACCAAATGTGAGTGAGGCCTCAATTCTAAAGTGTTCGAGACAATATGGAAGGCCTCACATCAGGTGGATGACCTTTGTTATAGTCAAGGACCTTCTAGGATTCATGGATGGTCTCAAAGCATGCTGACACCAAATGAGGTTGTGAGGGCTGATCTCCATCATCCCCCCCAAGTTGAGAAAAGTTTGTCCTCAAATTTGGAAAGTCTTCTGCCACCGAATAATATGGCCACAAAGATATACACCAAGAATGGTATGGCCTCAAAACAACTAGATGAAAGGTTGCACTTCCACCAAGCTCATCCGAAAAATCCAACTTGTAAATATTGTTTCCCACCTTCCCAAAGACCTCATAAGGACCTTCAACTCTTCGAACAAACCTCCCTTTCCTCTAGGATCGAAATTTGTCCTTCTTTAGGTAGATCCAAACAAGATCTCCCGTTAGAAAACCCAACTTCTTCTTTTTCTTGTGAGCAAAATCATGAAACTTAGCTACCTTCTTTCGTTCATGGTGAAACTCATATTCAGGAGTCAAACCAGGGTTTTTTTTTTTTCCTGGAAACACATAAGGATAGTGTTCCAAAGGATGGGTAAACAGGGGATGGCTATTTGAGGAGTTTGGGTTTGTGTTTTGGTTTAGGAGAATAAGGTCCTCAACCTTGTTAAGGATCTTCAGAAACCATAGGTTCAAGGATGGAAACCTAGGTTTGTGGGTTCTGAGGGTTGGCTCTTTTGTGGAGGGCAGTGATGTGGGAATAAAGGGGTATGGAAAGTAGGTTGGGGAACTCCCCTTGTTGAAAAGGAAATTATGTGGTATGAGGGGTTTTTGTGGGGCTTTTGGGGCTGTTTTAGTGGCTAAGGACAGTGGTGGTTTGAGTGGAGGGGTGATAGTAGGACTAATGACGAACCAAGGTTGGTAAGGAATATGCATAACAGTGCTTGACTGTTTGGAGGTCCTCGAAACATAACAGCTGGCAATTTGAGTAAAATGATATGCGACATAGATGCTTTTCTTGCTAAACATGGTGAAGGTATGACACGACAATGTGCCTCCTAGCACAACATCTACAGTAAACATCCAAGGCATACTCCCCAATATAGAATAGATGATCAAGGCCTTAACAGCATTCCACACTAATCTACAACCAGCATCATCAAGGCTCACAAAATCTAGATAATATGATTTCACTTCTATTCCACTATCTTTACTCAACCAAAGTTGTTTAATCGCGATAACCTTCTCAACACAACACCAAAGGACATGAAGTAAGGAAATTCTCGAGATCCCATACCTTGACCAAAATATTGGACACTAATTAACTTGAAATGAATCAAGGTTGGATAATCAACATCACCAGTAAAAACAATGAGCTCCTCTATTGAACTTGCAGAGGGCTTGTAACTCCATTCCTCATATTTTGACCTCCTTCGTTTCAACCTCTTTCGCTTTGGTGTCCTTGTCACCTCCAAGTTCACCCATGGAATCGACCTTGGTTGGAAATAAACCAACTCAACTTTGAAGCCACTGGAAGCTTCATCCTCCATTCTCAGATTTTGCCAATGTCACTGGCTAACAGAACCCTGAGGTCATTGGCTATGTCAAGAACAGACAGTCCTCAACCTCCTCATCATAGACAGGATCCTTTAAAGGTTCACACTCTTCTTCATCAAGATCCTCTACTTTCTCATCATTTTAGGAAAGAGATTTAGATTGACTTCTTCATCCTCCTCTAACTCCTTATAATCTTCTTCACCTTCATACACATCAAAAATAGGAGGGTGATTAAAATCGACCTCGTGCTCATCCTCATGTTCATCCTCACGTTCAGCCTCTTGGCCTGAAAAACTTCTACCGCATCATGAATCTCTGGTTCCTCTTGAATTTGATGTTCTTCCTCTTGAATCAAAGGTGGTTCACGTGACTTCTTGGGATTATAAATAAATTCATACCAAAATAAATCCATCTCAACTTGTAACATATTAATCCCACGTCTCAATCTCCTTAATCTCCTTTTCCTCCTTCAAAATTTGCTCACTCTTTCGTGATGAAGACTTGTTGAAAGTCATAGCTGCTGGGTTTTTTTGGCTATGTGTTTGGACTGATTTGGGATGTATTTAGGCTCAAAGAAATCTGAAATGAACAAAGGCTGTTAGGTTTTTTTGTGGCTATGTGTTTGGGATGATTTGGGATGTGTTTAGGCTCAATGAAATCTGAAACGAATCATCAAAATGAAAGCTAGCTCTGCAACTTCATGAGGTGTTCTTCTACTGCCGATTCATAAAAAATAACACTAATATACTTCCCCCAAGATGAAACTCAGCTCTGATACCAAGTTTATGTATGCAAGGTCGCGAGGATCAGAGTTATGACCTCACAGACACCAAGTGGACACGCACAACACTAGAATATGGGATCTCACAACTAATAATCGACTTCAACCAGCTAAAAATAGGGTTCGAATCAACAAGAATCAAATGGATGAATTGGGCGAGGTGTGAAATTTGTTTGGATGAGCAAGAACAACACAAATAACCTCCTCCAAGAAGGAACTCCATTCACCACGCACCAAAGAACATCAAATGGATTAAAATGGATAATGAAAGATAGACTTGAGCTCAAGCTGATACAGGCACACCACAGCTAGAACACAAGGGCAATGGACTCGATTACCTCAATGGATACAGGCGCACCACCCTTGAAGTCACCAAGCTCTACACCCACCACAAGGATTGCCAAATCCTTGATACTGTAGTAGAATTAACCAAATTTGAGAGTTTAACGTCACTCGCAAACAAGAGGCTCAATAAGGCACTCAAATCTCATATTTCATATATCAAGTTGTATGTTTACAATGACCTCACAGTGGGTATATATAAGCCCAGCTGAAATATCTAATTAGGAGTTTCTTGAGCAAAAAGAAAACGTCCTAATCTTGCTTAATAAACTAATTACATCAAAATAAGATAATATGTAACTAACTTATGAAGCTTCTAGAGCAATAATAAAGAGGGCTAATAAAAATGTCACACATGGCACCTTCATGAAGCTTCTAGAACAATTGGAAGGCTCTAGAAACATCACACAGGGCGCTTGCTTATTTGGAGCAGCATTCCTCATGTAGGTAAGGCTGGATAATCACCTCACGAGTTTGAAGGACCTCAACAGCTCGAAAGTGACGTCTTCATAGAGGGCCTCAATGACAAACACCTCACTGAATTGGAAAGACCTCAACAACTCAGGAAGTGAAGTCAAAAAGGTGCAAATAGTCTTCCTCAAGTAAGGAACGTCCTTGGACGTCTCAAAATAGGGTTCAAATCAACAAGAATCGAATGGATGAAATGGGTGAGGTGTGAAATATGTTCGGATGAGCAAGAACAACACAAATAACCTCCTCCAAGATGGAACTCGATTCACCACGCACCAAAGAACATCAAATGGATTAAAATGGATAATGAGGGATGGGAAAACAGAAAATGAAAGATAGACTTGAGCTCAAGCTGATACAGGTACACCACAGCTAGAACACAAGGGCAATGGACTTGATTACGTCAATGGATACAGGCGCACCACTATTAAAGTCACCAAGCACTACACCCACCACAAGGATTGCGAAATCCTTTATACTATAGTAGAATTAACCAAATTTGAGAGTTTAACGTCACTCACAAACAAGAGGCTCAATAAGGCAATCAAATCTCATATTTCATATATCAAGTTGTATGTTTACAATGACCTCACAGTGGGTATATATAAGCCCAGCTGAGATATCTAATTAGGAGTTTCTTGAGCAAAAAGAAAACGTCCTAAACTATTAAAGATAGACTTGAGCTCAAGCTGATACAGGTACACCACAGCTAGAACACAAGGGCAATGGACTTGATTACGCCAATGGATACAGGCGCACCACTATTAAAGTCACCAAGCTCTACACCCACCACAAGGATTGCGAAATACTTTATACTGTAGTAGAATTAACCAAATTTGAGAGTTTAACGTCACTCACAAACAAGAGGCTCAATAAGGCACTCAAATCTCATATTTCATATATCAAGTTGTATGTTTACAATGACCTCATAGTGGGTATATATAAGCCCAGCTGAAATATCTAATTAGGAGTTTCTTGACCAAAAGGAAAACATCCTAATCTTGCTTAATTAACTAATTACATCAAAATAAGATAATATGTAACTAACTTATGAAGCTTCTAGAGCAATAATAAAGAGGACTAATAAAAATGTCACACATGGCACCTACATGAAGCTTCTAAAACAATTGGAAGGGTCTAGAAACATCACACATGGCGCTTGCTCATTTGGAGCAGCATTCCTCACGTGGGTAAGGCTGCATAATCACCTCACGATTTTGAAGGACCTCAACAGCTCGAAAGTGACGTCTTCATAGAGGGCCTCAATGACAAACACCTCACTGAATTGGAAAGACCTCAAAACCTCAGGAAGTGAAGTCAAAAAGGTGCAAATAGTCTTCCTCCAGTAGGGAACGTTCTTGGACGTCCAAATTCTTAGCAGACTTGATATGGAGGTCCTCATTCGCATCTTCATATTGCATAAAAGATTAATGACCTCTAATAAACAGAAGATGACGCAACCCAAGTGAAAAGACCAAAAAGACCTTGCTGAAACACCAAATGACAAGTTGATCCCGAATGAGGTCCTCATGCACGTACCCAGATTGCAATAGTTGTGCAGAATGTAAACGACCTCCTGATGGATTACCCTTGGGCATTTAGGAAAGCTCAATAATACACTTCCTTGACATCCAAAGAGAAGAGAATCACAACCCAAGTTGAAAAGAACAATCAGCTCTTGATAAAACTTCCTAAATGTCCAGATAAACGTCCTCAATGCATGCCCAGGTTGAAATAGTTATGCGGAACCCAAATAACCTTTGGACCATATAAGCTTGGACATTATGAACGATCTTTAAATGACCAAATGTGAGTGTGGCCTCAATTCTGAAGTGTTTGAGACAATAGGGATGGCCTCACATCAAGTGGATGACCTTTGATATAGTCGAGGACCTTCTGGGATACATGGATGGTCTCAAAGCATGCTAACACCAAATGAAGTTGGGAGGGATGATCTCCATCATTCCCCCCAAGTTGAGAAAAGTTTGTCCTCAAACTTGGAAAGTCTTCTGCCACCGAATAATATGGCCTCAAAGATATACACCAAGAATAGTATTGCCTGAAAACAACTACATGGAAGGTTGCATTTCCACCAAGTTCATTCGAAATATCCAACTTGTAAACATTGTTTCCCACCTTTCCAAGGACCTCAAAGGGACCTTCATCTCTTGGAACCAACCTCCCTTTCCTCTTGGATCGAAATTTGTCCTTCTTTAGGTAGATCCAAACAAGATCGCCCGTCAGAAAACCCAACTTCTTCATTTTCTTGTGAGCAAAATCATGAAACTTAGCTACCTTCTTCCGTTCATGATGAAACTCATATTCAAGAGGCAAACCATGGGGTTTTTCTTCCAAAAACACATATGGATAGTGTTCCAAAGGATTGGTAAAGAGGGGATGGCTATTTGAGGAGTTTGGGTTTTTGTTTTTGTTTAGGAGAATAAGGTCCTCAACCTTGTTAAGGATCTTCAGAAACCATAGGTTCAAGGATGGAAACCTAGGTTCGTGGGTTCTGAGGGTTGGCTCTTTTGTGGAGGGTATTGATGTGGGAATAAAGGGGTTTGGAAACTAGGTTTGGGAACTCCCCTCGTTGAAAAGGAAATTATGTGGTATGAGGGGTTTTTGTGGGGCTTTTGGGGCTGTTTTGTTGGATAAGGACACTGGTGGTTCGAGTGGAGGGGTGATAGTAGGATTAATAACGAACCAAGGTTGGTAAGGAATGTGCATAACAATGCTTGACTGTCTGGAGGTCCTCAAAACATAACAGCTGGCAATTTAAGCGAAATGATATGCGACATAGATGCTTTTCTTGCTAAACATGGCGAAGGTATGACACGACAATGTGCCTCCTAGCATAACATCCACAGTAAACATCCAAGGCATACTCCCCAATATAGAACAAATGATCAAGGCCTTAACAACATTCCACACTAATCCACAACAAGCATCATCAAGGCTCACAAAATCAAGATAATATGATTTCACTTCTATTCCACTATCTTTACTCAACCAAAGTTGTTTAATCGCGATAACCTTCTCAACACAACACCAAAGCACATGAAATTTCACAAAACATGCATTCATGAAACTCCAAAATATTCGCAAGGGTGCTTCATTCATGCCCATCAAAATAATGTAGTAAGGAAATTCTCGAGATCCCATACCTTGACCAAAATATTGGACACCAATTAACTTGAAAAGAATCAAGGATGGATAATCAACATCACTAGTAAAAACAATGAGCTCCTCCATTGAACTTGCTGAGGGCTTGATACTCCATTCCTAATATTTTGACCTCCTTCATTTCCACCTCTTTCGCTTTGGTCTCCTTCTCACCTCCAAGGTCACCCATAGAATCAAAATTGAAGCCATTGGAAATAAACCAACTCAACATTGAAGCCACTGGAAGCTTTATCCTCCATTCTCATCCTTGTCGCACCCAAAGATGACATGATGTTCATAACCACGAACTGCGGCTCAGATTGTGCTAATGTCACTGGCTGACAGAACTCTTAGGTCATTGGTTGTGTCAAGGACAAACAGTCCTCAACCTCCTCATCACAGACAGGATCCTCCAAAGGTTCACACTCTTCTTCATCAAGATCCTCTACTTCCTCATCATATCTAGGAAAGTAATTTAGATTGACTTCTTTATCCTCCTCTAAGTCCTTATAATCTTCTTCATCTTCATACACATAAAAAATAGGAGGGTGATTAAAATCAACCTCGTATTCATCCTCGTGTTCATCCTTGTGTTCAGCCTCTTGAGATTAATTCTCAAAAGAAAAAATGGCCTCAATAACTTCTGCCGCATCATGAACCTCTGGTTCCTCTCGAATTTGATGTTCTTCCTCTTAAATCAAAGGTGGTTCACGGGACTTCTTGGGATTATAAATAAATTCATACCAAAATAAATCCATCTCAACTTGTAACATATTGATCCCACGCCTCAATCTCCTTAATCTCCTTTCCTCCTTCAAAATTTGCTCAATCTTTCGAGATGAAGACTTGTTGAAAGTCATGGCTGCTGGGTTTTTTTGGCTATGTGTTTGGACTAATTTGGGATGTGTTTAGGCTCAAAGAAATCTGAAACGAACCAAGGCTGCTGGGTTTTTTTGTAGTTATGTGTTTGCGATGATTTGGGATGTGTTTAGGCTCAAAGAAATCTGAAACGAATCATCAAAATGGAAGCTAGCTCTGCAACTTCATGAGGTGTTCTACTACTGGCTAATAAAAAAAATAACACCAATATACTCCCCCCAAGATGGAACTCATCTCTGATACCAAGTTGATGTATGCAAGGTCGCGAGGATCAAAGTGATGACCTCACAGACACCAAGCGGACACACACAACACTAGAATCTGGGACCTCACAACTAATAATCGACTTTAACCAGCTCAAAATAGGGTTCAAATCAACAAAAATCGAATGGATGAAATGGGTGAGGTGTGAAATATGTTCGGATGAGCAAGAACAACACAAATAACCTCCTCCAAGATGGAACTCGAATCACCACGCACTAAAGAACATCAAATGGATTAAAATGGATAATGAGGGATGGGAAAACAGAAAATAAAAGATAGACTTGAGCTCAAGCTGATACAGGCACACCACAGCTAGAACACAAGGGCAATGGACTCGATTACCTCAATGGATACATGCGCACTACGATTGAAGTCACCAAGCTCTACACCCACCACAAGGATTGCCAAATCCTTGATACTGTAGTAGAATTAACCAAATTTGAGAGTTTAAAGCAACTCACAAACAAGAGGCTCAATAAGGCACTTAAATCTCATATTTCATATATCAAGTTGTATGTTTACAATGACCTCACAGTGGGTATATATAAGCCCATCTGAAATATCTAATTAGGAGTTCCTTGAGCAAAAAGTAAACGTCCTAATCTTGCTTAATTAACTAATTACATCAAAATAAGATAATATGTAACCAACTTATGAAGCTTATAGAGCAATAATAATGAGGGCTAATAAAAACGTCACACATTGCACCTTCATGAAGCTTCTAGAACAATTGGAAGGCTCTAGAAACATCGCACATGGCGCTTTCTCATTTGGAGCAACATTCCTCACGTGGGTAAGGCTGGACAATCACCTCACGAGCTGAAAGGACCTCAACAGCTCGAAAGTGACGTCTTCATAGAGGGCCTCAATGACAAACACCTCACTGAATTGGAAAGACCTCAACAACTCAGGAAGTGAAGTTAAAAAGGTGCAAATAGTCTTCCTCAAGTAGGGAACGTCCTTGGACGTCCAAATTCTTAGACGACTCGATATGGAGGTCCTCATGCGCAGCTTCACATTTCATAAAAGATTAATGACCTCTAATAAACAGAAGATGACGCAACCGAAGTGAAATGACCAAAAAGACCTTGCTGAAACACCAAAAGACAAGTTGATCCCGAATGAGGTCCTCATGCACGTACCCAGATTGCAATAGTTGTGTAGAATGCAAACGACCTCCTGATGGATCACCCTTGGGCTTTTAGGAAAACTCAACAATACACTTCCTTGACATCCAAGGAGAAGAGAATCACAACCCATGTTAAAAAGAACAATCAACTCCAGATAAACGTCCTCAGTGTCCAGATAAACGTCCTCAATGCATGCCCAGGCTGAAATAGTTCTGTGGAACCCAAATAACCTTCGGACCATATAAGCTTAGACATTATGAACGACCTTCAAAGGACCAAATGTGAGTGAGGCCTCAATTTTGAAATGTTCGAGACAATAAGGAAGGCCTCACATCAGGTGGATGACCTTCGATATAGTCAAGGACCTTCTAGGATTCATGGATGGTCTCAAATCATGCTGATACCAAATGAGGTTGTGAGGGTTGATCTCCATCATTATATATATTACTTGGCACCTCACACAACTAGAAATGGAAATAAAACCCTAGAAATGTAAAGAAATACATCAAAAGGCCAAAACTGTGAACTTCTTCTTGAAATGGTCCAAACTGTGAAGTTCAACTTGGGCTTTGTACTTGGGCCTTTAGTTGTGGACTTGGACTTGCCATGGATAGGTTTCCATCATCTTCCATGAATCTTGGGTCTCCAAAAGCATGCCCATGGCTATCTGAGCCTCCATCTCCTTCTATGAACCTATGGTCCCCAAAGGTGAGACCTAGGTTGAGCAGTTCTCCATCATGGGCCTCCTTTGATGTATTTGGCGTTGGCCAAAATGTATCATTCCCCCCTTGTTGGAAAGAGTTTGTCCTCAAACTTGATGGGAGGAGTGAGACCTCTTTGTTGGTTGAGCGTGGCTGACCTCCATTATCTTCCATGAATCTAGGATCACCAAACTACTTATGGTTTAGGTTAACGGAATATGTGTTGGCTCTTCCATCATGGTTAACAGATCTATCAAATAACCAAGGTCTTCCCAACAATAAATGACATGCATCCATAGGTATAACATCACACCACACTTCATCTTTATAAACAGGACCAATTGAAAAATTCACAAGGCATCTAGATGAGATTTTGATACCTCTACTTTGATTCAACCGCTGGATGAGGACATGTTTACAATTTAAGCTTTTGCACCATAGTCTATGAGGTTGCATTGGTACAGCTGCCTCCATCAATAATTAAGGAGCAGATATTCCCTTGCAATATACATCTTGTGTGAAAAATGTTCTCCCTCTGCTCAACTTCCTCATCAATGACAGAACTACTAAGGATCCTCCTGATCAGCAACATTTCACCTTCATCAGGTCTGGCCTCAACTTCCTCTTCATCATACACATGATCTCCTTCAGGTTCATCAAACTGTTCCTCCTCAACAACTAAGTCAGGTTCAATAAATAGTGCTACTTGATATTCTACTAAGGTCACTACTCTTCTGTTTGGACATTCTGACGCTAGATGTCCAAGACCTTGACACCTAAAACATCTCCTCTCAGGGAATGGTCGATTGGTAGGGATTGGGGTTCTTTGTTGGGGATTTTGGGATTGTGTTTGAGGTGGTTTAGGGGCTGGATATCTGGTTTGTGGTTGTGGAGATGGATAGGTTCTTTGAGGTGGATGGTACGATTTGTTGTAATGGTCTGACTTGGTTTGAGGATAGGCTTTGGTAGGGTACTTGCTTCCATACTCCTTCCTTTGGGCCTTCTTCTTCTGTTCCACCTTATGAGCCAAAGAACTCAGCTCATCAAGTGAATGATACACCTGAAGCTCAACAATATTTCTAATGCTTTCATTCAACCCTACAAGGTACCTCACATAGGTCTGAACTTCATTCTCCTTCATATTGCACTTCCACCGTAAATGTTCAAACTTCTTGGTATACTCAACAGATTTGCTACCCTGGACCTAGTGTTGAAGCTTGAAATAATTCTCCTTCCTGTAACTTTCAGGTAGGAATTTCTCCTTGAGCTCCTGCCTCATTTCAACCCATGTACTGACATTAGGTTCATTGATTTCCTCTCTCCTTCTTTGCAAGTTCAATGCAACCAACTTCACCTTGTTCTCCTTAGACAACTCCCTCAAGTCAAAGACCCTCTCCACTGTTTGCAACCAATCTAGAAATACGTCAGGATCCAACTCACCTCCATATTCTGGAATATCTATTTTGAAATCCAATTTCTCAACTCTTCTGTCTCCCCTCCTTTCTTCTCACTCACTCCTACTCCTGGATTCACTAACACTACTCCTAGGTGACCTCCTGTTATACCTCCTTCTTCGATAATATCTACGTCTTCCTCTTCCCCTTCCAGTTTCACTAAAAGGGTTCTCCTCTTCTTCTTCTTCTTCATCAGAATCCACATTAGTCTCTCTATTGATCTCCCTCCTGTGCAACCTCATATAATATTGCAACTGTTCACTCATAATTTTCATTTTCCCCTCCATTTCCTCTTTCTCCCTCAAGGCTTGTTCTGCTACTTCCTGAGGTGTTTTACTACAACCCGACATTATGAAATGCACAAATAACACAAACAGACCTTCCTCCAAGATAAAACTCAGCTCTGATACCAATTATGATGTATGCAAGATCTTAAGATCAGAGTATTGACCTCACAGTACACCACATTAATACAACTCTCACACAATCTGGCCTCAAAACAGAGAATCAAATACAAATACACCAAAAACAGTCCTCAACCTAGAGAAACAACTATAACCTCCTCAAAATAGAGCACAAACACCAAAGCACAAATGGATTAAATGAATGATGATGAAATGATGATCGGATGAACAAACTAACAATCAAACATTAACCGAAGATAGTCTTGAGGCTCGAGCTGATACAGACCCACCACAACTAGAACATCAAAGGCAATGGACTCAATGACCTCAATGGATACATGCACACCACCATCGAGATTTCCAAGCTCTACACCCAAACAAAGGATTGCCAAATCCTTGATACTGCAGTAGAATCAACCAGAGATGAGAGTTTAACGTTACTCACAAACAAGAGGCTCAATTAAGGTACTCAAAATGCTATTGATTTCACTGATAGATGATCTCCTCAAGCTGCCGATTACAATGTATTTAAACCTAGGGTTGAGCTGGATGATTAAGGGTTTCCCCTTGCTCAAGAAACTCACTAATTAAGCATTAAGCTACTTAACTAACTTAGTAAGCAAATTAAGCCTCATTACAAACTGGATAACATCAAAATAAAATGAAATAAAATCAAATAAACGCGTTTTCTTTATTACAAACGGTTAAATCACCTCACAAGCTGGAAATGGCCTCAACAGCTCGGAAGTGAGTCTTCATGGAGGACCTCAATGCAGGATCACCTCATAGAACTGGAATATCCTCAATAGTCCAGAAGTAATGTCTTCAAAGAGGACCTCAGAACTGGCAAATATCTCCACTGAGCTGGAAAGTCCTCAACAGCTCTAAAGTGAAGTCTTCAAGCATTGGTCAGGGCCTCAATCCAAAGATATGGAATTGGGAAATAACCTCACTGGCTGGCTACTGGTGTTGATGTTGATGTTGCTGTTGTTGGACGACCTCAAGACTTGCTGGACCATCATGAAACACTCTTGGATGTCAGTGTTTGATGTTGTTGGTGATGGCCTTGGAGTTGGTGTTGGTGAGGTTGTTGCTGCTGCTGGTTCTGGACTCTGATCTTCAGATGGAGGACCTCCAACATTAAGGTTTGAGAGAGAAATTGGAGGAGACGTTTTGAGAGAGGGAAAGAGAGGATGAATGCATGAGAGAGATTTTGAGAGAGAGTGGCGTGAGATTGAGAGAAAGAGAGAATTAAGATACTTTTGGTTTTTTTTGGTTTTATGAAAAGAAAAGACTTGTTTTTGGATTTTGATTTAATCAAACTAGAAACAAAGAAAACAAAGAGAAAGATTTATCTTAACTATATTGATAGAAAGATAAAAAAAGTAATTATCTTAACTATATTGATAGAAAAATAAAAAAAGTAATTATCTTAACTATATTGATAGAAAGATAATAACTAGATAGATCAAGGGATCATACTTGAATCCACAAGAATGAAACCCTAGGGCTAATTGTTCTTCCACCTAGGTACACAAACACCTTCTAGGTTTCAGAGACAAGCTCTTCCTCACCACTTGGTTGCCAAACCAAGATACAATAGAAGAGATCTACGAGGCTCTCACGGAACACTCAAGGGGTAAGCTAAAAGCTTGGATATTTTCATAATTCAAAGTTGGATGCCTTTGAGAGGCTACAAGCCTAACTATTTATACTACTAAAGTCCTAAACCTCCTAGGACTCTCAAGATTGGCGTGCAAGCCATCTTCTCCTACTAGGACTCTATTACTTGGCAAGCAAGCCAAGGGCTCCTAATACTAGACGCCATCCACGCCATCTCCTCCTTGGATTAAGACTCCTTATCCTAAGGGGAGTTGGTTACAAGAGATAATAATCCTTTTAGAACTTGGCTTTCCTAATCCAAGATGGATTAGTCACAAAATAAGCCAACCTTATCTAGGACTACATAGCTTGGCGCCTAATCTAGCACACCACACGCCTATCACGCACACACACACACACCTTCTAGATCATTCTAGAACATTCTTGACTATTCTAGATTAATATAGACTCCTACGACTTGGTGTCCAAGTTTATATATATTACTTGGCACCTCACACAACTGGAAATGTAAATAAAACCCTAGAAATGTAAAGAAATACATCAAAAGGCCAAAATTGTGAACTTCTTCTTGAAATGGTCCAAACTGTGATGTTCAACTTGGGCTTTGTACTTGGGCCTTTAGTTGTGGACTTGGACTTGCCATGGATAGGTTTCCATCATCTTCCATGAATATTGGGTCTCCAAAAGCAAGCCCATGGCTTTGTGAGCCTCCATCTCCTTCTATGAACCTATGGTCCCCAAAGGTGAGACCTAGGTTGAGCAGTTCACCATCATGGGCCTCCTTTGATGTATTTGGCGTGGGCCAAAATACATTATTCCCCCTTGTTGGAAAGAGTTTATCCTTAAACTTGATGGGAGGAGTGAGACCTCTTTGTTGGTTGAGCGGGGCTGGCCTCCATTATCTTCCATCAATCTAGGATCACCAAACTTCTTCATGTAATGAATTTTGGGGCGGCCCTCTTGAGATAAAACAAGTTGAACTGCTCCAACATCAACTCTTGAAGCATTACACTCAACCCTCTCATCAAAGTTTGGTAGGGTTAGGACCGGTGTGGTGTAGAGTTTATCCTTGATGACTTTGAACGCTTGATGGGTAGAGGGGCTCCATGAGAACTCCTTGGATTTCCATAGCTCGGTCATAGGAGATAAAGTAGTATTGGAATTCTTCACAAACCTCCTATAGAAAGAGGGTAAACCGTGGAAGCTTCGAACAATTTGAATACTAGTTGGAGTAGACCACTCCTTGATAGCTTTGATCTTTTATTCACCAACCTTAATCACCTCAGTCGAAAGAGCATAGCCAAGAGAGACTATGTTGTTGATGAAGAAGTCACTTGGACGGATTACCATGCAGCTTCATGTGAGCTAAGGTCTCCAAAGCAGATTGGAGGTGAAAGTTGTTACCTTTCTCACTCTTGCTATTCACAAGTATATAATTAAAGTAGATAACAATAGACTTGCTTATAAGGGGCTTTAAAACCTGATTCATTAGTTTCATAACAGTAATGAGAGCATTAGTTAGACCACAAGGTGTGACTAACCATTCATAGAGACCTCGTTTGGTTTTGACAGCAGCATTCCCTTCTTGACTTTGAGCCTGGCAGGACCCACTTCTTGAATTGACTTTTGGGATGTTGTGGATGCCAAGTACCTCACCCACTAGATCTTCACTTCTAGGAAACCTGTACTTGGTAGTAACCTTGTTGGTGCACAGACTTTGGCTTCCTTCTTTTGGGACCAAAAGGGTAGGGATGGTGGCATGGCGCATGGACTGAGACTTTCCCTAATCATACCCTTTGCTTGAAGATCTTCATCTTGCCCCTGATCCTCTTGAGTGTCACTAGGGTTCACGTGAGTTGTTGGTTCATGATGCACTACTGATCTAGGAATCAGATCAGTTTGGACTTCACGTTGGGGTAGTCTCTCGTCTAGGAGCACATGAGGGTGTTGTTCTCTAAGGGGGTGACGAGAGGAGGGTTCCCGTGACTAGGTTCTTCATCATTGGTTGGCTCTTTGTGGCTAGGGTTTGTGTTTGGGTCTAACGGAGTGATTTCCTTATGCTCACTAAACTCAGGGCGTTCAGTGGTCATAGAAGTGATGGGGTTTGGATCATCTTCCTTAGGTGGGGACGGTTGGGTTATTTGGAGTGGAGTTAGGGTTATTCTCTTGTTGTTCATAACAAGAGTGTAGGTATTAGCTCTTCCGTTGTGCATCACACTCATGTCAAATAACCATGGTCTTCCAAGTAGAATATGACAAGCATCCATAGGCAAAACATCACACCTTAAAGATTCTTTAAAGGATTTGCCAATGGAAAAGCTTACCAAACATCTTTGAGTCACTTGTAGATATTCACCCTGATTGAGCCACTGGATGGTGTAGGGCTTTGGATGGGGAGTCTTTTCTAGCTGAAGTTTGTCCACCATAGTAGTTGATGCCACATTAGTGCTGCTTCCACCATCAATGATCAACGAACAAACTTTTCCCTTGATTGTGCTACGAGATTGAAAGATGGCCTCTCGTTGTTGTTGATCTTCAGAAACAATTTAGTTACTAAGAACTCTCCTCATAAGGAACATCTCGTGAGCCATGGTTATGGACGGTTGGGGTTTTGTGATTCAGGTATGGAGGGGATTGTGTTTGGGCTGTTTTGTGGGGCTAGGGTTGCACTCGAAACAACCTAGAGCTCTGATACCAAAATTATGATGTATAATGGGATAAAAGATTGTATCTTGATCAATTACACATCAAGGGAGACGTGCAACCAATCTCAACATGGGAGGCTTCAAGTGAATTAGGGTAAAAGGTAGGATGCTTCATGAGGGAACGATGGAGTCTTGAGAGAATTGAGATGGAGAAAGATGAGATCTTTGTGGAGTTTGAGAGAGGAGAGATGGACGAAAAATAGGGGAGGCTTTGGGGATTGACGTGGAAGAGATTGAGAGTATGAGAATAGGGTGGATGAGAGTGTGGGGGTTTTGAGAGAGGGTTTGGCGTGAGGCCTTTGAGAGAGTGTTTGAGAGAGAGGATTTGAGAGAAGAGTGAGGGAGAGATTAGGGTTTGAGAGAGAAATTGGAGGAGACATTTTGAGAGAGGGTAAGAGAGGATGAATGCATGAGAGAGATTTTGAGAGAGAGTGGCGTGAGATTGAAAGAAAGAGAGAACTAAGATTTTTTTTGGTTTTTTTGGTTTTATAAAAAGAAAAGACTTGTTTTTGGATTTTGATTTAATCAAACTAGAAACAAAGAAAACAAAGAGAAAGATTTATCTTAACTATATTGATAGAAAGATTAAAGAAGTAATTATCTTAACTATATTGATAGAAAGATAATAACTAGATAGATCAAGGGATCATACTTGAATCCACAAGAATGAAACCCTAGGGCTAATTGTTCTTCCACCTAGTTACACAAACACCTTCTAGGTTTCAGAGACAAGCTGTTCCTCACCACTTGGTTGCCAAACCAAGATACAATAGAAGAGATCTACGGGGCTCTCACAGAACACTCAAGGGGTAAGCTAAAAGCTTTGATATTTTCATAATTCAAAGTTGGATGCCTTTGAGAGGCTACAAGCCTAGCTATTTATACTACTAAAGTCCTAAACCTCCTAGGACTCTCAAGATTGGCGTGTAAGCCATCTTCTCCTACTAGGACTCTATTACTTGGCATGCAAGCCAAGGACTCCTAATACTAGACGCCATCTACTCCATCTCCTCCTTAGATTAGGACTCCTTATCCTAAGGGGAGTTGGTTACAAGAGATAATAATCCTTTTAGAACTTGGCTTTCCTAATCCAAGATGGATTAGTTACAAAATAAGCCAACCTTATCTAGGACTACAAATCTTGGCGCCTAATCTAGCACACCACACGCCTATCACACACACACACACACACCTTCTAGATCATTCTAGAACATTCTTGACTATTCTAGATTAATTTAGACTCCTACGACTTGGTGTCCAAGTTTATATATATTACTAGGCACCTCACACAACTAGAAATGTAAATAAAACCCTAGAAATGTAAAGAAATACATCAAAAGGCCAAAATTGTGAACTTCTTCTTGAAATGGTCCAAACTGTGATGTTCAACTTGGGCTTTGTACTTGGGCCTTTAGTTGTGGACTTGGACTTGCCATGGATAGGTTTCCATCATCTTCCATGAATATTGGGTCTCCAAAAGCAAGCCCATGGCTATGTGAGCCTCCATCTCCTTCTATGAACCTATGGTCCCTAAAGGTGAGACCTAGGTTGAGCAGTTCTCCATCATGGGCCTCCTTTTATGTATTTGGCGTGGGCCAAAATACATTAAATGCCTAGAAGTTTCCACCAAAACCGCCGCTACCAACCAAGGTCCTGACAATCGCATTAGCAAAGGAGTCCGGCTGAGGATCGTCTTGAGTACCAGAAGGACCAGACAAGAATTGGCTGGAAGGCATACCATGAAAACCAGAGCCTGCATAACCCTGGATGAAGCCAGGAGCCTGACTGTAAGGGACAATAGATTGAGCATGATACTGTGGCGCCCAGGGACCAGGCACTCTCTCCAGTGAACCTTGGAATCCACTAGATTCCGAACAATCTTCCACCATGAACTCCGGGATATCAGGAGACCTTCACCGCGAAGAGCTTGTATAAGGATCGCGCGACACACTTATCAGATCTTGATCCCTGCGTCTATATGGTCCTGCCCCTAGGTCTCCGCGAAAACCTCTACTACCTGTTTCTCCTGCTGAAGAGTGGCAAGGAGGATGTCTTGACGAGCTCCCGGAACGTGGCAAACTCACATGGGAGTGAGCCTTGTTATCTTCATCACTAGCAGCCGGCATCGGACCCTGATATTGGCCATTTTCGAAGTTCTGATCAATGAACTCCCGAGACGTGATGCCTTCCCTTAACAGAATGCGGATGTGGGCATACGCTTGCTGCACAGAAGGAAGATCCATAAGAATTAATGGTGTAAGATAAAGGGTGGTCAAGTATGCAACTCACCGGGTTTGCATCAAAGAACAGCAGTACTTCATGATCGTTAGGCACGAGTGGGATGAATCCAAACAGCATATCTTCATCTCCCGCCTGCTCAGGTTCCTCTACATGGTGGTTCAGAAGAGGATCATAATATCCTCCCAACTACAGAGGAGCAAATGTTATAAGGATGTCAAGAGTCTGCAATATTAATGCAAAAACAGAGGAAACGCTAAAACCTGAGCGAAGCAAGACGTCCTCTATGCTGAAGAGCCACTTCTTCCAAGTCATTCGTTGGTACAATGAAATTTAATGTTGGTTCTCCAACCATCAACCGAGCTATTTCATCCGCCGCCAAGGCTTGCCTATCAAATATGAGCTCGGGAGGATCCATGGGAACTCTTGAAGGCCATTCCCCAGTATATTGAAACAAGAAGCGTTCCCCCAAATAAAAAGTGAGACCAGAAGGACCTTCCAACAACAAGCGACGCTCGCTTGCTTCCCTTGCAAGACGTGAATCATAATGAAGGTCCTCCGCATTGTATCCATTCCATGGGAATTTGACAATATCTTCCTACAGCAACAGTCGTCACCAAAGGCTCGAGAGAAGAAATGGCAAATAACAAAAAGAAAAAAAAAAGCAAGACATACCGGTCTGAGGTTGTCGATAATCCTCCTAAGTCATTCAAATCCTTTAAATGGAATTTTGACCGATGGTAGCCTGATGCTTCTGACCATCGCCGAGCAGCTGGAACGCGCATATCACCATTGTTGGTTCCACCAACTGCAGGAAGGAAATAGGCCATAACCCACACCTGCAAACCAGGAAGGGTTCTTAATAAAAGAGAAATTTTCACCTTACAAATTTCTAAATAAAAAAAATATTGGAGCACACCTCCAAGACCCGCCAAAGGCTACTCCCCAGGTGGAGCCTCTTAGCCTCCGTCGCCCTTGTATGCACCACTGTGTCACAACCGGTGGGTCGGTAGGCAACTCGCATTCCCCTGACAAAATGGGCATAAGCAGCAGCCGCCCAGTTGAAAAATCTCATCTCGCCAAAATTCAGGAGGTGATGGGCCCAGGAGAGAGTGATTGTGTCTCCGTGGTTTGCTAAAATTGTTGCATTGATAAAATGCACCAGCACAATGAATTGACGCTGAGGAAGAGGAAGATTCCCAAACCCTTTACTTTTTATAACAACCGCTAGATGCGTGTACCGCAGGCCGCCAATTCCTCCCGCCAACGCGGTTCTAGGTTGCGAAAGCGCATAGATGCGAGGGTCAACATCCTTCTTAAACTCCAATAGATGGCTGCCCCAGCTAACACCTGTAATCATCATAAAGTCAAAAGGAGTGAGCATCATCTCCCCAACTGGGAGGTGAAAAGAGTTCATTGTATCCCAGAAGCGCTCCACGATAGCTCGGTCGTATGTCCTCTTGTTACTACGGATCTTCCATGCCCTCAACAGTCTAGAAAAGGGCCAAAACCAGCATCCCTCACGACGCTCGAATAAAATGCACCCACCTTCGCATGGAAGGACAAGGTTATTACACCCTGAATACTCCCACATGCCTTGAAAGAGTCTTCCTACAATAAGGTCAACGAAACAAAGGTACTTCAAGCAAAATTCAAGGTAACTAAGGCTGCTTTAGGATTCAACTTAAAGTACAACAGTAAATAGCATGCAAAGTAACTGCAAAAACAGAACATGCTATATGAAGTTAGGAGGAGCATACCGAGTCATGGGAACGAAACAACCATGCGTGCTCATCTTGGCGAAAGACCAACTGAGCGGGAATGAAGTCCTTGCTCGGATACTCTCGCTGCACCATCCTTGCATACGAACGCTCTTGAACCGCTGGTTGAGTAGCACGTCTGCGTCCCCTCCGAAAGAAATTCATACCCTTGCGATAAGATTCAAAGCACTCAAGAGGATGTCTTTAGAGAGACAATGGGAAGCGAAGATATAGAGCTCAGATTCAGAATGATGAAGTAGCATCGAGCTTAAGCCCCATTTATAGGCAAAATGAGCAAGCTCTCACTGCCACGTGTCAGCTCATCACTGGTTCCCAGTAGAGGCCGATCGGCCTACAAGACCAAACACAATAACTGCGTTGAATGGTCTCCTGCATTGCCTGCAAAAGCTGCATTGTACGAGCCAAAGGATTCCTTCCCAAAAGCATAGGCCGGTTGGCCTTGGAAAGGAGGAGCCTTTGTCTTCTTCCTCCTTTATCATCTTCCCAAAGCCATGCATGATCGAGCACAAGGCGTGCCCAACAAGAAGAGTGTGTCCTTTTCAAAGATCAAAGCATCCATTCCTCAAAAGGGAACAAGTCTCAATGGCTCCGTAGCCGTAACCCGAGGTAAGTTTCCCGGATCAAAATTTAAAATTCATCAGAACTGACGAACACTATTTTTGCATTTTGTACGAAAATAAGGGCCACGATCGGTGAAGTCCCTCGACATTGAATTGTCATCATCATCATAATCATCATCATCAATCCTGAGCCACCGGCAAAGTTTTGGTGAAGTCTCGACAACCAGGGCCATCGGCAGAGTTTTGATGCAGTCCCAATCCTGAGCCATCGGCAGAGTTTCGATGAAGTCTCAACCCCCAGGCCATCGACATCGCGATCGATGAAGTCCTTCGGCATTGAACATGCCCACAATCATCAATATCGACACCAGGAAAGACTGGATACGACACTGGGAAAGACTAGAAAACCAAACATCAACCCCAAGAGCCATCGACATTATGACCGATGAAGTCTCTCCAACGAGTAGAGCATCATTCTTGCTCGAGATCACCTATCGGCGCAAGTTCACCAACCGCGACATAGGACCTAGCTTCCAAGTGTCAGCCCACATCTTGAAGTAGGACGCATCAAACGTCCGAGATCATGTCAAGTAGGATGTCATCAAACGTCTGAGATCACACCAAGTAGAGCATCATTCTTGCTCGAAATCACCGATCGGCGCAAGTTCGCCAACCGCGATGCAGGACTCAGCTTCCAAGCATCACTCCCGGCTTTGCACTCGACAAGGTCACATCTCCAGGCTTTGCATTCCAAAGTCATATCCTCAACCAGTGTCCATCAAATCAAGACTACTTTGATTTTCGTCCTATCCTCGGACTCAATCAAAGTGGGGGCTCCTGTAGACACCGGGATTTTGATGGAGAAGACAATATAAAAATAAGAGCGGAAGAAATAAAAGAGATTCGATAAATGCATGCATTTTACATGTATTTGTTCACTTAAAGTCACATGCATGATCACATGTGGTCCATCCTAGCTACATGTACATTTTTTTATATAAAAATGGAGCCATGCAAACCCTAAAAGCAAGCGCCAAAGATCGCGAGATCGAATCCTCACAAAAGCACTCAAAAACACCTAAAAAAGTAAGCTAAATAATGTGCTCATTTCGTCTAGTGTGAATGGCAGCTTCCCTAGGTTGGTTGACTTCACACTCCACCGTCCATGCATGCATGGACGAAGCTGGTCCCTCCCCCCTGGCGTAGTGGCCAGTCGGCCTTGGTTACTCCGCCACACGTGGTCAATTGACCACATGCCACCGACCATGCTAGGTGAGCTCCCCCTTTCTGCCTTGGTATTCTGCACATCTCGGAGATTACTATGTATGCATGCATGCATACATGAATCTCTACTCCCTCCTCCTCCTATAAATACCATCCCTCTCCAAGCCATTTCACTCACCAATTCACTCATCATCTATCCCTCTCTACTCACTCTCTAATCTCTCTCATAATATCTCTACTTCTTATACCTCTTACCTCATATGCATCTCTCATTCATCTCTTATTCTATCCATCCTCTATTCTATCCTACTTTCCATCATATATCTTGCCATAATCTTCACCATTCTTCCATCACAAAATCCTAAATACATATCTTACCTTTATTCATCCCAAACTCCACAAAAAAACCTAGCCTAAACACATTCATAATCACAAAAGAAGCCTTCTTATTACCCTCTTTCTACCCCTTTCCTTATCATCTTTCACCACCTTTTCTATCATTATTTTGGCTCTTGGAGAGGAGAGTTTCAAGGTATCAAGGAGGATTCATCAAGCACAAAGGGCTAGGCAAGGCCTTTTCCCACTAAGTAGCAATGTAAGATTTTAAGTGTTCTTCTTTTCTAGTAAATAAGTGTATATTAGTACTTTTCTATCTTATATATCACATTCTTGTTGCATGATTCAATGAATTAATTTTATAAAGTATTCATTCATTTCCCTTCCAAACTTTATCAAAAGCACATTTTAAACTTTTAGTAGAGTCTTTCCTTTTGTGAGAGGCGAACTCTTAAAGTTTACTTTTCGAGTTCGTAGCCTTACCGCCGAATCCATTATGGGATTTCGCAGGCGGAGTCTTTCTTTCTTTTCCTTTTGGTTTTGTCTTGGCTTTTCCCTTCAAAATTCGGGTGGCGACTCCCATTTCGAACTAAAACACATCGAGGATTGCATAAACTATGGTTAACATGATTTTACAATGTATCAATGCAACTTTAGGGTTTTCCTTCTTGTATTTCTAAATAATGGTTGCATTAATCACTCTCTTCCGAGCCTAACATTTAAATGAGCAAATTGGGTTAAATTTAGAAGAGTTAGAACAAGTAGTTGTTCACTCTTAAAGGTTTAATTCTATGACTCATAAAATGAATAAGTAAAGGGAAAGTGATTTTGCAAAGCATTATTCATGAAATATACGATAGATTTCCTTAAGAATTTTCAAAGGTTAAAACCACCGAATCATACCCCAATCCAAACATGGACGTTCAGAAGCCCGAACGGTGAGGAAAAATGTCCACAATTAGATCTCCTTTGTTGGGCCATGAATGCTGCATCCTTCCTCTAATGCCTTCTCCACTCCTATATGATCAAATTGGGCCTCCTGAGTTGGACTTGGCGTGAGGAGCATGGATGGATTTCCATTATCCTCCATGAATCTGGAGTCTCCAAAGGTGAGCCCAAGGCTATTTAAACCTCCATCTCCTTCTATGAACCTATGGTCCCTAAAGGTGAGACATAGGTCAAGCAGTTCTCCATCATGGGCCTCCTTTGATGCTTTTGGCGTGGGCCCAAATACATTATTCCCCCCTTGATGAGAAAAGTTTGTCATCAAACTTGGAGGGTCTTCTTTCTGCCTAGCGTGAACCCCAGAGGGTAGGCGGGTTGCCCTCCATTGTCTTCTATGTATCTAGGATCACCAAACTTCTTGATGTAATGAACTGTGGGACGACCCTCTTGAGATAGAACAAGTTGAATTGCTCCAACATGAACTCCAGAAGCATCACACTTAACCCTCTTATCAAAGTTTGGTAGGGTTAGGACTGGTGTGGTGTAGAGCTTATCCTTGATGACTTTGAATGCTTGATGGGTAGCGGGGCTCCATGAAAACTCCTTGAATTTCAATAGCTCGGCCATAGGAGATGAAACAGTACTAAATTTCTTCACAGCCAACCTATAGAAAGAGGCTAAGCCATGGGAGCTTCGATCATCATAAATGCTAGTCGGGGTAGGCCACTCCCTGATAACTTTGACCTTTTCTTCTTCAACCTTGATCCCATCAGCCGGGAGTACATAGCCAAGAAAGGTTAATTTGTTGTTGAAGATGTGATTCTTGTACAAGTTCCCATATAACTTCTCGTGGGCTATCTCCAAAATGGACTGGAGGTGAAAAGTATGATTTTGCTCATCCTTGCTAGTCACAAATAGGTCATCCAAGTGGACAGCAACACACTAGCTAAGGGGTTTCAAAACCTATTTAACCAATTTCATAACAGTAAAGAGACTGTTTGTTAGACCACAAGGTGTGACTAACCATTCATGGAGGTATCCTTTGGTTTCAGTAGTGTCCCCTTCTTGAATTTGAGCCTAGTAGGACCCACTTCTTGGATTGACCTTTGGAGTGTTCTGGGTACCAAGTAGCTCACCCACTAGATCTTCACTTCTAGGAAACTTGTACTTGGTAGTAACCTTGTTGGTGCACATACTTTGGCTTCCTCCTTCCTTTGGGACAAAAAGGGTAAGGGTGGCGCATGGATTGAGTATCTTCCCGTTCATACCCTTTTCTGGAAGATCTTCATCTTTCCCTTGAACCTCTTGAGTGCACTAGGGTTCACGTGAGTTGTTGGTTCATGATGTACGACTGATCTAGGAATAGGATCAGTTTGGACTTCACGTTGAGGTAGTCTCTCGTCTAGGAACACATGAGGGTGTTGCTCTCTAAGAGGGGTGATGAGAGGAGGGTTGTCGCGACTAGGTTCTTCATTGGTTGGCCTTTTGTAGCTAAGGCTTTTGTTTAGGTATGGGAGAATGATCTCCTTATGCTTACTAAACTCAGGGCGTTCAGTGGTTACAGAAGGGATGTGGTTTGGATCATTCTCCTTGGGTGGGGACGGATTGGTTATATTTAGTGGATCTAGGGTTATCTTCTTGTTGTTTATCATAAGAGTGTAAGTATTAGCTCTTTCGTTGTGCATCACACTCCTGTCAAATAACCATGGTCTTCCAAGCAGAATATGACAAGCATCTATAGGCAAAACTTCACACCATAAAGATTCTTGAAAAGATTTTCTAATGGAGAAGCTTACCAAACATTGTTGTGTCACTTGAAAACCTTCACCTTGATGGAGCCACAGGATGGTGTAGGGATGTGGATGGGGACTCATTTCTAGTTGAAGTTTGTCCACTATAGTAGTTGACGCCACATTGGTGCTGCTTCCACCATCAATGACCAAAGAGAAGACCTTTCCCTGGATTGTGCAACGATACTGAAGGATAACCTCTCGTTGTTGCTGATATTATGAAATAATGGACTTACTGAGAACTCTCCTCATAAGGAACATCTCGTGAGCCATGGATGGGGTTTGGAACGTTTGGGAATAGAGGGGATGTGTTTGGCTATTTGGTGGGGTTTAGGGTTGCACCGAAACAACCTTGAACTCTGATACGACTTTTGATGTATAATGGGATCAAAGGTTGGATCTTGATCGATTACACATCAATGACACGTGCAACCAATCTAGGAGTATGGGATGCTTCACGTGAATATGGAGAAAAGAGGGTTGGATCACGTGAGAAACCAGAATCTATGGAGGCTATTTTGACGTGAGGTCTTTTGTGGGAGAAGACATTATGAAAGATTGAATCTTGGATGGTTTTGAGGGAGAGGGTGACGTGAGAGTGAGAGAGAGATGAAGGGATTTCGCGTGAGGCCTTTATGAGAGGGAGAGAGGGAGGATTGCTAGAAAGTAGGTAATTAGTTAGAGGAGAGAGAGAGAGAGTTTGTTATGGCGAGAGAGAGAGATAGGGGTGACGTTGGGACAAGGTTTGAGAGTATTGTGAGAGTTGCTTGACTAGCCTTAAGGTTAACTAACTAAGATAGAAGTAACCAGGATAGTTCAATGGATCCTATCTTGATATAGAAACACCACAAGAAAGAAAACCCTAGGGTTAACTTGACCTTTAACCTAATTACAGAAACACCTTCTAGGTTCACGGTTCAAGCTCTTCCTAAACCACTTAGTTGCCAAACCAAGATACAATAGAAGAGATCAACGAGGTTCTCAAGAAACACTTAAGGGGTAAGCTAAAAGCTTTGATGTATGCTAGCTCACAAAGATTAGAGTATTGAGCTGGAATGCACCATACAATCACACATATACAACTGGATGCTTGTAAACAATAACTGATTAAAAGCAACTAGCTGAAATAGATGACAACCCAATACAGAATATAAAGGATAAGCTTGCTTACAGTTCATACAGACACACTACAACTGCATTCAAGGGCAAAGCACTCTCACACTCATACTTCTACAGACACACTAAAGCACAGATGATCAAGCACAACTGACACTTGCTGGATTCTTGCCAATATCCAGTGATAGGAGCTGATTTAACCAAGGGTTGGGAGTTAAAGGGCACTGAAAAACATTCACAGGTTCTAAGACACTCGAGATTACTATTGAATAAACACTGATGATCTTTCATTGCTCAAAAACTCATAATATAAAGGGTACAAGCAGTTTGATTAGCAGCTGCTTAACATATGCTAATCTGCCCAATCTCCCTGACTTAATCTAACCTACAAAGCTTTAGAAATATTACAACTGATTACATCCTTATGATCTCGAGTACAACTTGTTACAAAATAAAAGGAAAATACAAACTTAGCTCTGAGTGGACCAAATGCCAAAAGGGTTGCAAAATGAACCAATCACAAGCTTGCCTTCCTAAGGGGGTAAATATTTTAGTTACTGAGGTAGTTCCCGCGCAAACATTAACTTGGAAGTAATCTCAACAGCTTAAGATTGAGCTAGAAGGACTAAAATAACCCCTATGGACAGATAACAAAAGACTTAACCTCAAGACTGAGCTTTTGGAAAAACTGATAACAAACAATCCTGTTGGGATTGTCTGTTCTGGTACTTGAAACTTGCTAATGCCATGCTCGAACATGCTGGGACTTGGCTTGGACTTGAAAATGGCATGACATAGAACAAAACACTCTTGGCTGAATCTTCCTCAATCAAGAGATATGACATTCAGAAAGACTGCTGCTTGGATTGTTGCTATTGGGAACTGACTTTGGTCTGAATGACCAATGCTGATAGGCTGAATGGCTGAAGTTTCCAAGACTTGTTTCACAAGTGTGTAACGTGCTTGGATGGATGCTATGGGTGGCTTAGTGGTTGCTGAAGGTGTTGTGAACCTCCGGTGGATAGTGAACCGAATGACATCGCTTTATGCGAGGATTTGGAAGCTCTTTGTTTCTGCTGGAGATGCTTCCTTAGCTGCTGAGTTTGGTGAATCAACATATTCTCCTTACTGTGTTGTTGCTGAGAATGCTGGTGAAGCTCCTCTAGATGCCTCCTTTGCTGATGATGTTGCTGTTGCTTGTTGTTCTTCATGATGGTCTCCATCATCCTCCCCAGGTTGAGGAAAGTTTGTCCTCTAACTTGGTAAGTCTTCATCTGCTGGATAGTATGGTCGAAGATCTGCTACATTGAATGTTGCTGAACCTCCATACTCCTTAGATAGGTCCAATCTATAGGCATTGTCTCCAATTTTCTCAAGCACTTCAAATGGTCCATCTGCTCTTGGTAGCAGCTTGCCTTTTCTCTTGCTGGGAAACCTGTCCTTCCTCAAGTGGATCCAAAATAAATCTCCAGGCTGGAAAGTGACCTTCTTCCTATGTTTGTTGGCTGATGTACATACCTGCTCAGTATACTTGGCAATTCTCTCCTTCACTTACTGATGAAGCTCCCTGATTTGATCTGCTCTTTTACCTGCTTCAATACTAAATTTAATAGAAGTAGTTAGTGAAACTGGAGAGAATCGCGGAAGCCTAGGGTCTAAACAAGCATGTGGATGATGGAAATCCACCCATAGAACTCATAAGAACACCAAGAAGATTTTTAAGGATTTTTGGATTAATGGAGATAAACATGAAATTAAAAGATATGGACAATTCTAAAGAGAGAAATCTCACCAAATTGAACTTAGATGTTCAAACACTTGCACAAGGTTCTCCCACAAACAAAGAGTATTGAATCACCCAAGAAATCTCACAAAGAGTGTAGGATAACCACCCACTCACAAGGAAGAGAAATCACCAAGCCTTTTCCACCCAAAGGATTAGCTTCATTGATTAGGGTTTGAAAACCCACAATTACAACACTCTCCAATTGAGAGGATTTTTCTTGAGTCTAGCTCCTAATCATTCATCAACATAATCTGCCTGGAAAAGACTGCTAAACATGGTATTTATACTAAATAGGAAATTAGGTTAAAATCAGAACAAAATAAACGAAACAGCGCGTCCATCACAGAAGGATGGCTCGGGCGAGCCAAAACTGGCTCGGGCAAGTCAGTCGTCTGTCCGCCTTGGACTGTCGCGGGCACGACAAACTGGGCAGAAAGCTGGCTCGGGCGAGCCATGCTTCGGGGCAGCTTTTCCCTGCCGACTTCAAACGCGCATAACTTCTTCATCAGAACTCCGTTTTAGGCCCGTAAGATATCGACAGAAAGCTCTCGGTGTGTACTTTAAGATCCTAAAATTTTTTATCCATCGGAGTTATATTGAAGGAGTTATGTTCGAAAGTGTGAAGGCACGCGTATTTCTAGCATTTGAACGCCTTCACTGCCTTGTGTTTATTCTTGCCGATGTTTCCGAAACCCCTTAGAAGGCTCGGGAATGGTCCGATGGAGACGAACCAAAAGTGAACCGATCCCCATATGGTTCATACTCCCCTTCTTTGAAAAGAGTTGTCCTCAACTCTTGGGGGTTCAATATTACCGAGTACCCAGGTAGGCCCAAAAGTATGTAGTCGAACAGGCGAAGTAGAGTGATGCTCATCAACCCGTACTCCTCAAAAATATAGCGATTCCGAAGGAAAGGAGGGGCCAAGTCGACATCACGAAGGACCCGAACACGCCTAACACCCATCAACTTGTTGAAAGCAACAAGGAATTTGTCACATGAGAGCTCGGGGTCAAGGCCAATTGAAATAACCTTTTCCTCGTTCAATCTCGATGTGGAAGTAAAGGAACTTGGGTGAGTAGTCATGGACGTGGACTCATGCAGCTCAACTCCATGGCGAGGCTCGGGAGTGATTGAGCACGACTCAACACTTGGAAATTCTATGCGGAGCTCGGTAGGAGTTGTGGGCAAGGGTGAGGGACAAGGGAGGGAGATTGGAAATTTTTGTGGAACTAAGGATCGCTCAACCTCACTAGGGTCGCTTCTTCGCAAAAGTAAAACCCGATGTGGCTTCCCTTTTCTCAAATCACTCTCATCCCGTGTTTCACTCTTTTGGAGGTCTCTCTTCTCACTTCCCACCCCGACTTGTGGTATATCGGTTTCAAAAGGGGGTAAACGAATGAGTTTGATTTTCTTTTCTCCAATTGAGAAGGTGTAGGTGTTCTTCCGGCCGTCGTGGATAGCATGCCGATCAAATTGCCAAGGTCTACCCAGCAGTAAATGACAAGCATCCATGGGGACATCACAAAGAACACTATCCTCATAAGACCAAACGGAGAAAGAAACCAAGACTTGTTGGGTTACCTCGAAGTCGACGCCATCTTTTAGCCCTTGCAAGCTATACGGTTGAGGATGAGCCGAGACCAGCAATTGGAGTTTCTCAACCATGTATGTAGAGGCCACATTGGTGCAACTCCCACTGTCGATGATGACCTTAGCTGCCTTCTCGCCGATGATGAACTGAGTTCGGAAGATATTCTCCCGTTGAGAGTTATCCCGGGAATCCTTGGTCAAGATAAAGGATCGCCTAGGAGTCGAACTCTCCCCTTCTTGCGCGCGAACCTCAACACTAGTCTTTGGAGCCTCCGGTGTGTCTACCTCACTTGCTTTGGAACTCTCAACCATCTTCATGGGGTATTGGGCTTGGTAGTGACCATAAGTCCGACACGTGAAGCATTTTCTACCCTTGAGCTTCCGAAGATATTCTGCACTTTCCTTATGAGCTCGGGAAGATGGTTTGGGTAGCTTGGAAGTTCGACTTCCCTTGGATGAAGTCTTACTCCAAGAGTGAGCACTTCCCTTCCTAGAAGGCCTTGAAGTAACCTTCTCCTCCATTCTCCTACCTTGAGAACCACCATGTTGATAATCATCAAAATACCTCGAATAATCACTATAGTGAGTCCTAGGAGACCGAGTTGAAATGTCACGATCCCTTTTCAATGACTCTAGTTGTGTAAGGGTCGTTGCGCGGAGTAAGTCACCCATTCGACGTTGAACTTCTTTAACCTTCTCTTCAATACGTTGAAGAGTCTCCTCGAAGGTTGGTTTGGCTTTGGGTTTAGGGGAAAAAGGGACATCATATTTGCCCGAAGCATAGAACATGGAGGCCATTTGTGGAGTTTGGTTTTCTTGTGGGGTGTATAATTTGAGCGGATGGAGGTTTGGGTTCTTTGTAGCTAGGAAATTTTGAGGGCTTTTGTGAGGCTATTTTTATGGAGGAGAATGGGGTGAAACCGGCATGGGGAACGCACCAAGAAAAACGAACCAGGATGGCCACACAACCATCACCAATAATATCCACCAACGAAACAACCACCAACACAACAAATCCTCACAATCATTTCATCGAACACCTTGTAAACACAAATTTCGAGCCTAAAATAAATAAAGACAAGAAATATGAGAAACAAATTTATTTGTATTGATATTTAAATGTGTGCGGGTACAATCTCTGTATTAAATACAATAAAGTAGTCCTCTGATTCGATCTCCTGAAATTTGGGTGAGCCGAGGGCGCGGATGCTTGATCTCGATCTCGAATAGTTGAAAAACTCTAGAGCAGTTCTTGGGCTGAAGGTCTTAAGCGTTGATCTCCTTAGTGCTTGGTAGCTGGAGGGTGCTCAAGGGTTGACCGTTTGCAGGTTGACTGTTGGTTGCAGTTCTTCAAGTTCTTGGATGCGAGGGTTTGAGTGCTTGGTCTCGATCGATGAACCAGACGAAGAAGACGACTGCAGTCTTTGATGCGAAGAACAGAAGTTGTTGAACTAGCTGACGTTAGTCCTTGGCGCTTGTAGCTGGAGAGCATCTGTAGTTCGATCTTCTGAAGGTTTTGCAAGTCTTGCTGAAGAACTCTGAAGCAGTTCTTGATCTTGATGCGGTAGAGGCTTGAAGATTCAATCTTGAACTTTTGCAGACTTTGATCCTTGGCGCTTGGTAGCTGGAGACTGCTGACAGTTTGATCTTCTGAAGCCTCTGGAGTGCAAAATGCCGAATACCGTCGAGGTAGACTGCAGTGTGTGTTGAAAATGAGGGAGATGGTCTCTATTTATAAGCTCTGGAAGCATAGGCTTGCCTAGGGTTTGAGTTGGGCTTTGGGCTTGGGCCAAAGTTAATTAATTATTCCTTTAACTTTAAATAAAGAAATAATTAATATTTTCTGCATCATCTTTGACACGTGTCATGATATTATTGGCCGGGATGCATTCCCATTTAAAGTTCAATTAAATGGACCGCCGTAATTAATTTAACACGTGGCGTATAATAATCGACCAAATAAATTCAATTTAATTTCTACGTGTCATTTTTTGATTGGTCGACAAATTTTTGCCTCCTACAGATGCGCCCTCCAGAGTCGGTCGCGAACACGAATTTTGAGTGTTTGAAGCGACTGAGTCTAGAATATAATTTGTATTTAGTGGGCATACTATTGTGCCTAAATTTCAGCTGGGCCAAATGGAGTGCGCCGTTGATTTAAAGGACGAGGATGTCATCTTGAAGCAGAATTAAACCGACACGACTAGGATGCCCCCACATTGCATGCTTGAATGAAGTTGTCAACCAGCCTGAGTATATTGTTGATGGTTCTTACTTGAAGCAAACCACTAACATGAAGATCTTGGCAAGTAAGAGTACGACTTGAAAGCCGAAAATTTTGATGATTTGGAAGTCGATCCTTTTTTTTTATTTTTTTTGCACTTTTGACCTGAGAGTCTTTGTTGTGATGACGTAGAAGTCTTTAACCTTGTTGACTTTGGAGTCTGGCACGAGTGAACTATGGACTTTACTGACTTAAGAGTCTCTCTAATTAATTTATGAGTCTTTATCTATCTTGACTTGGGAGTCTTTCATCCCGTTGACCTCTGAGCCTTTAACTTTCTTAACCTGGGGGTCCTGCATCCTATTGACTTGCGAGTCATTGAATTTTGCTAGCGTATGAGTCATTGATTTTGAGTTGGGAGTCGTGAACTCGTGAATCTTTTGTCGCGGTTGACTTGGGAGTCTTTTTTTGTGGTGACCTAGGAGTAATTGTTTTTCTTCACCTTAAAATTTGATTTTGACGACTTGGTAGTCTTTAATTTGGCTGACTTGGAAGTCATCAATTTATTTGACTTGGCAGTCGGTTGGTTTGATGACTTAAGAGTCTGAAGTTTGTTGACTTGAAAGTCTTTGGATTTGCTGACGTAAGAGTCGTATACATCGTTGATATGGGAATCTCGAATTTTATTGATTTGTAAGTCGTGATCTTGACTTGTGAGCCCTTTCATTTTGTTAATTTGAATTTGGTTGACTTGTGAGTCTTTCATTTTGTCGACTTGGGAGTCAGGAGACTTGTTGATACGGGAGTTCGACTGACTTGGATGTCTTTGTAGTGTTGTTGACTTGGAAATCAATGGATTTTGTCACTTAAAAGTCTTGAAGTTTGTTGATTTGAAAATCTCGAATTTTTGTGGACTTGGAAGTCTTTAATTTTTGTCAACTAGAAAATCGGTGAATTTAGTGACTTGAGACTCTTGAAATTTGTTGATTTGAAGGTCTTGAATTTTTACTGACTTGCAAATCTTGTAGATTGCTGACTTGGAAGTCATTGTCTTCTTTTTTCTTGACTTTTGAGTCTTTGGTTTTGTTGATTTAAATTTGGATGACTTGTGAGTCTATGACTTGAAAGTTTTGAATTTCGACTTGGGAGTCTTTAACTTTGGTGACTTGAGAGTTTGACTTGAAAGCCTTAGGTTTGGACTTTTACGATTCTTTCGCGGTGATGACTTGGAAGTCTTGGATTTCGACGTGGGAGTCTTTACTTTTGGTGACTTGCGAGCCTTTTTCTTGAAAGTTTGGGATTTGGACTTATAATTCTTTGGTGTTGATGACTTGGAAGTCTTGGATTTTGACTTGAAATTTTTTTTGTGAATGACTTGGAAGTCTTAAATTTTTGACTTGTGAGTCTTGATGCGATGACATGGAAATCTTGAATTCTGACTTGTGAGTCAATTTTTTGGGTGACTTGGAAGTCTTGAATTTTTTGACTTGTGAGTCTTGAATTGAATGACTTGGAAGTTTTGAATTTTGACTTGTGAGTCTTTTTTTGTGAATGACTTGAAAGTCTTGAATTTTGACTTGTGAGTCTTTATGTGGATGACTTGAAGTCTTGGATTTTTGACTTGTGAGTCTTGATGCGATTACTTGAAGTCTTGAATCTTGACTTGTGAGTCCTTTTTGGATGACTGAAGTCTTGAATTTTTGACTTGTGAGTCTTGATTTGAATGACTTGGAAGTTTTGAATTTTTACTTGTGAGTCTTTTTTCGTGAATGACTTGAAAGTCTTGAATTTTTACTTGTGAGTCTTTATGTGAATGACTTGGAAGTCTTGAACTTTTGACCAGAAAGTCTTCAAAATTTGTTGATTTTACTCGTCGATTCTTTTCTTTCTCTTTGCTTTCTATTCTCAATGTAGCCTCAAGCTCGATAAGATTTTCTTCCATGTTAACAGCCCAATTGTTATCACCACAAACGAAGGTATAAGTAGATTCAATCTGCCATGAGAAGATAGATTCTTCTTCAGAAGAGTATTCTTCACAAGAGTAGCCATGGTCTTCAAAGCCCTCAAATCGTAAGAGTCCACAAGGTGAAGTCTGCTTTGAGGCGAAGGTAATCGTAGTTAGCTTCCAAGACTGAGGAGCCCTTTGAGTTGTTGCCCCCCACGTGATGGAGCTGGTAATTGGATTTTTAAGTTATTGAGTTGGTGCATTCACCGTTGGTTTTTCTAGCGTCGTAAAAATAGTAGCGGTGACAGTTGCAATCCTTCGAGTCGTTGCTCCGCTTGATGTGACACATGTAGTTGTTGACCCCTGGGATGAAGCCTGAGTCATCCTCCTTGTTGAGAGTCAAGAGACAACTTTCTAGGGTGTCATCACGTCGCTTGAGTCGAATGTTGAACTTGATTTCTTGGAGAAGAAGATGAGAGGCAGAGAAGTCCCACCGAGCGTGCCAAATTTGTAAACACAAATTTCGAATCTAAAATAAATAGAGACAAGAAATCAGTGCACAAATATAATTTTATATATTTCAAAGAATTTGGGGTACAATCTCTGTATTAAATACAATAAAGTAGTCCTCTGATTCGATCTCCTGAAATTTGGGTGAGCCGAGGGCGCGACGCTGATCTCGATCTCGAATAATTGAAAACTCTATAGCGCTTCGAGTCAAGGTCTTAGCGTTGATCTCCTTAGTGCTTGGTAGCCGAGCTCGCTCGAGGGTTGACTGCTTGCAGTTGACCGTTGGTTACGCTTCTTCATGTTCTTGGATGCGAGGGCTTGAGTGCTTGGTCTCGATTGATGAACTGATTTAAGAAGACGCATCGCAGCTTTTGATGCGAAGAACAGGTTGTTGAACTAGCCGACGTTAGTCCTGCCGTTTGTAGCCGAGAGCGCCTGTAATTCGATCTTCTTAAGGCTTTGCAAGTGTCTTTGAAGAACTCAAGCGCTTCTTGATCTTGATGCGGTAGAGGCTTGAAGATTCAATCTTGAACTTTGCGACTTTGATCCTCGTGCTGCTTGGTAGCCGAGACCGCCGAGCTTGATCTTCTGAAGCCTCTGGAGTGCAAAATGCCGAATGTCGTCGAAGTATACTGCAGTGTGTGTTGAAAATGAGGGAGATGATCTCTATTTATAAGCTCTGGAGGCATAGGCTTGCCTAGGGTTTGAGTTGGACTTTGGGCTTGGGCCAAAGTTAATTAATTATTCGTTTAACTTTAAATAAAGAAATAATTAATATTTTCTGCATCATCTTTGACACGTGTCATGATGTTATTGGCCGGGATGCATTCCCATTTAAAGTTCAATTAAATGGACCGCCGTAATTAATTTAACACGTGGCGTATAATAATCGACCAAATAAATTCAATTTAATTTCTACGTGTCATTTTTTGATTGGTCGACAAATTTTTGCCTCCTACAGATGCGCCCTTCCAGAGTCGGTCGCGAACACGAATTTTGAGTGTTTGAAGCGACTGAGTCTTGAATATAATTTGTATTTAGTGGGCATACTATTGTGCCTAAATTTCAGCTGGGCCAAATGGAGTGCGCCGCTGATTTAAAGGACGAGGATGTCATCTTGAAGCAGAATTCAATCAACACGACTAGGATGCCCCCACATTGCATACTTGAATGAAGTTGTCAACCAGCCTGAGTATATTGTTGATGGTGCTAACTTGAAGCAAACCACAAACATGAAGATCTTGGCAAGTAAGAGTACGACTTGAAGCCAAAATTTTGATGATTCGAAGTCGATCCTTTTTTTATATTTTTTTTTTTGCACTTTTGACTTGAGAGTCTTTGTTGTGATGACGTAAAAGTCTTTAACCTTGTTGACTTTGGAGTCTGGCACGAGTGAACTATGGACTTTACTGACTTAAGAGTCTCTCTAATTAATTTATGAGTCTTTATCTATCTTGACTTGGGAGTCTTTCATCCCGTTGACCTCCGAGCCTTTAACTTTCTTAACTGGGGTCCTGCATCCTATTGACTTGCGAGTCATTGAATTTTGCTAGCGTATGAGTCATTCATTTTGAGTTGGGAGTCGTGAACTCGTGAATCTTTTGTCGCGGTTGACTTGGGAGTCTTTTTTTGTGGTGACCTAGGAGTAATTGTTTTTCTTCACCTTAAAATTTTATTTTGACGACTTGGTAGTCTTGAATTTGGCTGACTTGAAGTCATCAATTTATTTGACTTGGCGATCGGTTGGTTTGATGACTTAAGAGTCTCAAGTTTGTTGACTTGAAAGTCTTTGGATTTGCTAACGTAAGAGTCGATACATCGTTGATATGGGAATCTCGAATTTTATTTATTTTGGAAGTCGTGATCTTGACTTGTGAGCCCTTTCATTTTGTTAATTTGAATTTGGTATACTTGTGAGTCATTCATTTTGTTGACTTGGGAGTCGTGAGACTTGTTGATACGGAGTTCGACCGACTTGGATGTCTTTGTAGTGTTGTTGACTTGGAAATCAATGGATTTTGTCACTTAAAAGTCTTGAAGTTTGTTGATTTGAAAATCTCGAATTTTTGTGGACTTGGAAGTCTTTAATTTTGTCAACTTAAAAATCGGTGAATTTAGTGACTTGAGACTCTTGAAATTTGTTGATTTGAGAGTCTTGTATTTTTACTGACTTGCAAATCTTGTAGATTGCTGACTTGGAAGTCATTGTCTTCTTTTTTCTTGACTTTTGAGTCTTTCGTTTTGTTGATTTAAATTTGGATGACTTGTGAGTCTATGACTTGAATGTTTTGAATTTAGACTGGGAGTCTTTAACTTTGGTGACTTGAGAGTTTGACTTGAAAGTCTTAGGTTTGGACTTTTACGATTCTTTCATGGTGATGACTTGAAGTCTTGGATTTCGACGTGGGAGTCTTTACTTTTGGTGACTTGAGAGCCTTTTTCTTGAAAGTTTGGGATTTGGACTTATAATTCTTTGGTGTTGATGACTTGGAAGTCTTGGATTTTGACTTGAAATTTTTTTTGTGAATGACTTGGAAGTCTTAAATTTTTGACTTGTGAGTCTTGATGCGATGACATGGAAATCTTGAATTCTGACTTGTGAGTCAATTTTTTGGGTGACTTGGAATTCTTGAATTTTTTGACTTGTGAGTCTTGAATTTAATGACTTGGAAGTTTTTAATTTTTACTTGTGAGTCTTTTTTTTTTTTTGTGAATGACTTGAAAGTCTTGAATTTTTGACTTGTGAGTCTTTATGTGGATGACTTGGAAGTCTTGGATTTTGACTTGTGAGTCTTGATGGATTACTTGGAAGTCTTGAATCTTGACTTGTGAGTCCTTTTTGGATGACTTGGAAGTCTTGAATTTTCGACTTGTGAGTCTTGATTTGAATGACTGAAGTTTTGAATTTTTACTTGAGTCTTTTTTCGTGAATGACTTGAAAGTCTTGAATTTTTACTTGTGAGTCTTTATGTGAATGACTTGAAGTCTTGAACTTTTGACCAGAAAGTCTTCAAAATTTGTTGATTTTACTCCGATTCTTTTGTCTTTCTCTTTGCTTTCTATTCTCAATGTAGCCTCAAGCTCGATAAAGATTTTCTTCCATGTTAACACTCCAATTGTTATCACCACAAACGAAGGTATAAGTAGATTCAATCTGCCATGAAGATAGATTCTTCTTCGTAAGAGTATTCTTCACAAGAGTAGCCATGGTCTTCAAAGCCCTCAAATCGTAAGAGTCCACAAGGTGAAGTCCGCTGAGGCGAAGGTAATCGTAGTTAGCTTCCAAGACCGAGGAGCCCTTTGAGTTGTTGCCCCCACGTGATGGAGCCGGTAATTGGATTTTTAAGTTATTGAGTTGGTGCATTCACCGCTGGTTTTTCTAGCGTCGTAAAATAGTAGCGGTGGCTTGCAATCCTTCGAGTCGTTGTTCCGCTTGATGTGACACATGTAGTTGTTGACCCAGGATGAAGCCCGAGTCATCCTCCTTGTTGAGAGTCAAGAGACAACTTTCTAGGGTGTCATCACGCCGCTGAGTCGAATGTTGAACTTGATTTCTGGAGAAGAAGATGAGAGGCAGAAGTCCCACCGAGCGCAAATTTGTAAACACAAATTTCGAATCTAAAATAAATAGAGACAAGAAATCAGCACAAATATAATTTTATATATTTCAAAGAATTTGGGGTACAATCCGTATTAAATACAATAAAGTAGTCCTCGATTCGATCTCCAAATTTGGGTGAGCCGAGGCGACGCTGATCTCGATCTCGAATAATTGAAAACTCTATAGCGCTTCGAAATGAAGGTCTTAAGCGTTGATCTCCTTAGTGCTTGGTAGCCGAGCCCGCCGAGGGTCGACTGCTTGCAGTTGACCGCTGGTTACGCTTCTTCATGTTCTTGGATGCGAGGGCTTGAGTGCTTGGTCTCGATTGATGAACCAGACGAAGAAGACGCATCGCAGTTTTGATGCGAAGAATGTTGTTGAACTAGCGACGTTAGTCCTTGCCGCTTGTAGCCGGAGAGCGCCGTAATTCGATCTTCTTAAGGCTTTGCAAGTGTCACAAGAACTCAAGCGCTTCTTGATCTTGATGCGTAGAGGCTTGAAGATTCAATCTTGAACTTTTGCACTTTGATCCTTGGTGCTTGTAGGAGACCGACGCTTTGATCTTCTGAAGCCTCTGGAGTGCAAAATGCCGAATGTCGTCGAAGTATACTGCAGTGTGTGTTGAAAATGAGGGAGATGATCTCTATTTATAAGCTCGAGGCATAGGCTTGCCTAGGGTTTGAGTTGACTTTGGGCAGCCAAAGTTAATTAATTATTCGCTTAACTTTAAATAAAGAAATAATTAATATTTTCGCATCATCTTTGACACGTGTCATGATGTTATCGTCGATGCATTCCCATTTAAAGTTCAATTAAATGGACCGCCGTAATTAATTTAACACGTGGCGTATAATAATCGACAAAATAAATTCAATTTAATTTCTACGTGTCATTTTTTGATTGGTCGACAAATTTTTGCCTCCTACAGATGCGCCCTTCCAGAGTCGGTCGCGAACACGAATTTTGAGTGTTTGAAGCGACTGAGTCTTGAATATAATTTGTATTTAGTGGGCATACTATTGTGCCTAAATTTCAGCTGGGCCAAATGGAGTGCGCCGCTGATTTAAAGGACGAGGATGTCATCTTGAAGCAGAATTCAATCAACACGACTAGGATGCCCCCACATTGCATACTTGAATGAAGTTGTCAACCAGCCTGAGTATATTGTTGATGGTGCTAACTTGAAGCAAACCACAAACATGAAGATCTTGGCAAGTAAGAGTACGACTTGAAAGCCGAAAATTTTGATGATTCGAAGTCGATCCTTTTTTATATTTTTTTTTTGCACTTTTGACTTGAGAGTCTTTGTTGTGATGACGAAAAGTCTTTAACCTTGTTGACTTTGGAGTCCGCACGAGTGAACTATGGACTTTATCGACTTAAGAGTCTCTAATTAATTTATGAGTCTTTATCTATCTTGACTGGGAGTCTTTCATCCCGCTGACCTGAGCCTTTAACTTTCTTAACTGGGGTCCTGCATCCTATTGACTTGCGAGTCATTGAATTTTGCTAGCGTATGAGTCATTCATTTTGAGTTGGGAGTCGTGAACTCGTGAATCTTTTCGCGTCGCTGACTTGGGAGTCTTTTTGTGACCTAGGAGTAATTGTTTTTCTTCACCTTAAAATTTTATTTTGACGACTTGGTAGTCTTGAATTTGGCTGACTTGGAAGTCATCAATTTATTTGACTTGGCAGTCGGTTGGTTTGATGACTTAAGAGTCTGAAGTTTGTTGACTTGAAAGTCTTTGGATTTGCTAACGTAAGAGTCGTATACATCGTTGATATGGGAATCTCGAATTTTATTTATTTTGGAAGTCGTGATCTTGACTTGTGAGCCCTTTCATTTTGTTAATTTGAATTTGGTATACTTGTGAGTCATTCATTTTGTTGACTGGGAGTCGAGACTTGTTGATACGGGAGTTCGACTGACTTGGATGTCTTTGTAGTGTTGTTGACTTGGAAATCAATGGATTTTGTCACTTAAAAGTCTTGAAGTTTGTTGATTTGAAAATCTCGAATTTTTGTGGACTTGGAAGTCTTTAATTTTTGTCAACTTAAAAATCGGTGAATTTAGTGACTTGAGACTCTTGAAATTTGTTGATTTGAGAGTCTTGTATTTTTACTGACTTGCAAATCTTGTAGATTGCTGACTTGGAAGTCATTGTCTTCTTTTTTCTTGACTTTTGAGTCTTTCGTTTTGTTGATTTAAATTTGGATGACTTGTGAGTCTATGACTTGAATGTTTTGAATTTCGACTTGGGAGTCTTTAACTTTGGTGACTTGAGAGTTTGACTTGAAAGTCTTAGGTTTGGACTTTTACGATTCTTTCGCGGTGATGACTTGGAAGTCTTGGATTTCGACGTGGGAGTCTTTACTTTTGGTGACTTGAGAGCCTTTTTCTTGAAAGTTTGGGATTTGGACTTATAATTCTTTGGTGTTGATGACTTGGAAGTCTTAAATTTTTGACTTGTGAGTCTTGATGCGATGACATGGAAATCTTGAATTCTGACTTGTGAGTCAATTTTTTGGGTGACTTGGAAGTCTTGAATTTTTTGACTTGTGAGTCTTGAATTGAATGACTTGGAAGTTTTGAATTTTGACTTGTGAGTCTTTTTTTTTTTGTGAATGACTTGAAAGTCTTGAATTTTTGACTTGTGAGTCTTTATGTGGATGACTTGGAAGTCTTGGATTTTTGACTTGTGAGTCTTGATGCGGATTACTTGGAAGTCTTGAATCTTGACTTGTGAGTCCTTTTTTTGGATGACTTGGAAGTCTTGAATTTTGTCTTGTGAGTATTGTTTTGAATGTATTTGATGTTTTGAATTTTTTCTTGTGAGTCTTTTTTTTTCGTGAATTACTTGAAAGTCTTGAATTTTTTACTTGTTAGTCTTTATGTGAATGACTTGGAAGTCTTGAACTTTTGACCAGAAAGTCTTCAAAATTGGTTGATTTTACTCGTCGATTCTTTTGTCATTCTCATTGCTTTCTATACTCAATGTAGCCTCAAGCATGACAATCTTAAATTCCATGTTAACACCTCCAATTGATATCACCGTCAAACGAAGGTATAAGTAGATTCAATCTCTGCCATGAAGATAGATTCTTCTTCGTAAGAGTATTCTTCACAAGAGTAGCCATGGTCTTCAAAGCCCTCAAATCGTAAGAGTCCACAAGGTGAAGTCTGCTTTGAGGCGAAGGTAATCGTAGTTAGCTTCCAAGACTGAGGAGCCCTTTGAGTTGTTGCCCCCCACGTGATGGAGCTGGTAATTGGATTTTTAAGTTATTGAGTTGGTGCATTCACCGTTGGTTTTTCTAGCGTCGTAAAAATAGTAGCGGTGACAGTTGCAATCCTTCAAGTCGTTGCTCCGCTTGATGTGACACATGTAGTTGTTGACCCCTGGGATGAAGCCTGAGTCATCCTCCTTGTTGAGAGTCAAGAGACAACTTTCTAGGGTGTCATCACGTCGCTTGAGTCGAATGTTGAACTTGATTTCTTGGAGAAGAAGATGAGAGGCAGAGAAGTCCCACCGAGCGTGCCAAATTTGTAAACACAAATTTCGAATCTAAAATAAATAGAGACAAGAAATCAGTGCACAAATATAATTTTATATATTTCAAAGAATTTGGGGTACAATCTCTGTATTAAATACAATAAAGTAGTCCTCTGATTCGATCTCCTGAAATTTGGGTGAGCCGAGGGCGCGGACGCTTGATCTCGATCTCGAATAATTGAAAAACTCTATAGCAGTTCTTGAGCTGAAGGTCTTAAGCGTTGATCTCCTTAGTGCTTGGTAGCTGGAGCCTGCTCGAGGGTTGACCGTTTGCAGGTTGACTGTTGGTTACAGTTCTTCATGTTCTTGGATGCGAGGGCTTGAGTGCTTGGTCTCGATTGATGAACCAGACGAAGAAGACGACTGCAGTCTTTGATGCGAAGAACAGAAGTTGTTGAACTAGCTGACGTTAGTCCTTGCCGTTTGTAGCTGGAGAGCGTCTGTAATTCGATCTTCTTAAGGCTTTGCAAGTGTTGCTGAAGAACTCTGAAGCAGTTCTTGATCTTGATGCGGTAGAGGCTTGAAGATTCAATCTTGAACTTTTGCAGACTTTGATCCTTGGTGCTTGTAGCCGGAGATCGCCGAGCTTTGATCTTCCAAGCCTCGAGTGCAAAATGCCAATATCGTCAAGTATACCGCAGGTGTGTTGAAAATGAGGGAGATGATCTCTATTTATAAGCTCGAGGCATAGGCTTGCCTAGGGTTTGAGTTGGACTGGGCTTGGGCAAGTTAATTAATTATTCCTTTAACTTTAAATAAAGAAATAATTAATATTTTCTGCATCATCTTTGACACGTGTCATGATGTTATTGGCCGGGATGCATTCCCATTTAAAGTTCAATTAAATGGACCGCCGTAATTAATTTAACACGTGGCGTATAATAATCGACCAAATAAATTCAATTTAATTTCTACGTGTCATTTTTTGATTGGTCGACAAATTTTTGCCTCCTACAGATGCGCCCTTCCAGAGTCGGTCGCGAACACGAATTTTGAGTGTTTGAAGCGACTGAGTCTTGAATATAATTTGTATTTAGTGGGCATACTATTGTGCCTAAATTTCAGCTGGGCCAAATGGAGTGCGCCGCTGATTTAAAGGACGAGGATGTCATCTTGAAGCGATTCAATCAACACGACTAGGATGCCCCACATTGCATACTTGAATTAAGTTGTAAACCAGCCTGAGTATTTTGTTGATTGTGCTAAATTGAAGCAAACCAAAAACATGAATATCTTGGCAAGTAAGAGTACGACTTGAAAGCCGAAAATTTTGATGATTTGGAAGTCGATCCTTTTTATATTTTTTTGCACTTTGACTTGAGAGTCTTTGTTGTGATGACGAAAAGTCTTTAACCTTGTTGACTTTGGAGTCCGCACGAGTGAACTATGGACTTTATCGACTTAAGAGTCTCTAATTAATTTATGAGTCTTTATCTATCTTGACTTGGGAGTCTTTCATCCCGCTGACCTCCGAGCCTTTAACTTTCTTAACTGGGGTCCCGTGATCCTATTGACTTGCGAGTCATTGAATTTTGCTAGCGATGAGTCATTCATTTTGAGTTGGGAGTCGTGAACTCGTGAATCTTTTGTCGCGGTTGACTTGGGAGTCTTTTTTTGTGGTGACCTAGGAGTAATTGTTTTTCTTCACCTTAAAATTTTATTTTGACGACTTGGTAGTCTTGAATTTGGCTGACTTGGAAGTCATCAATTTATTTGACTTGGCAATGGCTGGTTTGATGACTTAAGAGTCTCAAGTTTGTTGACTTGAAAGTCTTTGGATTTGCTAACGTAAGAGTCGATACATCGTTGATATGGGAATCTCGAATTTTATTTATTTTGGAAGTCGGATCTTGACTTGTGAGCCCTTTCATTTTGTTAATTTGAATTTGGTATACTTGTGAGTCATTCATTTTGTTGACTTGGGAGTCGTGAGACTTGTTGATACGGGAGTTCGACTTGGATGTCTTTGTAGTGTTGACTTGGAAATCAATGGATTTTGTCACTTAAAAGTCTTGAAGTTTGTTGATTTGAAAATCTCGAATTTTTGTGGACTTGGAAGTCTTTAATTTTTGTCAACTTAAAAATCGGTGAATTTAGTGACTTGAGACTCTTGAAATTTGTTGATTTGAGAGTCTTGTATTTTTACTGACTTGCAAATCTTGTAGATTGCTGACTTGGAAGTCATTGTCTTCTTTTTTCTTGACTTTTGAGTCTTTCGTTTTGTTGATTTAAATTTGGATGACTTGTGAGTCTATGACTTGAATGTTTTGAATTTCGACTTGGGAGTCTTTAACTTTGGTGACTTGAGAGTTTGACTTGAAAGTCTTAGGTTTGGACTTTTACGATTCTTTCGCGGTGATGACTTGGAAGTCTTGGATTTCGACGTGGGAGTCTTTACTTTTGGTGACTTGAGAGCCTTTTTCTTGAAAGTTTGGGATTTGGACTTATAATTCTTTGGTGTTGATGACTTGGAAGTCTTAAATTTTTGACTTGTGAGTCTTGATGCGATGACATGGAAATCTTGAATTCTGACTTGTGAGTCAATTTTTTGGGTGACTTGGAAGTCTTGAATTTTTGACTTGTGAGTCTTGAATTGAATGACTGAAGTTTTGAATTTTGACTGAGTCTTTTTTTTTGTGAATGACTTGAAAGTCTTGAATTTTGACTTGTGAGTCTTTATGGATGACTTGAAGTCTTGGATTTTGACTTGTGAGTCTTGATGGATTACTTGAAGTCTTGAATCTTGACTTGTGAGTCCTTTTTGGATGACTGAAGTCTTGAATTTTGACTTGTGAGTCTTGATTTGAATGACTGGAAGTTTTGAATTTTTACTTGTGAGTCTTTTTTCGTGAATGACTTGAAAGTCTTGAATTTTTACTTGTGAGTCTTTATGTGAATGACTTGAAGTCTTGAACTTTTGACCAGAAAGTCTTCAAAATTTGTTGATTTTACTCGCCGATTCTTTTGTCTTTCTCGCTTTCTATTCTCAATGTAGCCTCAAGCTTGACAAGATTTTCTTCCATGTTAATACCTCCAATTGTTATCACCACAAACGAAGGTATAAGTAGATTCAATCTCGCCATGAAGATAGATTCTTCTTCGTAAGAGTATTCTTCACAAGAGTAGCCATGGTTTCAAAGCCCTCAAATCGTAAGAGTCCACAAGGTGAAGTCCGCTGAGGCGAAGGTAATCGTAGTTAGCTTCCAAGAATGAGGAGCCCTTTGAGTTGTTGCCCCACGTGATGGAGCCGGTAATTGGATTTTAAGTTATTGAGTTGGTGCATTCACCGCTGGTTTTTCTAGCCGTAAAAATAGTAGCGGTAGCGGTTGCAATCCTTCAAGTCGCGTTCGCTTGATGTGACACATGTAGTTGTTGACTTCGATGAAGCCCGAGTCATCCTCCTTGTTGAGAGTCAAGAGACAACTTTCAGGGTGTCATCACGCCGCTTGAGTCGAATGTTGAACTTGATTTCGGAGAAGAAGATGAGAGGCGAGAAGTCCCACCGAGCGCCAAATTTGTAAACACAAATTTCGAATCTAAAATAAATAGAGACAAGAAATCTGCACAAATATAATTTTATATATTTCAAAGAATTTGGGGTACAATCAGATTAAATACAATAAAGTAGTCCTCTGATTCGATCTCCAAATTTGGGTGAGCCGAGGGCGACGCTGATCTCGATCTCGAATAATCAAAACTCTATAGCAGCTTCGAGCCAAGGTCTTAAGCGTTGATCTCCTTAGTGCTTGGTAGCCGGAGCTCGCCGAGGGTTGACCGCTTGCAGTTGATCGCTGGTTACGCTTCTTCATGTTCTTGGATGCGAGGGCTTGAGTGCTTGGTCTCGATTGATGAACCAGACGAAGAAGACGCATCGCACTTTGATGCGAAGAATGTAAGTTGTTGAACTAGCCGACGTTAGTCCTGCCGCTTGTAGCCGAGAGCGTCGTAATTCGATCTTCTTAAGGCTTTGCAAGTGTTGCTAAAGAACTCGGGCGCTTCTTGATCTTGATGCGTAGAGGCTTGAAGATTCAATCTTGAACTTTTGCGCATTTGATCCTTGGTGCTTGGTAGCCGGAGATCGCCGACGCTTTGATCTTCAAGCCTCGAGTGCAAAATGCCGAATATCGCCAAGTATACCGCAGGTGTGTTGAAAATGAGGAGATGATCTCTATTTATAAGCTCGAGGCATAGGCTTGCCTGGTTTGAGTCGACTTCGCTTGGGGTTAAGTTAATTAATTATTCCTTTAACTTTAAATAAAGAAATAATTAATATTTTCTCGATCATCTTTGACACGTGTCATGATGTTATCGTCGATGCATTCCCATTTAAAGTTCAATTAAATGGACCGTGAATTAATTTAACACGTGGCGTATAATAATCGACCAAATAAATTCAATTTAATTTCTACGTGTCATTTTTTGATTGGTCGACAAATTTTGCCTCCTACAGATGCGCCTTCCGAGTCGGTCGAACACGAATTTTGAGTGTTCGCGATCGAGTCTTGAATATAATTTGTATTTAGTGGGCATACTATTGTGCCTAAATTTCACTGGCCAAATGGAGCGCTACGATTTAAAGGACGAGGATGTCATCTTGCGACTAATCAACACGACTAGGATGCCCCCACATTGCATACTTGAATGAAGTTGTCAACCAGCCTGAGTATATTGTTGATGGTGCTAACTTGAAGCAAACCACAAACATGAAGATCTTGGCAAGTAAGAGTACGACTTGAAAGCCGAAAATTTTGATGATTTGGAAGTCGATCCTTTTTTTATATTTTTTTTTTTGCACTTTTGACTTGAGAGTCTTTGTTGTGATGACGTAAAAGTCTTTAACCTTGTTGACTTTGGAGTCTGGCACGAGTGAACTATGGACTTTACTGACTTAAGAGTCTCTCTAATTAATTTATGAGTCTTTATCTATCTTGACTTGGGAGTCTTTCATCCCGTTGACCTCTGAGCCTTTAACTTTCTTAACCTGGGGTCCTGTGATCCTATTGACTTGAGTCATTGAATTTTGCTAGCGTATGAGTCATTCATTTTGAGTTGGGAGTCGTGAACTCGTGAATCTTTTGTCGCGGTTGACTTGGGAGTCTTTTTTTGTGGTGACCTAGGAGTAATTGTTTTTCTTCACCTTAAAATTTTATTTTGACGACTTGGTAGTCTTGAATTTGGCTGACTTGGAAGTCATCAATTTATTTGACTTGGCAAATTGGTTTGATGACTTAAGAGTCTCAAGTTTGTTGACTTGAAAGTCTTTGGATTTGCTAACGTAAGAGTCGATACATCGTTGATATGGGAATCTCGAATTTTATTTATTTTGGAAGTCGTGATCTTGACTTGTGAGCCCTTTCATTTTGTTAATTTGAATTTGGTATACTTGTGAGTCATTCATTTTGTTGACTGGGAGTCGTGAGACTTGTTGATACGGAGTTCGACCGACTTGGATGTCTTTGTAGTGTTGTTGACTGAAATCAATGGATTTTGTCACTTAAAAGTCTCAAGTTTGTTGATTTGAAAATCTCGAATTTTTGTGGACTTGAAGTCTTTAATTTTGTCAACTTAAAATCGTGAATTTAGTGACTCGAGACTCTTGAAATTTGTTGATTCGAGAGTCTTGTATTTTTACCGACTTGCAAATCTTGTAGATTCGACTGGAAGTCATTGTCTTCTTTTTCGACTTTTGAGTCTTTCGCTTTGTTGATTTAAATTTGGATGACTTGTGAGTCTATGACTTGAATGTTTTGAATTTCGACTGGGAGTCTTTAACTCGTGACTTGAGAGTTTGACTTGAAAGTCTTAGGTTTGGACTTTTACGATTCTTTCGCGTGATGACTTGGAAGTCTTGGATTTCGACGGGAGTCTTTACTTTTGGTGACTTGAGAGCCTTTTCTTGAAAGTTTGGGATTTGACTTATAATTCTTTGGTGTTGATGACTGAAGTCTTGGATTTTGACTTGAAATTTTTTGTGAATGACTTGGAAGTCTTAAATTTTGACTTGTGAGTCTTGATGCGATGACATGGAAATCTTGAATTCGACTGAGTCAATTTTTGGGTGACTGAAGTCTTGAATTTTTGACTTGTGAGTCTTGAATTGAATGACTTGAAGTTTTGAATTTTGACTTGTGAGTCTTTTTTTGTGAATGACTTGAAAGTCTTGAATTTTTGACTTGTGAGTCTTTATGTGGATGACTTGAAGTCTTGGATTTTGACTTGTGAGTCTTGATGCGATTACTGAAGTCTTGAATCTTGACTTGAGTCCTTTTTGGATGACTGAAGTCTTGAATTTTGACTTGTGAGTCTTGATTCAATGACTCGAAGTTTTGAATTTTACTTGTGAGTCTTTTTTTCGTGAATGACTTGAAAGTCTTGAATTTTACTTGTGAGTCTTTATGTGAATGACTTGAAGTCTTGAACTTTGACCAGAAAGTCTTCAAAATTTGTTGATTTTACTCACGATTCTTTTGTCTTTCTCTTGCTTTCATTCTCAATGTAGCCTCAAGCTCGATGATTTTCTTCCATGTTAACACTCCAATTGTTATCACCACAAACGAAGGTATAAGTAGATTCAATCTGCCATGAAGATAGATTCTTCTTCGTAAGAGTATTCTTCACAAGAGTAGCCATGGTCTTCAAAGCCCTCAAATCGTAAGAGTCCACAAGGTGAAGTCCGCTGAGGAAGGTAATCGTAGTTAGCTTCCAAGACCGAGGAGCCCTTTGAGTTGTTGCCTCACGTGATGGAGCCGGTAATTGATTTTTAAGTTATTGAGTTGGTGCATTCACCGCTGGTTTTCTAGCCGTAAAAATAGTAGCGTGATACAGTTGCAATCCTTCAAGTCGTTGTTCGCTTGATGTGACACATGTAGTTGTTGACCTCGGATGAAGCCCGAGTCATCCTCCTTGTTGAGAGTCAAGAGACAACTTTCTAGGTGTCATCACGCCGAGTCGAATGTTGAACTTGATTTCTTGGAGAAGAAGATGAGAGGCGAGAAGTCCCACCGAGCGCCACAAATTTGTAAACACAAATTTCGAATCTAAAATAAATAGAGACAAGAAATCAGTGCACAAATATAATTTTATATATTTCAAAGAATTTGGGGTACAATCTCTGTATTAAATACAATAAAGTAGTCCTCTGATTCGATCTCCTGAATTGGTGAGCCGAGGCGCGACGCTGATCTCGATCTCGAATAATCAAAACTCTATAGCGCTTCGAGTCAAGGTCTTAAGCGTTGATCTCCTTAGTGCTTGGTAGCCGAGCCCGCCGAGGGTCGACTGCTTGCAGTTGATCGTTGGTTACGCTTCTTCATGTTCTTGGATGCGAGGGCTTGAGTGCTTGGTCTCGATTGATGAACAGACGTAAGAAGACGCATCGCAGCTTTGATGCGAAGAATGAAGTTGTTGAACTAGCCGACGTTAGTCCTGCCGCTTGTAGCCGAGAGCGCCTGTAATTCGATCTTCTTAAGGCTTTGCAAGTGTTCAAGAACTCGGGCGCTTCTTGATCTTGATGCGGTAGAGGCTTGAAGATTCAATCTTTAACTTTTGCACTTTGATCCTCGGTGCTTGGTAGCCGGAGATCGGCGCTTGATCTTCGAAGCCTCGAGTGCAAAATGCCGAATGTCGCAAGTATACCGCAGCAGTGTTGAAAATGAGGAGATGATCTCTATTTATAAGCTCGAGGCATAGGCTTGCCTAGGGTTTGAGTTGACTTCGGGTCACAGTTAATTAATTATTCCTTTAACTTTAAATAAAGAAATAATTAATATTTTCCGCATCATCTTTGACACGTGTCATGATATTATTGTCTGGTATGCATTCCCATTTAAAGTTCAATTAAATGGACCGCCGTAATTAATTTAACACGTGGCGTATAATAATCGACCAAATAAATTCAATTTAATTTCTACGTGTCATTTTTTGATTGGTCGACAAATTTTTGCCTCCTACAGATGCGCCCTTCCAGAGTCGGTCGCGAACACGAATTTTGAGTGTTTGAAGCGACTGAGTCTTGAATATAATTTGTATTTAGTGGGCATACTATTGTGCCTAAATTTCAGCTGGGCCAAATGGAGTGCGCCGCTGATTTAAAGGACGAGGATGTCATCTTGAAGCAGAATTCAATCAACACGACTAGGATGCCCCCACATTGCATACTTGAATGAAGTTGTCAACCAGCCTGAGTATATTGTTGATGGTGCTAACTTGAAGCAAAACCACAAACATGAAGATCTTGGCAGTAAGAGTACGACTTGAAAGCCAAAATTTTGATGATTTGAAGTCGATCCTTTTTATATTTTTTTTGCACTTTTGACTTGAGAGTCTTTGTTGTGATGACGAAAAGTCTTTAACCTTGTTGACTTTGGAGTCCGCACGAGTGAACTATGGACTTTCGACTTAAGAGTCTCTCTAATTAATTTATGAGTCTTTATCTATCTTGACTTGGGAGTCTTTCATCCCGCTGACCTCGAGCCTTTAACTTTCTTAACTGGGGTCCTGATCCTATTTACTTGCGAGTCATTGAATTTTGCTAGCGTATGAGTCATTCATTTTGAGTTGGGAGTCGTGAACTCGTGAATCTTTTGTCGCGGTTGACTTGGGAGTCTTTTTTTGTGGTGACCTAGGAGTAATTGTTTTTCTTCACCTTAAAATTTTATTTTGACGACTTGGTAGTCTTGAATTTGGCTGACTTGGAAGTCATCAATTTATTTGACTTGGCAGTCGGTTGGTTTGATGACTTAAGAGTCTGAAGTTTGTTGACTTGAAAGTCTTTGGATTTGCTAACGTAAGAGTCGTATACATCGTTGATATGGGAATCTCGAATTTTATTTATTTTGGAAGTCGTGATCTTGACTTGTGAGCCCTTTCATTTTGTTAATTTGAATTTGGTATACTTGTGAGTCATTCATTTTGTTGACTTGGGAGTCGAGACTTGTTGATACGGAGTTCGTGACTTGGATGTCTTTGTAGTGTTGTTGACTTGAAATCAATGGATTTTGTCACTTAAAAGTCTTGAAGTTTGTTGATTTGAAAATCTCGAATTTTTGTGGACTTGGAAGTCTTTAATTTTGTCAACTTAAAATCGGTGAATTTAGTGACTTGAGACTCTTGAAATTTGTTGATTTGAGAGTCTTGTATTTTTACTGACTTGCAAATCTTGTAGATTGCTGACTTGGAAGTCATTGTCTTCTTTTTTCTTGACTTTTGAGTCTTCGCTTTGTTGATTTAAATTTGGATGACTTGTGAGTCTATGACTTGAATGTTTTGAATTTCGACTGGGAGTCTTTAACTTTGGTGACTTGAGAGTTTGACTTGAAAGTCTTAGGTTTGGACTTTTACGATTCTTTCGGTGATGACTTGGAAGTCTTGGATTTGACGTGAGTCTTTACTTTTGGTGACTTGAGAGCCTTTTCTTGAAAGTTTGGGATTTGGACTTATAATTCTTTGTGTTGATGACTTGGAAGTCTTGGATTTTGACTTGAAATTTTTTGTGAATGACTTGAAGTCTTAAATTTTGACTTGTGAGTCTTGATGCGATGACATGGAAATCTTGAATTCTGACTTGTGAGTCAATTTTTTGGGTGACTTGGAAGTCTTGAATTTTTTGACTTGTGAGTCTTGAATTGAATGACTTGGAAGTTTTGAATTTTGACTTGTGAGTCTTTTTTTTTTTGTGAATGACTTGAAAGTCTTGAATTTTTTAATTGTGAGTCTTTATTTGTATGAATTGGAAGTCTTGGATTTTTGAATTGTTAGTCTTGATTCGTATTAATTGGAAGTCTTGAATCTTGACTTGTGAGTCCTTTTTTTGGATGACTTGGAAGTCTTGAATTTTTGACTTGTGAGTCTTGATTTGAATGACTTGGAAGTTTTGAATTTTTACTTGTGAGTCTTTTTTTTTCGTGAATGACTTGAAAGTCTTGAATTTTTTACTTGTGAGTCTTTATGTGAATGACTTGGAAGTCTTGAACTTTTGACCAGGAAAGTCTTCAAAATTTGTTGATTTTACTCGTCGATTCTTTTGTCTTTCTCTTTGCTTTCTATTCTCAATGTAGCCTCAAGCTTGACAGTATTTTCTTCCATGTTAACAGCTCCAATTGTTATCACCGTCAAACGAAGGTATAAGTAGATTCAATCTCTGCTTGCGAGAAGATAGATTCTTCTTCAGAAGAGTATTCTTCACAAGAGTAGCCATGGTCTTCAAAGCCCTCAAATCGTAAGAGTCCACAAGGTGAAGTCTGCTTTGAGGCGAAGGTAATCGTAGTTAGCTTCCAAGACTGAGGAGCCCTTTGAGTTGTTGCCCCCCACGTGATGGAGCTGGTAATTGGATTTTTAAGTTATTGAGTTGGTGCATTCACCGTTGGTTTTTCTAGCGTCGTAAAAATAGTAGCGGTGACAGTTGCAATCCTTCAAGTCGTTGCTCCGCTTGATGTGACACATGTAGTTGTTGACCCCTGGGATGAAGCCTGAGTCATCCTCCTTGTTGAGAGTCAAGAGACAACTTTCTAGGGTGTCATCACGTCGCTTGAGTCGAATGTTGAACTTGATTTCTTGGAGAAGAAGATGAGAGGCAGAGAAGTCCCACCGAGCGTGCCAAATTTGTAAACACAAATTTCGAATCTAAAATAAATAGAGACAAGAAATCAGTGCACAAATATAATTTTATATATTTCAAAGAATTTGGGGTACAATCTCTGTATTAAATACAATAAAGTAGTCCTCTGATTCGATCTCCTGAAATTTGGGTGAGCCGAGGGCGCGGACGCTTGATCTCGATCTCGAATAATTGAAAAACTCTATAGCAGTTCTTGAGCTGAAGGTCTTAAGCGTTGATCTCCTTAGTGCTTGGTAGCTGTAGCCTGCTCGAGGGTTGACCGTTGCAGTTGAGTTCTGATTCTTCATTTTCTTTGATGCGAGGGCTTGAGTGCTTGGTCTCGATTGATGAACGAGAAGAAGACGCGATCTTTGATGCGAAGAACAGAAGTTGTTGAACTAGCTGACGTTAGTCCTTGCCGTTTGTAGCTGGAGAGCGTCTGTAATTCGATCTTCTTAAGGCTTTGCAAGTGTTGCTGAAGAACTCTGAAGCAGTTCTTGATCTTGATGCGGTAGAGGCTTGAAGATTCAATCTTGAACTTTTGCAGACTTTGATCCTTGGTGCTTGGTAGCTGGAGACTGCTGACAGTTTGATCTTCTGAAGCCTCTGGAGTGCAAAATGCCGAATGTCGTCGAAGTATACTGCAGTGTGTGTTGAAAATGAGGGAGATGATCTCTATTTATAAGCTCTGGAGGCATAGGCTTGCCTAGGGTTTGAGTTGGACTTTGGGCTTGGGCCAAAGTTAATTAATTATTCCTTTAACTTTAAATAAAGAAATAATTAATATTTTCTGCATCATCTTTGACACGTGTCATGATGTTATTGGCCGGGATGCATTCCCATTTAAAGTTCAATTAAATGGACCGCCGTAATTAATTTAACACGTGGCGTATAATAATCGACCAAATAAATTCAATTTAATTTCTACGTGTCATTTTTTGATTGGTCGACAAATTTTGCCTCCTAGATGCGCCCTTCCAGAGTCGGTCGCGAACACGAATTTTGAGTGTTTGAAGCGACTGAGTCTTGAATATAATTTGTATTTAGTGGGCATACTATTGTGCCTAAATTTCAGCTGGGCCAAATGGAGTGCGCCGCTGATTTAAAGGACGAGGATGTCATCTTGAAGCAGAATTCAATCAACACGACTAGGATGCCCCCACATTGCATACTTGAATGAAGTTGTCAACCAGCCTGAGTATATTGTTGATGGTGCTAACTTGAAGCAAACCACAAACATGAAGATCTTGGCAAGTAAGAGTACGACTTGAAAGCCGAAAATTTTGATGATTTGGAAGTCGATCCTTTTTTTATATTTTTTTTTTTGCACTTTTGACTTGAGAGTCTTTGTTGTGACGTAAAGTCTTTAACCTTGTTGACTTTGGAGTCCGCACGAGTGAACTATGGACTTTCTTGACTTAAGAGTCTCTAATTAATTTATGAGTCTTTATCTATCTTGACTTGGGAGTCTTTCATACAGTTGACCTCACGAGCCTTTAACTTTCTTAACCTGGGGGTCCTGCATCCTATTGACTTGCGAGTCATTGAATTTTGCTAGCGTATGAGTCATTCATTTTGAGTTGGGAGTCGTGAACTCGTGAATCTTTTGTCGCGGTTGACTTGGGAGTCTTTTTTTGTGGTGACCTAGGAGTAATTGTTTTTCTTCACCTTAAAATTTTATTTTGACGACTTGGTAGTCTTGAATTTGGCTGACTTGGAAGTCATCAATTTATTTGACTTGGCAGTCGGTTGGTTTGATGACTTAAGAGTCTGAAGTTTGTTGACTTGAAAGTCTTTGGATTTGCTAACGTAAGAGTCGTATACATCGTTGATATGGGAATCTCGAATTTTATTTATTTTGGAAGTCGTGATCTTGACTTGTGAGCCCTTTCATTTTGTTAATTTGAATTTGGTATACTTGTGAGTCATTCATTTTGTTGACTTGGGAGTCAGGAGACTTGTTGATACGGGAGTTCGACTGACTTGGATGTCTTTGTAGTGTTGTTGACTTGGAAATCAATGGATTTTGTCACTTAAAAGTCTTGAAGTTTGTTGATTTGAAAATCTCGAATTTTTGTGGACTTGGAAGTCTTTAATTTTTGTCAACTTAAAAATCGGTGAATTTAGTGACTTGAGACTCTTGAAATTTGTTGATTTGAGAGTCTTGTATTTTTACTGACTTGCAAATCTTGTAGATTGCTGACTTGGAAGTCATTGTCTTCTTTTTTCTTGACTTTTGAGTCTTTCGTTTTGTTGATTTAAATTTGGATGACTTGTGAGTCTATGACTTGAATGTTTTGAATTTCGACTTGGGAGTCTTTAACTTTGGTGACTTGAGAGTTTGACTTGAAAGTCTTAGGTTTGGACTTTTACGATTCTTTCGCGGTGATGACTTGGAAGTCTTGGATTTCGACGTGGGAGTCTTTACTTTTGGTGACTTGAGAGCCTTTTTCTTGAAAGTTTGGGATTTGGACTTATAATTCTTTGGTGTTGATGACTTGGAAGTCTTGGATTTTGACTTGAAATTTTTTTTGTGAATGACTTGGAAGTCTTAAATTTTTGACTTGTGAGTCTTGATGCGATGACATGGAAATCTTGAATTCTGACTTGTGAGTCAATTTTTTGGGTGACTTGGAAGTCTTGAATTTTTTGACTTGTGAGTCTTGAATTGAATGACTTGGAAGTTTTGAATTTTGACTTGTGAGTCTTTTTTTTTTTGTGAATGACTTGAAAGTCTTGAATTTTTGACTTGTGAGTCTTTATGTGGATGACTTGGAAGTCTTGGATTTTTGACTTGTGAGTCTTGATGCGGATTACTTGGAAGTCTTGAATCTTGACTTGTGAGTCCTTTTTTTGGATGACTTGGAAGTCTTGAATTTTTGACTTGTGAGTCTTGATTTGAATGACTTGGAAGTTTTGAATTTTTACTTGTGAGTCTTTTTTTTTCGTGAATGACTTGAAAGTCTTGAATTTTTTACTTGTGAGTCTTTATGTGAATGACTTGGAAGTCTTGAACTTTTGACCAGGAAAGTCTTCAAAATTTGTTGATTTTACTCGATTCTTTTGTCTTTCTCTTTGCTTTCTATTCTCAATGTAGCCTCAAGCTTGCGATTTTCTTCCATGTTATGACTCAATTGTTATCACCGTCAAACGAAGGTATAAGTAGATTCAATCTCTGCTTGCGAGAAGATAGATTCTTCTTCAGAAGAGTATTCTTCACAAGAGTAGCCATGGTCTTCAAAGCCCTCAAATCGTAAGAGTCCACAAGGTGAAGTCTGCTTTGAGGCGAAGGTAATCGTAGTTAGCTTCCAAGACTGAGGAGCCCTTTGAGTTGTTGCCCCCCACGTGATGGAGCTGGTAATTGGATTTTTAAGTTATTGAGTTGGTGCATTCACCGTTGGTTTTTCTAGCGTCGTAAAAATAGTAGCGGTGACAGTTGCAATCCTTCAAGTCGTTGCTCGCTTGATGTGACACATGTAGTTGTTGACCCACAGGATGAAGCTGAGTCATCCTCCTTGTTGAGAGTCAAGAGACAACTTTCTAGGGTGTCATCACGTCGCTGAGTCGAATGTTGAACTTGATTTCTTGGAGAAGAAGATGAGAGGCGAGAGAAGTCCCACCGAGCGTGCCAAATTTGTAAACACAAATTTCGAATCTAAAATAAATAGAGACAAGAAATCAGTGCACAAATATAATTTTATATATTTCAAAGAATTTGGGGTACAATCTCTGTATTAAATACAATAAAGTAGTCCTCTGATTCGATCTCCTGAAATTTGGGTGAGCCGAGGGCGCGGACGCTTGATCTCGATCTCGAATAATTGAAAAACTCTATAGCAGTTCTTGAGCTGAAGGTCTTAAGCGTTGATCTCCTTAGTGCTTGGTAGCTGGAGCCTGCTCGAGGGTTGACCGTTTGCGAGTTGGTTGGTTCTGATTCTTCATGTTCTTGGATGCGAGGGCTTGAGTGCTTGGTCTCGATTGATGAACCAGACGAAGAAGACGACTGCAGTCTTTGATGCGAAGAACAGAAGTTGTTGAACTAGCTGACGTTAGTCCTTGCCGTTTGTAGCTGGAGAGCGTCTGTAATTCGATCTTCTTAAGGCTTTGCAAGTGTTGCTGAAGAACTCTGAAGCAGTTCTTGATCTTGATGCGGTAGAGGCTTGAAGATTCAATCTTGAACTTTTGCAGACTTTGATCCTTGGTGCTTGGTAGCTGGAGACTGCTGACAGTTTGATCTTCTGAAGCCTCTGGAGTGCAAAATGCCGAATGTCGTCGAAGTATACTGCAGTGTGTGTTGAAAATGAGGGAGATGATCTCTATTTATAAGCTCTGGAGGCATAGGCTTGCCTAGGGTTTGAGTTGGACTTTGGGCTTGGGCCAAAGTTAATTAATTATTCCTTTAACTTTAAATAAAGAAATAATTAATATTTTCTGCATCATCTTTGACACGTGTCATGATGTTATTGGCCGGGATGCATTCCCATTTAAAGTTCAATTAAATGGACCGCCGTAATTAATTTAACACGTGGCGTATAATAATCGACCAAATAAATTCAATTTAATTTCTACGTGTCATTTTTTGATTGGTCGACAAATTTTTGCCTCCTACAGATGCGCCCTTCCAGAGTCGGTCGCGAACACGAATTTTGAGTGTTTGAAGCGACTGAGTCTTGAATATAATTTGTATTTAGTGGGCATACTATTGTGCCTAAATTTCAGCTGGGCCAAATGGAGTGCGCCGCTGATTTAAAGGACGAGGATGTCATCTTGAAGCAGAATTCAATCAACACGACTAGGATGCCCCCACATTGCATACTTGAATGAAGTTGTCAACCAGCCTGAGTATATTGTTGATGGTGCTAACTTGAAGCAAACCACAAACATGAAGATCTTGGCAAGTAAGAGTACGACTTGAAAGCCGAAAATTTTGATGATTTGGAAGTCGATCCTTTTTTTATATTTTTTTTTTTGCACTTTTGACTTGAGAGTCTTTGTTGTGATGACGTAAAAGTCTTTAACCTTGTTGACTTTGGAGTCTGGCACGAGTGAACTATGGACTTTACTGACTTAAGAGTCTCTCTAATTAATTTATGAGTCTTTATCTATCTTGACTTGGGAGTCTTTCATCCCGTTGACCTCTGAGCCTTTAACTTTCTTAACCTGGGGGTCCTGCATCCTATTGACTTGCGAGTCATTGAATTTTGCTAGCGTATGAGTCATTCATTTTGAGTTGGGAGTCGTGAACTCGTGAATCTTTTGTCGCGGTTGACTTGGGAGTCTTTTTTTGTGGTGACCTAGGAGTAATTGTTTTTCTTCACCTTAAAATTTTATTTTGACGACTTGGTAGTCTTGAATTTGGCTGACTTGGAAGTCATCAATTTATTTGACTTGGCAGTCGGTTGGTTTGATGACTTAAGAGTCTGAAGTTTGTTGACTTGAAAGTCTTTGGATTTGCTAACGTAAGAGTCGTATACATCGTTGATATGGGAATCTCGAATTTTATTTATTTTGGAAGTCGTGATCTTGACTTGTGAGCCCTTTCATTTTGTTAATTTGAATTTGGTATACTTGTGAGTCATTCATTTTGTTGACTTGGGAGTCAGGAGACTTGTTGATACGGGAGTTCGACTGACTTGGATGTCTTTGTAGTGTTGTTGACTTGGAAATCAATGGATTTTGTCACTTAAAAGTCTTGAAGTTTGTTGATTTGAAAATCTCGAATTTTTGTGGACTTGGAAGTCTTTAATTTTTGTCAACTTAAAAATCGGTGAATTTAGTGACTTGAGACTCTTGAAATTTGTTGATTTGAGAGTCTTGTATTTTTACTGACTTGCAAATCTTGTAGATTGCTGACTTGGAAGTCATTGTCTTCTTTTTTCTTGACTTTTGAGTCTTTCGTTTTGTTGATTTAAATTTGGATGACTTGTGAGTCTATGACTTGAATGTTTTGAATTTCGACTTGGGAGTCTTTAACTTTGGTGACTTGAGAGTTTGACTTGAAAGTCTTAGGTTTGGACTTTTACGATTCTTTCGCGGTGATGACTTGGAAGTCTTGGATTTCGACGTGGGAGTCTTTACTTTTGGTGACTTGAGAGCCTTTTTCTTGAAAGTTTGGGATTTGGACTTATAATTCTTTGGTGTTGATGACTTGGAAGTCTTGGATTTTGACTTGAAATTTTTTTTGTGAATGACTTGGAAGTCTTAAATTTTTGACTTGTGAGTCTTGATGCGATGACATGGAAATCTTGAATTCTGACTTGTGAGTCAATTTTTTGGGTGACTTGGAAGTCTTGAATTTTTTGACTTGTGAGTCTTGAATTGAATGACTTGGAAGTTTTGAATTTTGACTTGTGAGTCTTTTTTTTTTTTGTGAATGACTTGAAAGTCTTGAATTTTTGACTTGTGAGTCTTTATGTGGATGACTTGGAAGTCTTGGATTTTTGACTTGTGAGTCTTGATGCGGATTACTTGGAAGTCTTGAATCTTGACTTGTGAGTCCTTTTTTTGGATGACTTGGAAGTCTTGAATTTTTGACTTGTGAGTCTTGATTTGAATGACTTGGAAGTTTTGAATTTTTACTTGTGAGTCTTTTTTTTTCGTGAATGACTTGAAAGTCTTGAATTTTTTACTTGTGAGTCTTTATGTGAATGACTTGGAAGTCTTGAACTTTTGACCAGGAAAGTCTTCAAAATTTGTTGATTTTACTCGTCGATTCTTTTGTCTTTCTCTTTGCTTTCTATTCTCAATGTAGCCTCAAGCTTGACAGTATTTTCTTCCATGTTAACAGCTCCAATTGTTATCACCGTCAAACGAAGGTATAAGTAGATTCAATCTCTGCTTGCGAGAAGATAGATTCTTCTTCAGAAGAGTATTCTTCACAAGAGTAGCCATGGTCTTCAAAGCCCTCAAATCGTAAGAGTCCACAAGGTGAAGTCTGCTTTGAGGCGAAGGTAATCGTAGTTAGCTTCCAAGACTGAGGAGCCCTTTGAGTTGTTGCCCCCCACGTGATGGAGCTGGTAATTGGATTTTTAAGTTATTGAGTTGGTGCATTCACCGTTGGTTTTTCTAGCGTCGTAAAAATAGTAGCGGTGACAGTTGCAATCCTTCGAGTCGTTGCTCCGCTTGATGTGACACATGTAGTTGTTGACCCCTGGGATGAAGCCTGAGTCATCCTCCTTGTTGAGAGTCAAGAGACAACTTTCTAGGGTGTCATCACGTCGCTTGAGTCGAATGTTGAACTTGATTTCTTGGAGAAGAAGATGAGAGGCAGAGAAGTCCCACCGAGCGTGCCAAATTTGTAAACACAAATTTCGAATCTAAAATAAATAGAGACAAGAAATCAGTGCACAAATATAATTTTATATATTTCAAAGAATTTGGGGTACAATCTCTGTATTAAATACAATAAAGTAGTCCTCTGATTCGATCTCCTGAAATTTGGGTGAGCCGAGGGCGCGGACGCTTGATCTCGATCTCGAATAATTGAAAAACTCTATAGCAGTTCTTGAGCTGAAGGTCTTAAGCGTTGATCTCCTTAGTGCTTGGTAGCTGGAGCCTGCTCGAGGGTTGACCGTTTGCAGGTTGACTGTTGGTTACAGTTCTTCATGTTCTTGGATGCGAGGGCTTGAGTGCTTGGTCTCGATTGATGAACCAGACGAAGAAGACGACTGCAGTCTTTGATGCGAAGAACAGAAGTTGTTGAACTAGCTGACGTTAGTCCTTGCCGTTTGTAGCTGGAGAGCGTCTGTAATTCGATCTTCTTAAGGCTTTGCAAGTGTTGCTGAAGAACTCTGAAGCAGTTCTTGATCTTGATGCGGTAGAGGCTTGAAGATTCAATCTTGAACTTTTGCAGACTTTGATCCTTGGTGCTTGGTAGCTGGAGACTGCTGACAGTTTGATCTTCTGAAGCCTCTGGAGTGCAAAATGCCGAATGTCGTCGAAGTATACTGCAGTGTGTGTTGAAAATGAGGGAGATGATCTCTATTTATAAGCTCTGGAGGCATAGGCTTGCCTAGGGTTTGAGTTGGACTTTGGGCTTGGGCCAAAGTTAATTAATTATTCCTTTAACTTTAAATAAAGAAATAATTAATATTTTCTGCATCATCTTTGACACGTGTCATGATGTTATTGGCCGGGATGCATTCCCATTTAAAGTTCAATTAAATGGACCGCCGTAATTAATTTAACACGTGGCGTATAATAATCGACCAAATAAATTCAATTTAATTTCTACGTGTCATTTTTTGATTGGTCGACAAATTTTTGCCTCCTACAGATGCGCCCTTCCAGAGTCGGTCGCGAACACGAATTTTGAGTGTTTGAAGCGACTGAGTCTTGAATATAATTTGTATTTAGTGGGCATACTATTGTGCCTAAATTTCAGCTGGGCCAAATGGAGTGCGCCGCTGATTTAAAGGACGAGGATGTCATCTTGAAGCAGAATTCAATCAACACGACTAGGATGCCCCCACATTGCATACTTGAATGAAGTTGTCAACCAGCCTGAGTATATTGTTGATGGTGCTAACTTGAAGCAAACCACAAACATGAAGATCTTGGCAAGTAAGAGTACGACTTGAAAGCCGAAAATTTTGATGATTTGGAAGTCGATCCTTTTTTTATATTTTTTTTTTTGCACTTTTGACTTGAGAGTCTTTGTTGTGATGACGTAAAAGTCTTTAACCTTGTTGACTTTGGAGTCTGGCACGAGTGAACTATGGACTTTACTGACTTAAGAGTCTCTCTAATTAATTTATGAGTCTTTATCTATCTTGACTTGGGAGTCTTTCATCCCGTTGACCTCTGAGCCTTTAACTTTCTTAACCTGGGGGTCCTGCATCCTATTGACTTGCGAGTCATTGAATTTTGCTAGCGTATGAGTCATTCATTTTGAGTTGGGAGTCGTGAACTCGTGAATCTTTTGTCGCGGTTGACTTGGGAGTCTTTTTTTGTGGTGACCTAGGAGTAATTGTTTTTCTTCACCTTAAAATTTTATTTTGACGACTTGGTAGTCTTGAATTTGGCTGACTTGGAAGTCATCAATTTATTTGACTTGGCAGTCGGTTGGTTTGATGACTTAAGAGTCTGAAGTTTGTTGACTTGAAAGTCTTTGGATTTGCTAACGTAAGAGTCGTATACATCGTTGATATGGGAATCTCGAATTTTATTTATTTTGGAAGTCGTGATCTTGACTTGTGAGCCCTTTCATTTTGTTAATTTGAATTTGGTATACTTGTGAGTCATTCATTTTGTTGACTTGGGAGTCAGGAGACTTGTTGATACGGGAGTTCGACTGACTTGGATGTCTTTGTAGTGTTGTTGACTTGGAAATCAATGGATTTTGTCACTTAAAAGTCTTGAAGTTTGTTGATTTGAAAATCTCGAATTTTTGTGGACTTGGAAGTCTTTAATTTTTGTCAACTTAAAAATCGGTGAATTTAGTGACTTGAGACTCTTGAAATTTGTTGATTTGAGAGTCTTGTATTTTTACTGACTTGCAAATCTTGTAGATTGCTGACTTGGAAGTCATTGTCTTCTTTTTTCTTGACTTTTGAGTCTTTCGTTTTTTGATTTAAATTTGGATGACTTGTGAGTCTATGACTTGAATGTTTTGAATTTCGACTTGGGAGTCTTTAACTTTGGTGACTTGAGAGTTTGACTTGAAAGTCTTAGGTTTGGACTTTTACGATTCTTTCGCGGTGATGACTTGGAAGTCTTGGATTTCGACGTGGGAGTCTTTACTTTTGGTGACTTGAGAGCCTTTTTCTTGAAAGTTTGGGATTTGGACTTATAATTCTTTGGTGTTGATGACTTGGAAGTCTTGGATTTTGACTTGAAATTTTTTTTGTGAATGACTTGGAAGTCTTAAATTTTTGACTTGTGAGTCTTGATGCGATGACATGGAAATCTTGAATTCTGACTTGTGAGTCAATTTTTTGGGTGACTTGGAAGTCTTGAATTTTTTGACTTGTGAGTCTTGAATTGAATGACTTGGAAGTTTTGAATTTTGACTTGTGAGTCTTTTTTTTTTTTGTGAATGACTTGAAAGTCTTGAATTTTTGACTTGTGAGTCTTTATGTGGATGACTTGGAAGTCTTGGATTTTTGACTTGTGAGTCTTGATGCGGATTACTTGGAAGTCTTGAATCTTGACTTGTGAGTCCTTTTTTTGGATGACTTGGAAGTCTTGAATTTTTGACTTGTGAGTCTTGATTTGAATGACTTGGAAGTTTTGAATTTTTACTTGTGAGTCTTTTTTTTTCGTGAATGACTTGAAAGTCTTGAATTTTTTACTTGTGAGTCTTTATGTGAATGACTTGGAAGTCTTGAACTTTTGACCAGGAAAGTCTTCAAAATTTGTTGATTTTACTCGTCGATTCTTTTGTCTTTCTCTTTGCTTTCTATTCTCAATGTAGCCTCAAGCTTGACAGTATTTTCTTCCATGTTAACAGCTCCAATTGTTATCACCGTCAAACGAAGGTATAAGTAGATTCAATCTCTGCCATGAAGATAGATTCTTCTTCAGAAGAGTATTCTTCACAAGAGTAGCCATGGTCTTCAAAGCCCTCAAATCGTAAGAGTCCACAAGGTGAAGTCTGCTTTGAGGCGAAGGTAATCGTAGTTAGCTTCCAAGACTGAGGAGCCCTTTGAGTTGTTGCCCCCCACGTGATGGAGCTGGTGGATTTTTAAGTTATTGAGTTGGTGCATTCACCGTTGGTTTTTCTAGCGTCGTAAAAATAGTAGCGGTGACAGTTGCAATCCTTCAAGTCGTTGCTCCGCTTGATGTGACACATGTAGTTGTTGACCCCTGGGATGAAGCCTGAGTCATCCTCCTTGTTGAGAGTCAAGAGACAACTTTCTAGGGTGTCATCACGTCGCTTGAGTCGAATGTTGAACTTGATTTCTTGGAGAAGAAGATGAGAGGCAGAGAAGTCCCACTGAAGGCGCCAAATTTGTAAACACAAATTTGAATCTAAAATAAATAGAGACAAGAAATCTGCACAAATATAATTTTATATATTTCAAAGAATTTGGGGTACAATCTCTGTATTAAATACAATAAAGTAGTCCTCTGATTCGATCTCCTGAAATTTGGGTGAGCCGAGGGCGCGGACGCTTGATCTCGATCTCGAATAATTGAAAAACTCTATAGCAGTTCTTGAGCTGAAGGTCTTAAGCGTTGATCTCCTTAGTGCTTGGTAGCTGGAGCCTGCTCGAGGGTTGACCGTTTGCAGGTTGACTGTTGGTTACAGTTCTTCATGTTCTTGGATGCGAGGGCTTGAGTGCTTGGTCTCGATTGATGAACCAGACGAAGAAGACGACTGCAGTCTTTGATGCGAAGAACAGAAGTTGTTGAACTAGCTGACGTTAGTCCTTGCCGCTTCAGAAATGAGAGCGTCGTAATTCGATCTTCTTAAGGCTTTGCAAGTGTTCTTGAAGAACTCAAGCGCTTCTTGATCTTGATGCGTAGAGGCTTGAAGATTCAATCTTGAACTTTGCGCACTTTGATCCTTGGTGCTTGGTAGCCGAGATCGCCGATTTGATCTTCAAGCCTCGGAGTGCAAAATGCCGAATGTCGTCAAGTATACCGCAGTGTGTTGAAAATGAGGGAGATGATCTCTATTTATAAGCTCTGGAGGCATAGGCTTGCCTAGGGTTTGAGTTGGACTTTGGGCTTGGGCCAAAGTTAATTAATTATTCCTTTAACTTTAAATAAAGAAATAATTAATATTTTCTGCATCATCTTTGACACGTGTCATGATGTTATTGGCCGGGATGCATTCCCATTTAAAGTTCAATTAAATGGACCGCCGTAATTAATTTAACACGTGGCGATAATAATCGACCAAATAAATTCAATTTAATTTCTACGTGTCATTTTTTGATTGGTCGACAAATTTTTGCCTCCTACAGATGCGCCCTTCCAGAGTCGGTCGCGAACACGAATTTTGAGTGTTTGAAGCGACTGAGTCTTGAATATAATTTGTATTTAGTGGGCATACTATTGTGCCTAAATTTCAGCTGGGCCAAATGGAGTGCGCCGCTGATTTAAAGGACGAGGATGTCATCTTGAAGCAGAATTCAATCAACACGACTAGGATGCCCCCACATTGCATACTTGAATGAAGTTGTCAACCAGCCTGAGTATATTGTTGATGGTGCTAACTTGAAGCAAACCACAAACATGAAGATCTTGGCAAGTAAGAGTACGACTTGAAAGCCGAAAATTTTGATGATTTGGAAGTCGATCCTTTTTTTATATTTTTTTTTTTGCACTTTTGACTTGAGAGTCTTTGTTGTGATGACGTAAAAGTCTTTAACCTTGTTGACTTTGGAGTCTGGCACGAGTGAACTATGGACTTTCTTGACTTAAGAGTCTCTAATTAATTTATGAGTCTTTATCTATCTTGACTGGGAGTCTTTCATCCCGTTGACCTCCGAGCCTTTAACTTTCTTAACACGGGGTCCTGCATCCTATTGACTTGCGAGTCATTGAATTTTGCTAGCGTATGAGTCATTCATTTTGAGTTGGGAGTCGTGAACTCGTGAATCTTTTGTCGCGGTTGACTTGGGAGTCTTTTTTTGTGGTGACCTAGGAGTAATTGTTTTTCTTCACCTTAAAATTTTATTTTGACGACTTGGTAGTCTTGAATTTGGCTGACTTGGAAGTCATCAATTTATTTGACTTGGCGATCGGTTGGTTTGATGACTTAAGAGTCAAGTTTGTTGACTTGAAAGTCTTTGGATTTGCTAACGTAAGAGTCGTATACATCGTTGATATGGGAATCGAATTTTATTTATTTTGGAAGTCGTGATCTTGACTTGAGCCCTTTCATTTTGTTAATTTGAATTTGGTATACTTGTGAGTCATTCATTTTGTTGACTTGGGAGTCAGGAGACTTGTTGATACGGGAGTTCGACTGACTTGGATGTCTTTGTAGTGTTGTTGACTTGGAAATCAATGGATTTTGTCACTTAAAAGTCTTGAAGTTTGTTGATTTGAAAATCTCGAATTTTTGTGGACTTGGAAGTCTTTAATTTTTGTCAACTTAAAAATCGGTGAATTTAGTGACTTGAGACTCTTGAAATTTGTTGATTTGAGAGTCTTGTATTTTTACTGACTTGCAAATCTTGTAGATTGCTGACTTGGAAGTCATTGTCTTCTTTTTTCTTGACTTTTGAGTCTTTCGTTTTGTTGATTTAAATTTGGATGACTTGTGAGTCTATGACTTGAATGTTTTGAATTTCGACTTGGGAGTCTTTAACTTTGGTGACTTGAGAGTTTGACTTGAAAGTCTTAGGTTTGGACTTTTACGATTCTTTCGCGGTGATGACTTGGAAGTCTTGGATTTCGACGTGGGAGTCTTTACTTTTGGTGACTTGAGAGCCTTTTTCTTGAAAGTTTGGGATTTGGACTTATAATTCTTTGGTGTTGATGACTTGGAAGTCTTGGATTTTGACTTGAAATTTTTGTGAATGACTTGAAGTCTTAAATTTTTGACTTGAGTCTTGATGCGATGACATGGAAATCTTGAATTCGACTTGTGAGTCAATTTTTGTGACTTGAAGTCTTGAATTTTTGACTTGTGAGTCTTGAATTGAATGACTTGAAGTTTTGAATTTTGACTTGTGAGTCTTTTTTTTGTGAATGACTTGAAAGTCTTGAATTTTTGACTTGTGAGTCTTTATGTGGATGACTTGAAGTCTTGGATTTTGACTTGTGAGTCTTGATGCGGATTACTTGGAAGTCTTGAATCTTGACTTGTGAGTCCTTTTTTTGGATGACTTGGAAGTCTTGAATTTTTGACTTGTGAGTCTTGATTTGAATGACTTGGAAGTTTTGAATTTTTACTTGTGAGTCTTTTTTTTTCGTGAATGACTTGAAAGTCTTGAATTTTTTACTTGTGAGTCTTTATGTGAATGACTTGGAAGTCTTGAACTTTTGACCAGGAAAGTCTTCAAAATTTGTTGATTTTACTCGTCGATTCTTTTGTCTTTCTTTGCTTTCTATTCTCAATGTAGCCTCAAGCAGATTATTTTCTTCCATGTTAATACTCAATTGTTATCACCACAAACGAAGGTATAAGTAGATTCAATCTCGCATGAAGATAGATTCTTCTTCAGAAGAGTATTCTTCACAAGAGTAGCCATGGTCTTCAAAGCCCTCAAATCGTAAGAGTCCACAAGGTGAAGTCTGCTTTGAGGCGAAGGTAATCGTAGTTAGCTTCCAAGACTGAGGAGCCCTTTGAGTTGTTGCCCCCCACGTGATGGAGCTGGTAATTGGATTTTTAAGTTATTGAGTTGGTGCATTCACCGTTGGTTTTTCTAGCGTCGTAAAAATAGTAGCGCGATGGCTGCAATCCTTCGAGTCGTTGCTCCGCTTGATGTGACACATGTAGTTGTTGACCCCTGGGATGAAGCCTGAGTCATCCTCCTTGTTGAGAGTCAAGAGACAACTTTCTAGGGTGTCATCACGTCGCTTGAGTCGAATGTTGAACTTGATTTCTTGGAGAAGGAGATGAGAGGCAGAGATGTCCCAACGAGCGTGCCAAATTTGTAAACACAAATTTCGAATCTAAAATAAATAGAGACAAGAAATCAGTGCACAAATATAATTTTATATATTTCAAAGAATTTGGGGTACAATCTCTGTATTAAATACAATAAAGTAGTCCTCTGATTCGATCTCCTGAAATTTGGGTGAGCCGAGGGCGCGGACGCTTGATCTCGATCTCGAATAGTTGAAAAACTCTATAGCAGTTCTTGAGCTGAAGGTCTTAAGCGTTGATCTCCTTAGTGCTTGGTAGCTGGAGGCTGCTCGAGGGTTGACTGTTGGTTGCAGTTCTTCGAGTTCTTGGATGCGAGGGCTTGAGTGCTTGGTCTCGATCGATGAACCAGACGAAGAAGACGACTGCAGTGTTTGATGCGAAGAACAGAAGTTGTTGAACTAGCTGACGTTAGTCCTTGCCGCTTGTAGCTGGAGAGCGTCTGTAGTTCGATCTTCTGAAGACTTTGCAAGTGTTGCTGAAGAACTCTGAAGCAGTTCTTGATCTTGATGCGGTAGAGGCTTGAAGATTCAATCTTGAACTTTTGCAGACTTTGATCCTTGGCACTTGGTAGCTGGAGACTGCTGACAGTTTGATCTTCTGAAGCCTCTGGAGTGCAAAATGTCGAATGCCGTCGAGGTAGACTGCAGTGTGTGTTGAAAATGGTGGAGATGATCTCTATTTATAAGCTCTGGAGGCATAGGCTTGCCTAGGGTTTGAGTTGGGCTTTGGGCTTGGGCCCAAGTTAATTAATTATTCCTTTAACTTTAAATAAAGAAATAATTAATATTTTCTGCATCATCTTTGACACGTGTCATGATATTATTGGCCGGGATGCATTCCCATTTAAAGTTCAAGTAAATGGACCGCCGTAATTAATTTAACACGTGGCGTATAATAATCGGCGAAAGAAATTCAATTTAATTTCTACGTGTCATTTTTTTATTGGTCGACAAATTTTTGCCTCCTACAGGGCACAAATTTTTCAACTTCACCTCAAAGCTCCCATATGCATCAAAATCAACAAACACAACACAATACAAGATTCTACAACACACTTGGAGGCACAAGGGATGGGGAAAACCAATATTTGCATACAACACACCAAGAACACCAAAAATCATCACCAAACAACAACAAGATCAATTTCGGGCACAAACAAGAAAGCCCCAACAAACTATGAGTTTTATGCCTAGCTCTGATACCAAATGGAGAGAATCGCGGAAGGTTAGGGTCTAAACAAGCATGTGGATGATGGAAATCCACCCACAGAACTCATAAGAACACCAAGAAGATTTTTAGGGATTTTCGGATTAATGGAGATAAACATGAAATTAATGGATATGGACAATTCTAAAGAGAGAAATCTCACCAAATTGAACTTAGATGTTCAAACACTTAGACAAGGATCTCCCACAAGCAAAGAGTATTGAATCACCCAAGAAATCTCACAAAGAGTGTAGGATAACCACCCACTCACAAGGAAGAGAAATCATCAAGCCTTTTCCACCCAAAGGATTAGCTTCATTGATTAGGGTTTGAAAACCCACAATTACAACACTCTCCAATTGAGAGGATTTTTCTTGAGTCTAGTTCCTCATCATTCATCAACATAATCTGCCTGGAAAAGACTGCTAAACATGGTATTTATACTAAATAGGAAATTAGGTTAGAAACATAACAAAATAAACGAAACAGCGCATCCGTCACAGAAGGATGGCTCGGGCGAGCCAAAACAGCTCAAAGTACCGTCGTCGTCCGCTTGATCTGCCGCGCGCGATAAACGGGCGTAAAGGTGGCTCGGGCGAGCTATGCTTCGGGGCAGCTTTTCCCTGCCGACTTCAAACGCGCATAACTTCTTCATCTGAACTCCGTTTTAGGACTGAAGATATCGACGGAAAGCTCTCGGTGTGTACTTTAAACTCCTAAAATTTGAGACCCATCGGAGTTATATTGAAGGAGTTATGTTCGAAAGCGTGAAGGCACGTGTATTTCTAGCCTTTGAACGCCTTCACTGCCTTGTGTTTATTCTTGCCGATGTTTCCGAAACCCCTTAGAAGGCTCGGGAATGGTCTGATGGAGACGAACCAAAAGTGAACCGATCCCATATGGTTCAGAAACTAAATCCAAAGGGGAAATTAGATTTTTACCATAGACTACTTGGAATGGAGAATAGCCTGTGGCCTTAGATGGCGCTTTGTTGTAAGCAAATTCAGCATGGGGCAAGAGAGTGTCCCATCCTACTTTATGTGTTTGAATCAGTACTCTCAATAGGACTCCAAGTGTTCTATTAGTAACCTCTGTCTGTCCATCAGTTTGTGGATAACAAGTGGTGTTGTACTTCAGCTGTGTGCCTAACTTCTTCCACAATGTAACCCAAAAATGGCTCAAAAACTTGGTATCCCTGTCAGAAATTATAGTCTTTGGCACTCTATGCAACCTTACAACCTCCTGGAAGAACGATTCTGCAACTCTTGTGGCATCAAAGGTGGTGTGGCAAGGTATGAAATGTGCCATCTTTGAAAATCTATCAACCACCACCATTACTGAATCCTTGCCTCTTTGAGTTCTTGGCAAACCCATAATGAAATCAAGGCTGACGTCTTCCCAAGGGTTGGTGGGAACTGGCAATGGTGTGTACAAGCCTTAAGGTAGGCTATGTGACTTAGCCAATTGACAAATGTTGCACCTTTTCAGTAGATGCTCCACATCTTTTCTCATCTTTGGCCAACTATAATGCTCTTTTAGCATCAGCAGAGTCTTTCCAACTCCAAAATAGCATGCTAGACTCCCTCCATGGACTTCAGAGATTAATAGTTCCCTGAAACTGCTTCTAGGAACACATAATCTGCTTCCCTTGAATAAATAGCCCTGGTCTATATGATGTAGACCCTGGGGTTGCTGCTGGCACTTCTGGTACACCTGCTTAAAATCTCCATCCTCCTGATACAAAGCTTTCAAATTTTCGAAACCAACAATTCTAGAATCAAGTATATAAAGCAACATATACCTCCTACTCAATGCATCTGCTCCTTTGTTTAGCACTCCTGATTTGTGGTCAATCATGAAGTGAATCTGCTGCATATACTCGACCCAAGCAGCATGCCTGGTGTTGAGCTTGTGCTGTTCTTGAATGAATTTCAAGGCTTCATGATAACTGTGTAAAATGAATTATGCTCCAATGAGGTAGTGCCTCCAGTGCTGAAGAGCTCTAATGATGGCATAGAACTCTTTGTCATAGGTGTTATACTTTCTCTTTGCATCATTCAACTGTTCACTGAAGTAGGCAACTAGCTTGCCTTCTTGTGTCAATACTGCTCCTATGCCAACACCTGAAAGCATCAAATTCTACTTCAAAAACTTTGCTGAAGCTGGGTAGTGCTAGAATTGGGGTTGAAGTGAGTCTCTCCTTGACTTCTTCAAAGGCTTTTTGGGCTGCTGTTGTCCAAACAAAGGACTTTCCTTTCACCACTTCAGTTATTGGTGCCAAAATGGTACTGAAGTTTTTGACAAATCTCCTGTAAAATGAAGCAAGGCCATGGAAGCTCCTGACTTGATGAATAGAGGTGGGCACATGCCACTCCCTAATAGCTTGAATTTTCTCCTCATCAACTTGGATACCTGCTGCTGTGACAATGTACCCCAAGAAGTTCACTTGAGATGAGAAGAAGTGACACTTCTTGAGATTTACAAAGAACTGCTCCTTGCTCAGAATACTTAGGACCTCCTGCAAATGCTTGACATGTTCTTGCTCGGACCTGCTATAGACAAGAATATCATCAAAGTACACAACGACACTCTTGCCTATGAGTGGTTTCAGGACCTTATTCATGAGTTTCATGAATGTGGATGGGGGATTAGTCAGGCCAAAAGGCATGACAAACCATTCAAAGAAACCTCCCTTGGTCTTGAATGTTGTCTTCCACTCATCTCCCTCACAAATCCTTACCTGGTAATAACCACTTCTCAAATCAATCTTAGAAAAGGCTATTGACCCATGTAACTCATCCAACATATCTTCAAGCCTAGGTATTAACAAGGCTGGCACTGCAATCTATGCACATTCTCTGACTTCCATCTTTCTTAGGTACTAACAAGGCTGGCACTGCACATGGACTCAGACTTTCCCTAATCATTCCCTTTTCCAACAACTCATCCACCTGCCTCTGTATCTCACTGGTATCTGATAGTGTCATCCTATAAGTTGGCTTATTAGGTAACACGGATCCAGACAATAGGTCAATTTTGTGCTGGATATCCCCTTTAGGGGGCAAACCAGGTTGCATTTCATCAGTAAAAACATGTTGAAACTGCTGAAGTAAGGGTAAGAATAAGGGGTAATCATTTTGTGGGGCTAGGGTTTCTTCAAGGTCTAAAAGGATCAAGTCTTTCTGTGTGCTAAATTCATGCTGATCAAATAAAAGCAACACATCAAGACTAAGTTCAAGATATAGGTTCTTGGTTTTCTTGGTTAACTGTGAGGGTTTCACGGGAGTAAGAATGATCTTTCTGTGGTTCATGGTAAGGGTGTATGTATTAGCTCTACCACAATGACTCACTGATCTATCATACAACCAAGGTCGACCCAAAAGCAAATGACATGCATCCATTGGTAAAACATCACACCAGACCTCATCCTTGTATGACTGACCAATTCAAAAGCTAACAAGGCATCTAGTAGAGATTTGGATACCTTTCCCTGAACTGAGCCACTAAATGGTGTATGGAGCTGGGTGGGGCTTGGTTGCCAAGCTTCGCTTCTTCACCATGGTGCTGGAGGCTGCATTGGTATAACTCCCACTGTCAACAATCACAGAGCACACCTTCCCTCCAATGGTACACCTTGTATGAAAGATATTCTCCCTCTACTCTTCTGCTTCTTCCACTGCTGAGCTACTCAAAACTCTCTTGATCACCAACATTTCTCCTTCATCTAGAACCTCCTCTATGGCATCATCATAGACTGGATCATGTTCAGGCTCCTCATAATCCTGTTCTTCTTCCTGCACATGTTCAGAGTCAATAAACAAGGTTGCTTGGTACTCAGCAAGAGTAACCATCCTCTTGTTTGGACATTCTGAGGCAATGTGCCCAAGTCCTTAACACCTGAAACATCTTCTTTCTGGGTAAACTTTGCTGATAGGGGCTGGGATTCTTTGTAGGTAATTTTGTGGCTGATTTTGAGGTGGTCTTGGGGTTTGATATTTGGCTTGAGGTGGGGGTGGGGGTGGATAGGTTCATTGTGGTGGATTGTAAGGCTTGGTGTAAGGATTTGGCTTGGCTGGGGCATAGGGTTTGGCTGGGTACCTGCTGCTATACTCCTTCACTCTTACCTTCTTCTGTTGCTCCACTTTATGAGCTAAAGAGCTTAACTCATCAAGTGAATCATAGATCTGCAACTCAACAACATTCTTGATTCCTTCATTCAAGCCTGCAAGGTATCTCACATAAATCTGCACTTCATTTTCCTGCATATTACACTTCCAAAGCAAATGTTCAAATTCTTTAGTATAGTCCTCCACAGATTTGTTGCCCTGCACCAAATGTTGTTGCTTGAAGTAGTTTTCCTTCATGTAGTTGTCTGGAAGGAACTTCCCTTTCAACTTCTGTCTCATTTCATTTTAGGTGCTCACCCTATCTTCTCCAATCTCCATTCTCATTCTCTGCAGATTAGTCCACCAAGTAGAAGCATATTTTTTCAGTTTTAAGGCTACTAACTTCGCCTTATTCTCTTTAAAAACGTCCTTCAAGTCAAAAACCCTCTCTCCTGTCTGCAACCAACCTAAGAAAACATCAGGATCTAACTCCCCTACATACTCAGGTATATCAATCTTGAAATCTAGCTTCTCTATCCTCCTGTCTTCCCTCCTTTCTTTCATCTCATTGTTTTCTTCTGGTTCACTGATCCTAGGTGATCTCCTAACTCTTCTCCTCCTCTTGTGTGTAGGCCTAGGACCTCGACCTCCTCTTCCTATCCTACTAAAAGGGTTCTCACCTTCTCCTTCCTCCATCTCTTTATCAGTCTCCCTATTCAGCTCATTTCTATGCAATCTCATACAATACTGCAATTGCTCACTCAAGAATTTCATTTTCTGCTCCATTTCTTCTTTTTCTTTCAAAGTTTGCTCTAAGACTTCCTGTGGTGTTCTACTAGTTCTGGCCATCTCAAACAATCACAACTAAGATGATGTATGCTAGCTCACAAAGATCAGAGTATTGAGCTAGAATGCACCATACAATCACACACACACAATTGGATGCTTGTAAACAATAGCTAATTAAAACCAACTAGCTAAAGTAGATGACAACCCAATACAGAATATAAAGGCTAGGCTTGCTTACAATTGATACAGACACACCACAACTGCATTCAAGGGCAAAGGACTCTCACATTCATGCTTTTACAGACACACCAAAGCACAGATGATCAAGCACAACTGACAGTTGCTGGATTCTTGCCAATATCCAGTGAAAGAAGCTGATTTAACCAAGGGTTGAGAGTTAAGGGACACTCACAAATAGTCAGAGGTTCTAAGACACTCGAGAATACTATTGAATAAACACTGATGATCTTTCATTGCTCAGAAACTCATAATATAAAGGATATGAGCAGTTTGATTAACAGCTGCTTACATAAGCTAATCTGCCTAATCTCCCTGACTTAATCTAACCTACAAAGCTTTAGAAATATTACAACTGATTACATCCTAATGATCTCGAGTACAACTTGTAAGAAAATAAAAGGAAAATACAAACTTAGCTCTGATTGGACCAAATGCCAAAAGGGTGGCAAAATGAACCAATCACAAGCTTGCCTTCCTAAGGGGGTAAATATTTTAGTTACCGAGGTAGTTCCCGCACAAACATTAACCTGAAAGTAATCTCAACAGGTTAAGATCGAGCTGGAAGGACCAAAATAACCCCTATGGACAGATAACAAAAGACTTAACCTTAGCACTGATGATGGAGGTCCTCCATCAGAACCAGCATCAGCAGCAACAACGACCTCGCCAACACCAACTCCAAGGCCATCATCAACCACATCAAACACTAACATCCAAGAGTGCTTTATGATGGTCCAACAAGTCATGAGGTCGTCGAACAACAGCAGCATCATCACCAACAGCAGCAGCTAACCAGTGAGGCTATTTCTCAATTCAATATCTTTGGATTGAGGTCCTCACCAGTGCTTTGAAGACTTCACTCTAGAGCTGTTGCACTATTAAAAACTTGCCATATTGCGACGGAAATTGCGATAGAATTTTCCGTCACTCGGTCCATAATAAAATTAAGCTGAGTTGGCAAAAATATTGAGCCTTGCGACGGACCTTGCGACGGAATCAGTCCGTCGCTCGGTCCATTATTTTTAAAAAAAATTTATATAGGACTTCTTTTTCGTTTGAGGCATGCTGCACGCAAACTCCCCCCATTCTCAAACCCTAAACCAACGCTCCTCTCCCCCGCCCCGCTCTCTCCTACTCGTTGAAGTCCAAATTCCTCTACAGACTAAGAATTACCCACTTCCTTTGCTTTCAAATCCAGAAAATCTTCCAAATTCTAGGCAATCGGTAGTCATTTGATATGTGCATTTGATCTACTGACAACTGGAAACGACGGCAATTGGAGCACTTCTTCTTTAGTCTGGGTCGGAGCCATCTGCTCGCTGCTGCCCCTGCTCGACGCCGCCCCCCGGGAGCTCTTTGCCTCCAAACCTGTATCATGCTACCACCCTGACGCTGTCGCCGTCCCAGTTCTGCCCAGTCCCCGCCTCAGTGCAAAAAAGCCCCACCTTCAATTCCTCCTCCCCCAGTCTCAAGGTAATTTTGATGTGTAGCTTACATGTTCAGTCGATCTGTTTGGGATTTACTTTTGAGATGTTTTGGAAGTTCATTTTTCATATTTTTGATGTAGTTAATTTCTGCTCTCTTCGAACCTTCAATTCTTTGTTGTTGCTAGAATCTGAGATCTGGTGAGATTTGCTGTACGTTGCTAACTGTCTTTTGTGAGTTTGCTTAGTATTCTGTTGTGATTTGGATGGGGTTGGAATGTTGGATGTGGCACTTTGCTAGTGGATGGTGGGCTTTAATTAGTGTGCAATGTATGTCATTCTCAATAGTTTATTTTACCATTTGATGTGTGATTACTAGTGATTAGCTGGGAGTACAGAGCACAATGTGGATTTTGTTTGGGATTTCCTCAAAATTTATTATATAATCCATCATGGATTTATCATTATTGTTACACATACACAATTCATCTTAAATTTATCAAATTGTCGTAAAAGTAGTCCTTTAAAATTAGTACATAGCATAATTTCACCAACATAACCAATCCAGTTAAAAATTTCAGATAACAAGAACCAAACACCTAATACTTCCATTTATATTTGAACACAAAATTTGTTGAACAGAAAAAATAGTCGACCAATGTTGCTTACCCCTAGCTAGTTAAGATGAATGATGAAACAAAAAGGAGCAGTCAGCTATATAGCGGCATAGCCCAACTCAAGACAGGCTTTTTGCGCTTTTTCTGTCATGCATGTTTCTGTGACTGTGTGGGAAGGGAGATTAATGCAGTGACTGTGACAACAAAATACAATAAGTCTACAAAATGAGTAGATGCATCCAGCCATCTCTAGCACTGTTTGCATCTCCATTTGCATTTTCAGCCATTTTCAACCTCTTGCTCAGTATGTTAGGCCTAAGAGAAAGTGGTATTAGCCCAAAGTTGAAGTGTATTCGATTGATAAGGGATAGCCTTTAGTAAAATGAATAGTTGATTGGAGTATATTTGAATGCCAAAAATAAAAAAAAGGGACTGACCTGATGGAATTGTTGATGTCCCCACTTGCTGCTGCTATTGTTTTGTAATTGTTCTGTTTAGGTGCTTACAATTGAGAGAAGAGTTAGAAGTATTGTTGTTGGGAAGAGTTAAAATTAGGATAAGGGATAGTGCTAAATTAAAATAGATTGGAGTGTATATGCATGGCTGAGCTAAGGATTGATTGACGTTAAATTGGTAGTCATAAGAGATCGATTTTGATGAAGAATAAAAGGTTTTATGAACCTATTTCTGTTGTTTATACAATCTGCTACTGCACTTCTGTTGTCTATCTACTTTATCTGCATGTTGTGTTGTTTCCCCAGTGCCAAGTTCCATTGCTGTTGCTTCCCTGTTTTGTGCTAGCTGTTCCAGTGCTAGAAATTGAATCTAGCATCAGACACTCTCAATCAGCGTCAGGTCTGCCACTTCTTCCTCAATCGTTTTAATTTTGGGCGATTATTTCTTTGGGTTTTTTATTTGGGGTATAATTATAACGGTTTCGTCTGTCCCAGCAATTGAAACTTATGGGATTGTCTGTGTTGATATATTTGTTTGTTCCAACAATTGAAACTTGTTATATAGACTCAATTGTATGGGTTTTCTGTCATACTGAAAGAAATATTGTTGAAACTGGGCTTATCTTCTGCTAGAGATGCTAAACAATTTCCAGGCGCAACATATCTATTTCTTTTGTAATGCTGCTGGTTTAGTTTTAAAAATGGGCTGTGCTTTGTTCAACCTTTTTCATTCCTGTTTACTTTGTTTAACCTTTAATTTGCTTTAGTTTATTTTGTCACCATTTTAGTTCAATTCTTAGCTTTGTTCAATAAAAAAAGTGGTTATTTTGCTAAAAAATTCATTGACATGTCAATAAAAATGGGTCTGTTTGGGCTTATTTGATTGAGTTTTTAAATTAATTATTTTTTCATGGTATGGTCTCAAAAAATATGTTGGAGTATCTAGATTATGCTTGGTATCTTTGGTTAAGTTTCATGAGGATTTGGGGGTGTTTTATGCTGAATTTTTCTACCTAAGTGCTCTGTTCTAATCTACTATGTATGTTGCTGTTTATGGTTCATTTGGTTGAATTTTTGGGTTGATGATGGACCTATGGTGTTTTTTTTTTTTAAATTTGAAGTTGGGATGTGTTTAAATGTGTTAAGGAGTAATTGAAGTTGGTTGTTAGTTTTTTGGAGTTATTTTGATTTAGTTTGAATACCTATGTCCTTGATTGTCCACAAATCTGCCACAATTTGCACTTCTCTTTCATCTAGGTAAGAGCTTTAGTTTTCGGCAGTGTAGGTTGGAGGCGATCTATTTTTGGAGGAGTTCAATGATAAAAACAAATTTGTTGTTGAAAGGCATAGGATGGAATATATGACATAAGGATTTGGCAATCCTTGTGGTGGGTGTAGAGCTTGGTTATCTCGACGGTGGTGTGCCTGTATCAATTTAGGTCATTGAGTGCATTGCTCTTGAAGTTCTAGCTGTGGTGTGCCTGTGTCAAATCGAGCCTCAAGACTATCTTCGGTTACTGTTTGATTGTAAGTTTGTTCATCCGATCATCATATTATCATCATCCATTTCATCCATTCGTTCATTGGTGTATGTGCTCTGTTTTGAGGAGGTTGTAATTGATTTCTTGTCCTGAGGTTATGTTTTGGGTGTATTTGTATTTGATTCTCTGTTTTGAGGCCAGATTGTGTGTGACTTGTGTTAATTTGGTGTACTGTAAGGTCAATACTCTGATCTTAGGACCTTGCATACATCATAATTGGTATCAGAGCTGAGTTTCATCTTGGAGGAAGGTCTGTTTGTGTTATTTGTGATTTTCATAATGCGGGCTGTAGTAAAACACCTCAGGAAGTAGCAGAACAAGCCTTGAGGGAGAAACAGGAAATGGAGGGGAAAATGAAAATTATGAGTGAACAGTTGCATTATTATATGAGGTTGCACAGGAGGGAGATCAATAGAGAGACTGATGTGGAGTCTGGAGAAGAAGAAGAAGAAGAGGAGAACCCTTTTAGTGAAACTGGAAGGGGAGGAGGAAGGCCTAGATATCACAGGAGAAGGAGGTATGTAAGGAGATCATCTAGGACTAGTGGAGGTGAAGTTAGCAGCAGGAGTGAGAGGGAAGAAAGGAGGGAGAATAGGAGAGTTGAGAAGTTGGATTTCAAAATAGATATCCTTTAGTATGGAGGAAAGTTGGATGCTTATGTATTTCTAGATTGGTTGCAAACAGTGGAGAGGGTGTTTGATTTGAGGGAGTTGTCTGAGGAGAACAAGGTGAAGTTGGTTGCATTGAAGTTGAGGAAGTATGCATCTACATAAATGCAGAAACGAATACAGACTCATAAGACATGGGGCTAATCCCAGCTGATTCAGACTCAACTATAGACTTACTAGTGCTCGACTCAGACAGGACCTTACAAGGTTCTTCTAAAACTAGGGTAAAGTTATTATCCCAGGACATCTCGCGGCGACCTCCATTAGCAGAGATCATGGTGCTTGGATTAACCACATCAACCATCAGGTCCACTTCTTTTCCTTCTTTTGCAGTAGAGGTTGCTCACCGACGCAAGCTATAAGGTGATGAAGCTCCTTCATTGCGTTACCCAAGGCTTCTCGTTGCTAATCTATTTGCTAATCTTGACGTTCAAGGTGCTCCCGGACCTTTTTATCTTGACGGATAGTTGTGTGCATGATCAGATCATGCATGTCGTTTTTCAGATCATCCAAGCGCTATTGAGTTATGTTTCTACGATCTTCAATGCTTTCATCATCACTTTCCCATATACCATTGATAGTAAAGGCTGTCAAATCTTCAAGAGGGAGTACATGTGCTCCTTCGTCCATAATACATTCGAATAGGTCAAAAGTACCCTCTCCTACAAATATAGCATGATTTGGGAGAGGATTGCTTTTGTTGTTGGGTTTCTCCTTGTTGATTTGGGTTTTGGTAATTCGCCTGAGGAAATCATTTTCTCGATGAGGTTCTTGAGTGTATAACATCGCTCAGCGTCATGACCTCTCATGCGATGGTACTTGCAATACACATTGTTGTTTCACCCTGATCCTTTGTTTTCAAGCTCCGGCTTAGGTGTAGGTAGCTAGATCTTGTTGGACTTTAGTAAAAGATTCAAGGCTTCAGCATAAGTCATGTCCAGCGGAGTATAAGAATCATACTAGAAAAATATCATATTTTGAAACGGACCGTGTTGGATGAAGTTTCTGCATAAGTCACGACAATTCACGTTTCGGATGACGTTGTTCTCAGTCATCCATGGAGCATTGATAGCCCTCCATATCGTGTTGTTACCTTTCCAACTCTGAGACGCTGCAATTCTCTCCTTCCGTGCCTCCAGCTTAGGGCATAACTTCTTTAAGTACTCAAAACTCTCTACTACATGAAAGTCTAACTGCTAAACCAGACTTGACTTCAGACTGCGAATGAAGGTGTCTAACTGGACTTCTATTGGAATAATGTTGGTTACTTGGGTCATCTTAGAGTGCCACCTCTCGTAGTAAGCCAAGAACGACTTGTCATCTCCTTGGCGAATGGCCATAACATCTGTTAAAGTTACCAAGTCCTTTTGAATCTTGTTCTAATGTTCGATGAATGCTCTACGCAAGGCAGTCCAATCTCCTCGTGTCTCCAAAGGAAGAGAGTAATACCAATCCAATGCTTCATCATTTAGCGACGATTGGAAAACTTGCTTGTAATGCTCAGTGCCGATGCTACGGAGCGGCATCACTCGGTCGAACTCCCATACGTGATGAGTCTGGTTCTCAGAGGGACTAAACGTTTTTAAGGGTATGTCCATCTTGCTAGTTATTTTCTTATTAATCTCAGCACGTGGTTCGAATTCTACGAACTGATTGGCAAAAGCAAGCATCCGACTCACAACATTCTTAAACACATTCAACTACGCCTTCATCTCTTGGATAACATGGGTGTCTTGTAGCTCGACTTCGACCTTGACTGGTACAACTTGAGGGGTAGCCACTGGTGGTGGTGGCTTAGGTGTTGGGTCATCTGGCACATGGACAACTCCTCCCATACTGTGACCTTCCCCTAGTTTTCTTTATCAACAGTGAACACATGGTTAGGGATAATCTCCATAGCATCTTCATTGTCATTGCTCATCCCTACATGCACGTTAATGCGGTGCAAGGCTTCCAACACACCATTCAAGGTGTCCTGCTGTTGCTTGATACGACTATTTTGTTTCTTGATGAGTTCCCGTTGTCTCTTATGGATCAAACGGCTGGACGGTCCAGGGATCCAAGCTAGACTTGGGTCTCTTATACTGACTAAAGAACAAGAACACACAGTTAAGAGATTGACCTTTAAAGGAACACCACCCATCCGATGAATGCATGACTTAGCTTACCTATATGGGACCACTTAAAGTGCACGACCTATATGCTGACTCAAGGAAGTGACTGACCCGGGACACGGGTTTGCATAACCTAACTTTACATGAACCTAAGGATGACTTGATTATTATAAAGGGCTGAATAAAGCCATGTATGGCGAATCAGGACTAAATAAGGAAGCAGAAGTCAGTGTTTCTCAATTCGGATGAGCCCCACCCATAGGCCGACCGTTTTAAGGAGAATCTGTAACTTGGACAACTTTATCAAACCAACTCAAGTCATACTGACTATTATGCGGGTTAGAATAATGATCGACTGTAACGCCCCCAGATTCATAAATATCATATTAAGACTAAACATCTAATAACCCAAGGATTAGCGCAGCGGAATCATAATTCGAAGGCATTACCGCGGTCCATGATCATGGACAAGGCTTAACATACTATCAACACAATCATACATATCGTAAGCAAACTCATACTTCATTTATAACCTTTAACATCATAAACAACAAACCTAGATAAACCACAACTTAAGTTTTCCATCTATTCATCAGAAAATTTAAAACCATCCTACACTTCAAAAGGGGAGAGATTCATCATCACCATCCAAGCGGGAGAGCCCTTATTCTTGTTACCGAACACACACCTTAATTGAAAAGGACACCTCACTTACTTCTTCGGACTTGGGAGCTTGTTGCCCTTGGAGAGAACATGATGTATGCAAGGTCCTAAGATCAGAGTATTGACCTCACAGTACACCACATTAACACATATCACACACAATCTGGCCTCACAATACAGAATCAAACACCAAAACACCCAAAACAGACCTCACATAGAAAATCAATTACAACCTCCTCCAAAAACAGAGTATGAACATCAATGAAGAAATGGATGAATGGATCATGATGAAATGATGATCGGATGAACAACTTACAATCAAACAGTAACCGAAGATAGTCTTGAGGCTCGAGCTGATACAGGCACACCACAGCTATAACTTCAAGGGCAATGGACTAGATGACCTCAATGGATACAAGCACACCACCATCGAGATTACCAAGCTCTACACCCACCACAAGGATTGCCAAATCCTTGCTACTGTAGTAGAATTAACCAGAGATGAGAGTTTAACGTCACTCACAAACAAGAGGCTCAATTAAGGGTTTCCTCACAAGCTGCCGATTACAAGCTATATAAACCTAGGGTTGAGCTGGATGATTAAGGGTTTCCCCTTGCCCAAGAAATTCCCTAATTAAGCATTAAGCTACTTAACTAACTTAGTAAGTTAATTAAGGCTCATTACAACTGGATAACATCAAAATAAAATGAAATAAAATGAAATAAACCCTAACAAACGCGTTTTCTTTATTACAAACGGTTATATCACCTCACAAGCTGGAAATGACCTAAACAGCTTGAACGTGAGTCTTCGTGGAGGACCTCAATGCAGGATCACCTCACAGAACTGGAATATCCTCCACAGTTCCAGAAGTGATGTCTACATAGAGGACCTCAGAATTGGCAAACATCTTCACTGAGCTGGAAAGTCCTCAACAGCTCTAGAGTGAAATCTTCAAGGCACTGGTGAGGACCTCAATCCAAAGATATGGAGTTGAGAAACAACCTCACTGGCTGGCTGCTGCTGTTGATGTTGATGTTGATGTTGCTGTTGTTCGATGACCTCATGACTTGTTGGACTATCATGAAACACTCCTGGATGTCAGTGTTTGATGCTGAAGATGGTGAGGTCGTTGCTGCTCTTGATGCTGGCTCCTGATCACTTGGTGCTGAACTTTGGATGTTTGATGGAGGACCTCCATCATCCTCCCTAGGTTGAGGAAAGTTTGTCCTCAAACTTAGAAGGTCTTCATGCTCTGGAAAGTAAGGCTTCAAATCTGCAACGTTGAATGTAGCATTGCCTCCATAGTCTTCAGGAAGGTCTAATTTGTAAGCATTGTCTCCAATCCTCTCTAGCACTTCAAAAGGACCATCTGCTCTTGGGGCCAACTTTCCCTTCCTCTTGCTTGGAAATCTATCCTTCCTTAGATGAATCCACACTAGATCTCTTGGATTGAAAACCATCTTCCTCCTATGTTTGTTTGCTGATGTAGAAACTTGCTCAGAATACTTGATGATCTTCTCCCTGACTTGTTAATGAAGCTTCTTGATGTCCTCTGCATGTTTACCTGCTTCATAACTAAACCTCACAGAGTTTGTTAGTGGGGATAAATCCTATGGAATTATAGGATTTCTACCATAGACAACCTGGAATGGTGAAAGACCAGTTGCCTTGGATGGTGCTCTATTGAAAGCAAATTATGCATGAGACAAGAGGGTGTCCCATCCTGTTTTGTTTGTGGATATCAGTGACCTCAATAGTGTTCCAAGTGTCCTATTTGTGACCTTTGTTTGCCCATTAGTTTGGGGGTGACAAGCTGTGCTATACTTCAATTGGGTGCCCAACTTCTTCCAAAGAGTAACCCAAAAATGACTTAGGAACTTGACATCCCTATCAGACACCATACTCCTGGGAACATCATGGAGTCTCACTACCTCCTGGAAATACAATTCAGCCACCCTCACAGCATCATAGGTGGTATGGCAAGCAATGAAATGAGCCATTTTATTGAATCTGTCCATAACTACCATGATTGAATCTTTCCCACTTTGAGTTCTTGGTATACCAAAAATGAAGTCTAGGCTGATGTCCTCCCAAGGACTGTTTGGAATTGGCAAAGGTGTGTATAGCCCTTGAGGTAAACTATGACTCTTTGCAATCTGACATGTAGCACACCTCTTGACCCAATGCTCAACATCCTTCCTCATTTTAGGCCAACAATAATGTTCCTTCAACATAAGAAGGGTCTTCTCAATGCCAAAATGACCTGCCAAGCAACCTCCATGAACTTCAGAGATCAACAACTCTCTAAAACTGCTCCTTGGAATACATAACCTTGCTCTTTTGAAAAGAAACCCTGGTCTATGTAGTATAGACTTTGAGGATGTCCCTGACATTTCTGGTACAACTCTCCAAAATCTTCATCATTCTCATATAAAGCTTTCAACTGTTCAAAACCAAGCACTCTTGCATCCAAAACTTGCAACAACAAATACCTCCTAGACAATGCATCAACTCCTTTGGTAAGCTTCCCAAATTTATGATGGATCACAAAATGGAATTGTTGCATGAACTCCACCCAAGTAGCATGCCTAATGTTGAGTTTATGCTGCCCCTGGATGAATTTGAGGGCCTCATGATCACTGTGCAGAATAAATTTAGCTCCAATAAGATAATGCCTCCAATGTTGCAAAGCTCTGATGATAACATAGAACTCCTTATCATATGTACTGTATTTACTCTTGGCCTCATTGAGTTTCTCACTAAAATAAGCTACTGATTTTCCTTCTTGAGTCAACATTGCTCCAATGCCCACACCTGAGGCATCACACTCCACTTCAAAGACTTTGGCAAAACAAGGTAATGCCAACACTGGTGCTGAGGTTAACTGTCTTTTGACCTCCTCAAAAGCTTTCTGTGCTGCTGGTGTCCAAGTAAAGCTCTTCCCCTTCACTAACTCTGTCATGGGAGCTAAAATAGTGCTGAAGTTCCTCACAAACCTCCTGTAGAAAGATGCCAATCCATGAAAGCTCTTTATTTGCTGGATTGATGTAGGAACTGGCCACTCTCTGATGGCTTTGATCTTATCCTCGTCTACTTGAATTCCTTCTGATGTCACAATATAACCAAGGAATATAACATGGCTGGTGAAGAATTGACACTTCTTGAGGTTTCCATACAGCTGCTCTCTACTTAGGATCTCCATAACACTCCTCAAGTGGTTCACATGATCCTCCTCAGACTGGCTATAAATGAGTATATCATTAAAATACACAACAACACACTTCCCAATCAAAGGTTTCAGAACTTGGTTCATGAGTCTCATAAATGTAGAAGGTGCATTTGTCAAACCAAAAGGCATGACTAACAACTCATACAAACCTCCCTTAGTCTTAAAGGCTGTCTTCCACTCATCTCCCTCATAAATTCTGATCTGATAATATCCACTCCTCAAATCAATCTTTGAAAACACAATTGAGCCACAGAGCTCATCAAGCATATCCTCAAGTCTTGGAATAGGATATCTATAATTAATTGTGATTTTATTGATGGCTCTACAATCAATAGACATCCTCTGACTTCCATTTTTCTTAGGGACCAATAAAGCTAGCACTGCACAAGGGTTCAAGCTTTCTCTAATCATTCCTTTCTCCAACAACTCATCAACTTGCCTCTGGATCTCATTGGTTTCAGCAGGGGTCATTCTATAAGCTGATTTATTTGGTAGAATAGATCCTGGGATGAGGTCAATTTTATGCTGGATGTCTCTTTTTGGGGGTAAACCTGGTGGCATTTCTTCTGGAAAAACATGTAGGTACTGGCTTAGGATGGGTTGGAATAAAGGATGGCTATTTTGTGGGGCTGGTTCATTTTGTGAGGTTGGTTCTTCATCAAGATCAAGCAAAAGTAACTCCTTCTGTTCACAGAACTCATGATATTCAGCAGGTAAGATCACATCAAGGGATCGTTCAACAATCAGGTTCTTGGTTCTTTTTGTGAGCTGGGATGGTTTAAGTGGGGTGAGGACAATTTTTTTGTGGTTTAGGTTAAGGGCATAAGTATTGGCTCTTCCATCATGGTTAACAGATCTATCAAACAACCAAGGTCTTCCCAACAATAAATGACATGCATCCATAGGTATAACATCACACCACACTTCATCTTTATAAATAAAACCAATTGAAAAATTCACAAGGCATCTAGATGAGATTTTGATAACTCTGCTTTGACTCTACCACTGGATGGGGTAAGGTGCTAGATGAGGACAGGTTTGTAAATTCAGCTTTTGCACCATAGTCTGTGATGCTGCATTTGTACAGCTGCCTCCATCAATAATCAAGGAACATATCTTCCCTTGCACTGTACATCTTGTGTGAAAAATGTTCTCCCTCTGCTCAGCTTCCTCATCAATCGCAGAACTACTAAGGATCCTCCTGATCACCAACATTTCACCTTCATCAGGTCTGGCCTCAACTTCCTCTTCATTACACAGAGGATCTCCTTCAGGTTCATCATACTGTTCCTCCTCAACAACTGACTCTGATTCAACAAACAGTGCTGCTTGATATTCTGCCAAGGTCACTGCTCTTCTGTTTGGACATTCTGAGGCTAGATGTCCAAGTCCTTGACATCTAAAGCACCTCCTCTCAGGGAATGATCGATTGGTAGGGATTGGGGTTCTTTGTCGGGGATTTTGGGATTGTGTTTGAGGTGGTTTAGGGGCTAGATATCTAGTTTGTGGTTGTGGGGATGGATAGGTTCTTTGAGGTGGATGGTAGGATTTAGTTTGAGGATAGGTTTTGGCTGGGTACTTGCTTCCATAATCCTTCCTTTGGGCCTTCTTCTGCTGTTCCACCTTATGAGCCGAAGAACTCAGCTCATCAAGTGAGTCATACACCTACAGCTCGGCCACATTTCTGATGCTTTCATTCAACCCTCCAAGATACCTCACATAGGTCTGAATTTCATTCTCCTTCAAATTGCACTTCCACAGCAGATGTTCAAACTCCTTGGTATACTCCTCAACAGATTTGCTACCCTGAACAAAGTGTTGAAGCTTGAAATAATTTTCCTTCATGTAACTTTCAGGTAAGAATTTCTCCTTGAGCTTCTGCCTCATTTCAACCCATGTACTAACTTTAGGTTCATTGATCTCTTCTCTCCTTCTTTGCAAGTTGTTCCACCATGTAGATGCGTATTTCCTCAGTTTCAATGCACCCAATTTCACCTTGTTCTCATCAGACAACTCCCTCAACTCAAAAACCCTCTCCACTGTTTGCAACCAATCCAGAAATACATCAGGATCCAACTCACCTCCATATTCTGGAATATCTATTTTGAAATCCAACTTCTCAACTCACCTATTCTCCCTCCTTTCTTCCCTTTCACTCCTACTCCTGGATTCACTTACACTACTTCTAGATGATCTCCTTACATATCCCCTTCTTTTGTGATATCTAGGTCTTCCTCCTCCCCTTCCAGATTCACTAAAAGGGTTCTCCTCTTCTTCTTCTTCTTCTTCAGACTCCACATCTGTCTCTCCATTAAGCCTATTTCTGTGCAACCTCATATAATATTTCAACTGATCACTCACGAATTTTAGTTTCCCTTCCAATTCCTCCTTCTCCCTCAAGGCTTGTTCTGCTACTTCATGAGGTGTTTTACTACAACCCGACATTATGAAATGCAAATAACACAAACAAACCTTCCTCCAAGATGTTACTAAGCCGTGATACCAATTATGATGTATGCAAGGTCCTCACAGTACACCACATTAACACATATCACACACAATCTGGCCTCATAATACAGAATCAAACATCAAAACACCCAAAGCAGACCTCACACAGAAAATCAATTACAACCTCCTCCAAAAACAGAGTATGAACATCAATAAACAAATGGATGAATGGATGATGATGAAATGATGATCGGATGAACAACTTACAATCAAACAGTAATCGAAGATAGTCTTGAGGCTCAAGCTGATACAGGCACACCATAGCTAGAACTTCAAGGGCAATGGACTGGATGACCTCAATGGATACAGGCACACCACCATCAAGATTACCAAGCTCTACACCCACCACAAGGATTGCCAAATCCTTGCTACTGTAGTAGAATTAACCAGAGATGAGAGTTTTAACGTCACTCACAAACAAGAGGCTCAATTAAGGCACTCAAAATGCTATTGATTTCACTGATAGATGATCCTCATAAGCTGCCGATTACAAGCTATATAAACCTAGGGTTGAGTCTGGATTATTAAGGGTTTCCCCTTGCTCAAGAAACTCCCTAATTAAGCATTAAGATACTTAACTAACTTAGTAAGCTAATTAAGGCTCATTACAACTCGATAACATCAAAATAAAATGAAATAAACCCTAACAAACGCGTTTTCTTTATTACAAACGGTTATATCACCTCACAAGCTGGAAATGGCCTCCACAGCCTGAAAGTGAATCTTCGTGGAGGACCTCTATGCAGGATCACCTCACAGAACTGGAATATCCTCAACAGTTACAGAAGTGATGTCTTCATAGAGGACCTCAGAACTGGCAAACAGAACCCGATTCACCACGCACCAAATAACATCAAATGGATTGAAATGGATAATGAGGGATGGAAAGACAGAAAAGGAAAGATAGACTTGAGCTCAAGCTTATACAGGCACACCACATCTAGAACACAAGGGCAATGGACTCGATTACCTCAATGCATACAGGCGCACCACCATTGAAGTCACCAAGCTCTACACCCACCACAAGGATTGCCAAATCCTTGATACTGTAGTAGAATTAACCAAATTTGAGAGTTTAACGTCACTCACAAACAAGAGGCTAAATAAGGCACTCAAATTTCATATTTCATATTTCAAGTTATATGTTTACAATGACCTCACAATAGGTATATCTAAGCCCAGCTGAAATATCTAATTAGGAGTTTCTGGAGCAAAAAGAAAACGTCCTAATCATGCTTAATTAACTAATTACATCAAAATAAGATAATATGTAACTATCTAATGAAGCTTCTCGAACAATAGTAATGAGGACTAATAAAAGCGTCACACATGGCATTTTCATGAAGCTTCTAGAACAATTGGAAGGCTCTAAAAACATCACACATGGCGCTTTCTTGTTGGAGTAGCATTCCTCACGTAGGCAGGGCTGGATAATCACCTAACAAGCTGGAAGGACCTCAACAGCTCGAAAGTGATGTCCTTGGACGTCCAAATTCTCAGCAGATTCAATATGGAGGTCCTCATACGTATATTCAGATTGCATTGAAGATTAATGACCTCCCATAAGCAGAAGATGACGCAACCCAAGTGAAAAGACTAAAAAGACCTTGCTGAAACACCAAAAGACAAGTTGATCCCGAATGAGGTCCTCATGCACGTACCAAGTTTGCAATAGTTGTGCAGAATGCAAACGACCTCCAAATGGATCAACCTTTGGCATTTGGGAAGTCTTAATAATAAATTTCCTTGACATCCAAAGAGAAGAGAATCACAACCCAAGTTGAAAAGAACAATCAGCTCCAGATAAACGTCCTCAATATCCAGACAAATGTCCTCAATGTATGCCCAGGTTGAAATAGTTATATGGAACCCAAATAACCTTCGGACCATATAAGCTTGGTGATTATGAACGACCTTAGAAGGACCAAATGTGAGTGAGGCCTCAATTCTGAAGTGTTGAGGCAATAAGGATGGCCTCACATCAGGTTGATGACCTTTGATATAGTCAAGGACCTTCTGGGAATATGATGAATCCATGGTTGCATGTGAGATTTATGATGTTATTTGAGTAAGTTCTGAATGTTCATTTCTGGAAATATGATGAATGTTAGCTAATTTGAAGTTCGGTTGTGAATTGGTATGATTTAGAAGCTTAAACAAACATTAGAAGTGGGATTAAGGGCATTAAAGTTTCTGTTTTGGAATATGATTTTTACAAAGGATTAAGAGTATGATTTTAGCCCAGATTTTTACTCCATGTGATAGTCCAATGTGGTAGCTAACTATAGGCTTTGGAGTTTCGAGATTCCGACATGTGTTGCCCGAGTTATGGCCAAAACCGTAATGGCACGAAACTAAATACGTTTTCTGAGTCAGTGACTTGAGGGTAATTTTTCGTCCAATTGGAGACCTTGTTAGGTTCTGTGGTGAACATGAAAGTTTTAGGTCACTTTACAAGCTTTCCAGAAAGGTATGATCTGTATTCATCCGATGTCAGGAGTGAGAGATATGGGGTCGCGAGTACGGGCTGTCCGTGTATGTTCTGCCCAGAAATTTTTATCGTTAGTTTGGGATTTAGTGAACCCAATTTAATCTTTTAAAGACTCTAAACGGTTGGGAACTCCTTGTTCAATACTAGGATAATCAAGATGTGTTCTAAGTCCTTGACTTCAATGCTTTGTCCAAACATTTCCGAAATCCACCATTTCACCTTTAAGAATCTCTTCCTCGTCACTTGACGACATTTCCGTTTAAGTTCAAAGAACACTTTGATTCCCACTTTAGTCTTCCATTTCTTGGTTTTCTTGCTTCATAAATCTCATTGCCTAAGTTTATTCTATAAGTGATAAACTTTCCATGGTTTATTCCCAAGGTTTTGTACCAATTTCACCTCAATAGTTCAAACTGAATGTCTTAAATACCGTTTGAATCAGCTTCTGTCCGGGCCATTTTACAGGTCTTTCCTTCCATTTTTAGACCTTGGTCATGTTGACAAAGTTGTAGATCATGATTTTCCCTATTTTGAGAAGTACTCGTTTGTTTAATTTCGAGTTTCCTAGCTAGAGTCATGTTAAAAACTTTATTTCTAAAAATCTGAAATTTTTCCTTCTAATCTATTTCATTCTTAAATTCTTATTTTACTTAACATCTGTAACTCACTAAGAACCCTCTTTGGTTCTCAATTTCTACACTACTTATTATGACTCCCAAGTCACCCAAGACGTCCCGAGTTCGAGGCGCGCCACCAAGTTTTCCTACTTTCCAAGGTACGCAAATTGTCCAACTTTTATCATTCAAGCACGGTACGATGCTTATTCATATCAATTTATATCATGATCTATGTTATAAATTATTATTTTCAAAATTGGTCCCGCCATATTATTATAATTCTAGCTAAGTTACGTGAAGTGCTAGCCTTTATTCATTTATATGATGCTCCTCATCAGAGTGTTTAGACCTGGCCAGTGTCCGACTGCATAGCAGTCACCCAACCCAAACTCCAGATCGGTTTAGGGCATGCGCGTGTTAAGTGCGTTGCACCGATCGTAAGGGATACCACTCTATTTTCTATATATATATATATATATATATATATATATATATATATATATCATGTCTACTTTTATATGTTTATATCTACGCCAAATCCATTTAATACATGTTTAGCCCCGTCCCCGTTTTCAAAATAAATTTAAATGCCGGCACTAAAACCGTTTTCGAACGGTTTGACGAGTTGGAGGTTTGTGTACTGAGTGTTTCCCCACTCACTTTGCGTATGTTTTCAATGTTTTGTTTTAGGCGGTCCGAGCTCCCAAAGTAAAGACAAGGATAAGCAGAGGTAGAACTTCCACGTGCAAGGTAGTCTTAAAGGGCGGATTTGGTCGACCTCGATGGTCTTCATGGTTCCAAAGATTAATTTGCATTGGAGAAAGTTTAATATATATATATATATATATATATATATATATATATATATATATATATATATATATATATATATATATATTTCTTTGATGGGTGTATAAAGTGTAATATCTATGGTTTCGGTGATTGTTTATGTATGGGTTTAAGTGTAGCATTCACTTGGTGGTTTATGTATATGTTGGTGGTTTGTGTGCCTTGTCCCGAGTGGGGACGGCGGTAATGCCTCAATACTTATCTTTTCCGCTGCGCTAATCACAGGGTTATGGCATGATTAAGGATAATCTTGTGGTTAAGGGTGTTGGGGTGTTACAAGCATCCCATGGGTTATTTTTTGTGGTTATAAAGAAAACCTAAATTGCCGCTTTAAGTGCAACCTAGCCCATGTTCGTGGCTAGGAGGTAGCCCGGTATTTGCAATGTATTTATGCCTAAAGAGAATGACTTAATAATATAAAGTAAAGATTTATCTTCCTTCCAAAAACATTAAAACACGCTAAATGATGTATTACGGACCAAGAAAGATTTTTAATTCCGAAAATATATTCCTTCCAAGAAGACTCAGCTGAACCCCAAGATCTGGAACTACAAGGATTAGACAACATTCCACAACTAAGAAAACCCCTGATCAGACGTTGGTGGATTGTGTAATCAAGCTCCCATTTCCTCCGAGTGGCTATCGCACCTCTCCCTTTGATCGAGTCACTTCCGTGATCATTTCGCGCCTACGGACAGAATTAAAGAACTGGGCAAAGGAAGGCAGGGAGTAGCACTAGTCTCGGGGGCATGCCCGGAAGAGGTTCGCAGAAAAAAGGATTGATTTGAACCTGTAGCCAAGCCAAGGTGACGAACCGAACCACTAGAATCCTGCCTTCTACACCCATAGAGGCCTTTCCAAAGGCGTAGAGGCAGGCAAGTAGATTTCCATCTCTGAAGGTAAGAAAATGCCATTCTCGTGGGTGCCGACTCGGCGTCAGCGGCTTCGTGCCGCACTGGAGTAATCCAATATGTGGTTCCGCACGTTCCACCACTTCTCCCCAGTAGTTCTGTTACCGCTCCGTGAGGTACGTAGTGACTCGACTGAAAGGAAAGGGGCCAACTCAAGAGCTATATTCCATAACCAGGTGAAGCAATTGGTATCCGATTAAAAAACATAGAAACCATTCGCCTTGCCTACTTGCTGAAAGCCGAAAGACCTCTCTAAAGTAGGTCCAGGCCTAGAAAAGCAGTCCAATCGTTTGGCTTTGGCCGCTCCAACAGCTTGAGTACTTAGTTAACGCCCGCCCCAACCCAAGTAGCTTGGTCCATCTTTATTCTATTTCATATATGTCTGAGGATCCGCTATAACCTAGTCTTATTCACTCTTACCTCCCTGCTTGCTCTCCTTTCTTTTATGAGAATACTTGCCGCCTCTGCTCTCGTTCGGGCCCCGGGAATCCCTTGCTTTTGGCACGACTAACTGCTTTGCCTGTTGGACTTGCTTTGATGGTTTTTAGGCTTGTTGTGCTTTGGCCCTTCTTATGAGAATCTTCCGTACCTGTCTCTGATAATAGCACCAGCAAAAGGGATGCAGCCGGTGATTGGTCTTTAACGGAACTATTGTTTTTTGTTACATGAAACACGTGCAACCAAACAGGGAGGTGGGATGGTCCACGAGATTAAGGTGGAAAGAAGGGGGAGAGAACTCGTGAGATGGTTCTTTTGTGGAAGATTTTTTGTCGTGAGGAATTTTGTGATTTCAAGATTAAAGAGATTAAATCTTGAAGAGGAAAGAGAGAGAGGTGGATGAATCTTGGATGGTGTTTATAGAGGAGGGTTGACGTGAGGTTGGAGGGGAGAGGGGGTGAGGTTGACGTTGGGATTGGAGGAAAGGGAGAGGGTAGTAGTTTGTTGGGAGGAGAGAGAGGGAGTTTGTTGGAAGTTTGTTATGGAGAGAGAAAAGAGAGGAGATGGCGTTTGTGAGAGGTAGGGAGAGAGGGGGTGACGTTTGTGAGGGGGAGAGAGGGGGTGACGTTTGTGAGGGGGAGAGAGGGAGAGGAGGTGGCGTATGGTTGGGGAAAACAAGGAGGGTAGGGTTTGTTGTGCCTTAACTATATTGATAGAAAGACAACAATGTAATTACCTTAACTGTATTGAAAGAAAGGTAAGAACGGATAGATCTAGGTTTCTAACTTGAATTCACAAGAAAGATAACCTAGGGCTAACTTGATCTAGACCGCAACCTAGGATGAAGCTCTTCCTAACCACTTGGGTGCCATGCCAAGATACAATAGAAGAAAAGGGGGTGAGGGTTTATCCAAACACTCGAGAGAAAGCTAAAAGCTTAATTGATTTCATAATTCAAGGTTGATTTATTGCCTTTGAGAGGCTACAATCCTATTTATACTAGGAGAGTCTTTAAGGGACTAGAACTCCTCTGCTTGGCGTGCAAGCCAAGCTACTAACCTAGGAAACTCTAACCTCGGCGTGCAAGTCAAGGAGTCCCCATACTAGACGCCTAAACACTCCTACTCTCCCTTGGATTAGGAATCCTTATCCTAGGGGGAGTTTGTTACAACTAACCTTATCCTAGTTGGTTTGGCTTTCCTAATCCAATATGGATTAGTTACAAATTAGCCAAATCTATCTAAGAAATCAAAAGTGACGCCTACTACACCTACTCCTATTAAAATCACTCCAAAAGGCTATAATCAAATAAATTACATCTAAAATCAAGATTATAAAATTTAGCTTGAATTCTTCTTGATTTGGACGTGTAACTCCTTGGACTTGGCATGTGATCTTGGCCCAATTAGGATGTTTGAACATCTTCTTGAAATAAGAAACACACCAGATGAATGGGCCTTTGTAATTCAACCATATATCTTCCTTCTTGGGCCTACTTAGTGTAATTGAACCAAATTTTCCTTATTTGTCCTGTATGGGGTGAAGTCCTTTGATGGAGGACCCTGTCTGTAGCTTGGACCTTCACTTGGGCCTTCTTGATTGGGCCTAGGGGAATAAGCGTGGACTGATTTCCATCACTAAACTTTTTTCAAGTTTACCCACTTTAAGAAAACTCCCCAATGGAGTCGCCAAAAATCCTGTGGACATTTTTCCTCGTCGTTCGGGCTTCCGAACGTCCACGCGGATTGGGGGTGTGATTTGGTGGTTTGTGCTAAGGTTTAAACCTTTTAAAAAATTCTTTAAGGGATTGTCAAACATTTCTGGAATAATAGTTTGTAAAATCACTTTCCCTTTACTTTGTGCATTTCATGAGTCATTGAATTAAACTTTTAAGAGTGAACATCCACATGTTCTTAACACTTTAAATTCAACCCAACTTGCTCGTTAAAATGTTGGGCTCGAAAGAAAGCAATTTATACAAATAGTATTTACAAATATACAAAGAACACCCTAAAGTTGCATCGGTACATTCACTACAAGAAATATAGTTATTTGTGGCATCAAATTTTGCCACAAAATATAAAAATATTGCTACTATAGGCTTTTGTAGCATTTTTGGGAAATACCACAAAGATGCCACAAATGCCTTGTTATAAAAGGCTTTTGTGGCAATTTTAAAATTGCAACAAATTATGAGGCTTTTGTGGCATATTTTGAATTGCTACAAATGTCAAAATGCTACAATATCATATAATTTGTAGCAACTTTACTTTGCTACAAAATTAATTTTGCCACAAATATACAGTATTTGTGGCATAAATGATTTGTTACAAATAGTATTTTAATTCTAAAAAATCATTTGTAGCAACTTACATTTGCCACAATATGTACCTTCAATTATCAAATAATTATAATATAATTCATAACATTGCTTGTAATGATGCATGTAGGAGATAATCATGATATATATATATATATATATATATATATATATATATATATATATATATATATATATATATATAATTTTTATTAAGGTGAAAGTACTAAATTTCAATGATATATAAATATTTATTATATTTATAGTAGACAATGTATCCTAAACATAGAAACAAGACTTTGTTCATAAATTATAATTTCTACCTATACAATTCCTAGAATAAACATAAAAATTGTTCTAGTTTTGTTTCTTGGAGTGATAGGGGTAAGCACATCTATTATTCTATACTAATTAAGAAAAATAAAAATAATATCATGAATAGCCTAAACTAACATCTTCATGCTTGAGAGCCTCTACGAACTTTGCATATGCATCATCTTTGTTTGCATGACATATAGTGCAAGAAGTCCATGATTGAATGTGTAACTGCAAAGAGAAAACAATTTCATTAGAAATTGGTCATATCCTGTAGGCAAAGTGCCTTACATATCAAATTCACATAAAAATAATAAGCTCAAAGGCCACACACCGGAGTACATGACGAGCTACATGCTCAGAGTCCAACCAGATATATATAAATAAAAATAAATTCATACAAGGCAAGATAATCACCATACCTTTATTATCTATTAGGAATTGGGACTTGACCCATGAAAGGATGAAGACTTGGAGAAGAGCCACTTGGATGAAGATGTGCCTTTAAAGGGTCGTGCTGATGCGTGATCACAGCGGGCAGATGTTTAACAAGTAAAACCCTACTACTGCTTATTTCAAACACACACAAAGCAAATATGAAGCTTGGCTCATATCAGCAAATAGAATCAATTGTCAAAACTCAAATGTACACCAATAAAGCAACTCCAAATCAATACTAAATCCAATGAGCAAATTTGAAACAAAGGAGAGTTTTAGTCGATTTAGAAAGCTAGAAGGCTATAACTGAGCATAATACATCTTACAATGAATATGAGTGAATGGGCAACCAGTGCAGCAAAAATGCAAACAGAATGGGTCAGGAATAACAACCTCTATTCACCAACTCCCTGCAATTCCATATAACACAATGCCTAGTCTATCACAAATCTTACAATTCTGAACCAAAGAGACCAAAATTAAAAGCAAATGATAAGTTTTCAGAGCATAGTCTATACTCCAAAATTTCAACGCATATGAATATGGAACATATTCGAACTAGGGATGGCAGTCAAGTCCGAATCCGAAGTGAATCCGATTCGCTCCGACTAAAAAATTCGAATTCGAATTCAACTAAAAAAACTCTGAATCCGAATCCGATTAAAAAAATCCGACTCCGATTATAATTGGGGCGGATATGGAGTTGACCACCTCCAATCCGATTAAATTCGATTAAGTCCGATTATAGTCGATCCGGTTAAGTCCGATTAAGTCTGATTATAATAATTAATAAGAAAAATTTTAAAAAAAACTGAAAATTAAAATGACCGATTTTTTTTATAATAGATTGTTAAAGTTTTTTTTTTTCTTTTTTTTAAGGGAATGGTGTATTACTATTAGCCATTAAGGTTTCATTTCATCAGTTTCACTTCACCTGCCCCTTGCTTCCCAGCCCCCGCCCCCCAGGCTCCCATCGTCCCCTTCACTTCACCGCCCTCTTCTACTCTTCACCTGCGCATCCCAGCCCCTAGGCTCCCATCCCAGCGTCGTTACCACCATCATCTGCCACCTTCACTTCACCGGCTTTGATTTCTTCTTCCGAGTTTCGAGTTCTGAGTTCAACATCGTTACCACCATCATCTCTAGTTCAGTCTCCTCTGACATCTGTCCTCTCTGCCTCTCTCTGTCTGCGCCTTCCATCTGGCTCGTCTCCTCTCTATCTCGGTGATGTTGCCGCCTCCACGATACCGATCGCACCTCACGACACCCGACCGCGACGTTAGGACCACCGCACGCAAACATTTTTAAGAATTATTGTTGGTGTTTTATTTTAATACGTATGATATATAATCAGAGGTAATCGGATTAGAAGTAATCAGAGTCGGAGAAAATCATTTTATGGAAACGTATAACGGCTAATCGTAGTCGAAGGTAATCCGATTACCTCCGACTTTGATTACCTCCGATTGAGTTTGGATTTGGAGGTCCTCCGACCTCCGATTAATCGGACTTGGAGGTGGACCTCCACCTCCGATTATTAATTGGAGCGAAGGTGGAGGTACCTACCTCCGATTCGCCTCCGACCCATCGCCATCCCTAATTCGAACAAAGGACAACGACAACTTGGTTCGTCTACGGTAATGCCATGATCAGCATGTCTTCCTATAAGATTAAACCACCATTTTAAAACTACCACACGTAGCTATGGTTTACCTTTGTTTAACTTAGCAAATCTGAATCCACCTAAACCAAAAGACAAACCTTAAGGCATGAGTTACATACTTACAAATTGAAAGACCAGCTGCAATCCCTCAAAAATCTACACAAGGTGATAAAAAAATTAATTAGTTATGGAAGAACTGTATCAGATGCCCACTCATAGGCTCCCTACACCATCTATGCTTTTATATAAAGAAAGCCCCACTATAACCAATTTCCAAATATATGACATAGTAAAATAACTTCCAAACGACAACAAACAAGAATTCTGGAATATAGATTTTGATTTGAGTGTATTGATTATGTAGGCCTAAATATGCAAGTGTCTTGCTGAGGCGGTGCCACGGTGCAGTGGGGTTATGGGGAATCATGACTTGTTTAAAGCGTTTTGTAAGACAAAACTATTGGCGCTATCCCTGATGTTTTACGGAGAGCATCAAATTAGACAGTCTCAAGTGTCAAACATAGTCACACAAGACCAATTTTGGCATTGGCTGGAACTATCCCAGACACAAACTGGAGGAAAGTTGAGTAAACAATTTTGAAATAAACCGATTTCCAAATATATAGCAAACCACCAACTAAGTTGAATTCAATTAGTTCATACATAGACACAGCAGAAGAACCAAATCAAACACCAATCTTTTCCTCGAATAGAAACCCCAGTGGACAACTCTATCACACAAGTAAACCCATTATCGAAGTTCATCACAAATGAATCATGCAACAGTTTCACATATAGATATTCTGCAAGTGAGGTGTTTTTTTAACAACAGTAAGCGATACATTCAGACTATATTTGAACTAGAGCAAGTGAGGTTTCTCAAGATAGGAACAATATTATAAGCTTCACATAAAACTAAGATGGATATATTGATTATATGTTTTTAGATATAAGGTATGGCAGACAGGACAATATATTCATTCTTAGCAGAACAACAAACCTCCAGCTTGAACATAACTTGATTCATTGATATTTTTATTCCCTAGTTGCCATCAAAAGCAATCATCCTAGCTTCGAAGAGAGCTCTCATTAAAGCAACATCAACAAATTCAAATGTTTCTACATTAAGATACTTCCATTCTAACAAACCAACACACTTCTTTTACTTCAATTCTAACAAGGTTAAAATTCAGCAGCAATTTTATTTCCATTCTAACAAACCAACCCAGCAAGAAAAACCCTAAGCGATTGGATATGATAAATTAAGATGATTCACTTATTATGTTAAATCAAAATTATCAATGCCCTCCTCAGAAACGAGACAGATATGAAGAACATAAGCAACGGATAGAAGGTTGGCTGAAGACCAGGAGAAACGCGATTCAACAGCGATTTTAGGGTTAAGAAATCAATGGTGGTTATTAGTTTAGAACAGTTCAAACTTAAAAGCATCATATTCAATTTTAGGGTTAAGTAATCAATTACCTGGGAATTTGTTGTTTCAACGCTAAACCCTAGCCAAACTCCAACCTTGAAAGAACCGCCTGAGATTGAGAGAGATACCATCAAGAAACAAGAAGACTGAGAGATGAAGGAGATAGGGGAGACGACTGAACGATTGGGCAAGACTGAGAGATGAACAATTGGCCAAACTCAAGATGAAAGGAAGAAGGATCGGAGACTGAGAGATGAACGAGAGCGAAAGACGAACAATTGGCATGATTTTTGGTAAAATATTGATTTTTGGTAAAAGATTGATTTTTGATGGAGAGTGGAATTAATTAATATTGAGTGTAGATGATTTTTGGTACGCGAAAACAAATTAATGGGAGGGGGAATACCTATTTCAGCTCAAAAAAATGAGAGGGAATAACTATGGCTAGAATTTTTCGATTCCCGCCTTTTAGTAAAATATTCAAGGTCTTGTAGCATTTTTATAGTACTTGCTACAATACACTTCCTTTTTGTGGCAAAATCATATTTGCTAATATTATTCTATAATTTCATAACATATTGTAGCATTTTAAAATTTGCCACTAATAAATTGTCACAAAATATCAATTTTCTTGTAGTGATTGTAAAACCATTTACTATAGTTTATAGCTTTATGCAATCTCCGATGTGTTTTGGTTCGAAATGGGAGTCACCACCTGACTTTTTAAAGAGAAAAACCAAGAAAAACTAGAAAAGAAAGCAAGAAAGACTCCGCCTGCGAAACCCAAGAATGGATCCGGGGGTAAGGCTACGAACTCGAAAGGTAGGAACCTAAAGAGTTCTCCTCTCACAAAGGAAAGCCTCTACTAAAACTTTTAAGTGGGCTTTTGATAAAGTTTGGAAGGAAAATAAGTAATAACTTTATAGAATTATTTCATTGAATCATACAAGATGAAATATAAGAAAGAAAATATTCAAATACAACACTTATTTACATGAAAAGAACACTTTAAATCTTACATTGTACCGTTTGAAGAAGTGGCATCGCCTAGCCTTTGTAGTTGGTTGAAGATGCTCCCTTTAGTACCCTTGGAAGACTCCTCTCAAGATGCAAAAATGAATGGAAAGGAGGTAGAAAAAGCTGGATGAAAAGGGGTCTTTTTGTAGGTTTTTAAGAGGTATTAGGATAGGCTTTTTGTGTAGCTTTTGAAAGATTTTGTAATGCGTTTAGGTAGGGATAAAAGAAGATAGGATTAGAAGTTTAAGAAATGGTGAGAATGATGAGAATGATGATAGAAACATTAGGATGATGAGATGGAGAATGAGTATATAGAATGATGTACGGTGATGATAGAAGAGGTGTTGGTGTAGAGAGGATGAGTGAATGAGAGATTGAGTGAGGAAGTGATAGAATGGATTAGATGGTGTGTTTGAAGTGTTCAGAGGAGTATAGTATTTATAAGGGAAAGAGGGAGTAGAAGATACATGTATGCATGCATATGCCTCGTCCATGGCAGTCAACAACACAAAATACTAGGTGGAGGGGGGAGTGTAAGAGAGTGGACGACAACACGTGGTTAATGAACCACGTGTGGCCGGTACTCAAGGCCGATCGGTCGTCCACACGAGGGAGAATGTATCTCCTTCATCCATGCATCTTTGAATGGTGATGTGTGAATGAGTTTGCCTCGAGAATAGGTTGTTCACATTTGGACGGCAATTGCATTTAGGTGGCTTTCATGGAGTGTTTTTCTGATGTTTTTGTGAGGTTTCGAACCTTTGACCTTGGCATGAGACTCTGCATGTGGCTTACATGGCTTGTTCTTTTTATACAAAAAATTAATGTGTTTGTGATCATGCATGCAACTTTAGGTGAGCTTGCACGTGTAAGGTGCAGTACTTTACGTTTTATTTTCCGGCTTCTTCTTCTTTATTTTTTTTCTTGTTATTTAGGTATGCTATGTATTTTAGGTGTCAAAACTCGGTGTCTACAGTAATCAACTTAAAACATCCCTAATCTACTATCAAAACACTCTAGAAACTTAGTCATAAAAAGAGCTTATCAGAAGACCGGACTCCAAGTGTGAGAGACGGTCGCATTCACACTTAGAGTAGATGAGGATATCGTCGAAGTACACAACCATGAACTTGCCAATGAAGGGCCTCAAAACCTCTTTCATGAGGCGCATGAAAGTGCTAGGGGCATTAGAAAGGCCGAAAGGCATAATGATAAGTAATGCTAAGCAACGGGCCGAGCCGGGTTCGGGCCAACCACTAACGGGCCGCCCCGGGCTGGGCAAAGACATTTTTTATTGGGTCCAAGTAGGTTGGGTTTTAACGGGCCATAAATGGGCTGGGCCGGGTTCGAGCGGGGCTGAATACACCTACTATCAATTTCAGATGAATAATGTTAATTTGAGATGAATACACCTACTGCCAGTTTTCAAAGCACATTTCACATCCTTCTATTGAACACCACCAATTATGCGATATAACTTCTATTTTGCAGCACAACAAGTTAATTTGCTTAGTGAACCACATGATTACTAAAAGATTTCCATCAAAAGACATTTGCATGAGATTATAAATGAAACTCATAGCGGAATTGAAAATTAGAAAAATTACAAAGTGTATGAGGCTTCATAGAATATACATGTACAAAATTTCTTCCACACTTTATAATGTATATAGATGGCACACCATAATCAGAATAACAGATTGTAAAAAAAATTACGAAGTGTATGACAGTATGAGACTTCACGTACAGACATGTCCGAAGTATCTTCAACATGAAAAATTCAGAAGAACAACATACCGTCAATTTCCTTTGATATTTCACTTCAATTGGCAACCAAAGATCTCAGGCCTGAACTCAGCCCGCGGGGGCCTGCGAATTTAAATAAACGGTGTGCCCGTTAAAAGCCCGACCTATTTACTATTTCAACGGGTAGGGCCCGTTTTCTATGGCCCAATCACAAATGTCCAATGGGCAACCGCCCATTTACACAAGTCTAATGATAAGTGATTATTTTATAGTAATTTTTAGGGCGCAAACACGTGTCTTCCATGCTTTTTATACCCTAAATTCACGCAAAAATTTGCTGGGAGGTGCCACACATTCTTAAAAACTGACTTGCGGGAGACCACATTTTTAATGCACTTAAAGGGGACCAAGTCCTCAAATAAATGGCTGCAAGGTGTCTTTCCGGCCATTTCTTACCGGAAACAATTAAAAGACTAAAATGGCCTTGGGGATGTATGTTAAAAGATGAAGAAGCCCTTATATTTGCCAAACTTTTCAAAATCAAGGTGCATAAGAAGCTTAGTCTCCACCTCCCTATCATCACCTTCAGCCAGTATCTAGAACATCCTCTGCGAGCTTCTGGCTCTGCTGTGCATCAATCTGCTGCTCATACGCCTGAGAAATCTTCCTCTGAACCCAATACGCATCAATGTCCTGAACATTCAAGTTCATACCCTCATCCGCATCCTGCATGTCGTCATCATCAATCCCGTTTCCCATCTGCATAGACCCGGGCCCACCAGCCTCCGCTAAATCCTCATCTTCCTCCTCATCATCCGGCACCAACTCGAGATCGCTCTCATCCTCATCCTCCTCATTCTCATCAAACTCAACCGCAACAGCCACTTCAGCATCTAGAGTCCCATCTCCATTCGCACTCTGGCCAGCATCACCGGCCTTTTGGTAATCAGTAATCAGTCTCCCAATCGAAACCAGCTGGTCAAACATCGGTTGACTAATCTGATTCAACTGCTTCTCAATCTCCTTCTTTTTATCCGGATTCTTAATCCAATCGTTCTTCAACACCGCAAGGATCTCATCCGCAGCAGCGCTCACAATGTTCAAAGGCTGCCCACCAAGCTGGGTTTGAATAACACTCAACATAGCCTCATAAGCAGCCCGAGTCTCCTTCGTCTTAGGCTGATAAACCCCTTCTTCCGTAGTGGTAAGAACACTCTCCTCCTGAAGCCGCCTCTTCTTGCTCTGCCGGGCGGGAGGCCCAGGCTCAGCAAGCGGGTCTCGGTCCTTCTTCTTCTTAGACTTCTTGAGCTTCTCATCGAGCTCAGGAGGCCTGCCCCGGGCAGCCCGGTCACCGAACGACTTAGGGTCAATCTTACCCCACAAAGACTCAGGCTCACCAGTGGGTTCATGAGTATCGCTCGGCCTTGAGTCGGTTGTAAGCACTAAATTGGAATTTACCGAGTACTCATACTGCTTAAACCTAGCGTGAGCTTCAGCACCACCACCGAGATTCAATATATTTCTACAAATCACCGAATGAAACTCAAATTAGGGTTTATAACCAATCCTAGAGTTTATGATACTCTATCGCAAACTAATCCCAACTCACACAATCACCAAATATTCAAACGAAACTACACCCATAAACCGGAAAACCCCCAAATTCGAACCCAGAAACAAAACTCAACCACAATCATTCACTCCATACATGAAATCAGTACAACAGAAAACAAAACAAAAAGGGGAGAAATCAAAGCATACCTTTAGGGTTAAACCTTAAATAGAAGATGGCCAATGGCCAAATTAAGCAGCTAGATGCAATTGAATCGACTGTATAGTTTGAATCTACACAGGAATCCATAAATGGGTGTTTGGAGGCAATGGAGGGTAGTTTCGGAACTCCACACAGCAAATTCAAAAAATTTATCACTTAACCCAACTGTCACCAGAATCCGGTAAGAAATGGCCGGAAAGGCACCTTGCAGCCATTTATTTGAGGACTTGGTCCCCTTTGAGTGCATTAAAAAAATGTGGTCCCCCGTGAGTCAGTTTTTAAGAATGTATGGCACCTCCCAGCAAATTATATAAATTTTATATAAATTTTTAAGAAATTCCACGATTTTATATAAATTTTTGTGATTTCTTCACTTGGTTGCGAGAATTGGTATGTCTTGCAGGATTTTATGAAATTCACCTAAAAGCATGAAGAATTGAAAGAGAAGTGTCAAAATTGAGAAGAAATTAAAAAGAGAATTGAAAGAAGAAGAAACAAAGAGAAGAAGTTGCCTAAACTGCGTGGCCCGGCTCAAATATTGGGCAGAAGAACCACACGCTGCCAGCGCCCACCTGGACACTGTCAGTGTTCCAGGCAGAGAGTTCACTTGCTAAAGGAAACTCCGGACGCTGCCGGTCAAGCCACACGCTGCTAGCGTGCGGACACTGAGAAGAATACTGAAGAGCTAGACGCTGCCAGCATTTTGTGCCCTAATCGTGCTTTATAAAACAATTTCAGCCGGCCGTTTGTGAAGAGGCGATTTTTAGAGATCTTTTCAAGAACACTTCTTATTTTTCTGTAGAGTTCTTCCATTAAGTTTAGTTCTTTTGGGATTATTATTAGTTTTAGATTGTTGCAAGTGATTGAAGAGAAGAAGAAGATCGATTCGGGCGACATGAAGAGATCGATTCCGCACTTCAACCACTCGGTTATTTCTATTTACTCATGTCCTTCAACTTTAATTTAGTTCGTGTGTTATTGATTTCTAGTATTATGAGTAGCTAACCCCTTTGTTTGGGGAATAAACTCGATGTCTTTCGATTGATTATCATGGAGGTCCTCCATTAGAACCAACATCAGCAGCAGCAACGACCTCACCAACACCAACTCTAAGGCCATCGTAAACCACATCAAACACTGACATCCAAGAGTGCTTTATGATGGTCCAACAAGTCATGAGGTCGTCCAACAACAACAACATCATCAGCAACAGCAGCAGCCAACCAGTGAGGCTATTTCTCAATTCCATATCTTTGGATTGAGGTCGTCACCAGTGCCTTGAAGACTTCACTCTAGAGCTGTTGAGGACTTTCCAGCTTTTAGTGAAGATGTTTGCCAGTTCTGAGGTCCTCTATGAAGACATCACTTCTGGAACTGTTGAGGATATTCCAGTTCTGTGAGGTGATCCTGCATTGAGGTCCTCCACAAAGACTCACTTCCGAGCTGTTGAGGCCATTTCCAGCTTGTGAGGTGATTTAACCGTTTGTAATAAAGAAAACGCGTTTGTTAGATTTTATTTCCTTTTATTTTGATGTTATCTAGTTTGTAATGAGCCTTAATTAGCTTACTAAGTTAGTTAAGTAGCTTAATGCCAGATTAGGCAAGTTTCTTTAGCAAGGGGAAACCCTTAATCATCTAGCTCAACCCTAGCTTTATATACTTTGTAATCGGCAGCTTGAGGTCGTTATCTATCAGTGAAATCAATAGCATTTTGAGTGCCTTGTTGAGCCTCTTGTTTCTGAGTGACGTTAAACTCTCATCTCTGGTTAATTCTACTACAGTAGCAAGCATTTGGCAATCCTTGTGGTGGGTGTAGAGCTTGGTAATCTCGATGGTGGTGTGCTTGTATCCATTGAGGTCATTGAGTCCATTGCCCTTAAAGTTATAGCTGTGGTGTGCCTGTATCAGCTCGAGCCTCAAGACTATCTTCGGTTACTGTTTGATTGTAAGTTTGTTCATTCGATCATCATTTCATCATCATCCATTTCTTCCATTTGTGATTTGGTGCTTGTGCTTTGTTTTGAGGAGGTTATAGTTGTGTCTCTGTGTTGAGCTCTGTTTTGGGTGTTTTTGTATTTGATTCTCTATTGTGAGGCCAGATTGTTTGTGTTATGTGTTAATGTGGTGTACTGTGAGGTCAATACTCTGATCTTAAGACCTTGCATACATTAGATTATGAATACAATCTTATTTTGAAGTTAATTTTAATCGTTTAATCTCCGTATATTGTGTGTCACAGTAATTTGGTTAACAACCTTTTAATTGGCTTAGATTCTTCATATCGGAACGAAAGTTTGTTCTTTTGAATTGGAAAGACGAAGATTGATTAGGCTAGAAAACAGTTAGAAATAATGGCTTCTTGCCTAGGGTCAGTTATAATCAGTTCTTATCTTTGATTAGGTTAAATAGCCATGAAAATAGGTGTTTAGTCTATTCATTGTAACTCACTTCGGATTCAAAATATTGTTGTGATAGGCCTCAGAAAGGTTATAGACCCCGAATTCCTTCACCACTTTACACTAGGATTTTTGATTAGTTAATTGATTGACTAGAGTGGACTCCCCTGAACTCTTTTAATTGTTTGGCAAATTTCTGCTTTCTTAGTTTAATATTTTGATTCGTTATCCTACAACTATTTGATCGACCTAGCATCCTTTGTAGTGAACTAGTTTAGTGCATAGTTGAATACAAATCCCTGTGAGATGACCTTGATATACTACCCATAGACTTGCGATAGACACCCATCACATAACTAGCTACTTATACAACCCCCCTGTGGTCTTGAAGGTCGTTTTCCACTCATCCCCTTCCCGCATTCAGATTTGATGGTACCAACTTTAGAGGTCGATCTTGGAGAATATGCGAGAGCCATGCAACTCGTTGAGCATATCATCGAGCCTCGGTATGCGATATCAATACTTGACGGTGTTGTTGTTGATATCCCGACTGTCAACCGCACATCCGGTAGGTTCCATCCTTCTTCAGGACCAAGAGAGTCGGGACGGAAGAAGGACACATACTCTGATGGAGACCATCATACAGAACAGTCAGCAGCAGCAACTCCATCATCAAAGGAGGCTTCCAAGGGATCTTCACCAGCAATTATAGTAGCAGCAGCCCAAGGAGGAGGAGTACTTGTTGCTTCACACAGCTCAAGGCTAGAAAGTCTATCCAAATAGAACAAAAGCTTCAAAGCTTCAGACAAGTAGCAAGCTACTCAGCAGACTTCTCAGCAGTCCAAAGTTCCAGCAGGAGGTTCTTAGCATCACCAGCAGCCACCACACCACCAACAACATCCATCCAGGCTTGTTACACCATTGTAAAGCAAGCCCTGGCATTTGCAGCCACTCAGCCCATCAGCATTGGTCATCCAGACCAATTCCAGTTCCCAGTAACAACAGTCCCAACAACTGACTTTCTCAATATTGTATCTCTTGATTGAGGAAGTTATAGCCAATGTTTCCTAGGATTTTTTGTTCCTTGCCATGTCCTTTTCAAGTCCAAGCCAAGTCTCAGCATGATCAAGCATGGCACGAGTAAGATTCAGAAGACAGAGCAACCAATCCCAGCATGGTTGTTTTTATCAGTTTTTCCAGAACCCCAGCTCTGGGCCTATATGTTCTGATTTTTTATCACAGGGGTTATTTTGTCTTTCCAGCATGACTTTAACGTGTTGAGATTATTTCCAGGTTAATGTTGGCGCGAGAATTACCTCAGTAAGTTTAGTTTTACCCCTTAGAAGAGGAAAGCCTCTCATTGGTTCATTTTGCAACCCTTTGGGCATTTGGTCCAATCAGAGCTAGCTCAGTAATTTCCTTTTATTTTCTTACATTTTGTACTCGAGATCATTAGGATGTAATCATATGTATTAGTTTCAGGATTTGTAGTTTAGGATAATCTCGGGAGATTAGGCAGAATGCTTATGCTTAAGCAGCTGCTAATCAAACTGATTAGTTTTCTTTATATTCTGAAGTTTTCTATCAATGAAGGATATCTCCGTGTTCATTCAATAGTATTCTCGAGTGTCTTAGTACCTCTGAAAGTTTGTGAGTGTCCTATAACTCTCAATCTTGGTTCAATTCTCACATCTGAAATTGGCAAATCCAGCAAGTGTAAACTGAGCTTGATCATCCATGCTTTGGTGTATCTGTAGAGGCATGTATGTGAGAGTCCCTTGCCCTTGATTGCAGTTGTGGTGTATCTGTATCAACTGTAAGCAAATCTATCCCTTTTATTTTGTTGTTGGGTTGTCTTCTATTCCAGCTTGTTGCTTTCTATCAGTTATTGCAAAGTTCAAGCATCCAGCTATGTGTTTGTGTGACTGTATGGTGTGTTCTCGCTCAACACTCTGATCTTAGTGAGTTAGCATACATCATCTTGGTATCAGAGCATTGTGTTCTTTCTTGGAGTGTGTTTTCTTGTTTTAGTAAAATGGCCGGAACTAGTAAAACACCACAAGAAGTCTTAGAACAAACTCTGAAAGAGAAGGAAGAAGTAGAACAGAAAATGAAGTTTTTGAGTGAGCAGTTGAATTATTATGTGAGATTGCATAGACATCAGTTGAATAAGGAGACTGATGATGAGATGGAGGAAGGAGAAGGTGAGAATCCTTTCAGTAGGACAGGGAGAGGAGGTCGAGGTCCTAGACCTACACCCAGGAGAAGGAGAACGATAATAAGATCACCTAGAGTCAGTGAGCGTGAGGAAAACAGTGAGAGTGAAAGAGAAGTAAGAAGGGAAGATAGGAGGATAGAGAAACTTGATTTCAAGATTAATATACCTGAGTATGCAGGAGAACTAGACCTTGATGTTTTCCTAGATTGGTTACAAACAGTAGAAAGAGTCTTTGATTCGAAGGAGGTCTCAAAAGAAAACAAGGTGAAGTTAGTAGCCTTAAAGTTGAAAAAATATGCTTCTACTTGGTGCACTAATCTGCAGAGAAGGAGAATGAAGATTGGGGAAGCTAGAGTAAGTACCTGGATTGAGATGAGGCAGAAGTTCAAGTAGAAGTTCCTCCCAGACAATTACATGAAGGAGAACTACAACAAGTTACAGCATTTTGTGCAGGGGAACAAGTCAGTGGAAGAGTACACAAAGGAGTTTGAGCACTTGCTTTGGAAGTGTAATATACAGGAGAATGAAGTACAAACCTATATCAGGTACCTTGCAGGCTTGAATGAAGGCATCAAGAACATTGTAGAGCTGCAGGTCTATGATTCCCTTGATGAGCTAAGTGCTCTGGCTCACAAAGTGGAACAACAGAAGAAGTCTAGTGCAAAGGAGTACAACAGTAGCAGATATCCAGCCAAACCTTATGCACCAGCCAAACCAAACCCTTACAAACCTTATAATACCCCACAAAAGACCTATCCACCCCCACTTTCACCTCAAACCAGAAATCCAGCCCCAAGGCCACCACAAAATCAGCCACAAAATCCCCCACAAAGAACCCCAGCCCCTACCAGAGAGAAGATGTTTCACGTGTCAAGGACTAGGGCACATTGCCTCAAAATGTCCAAACAAGAGAATGGTTACTCTTGCTGAGTACCAAACAACTTTGTTTATTGATCCTGAAAATGTGCAGGGAGAAGAACAGGAGTATGAAGAGCATGAGCACGATCCTATCTTTGATGATGAGGTTATTGAAGAAGGTCTAGATGAGGGAGAAATGCTTGTAATCAGAAGAGTTTTGAGTAGCTCAGCAGTAGAGGAAGCAGAAGAGTAGAGGGAGAATATCGTTCATACAAGATGCACTATTGGAGGGAAAGTATGCTCAGTGATTGTGGACAGTGGAAGTTGTACCAATGCAGCATCCAACACTATGGTGAAGAAGCTAAGCCTGGCAACCAAGCCCCACCCAGCTCCATATACCATCCAGTGGCTCAGTTCAGGCAGAGGTATCAAAGTTTCTACTAGATGCCTTGTTGCTTTTTCAATTGGTCAATCATACAAAGATGAGGTCTGGTGTGATGTCTTACCTATAGATGCATGTCATTCGCTTTTGGGTTGACCTTGGTTGTATGATAGATCAATAAATCACTGTGGAAGAGCTAATACCTATACCCTGACCCTAAACCACAGAAATATTGTCCTAACCCCCATGAAACCCTCACAATTAACTAAAAAAGCCAAAACCTTGTGTCTTGAACCTAGTCTTGATGTGTTGCTTTTATCTGATCATCATGAGTTTAGCACACAGAAGGACTTGATCCTTTTAGACCTTGAAGAACCCTCAGCACCACAAAATGACAACCCTTTATTCCTACCTTTACTTCAGCAGTTTCAGCATGTATTTCCTGATGAAATGCTACCTGGTTTGCCACCTAAAAGGGATATCCAGCACAAAATTGATTTAGTGCCTGGATTAGTGTTACCTAATAAGCCAGCTTATAGGATGACACCAGCAGATACCAATGAGATATAGAGGCAGGTGGATGAGTTGTTAGAAAAGGGAATGATTAGGGAGAGTTTTAAGTCCATGGGCAGTCCCAGCCTTGTTAGTTCCTAAGAAAGATGGAATCCAAAGAATGTGTATTGATTGTAGGGCTATTAACAAGATCACAATCAAGTATAGGTACCCTATACTTAGACTTGAAGACATGTTGGATGAGTTACATGGGTCAACAATCTTTTCTAAGATTGATTTGAGGAGTGGATACTACCAGATAAGGATCTATGAGGGAGATGAGTGGAAAACAGCATATAAGACCAAGGGAGGGTTGTTTGAATGGTTGGTCATGCCTTTTGGTCTGACTAATGCTCCATCTACATTCATGAGACTCATGAATCAGGTCCTTAAGCCACTCATAGGCAAGAGTGTTGTGGTATACTTTGATGATATTCTTGTCTATAGCAGGTCTGAGCAGGAGCATGTCAAGTATTTGCAGGAGGTTTTAACCATTTTAAGCAGGGAGGAGTTATTTGGGAATCTTAAGAAGTGTCACTTCTTTACATCCCAAGTGAACTTCTTGGGGTATATACAAAGTGCAGTATTCAGGTTGATAATGAGAAGATTCAAGCAATCGTGAGTGGCTGTGCCACTTCTATTCATCAAGTCGAGCTTCCATGGCCGGCTTCATTTTACAGAGATTTATCAAGAATTTCAAGACCATCCTAGCACCAATGAAGTGGTGAAAGGGAAGTCCTTTATTCGACAAAGACCAGAAAGCCTTTGAAGAAGTCAAAGAAAGGCTCTCAACACGGTTCTAGCACTACCTTCAAGACAAAGTTTTTGAAGTAGAATGTGATGCTTCAGGAGTTGGCATTGGAGCAGTATTGACCTTGGAGGGCAAGCCAGTTGCCTATTTCAGTGAAAAGCTAAATGATGCCAAGAAGAAATACAGCACCTATGACAAAGAGTTCTATGCCATCATCAGAGCTCTTCAACACTGGAGGCACTACCTTATTGGAGCAGAGTTCATACTTCACAGTGATCATGAGGCCTTGAAGTTCATTCAAGGGCAGCACAAGCTCAACACCAGGCATGCTGCTTGGGTCGAGTATATGCAGCAGTTTCACTTCATGATCCACCACAAATCAGTAGTGCTAAACAAGGGAGCAGATGCATTGAGTAGAAGGTACATGTTGCTTCATATGTTTGATTCTAGAATTATTTGTTTTGAGCATTTGAAAGCTTTGTATCAGGAGGATGGAGACTTTAAGCAGGTGTATCAGTAGTGTCAAGAAGAATCCCGTGGTCCTGCACTACATGGGCCGAGGATATTTGTTCAAAGGAAGCAGATTGTGTGTCCTTAAGAGCAGTTTCAGGGAGTTGTTGATCATAGAAGTCCATAGAGGAAGTTTAACAGGGCATTTTGGAGTTGAGAAGACATTGTTGATGTTGAGAGAGCATTACAGTTGGCCAAAGATGAGGAAAGATGTGGAGCATCTATTGAAGAGGTGCAATGTCTGTCAATTGGCAAAGTCCCATAGCCTACCCCAAGGCTTGTACACACCATTACCAGTTCCCAGCAGCCCTTGGGAAGATGTAAGCCTTGATTTCATTGTAGGTTTGCCAAGAACTCAGAGAGGGAAGGATTCAATCATGGTGGTGGTTGATAGATTCTCAAAGATGGCACATTTCATACTCTGCCACACCACCTTTGATGCCACCAAAGTTGTTGAATTATTCTTCCAAGAAATTGTTAGATTGCATGGAGTGCCAAGAACAATGGTATCTGACAGGGATACCAAGTTTTTGAGCCATTTTTGGGTCACTCTATGGAAGAAACTGGGCACCCAGCTCAAGTACAGCATCACTTGCCACCCACAAACTGATGGCCAGACAGAGGTTACTAATAGAACACTTGGAGTCCTATTGAGACCACTGATCCACAAAAATAAAGCGGGATGGGATACTCTATTGCTCCATGCTTAGTTTGCTTACAACAAAGCACCATCCAAGGCCACAGGCTACTCTCCATTCCAAGTAGTCTATGGTAAAAATCCAATTTCCCCTTTGGATTTAGTTCCACTAACTACTTCTGTCAAATTTAGTTTTGAAGCAGGTAAAAGAGCAGATCAAATCAAGGAGCTTCATCAGCAAGTGAAGGAGAGAATTGCCAAGTATACTGAACATGTGTCTACTTCAGCAAACAAGCACAGGAAGAAGGTGACCTTCCAGCCAGGAGATCTAGTTTGGATCCACCTCAGGAAGGAGAGGTTCCCTAGCAAAAGAAAAGGCAAGCTATTACCAAGAGTAGATGGCCCCTTTGAAGTGCTTGAAAGAATTGGAGATAATGCCTACAGACTGGATCTATCTGAAGAGTATGGAGGCTCATCAACATTCAATGTAGCAGATCTTCGACCATACTATCCAGCAGATGAAGACCTTCCAAGTTTGAGGACAAACATTCCTCAACCTGAGGAGGAGGATGGAGACCATCATACAGAAAAGTCAGCAACAGCAACTCCATCAGGAAAGGAGGCTTCCAAGGGATCTTCACCAGCAATTACAGCAGCAGCAGCCCAAGGAGGAGGAGTACTTGTTGCTTCACACAACTCAAGACTAGAAAGTCTATCGGTGAAACAAAGAGCTTTCAATGCCTAGACAAGCAAAGAAGCTACTCAACAGACTTCTCAATGATCAAAGTTCCAGCAGGAGGTTCTTAGCATCACCAGCAGCCACCACACCACCAACAGCATCCATCCAGGCTAGTTACACCTTTGTAAAGCAAGCCCTGGCATTTGCAGCCACTCAGCCCATCAGCATTGCTCATCCAGACCAATTCCAGTTCCCAGCAACAATAGTCCAAACAGTTGACTTTCTCAATATTGTATCTCTTGATTGAGAAAGTTTCAGCCAATGTTTCCTAGGAGTTTTTTGTTCCTTGCCATGTCCTTTTCAAGTCCAAGCCAAGTCTCAACATGATCAAGCATGGCACGAGTAAGATTCAGAAGACAGAACAACCAATCCCAACAGGGTTGTTTTTATCAGTTTTTCCAGAACTCCAGTTCTGGGCCTATATGTTCTGATTTTTTATCACAGAGGTTATTTTGGTCTTTCCAGCATGACTTTAACCTGTTGAGATTATATCCAGGTTAATGTTGGCGCGAGAATTACCTCAGTAAGTTTTGTTTTACCCCTTAGAAGAGGAAAGCCTCTCATTGGTTCATTTTGCCACCCTTTGGGCATTTGGTCCAATCAGAGCTAGCTCAGTAATTTCCTTTTATTTTCTTACATTTTGTACTCGAGATCATTAGGATGTAATCATATGTATTAGTTTCAGGATTTGTAGTTTAGGATAATCTCGGGAGATTAGGCAGAATGCTTATGCTTAAGCAGCTGCTAATCAAACTGATTAGTTTTCTTTATATTCTGAAGTTTTCTATCAATGAAGGATATCTCCGTGTTCATTCAATAGTATTCTCGAGTGTCTTAGTACCTCTGAAAGTTTGTGAGTGTCCTATAACTCTCAATCTTGGTTCAATCAGTTCCTGTCACTGGAAATTGGCAAATCCAGTAAGTGTAAACTGAGCTTGATCATCCATGCTTTGGTGTATCTGTAGAGGCATGTACGTGAGAGTCCCTTGCCCTTGATTGCAGTTGTGGTGTATCTGTATCAACTGTAAGCAAGTTTATCACTTTTATTCTGTTGTTGGGTTGTCTTCTATTTTAGCTTGTTGCTTTCTATCAGTTATTGCAAAGTTCAAGCATCCAGCTGTGTGTTTGTGTGACTGTATGGTGTGTTCTAGCTCAACACTCTGATATTAGTGAGTTAGCATACATCATACTCTCCCGAACAAAACCCCGAGAAATGAGCTCATCCACTCGTCGTTGAAGTTCCTTGGTCTATTGCAGGTTGCATCGATAGGCCGCTTTGGTGAGAAGCAGGGCCCCGGTGTAACATTGAATTTTGTACCAATGGATTTCACCTGAGAAAGTTGGGCAGAAACAGCCGGCGAGGCCCATGGGCCTAGGCCATTTCCAAAAGAAAAGGCCCAAAAGCAACTGAGCCACAATATTCAAGTAGCAAGGCCACTAGGGCTTGCTCAGTGCCAAGTTGGGACCAAGGCGCGCGTGATAGAGACCATCAAGGAGAACAATTAGCCACACCAACTTCATCAGCAAAGGAGGCATCCAAGGGATCTTCACCAGCAATTGCAGTAGCAGCACAAGGAAAAGTTCTTGTTGATTCACACAACTCAGCAGCTAGGGAAGCCTTTCCAGCAGAAACAACAGGCTTCCAAATCCCAACACAGCATAAAGAGTTACTTAGCGAGCTTCGTGATCGGTCAAACACCCACAGGGAGGTTTTCAGTATCACCAGCAGCCACCACTCCACCAACAGCACCCATCCAGGATTGCTACACCCTTGTAAAGCAAGTCCTGGCATCCACACCACTCGGCACCAAAGATTGGTCATCGGACCAATTCCAGGTTCCCAAGAACAACGATCAAGGCTAACATTCTCAATGTCATATCTATTGATTGAGGAAGATTCAGCTAAGGTTTCCTAGGATTTTTTTTGTTCTTTGCCATGCCATTTTCAAGTCCAAGTCAAGTCCCAGCATGATCGAGCATGGCACAGTAACATGCAGAAGTCAGAAACAAACAATCCCAGCAGGGTTGTTTTATTAGTTTTTCTAGAACCCCAGTTCTGGGACCATATGTCATGATTTCTTTTCACAGGGGTTATTTTGGTCTTTCCAGCATAATATTAACCTGTTGAGTTTACTTCCAGGTTAGCATTGGCGCGGGAATTACCTCAATAAACTTATCTTTTACCCCTTAGGAGAGGAAAGCCCCTCATTGGTTCATTTTGTCACTCTTTTGGCATTTAGTCCAATCAGAGCAAAGTTTAGTCTTTTCTTTTAATTTTTCTTACAAAATGTACTTGGGATAGTTAGTATGTAATCAGTTGTATTAGTTTAAAGCTTTGTAGCTTAGACCAGATCATGGAGATTAGACAGAATGCTTATGCTTAAGAACCTGTTAATCAAACTGTTAGTCTCCTTTATATTATGAAGTTTTCTATCAATGAAAGGCATCTTAGTGTTCATTCAATAGTATTCTCGAGTGTCTTAGTACCTCTAAAAGTTTGTGAGTGTCCTATAACTCTCAACCTTGGTTCAATCAGTTCCTGTCACTCGATATTGGCAAAATTCAGCAAGTGTAAGCTGAGCTTGATCATCCATGCTTTGGTGTGTCTGTAGAGGCATGTGTGTGAGAGTCTATTGCCCTTGATTGTAGCTGAAGGTGTATCTGTAACAGTTGTAAGCAAGCCCATCTTTTATGTTTTATCTTGGGTTGTCTTCTATTCCAGCTAACTGCTTTCAATCAGCTCTTATGTTTTAAGCATTCAGCTGTGTATGTGGAGTTGTATGGTGTATTCTGGTTCAATACTCTGATCTTTGTGAGCTAGCATACATCATCTTGGTATCAGAGCATTGTGTTCTTTCTTGGAGAGTGTTTGCTTGTTTTAGTTAAAATGGTCGGAACTAGTAAAACACCACAGGAAGTCTTAGAACAAACTCTGAAAGAGAAGGAAGAAGTAGAATAAAAAATGAAGTTCTTGAGTGAGCAGTTGAATTATTACATGAGATTGCATAGACATGAGTTGAATAAGGAGACTGATGATGAGTTGGAGGAAGGAGAAGGTGAGATTCCTTTCACTAAGACAAGGAGAGGAGGTCGAGGTCCTAGATCTACACATAGGAGAAGGAGAAGGATAATCATATCACCTAGAATTAGTGAGCCTGAGGAAAATAGTGAAAGTGAAAGAGAAGTAAGAAGGGAAGATAAGAGAGTTGAGAAACTTGATTTCAAGATTGATATACCTGAGTATGCAGGAGAACTAGATCCTGATGTTTTCCTAGGTTGGTTACAGACAGTGGAAAGGGTTTTTGATCTGAAAGAGGTTTCAGAAGAAAACAAGGTGAAATTAGTAGCCTTAAAATTAAAAAAATATGCTTCTACTTGGTGGACTAATCTGCAGAGAAGGAGAATGGAGATTGGGGAAGCTAGGGTGAGCACCTGGATTGAAATGAGACAGAAGCTGAAGGAGAAGTTCCTTCCAGATAACTACATGAAGGAGAACTACAACAAGTTGCAGCATTTTGTGCAGGGAAGCAAGTTCGTGGAAGGATATACCAAGGAGTTTGAGCATTTGCTTTAGAAGTGCAATATGCAGGAGAATGAGGTACAAACCTATATTAGGTACCTTGCAGACTTGAATGAAGGTATCAAGAATGTTGTAGTGTTGCGGGTCTCTGATTACCTTGATGAGCTAAGCTCTTTGGCTGACAAAGTGGAACAACTGAAGAAATCTAGAGCAAAGGACTACAGCAGCAATAGGTATCCTGCCAAACCCTATGCACCTGCCAAACCAAACACCTACAAACCTTACAATCCCCCACAAAGAGCCTATCCACCCCCACCCCCACCTCAAGCTAGAAATCTAATCCCAAGACCCCCACAAAATCAGCCACAAAATCCCCCACAAAGAACCCCAGCCCCTATCAGCAGACCTTAATTAGAAAGAAGATGTTTCCGGTGTCAAGGACTAGGGCACATTGCCTCAGAATGTCCAAACAAGTGAATGGTTACTCTTGCTGAGTACTAGGCAGCTTTATTTGTTGATCTTTAACATGTGTAGGGAGAAGAACAGGAGTATGAAGAGCATGAACATGACCTTATCAACGATGATGAGGTTATTGAAGAAAGTCAAGAGGAGGGAGAAATGCTTGTGATCAGAAGAGTTTTGAGCAGCTCAGCAGTAGAGGAAGCAGAAGAGCAGAGGGAGAATATCTTTCATACAAGGTGCACTATTGGAGGGAAGGTATGCTTAGTGATAGTAGACAGTGGAAGCTGTACCAATGCAGCATCTAGCACCATGGTAAAGAAACTAAGCTTGGCAACCAAGCGTTACCCAGCTCCATACACCATCCAGTGGCTCAGTTCAGGCAAAGGTATCAAAGTTTCTACTAGGTGCCTTGTGGCTTTTTCAATTGGTCAGTCATACAAAGATGAGGTCTGGTGTGATGTCTTACCTATGGATGCATGTCATTTGCTTTTGGGTCGACCTTGGTTGTATGATAGATCAGTAAACCACTGTGGAAGAGCTAATACCTACACCCTGACCTAAACTACAAAAAGATTGTCCTTACCCCCATGAAACCCTCACAGTTAACCAAAAAAGCCAAAACCCTGTGTCTTGAACCTAGTCTTGATGTGTTGCTTTTATCTGATCATCATGAGTTTATCACACAGAAGGACTTGATCATTTTAGACCTTGAAGAACCCTCAACACCACAAAATGACCACCCCTTATTCCTAGCTTTACTCCAGCAGTTTCAGCATGTATTTCTTGATGAAATGCCACCTGGTTTGCCAATTAAAACAGATATCCAGCAGAAAATTGACTTAGTGCCTGGATCAGTGTTACCTAATAAGCCAGCTTATAGGATGACACCAGCAGATACCAATAAGATACAGAGAAAGGTGGATGAATTATTGGAGAAGGGAATGATTAAGGAGAGTTGGAGTCCATGTGCAGTCCCAGCCTTGTTAGTGCCTAAGAAAGATGGAAGTCAGAGAATGTGCATTGATTGTAAGGCCATTAACAAGATCACTATCAAGTATAGGTACCCTATACCTAGGCTTGAAGATATGTTGGATGAGTTACATGAATTAGCAGTCTTTTCTAAAATTGATTTAAGGAGTGGATACTACCATATAAGGATCTATGAGGGAGATGAGTGGAAAACAGCCTTCAAGACCAAGGGAGGTCTGTCTGAATGCTTGGTCATGCCTTTTGGCCTGACTAATGCCCCATCCTCATTCATGAGACTTATGAACCAGGTCCTTAAGCCACTCATAGGCAAGAGTGTTGTGGTATACTTAGATGATATTCTTGTCTATAGCAGGACTGAGCAAGAGCATGTCAAGCATTTGCAGGAGGTTTTAACTATTCTGAGCAGGGAGGAGTTGTTTGGAAATCTCAAGAAGTGTCACTTCTTTACATCCCAAGTGAACTTCTTGGGGTACATAGTTACAGCAGAAGGTATTCAGGTTGATGAGGAGAAGATTCAAGAAATTAGGGAGTAGCCTGTGCCCACTTCTATTCATAAAGTCAGGAGCTTCCATGGCCTGGCTTTTTTTTTACAAAAGATTTGTTATGAATTTCAGCACCATTCTTGCACCAATGACTGGAGTGGTAAAAGGAAAGTCCTTTATTTGGACAAGAGCAGCCCAAAAGGCCTTTGAAGAAGTCAAGGAGAGGCTTACTTCAGCACCAGTCCTAGCACTACCCAGCTTCAGCAAAGTTTTTGAGGTGGAATGTGATGCTTCAGGAGTTAGCATAGGAGCAGTATTAACCTAGGAGGGCAAGCCAGTTTCCTATTTCAGTGAGAAGTTGATTGATGCCAAGAAGAAATACAGCACCTATGACAAAGAGTTCTATGCCATCATTAGAGCTCTTTAGCACTAGAGGCACTACCTCATTGGAGCAGAGTTCATTCTCCATAGTGATCATGAAGCCTTGAAGTTCATTCAAGGGCAGCACAAGCTCAACACCAGGCATGCTGCTTGGGTCGAGTACATGCAGCAGTTCCACTTTATGATCCACCACAAATCAGGAGTGCTAAACAAGGGAGCAAATGCATTAAGTAGAAGGTACATGTTGCTTCATATGCTTGATTCTAGAATTGTTGGTTTTGAGCATTTGAAAGCTTCGTATCAAGAAGATGGAGACCTTAAACAGGTATACAAGAAGTGTCAGCAGCAACCCCAGGGTCTATATTACATAGACCAGGGTTACTTATTCAAACGGAGCAGATTGTGTGTCCCTAAGAGCAGCTCCAAAGAGCTACTAATCTCAGAAGTCCATGGAGGGAGTTTAGTAGGGCATTTTGGAATTGAAAAGACATTGTTGATGTTGAAAGAGCACTACAGTTGCCCAAAGATGAGGAAAGATGTGGAGCATCTACTGAGGAGGTGCAATGTCTGCCAATTTGCAAAGTCACATAGCATACCTCAAGGCTTGTACACCCCATTGCCAGTTCCCAGCAGTCCTTGGGAAGATGTCAGCCTTGATTTCATTGTAGGTTTACCAAGAACTCAGAGAGGGAAGGAGTCAATCATGGTGGTGGTTGATAGATTCTCAAAGATGGCACATTTTATCCCATGCCACACCACCTTTGATGCCACAAGAGTAGTTGAGTTATTCTTCCAAGAGATTGTCAGATTACATGGAGTCCAAAAAGCAATGGTATCTGACAGGGATACCATGTTCTTGAGCCACTTTTGGTTGGGCACTCAACTCAAGTTCAGCACCACTTGCCACCCACAAACTGATGGCCAGACAGAGGTTACTAATAGGACACTTGGAATCCTATTGAGAGCACTGATCCACAAAAATAAAGCAGGATGGGATTCTCTATTGCCCCATGCTGAATTTGCTTACAACAAAGCACCATCCAAGGCCACAGGATACTCTCCATTCCAAGTAGTCTGTGGTAAAAATCCAATTTCCCCTTTGGATTTAGTTCCACTAACTACTTTTGTGAAATTTAGTTTTGAAGCAGGTAAAAGAGCATATCAAATTAAAGAGCTTCATCAGCAAGTGAAGGAGAAAATTTTCAAATATACTGAATAGGTGACTACTGCAGCAAACAATCATAGGAAGAAGGTGACTTTCCAACCAGGAGATCTAGTTCGGATCCACCTAAGGAAGGACAGGTTCCCCAGCAAGAGAAAAGGCGAGCTACTACCAAGAGCATATGGCCCCTTTGAAGTACTTCAGAAAATTGGAGACAATGCCTATAGGTTGGATCTATCTGAAGAGTATGGAGGCTCAGCAACATTCAATGTAGCAGATCTTCGACCATACTATCCAACAGATGAAGACCTTCCAAGTTTAAGGACAAACTTTTCTCAACCTGGGGAGGATGATGGAGACCATCAAGGAGAACAATCAGCTACAGCAACTTCATCAGCAAAGGAGGCATCCAAGGGATCTTCACCAGCAATTGCAGTAGCAGCACAAGGAAAAGTTCTTATTGATTCACACAACTCAACAGCTAGGGAAGCCTTTCTAGCAGAAATAGCAGGCTTCCAAATCCCAGCACAGACAGCAGGTTACTCAGCAGGCTTCTAAGCAGTCCAAACACCCAGCAGGAGGTTTTCAATATCACCAGTAGCCACTACTCCACCAACAACACCCATTCAGGCTTGCTACACCCTTATAAAGCAAGTCTAATCATCCACAGCCACTCAGCATACCAGCATTGGTCATCCAGACCAATTCCAGTTCCCAGCAACAACAGTCCAAGCAGCTAACTTTCTCAATGTCATATCTATTGAATGAGGAAGATTCAACTAAGGTTTCCTAGGAGTTTTTTGTTCTTTTCCATGCCATTTTCAAGTCCAAGGCAAGTCCCAGCATGATCGAGCATAGCGTAGTAAGATTCAGAAGTCAGAAACAAACAATCCCAGCAGGGTTGTTTTATCAATTTTTTCAGAACCCCAGTTATGGGGCCAGAGGTCCTAATTTCTGTTCACAGGGGTTATTTTGGTCTTTCCAGCATGATATTAACCTGTTGAGTTTACTTCCAGGTTAGCATTGGCGCGGGAATTACCTCAATAAACTTATTTTTTACCCCTTAGGAGAGGAAAGCCTCTCATTGGTTCATTTTACCACTCTTTTGGCATTTGGTCCAATCAGAGCAAAGTTTAGTCTTTTCTTTTATTTTTTCTTACAAAATGTACTCGAGATAGTTAGTATGTAATCAGCTGTATTAGTTTAAAGCTTTGTATCTTAGACCAAATCAGGGAGATTAGAAAGAATGCTTATGCTTAAGAACCTGTTAATCAAACTGTTAGTCTCCTTTATATTCTGAAGTTTTCTATCAATGAAAGGCATCTCAGTGTTCATTCCATAGTATTCTCGAGTGTCTTAGTACCTCTGAAAGTTTGTGAGTGTCCTATAACTCTCAACCTTGGTTCAATCAGTTCCTGTCACTGGATATTGGCAAAATCCAACAAGTGTAAGCTGAGCTTGATCATCCATGCTTTGGTGTGTCTGTAGAGGCATGTGTGTGAGAGTCCATTGCCCTTGATTGCAGCTGAAGGTGTATCTGTAACAGTTGTAATCAAGCCCATCTTTTATGTTTTATCTTGGGTTGTCTTCTATTCCAGCTAAGTGCTTTCAATCAGCTCTTATGTTTTAAGCATTCAGCTGTGTTTGTGGAGTTTTATGGTGTATTCTGGTTCAATACTCTGATCTTTGTGAGCTAGCATACATCAGTGTGTCTGACCTAGTGGACAGCAGCAAGGCCGCATGGTCTTTCTCACAGCCGAGGTATATTTTTTGATTTCTACGTTGGCAATCCGCTTTGAAGGAATGTCAATCGCCGATATGCTCAAGACAGGCCGAATTGTTGTCCCCAACTGAGGAGGATAATCAAACGTCACCGCTTGTCTTCAAATCAGGAAGACAGGCTCAAGAAGGGTCGAATTGATGTTTACAACTAAGGAGGACAATCAAAGGTTATCGCTTGTCTTTTGATTGCCGAATTGATGTTTACAACTAAGGAGGACAATCAAAGGTCACCGCTTGTCTCGAAGCACCAAGAAATGCTCAAGACGGCCAAATTGATGTCCCAAATTGAGGAAGACAATCAATGGTCACTGCTCGTCTTCTAATCTCCATAGTATGCTCAAGACCAGCCAAATTGATGCCCCCAATTGAAGAGGACAATCAAAGGCCAAACATCTTTACCGATGCAAGGCAACTTGACGTTTATGTCTGCAAGTTTCAACTTGAAATTGACATCAATTTGATCCAAATGATTACCCATCTACAGAAAGAACGATAATAGAACAAAATAAAAAGTTGAAAAATACAAAAGAAGAAGAAGAGGGGCTGAATTACGCAAAAACAAAAAAGAAGTATACGATGGAAGGCCGATAACACAAGTTTCACGTTGCATGTCTTCACTGCAATTGTCTTCATTTGGCAAAATATCAAGGTCGTTCCCACAAAGACTTGTTCTAGCTTATGCACTAAACTATCCCGCTACAAAGGATGCTTGTTTAATCAAAGGGTTGGATTTTTAACTCAGTTTAAACTAAATTGAACGAAATTGTAAAGTAATCTAATTTGAACTGTAAACATATCTAATCGAGTATATTTTTATGAAGGTTTTATCAATATTATAAAGGCGTTTAGAGGAGTTACACTAGTTAACCAATTTGCCTTATGAAGGTCTGATTTCAGTATTTAGTAGTTTGTACCAATTCGGGGTCAATAACCAAACAAATATCTATCATCACAACAATCTTTTGATCCGGAGTGAATTGCTCTGACTAAATTAAACACCTATTTTCATGGCTATCTGATTTAGTCAAAGTTAAAAACAGGTTATTTAAACGATCCTAGGTATGAAATACATTATTTCTAACCAAATTTTATACCTATTCAATCTTCGTCAATCCGACTCGAAGTAGCAATCTTTCGACCTGAAACAATATAAACACGATGACAGAACGGGAATTGATAAACTATTTCATACCAAAATCGAGTTTCCCTTAAACTATTTCGAAGTGAGGGTCAATTGAACAACATCGAGTTTCCCTTAAACTGAAAATTAACTACTCATGCTTGATAACAAAAACAACTAAACTAATTGAATTAAATCAAGAAAACATAGTAATAATTGGGAAAGATAACAACCACAATCGAGGGATGAACGAATACGTCGGCTCGTGAAAGTTTCCTTCTCCCGAGCCTCAATCTCCAATTTTCCCGAATGGCGGTTGGACGCTTTTATCTCGAATACAAAACTAGGGTTCTAAATATTGTCTATGAGAACTAATAATAATAACAGTATCCCTTGAAATAATGCAGCGTTTTCTTCTTTTTATAACAAAAAATAGAGCTACCTTGCTCTCCAAGCAGAACGTGTGTAACAACCCAGGCGCTACCAGCGCGTGCCAGACGTTACCAGCGCCAGCCATGTTCCAGCTTCCCCTAAACACTTTGTAGCGCTAGGGGAGGCGCTGCCAGCGCCTGTCTTGGTAAATATGGCTGCTCGTTGTTCCTTGCATCTTTGCCTTGTCTTCCCAACTTTCAACTTCTCCTCCTACTTTTTTTCTTTCTGACTTCATGTAATTCCATTGACAAACCTACAAAATTACACCAATCTTCAGACCAAGTGAAATATACATGAATTCGGGAAATAAAATGTTACATTCGATCACAAAAATGACTCGAAATTCATGTATTATACTCCCAAATAACCCTATAAAATGTAGGGTTATCAAATCGCCCCATGCTTAGTTCTTGATTGTCCTCAATCAAGTTCCAAACAAGATAGTAGAAGGAAATCAAGAGGACTCATATCAAAACCATAAAATTAAAGACCAGACCGGGAGACTTGGACTCCGATTCAAGACGACTCGACTCAAAGAAAATAAGAAAAACAGATTTTAAACAGTCCCCCTCAGGCTAACTAATCTAGTCATATCATTTCAACCAAGTACAACGAAATGTAATCCGGATACGAATCAAATAAGTTCAGATCAAGAAGAATGAGGTCGTTCCATGTTCATAAGATATGCACTTTCTAGAGGCAAAGAACCACTTAACTAATCTAAGATAATGCCAATAGGCGCGGTTGGTTATGAACGTAGGCCGATCGAATGAGCAAACCTCACTGCGGATATTGTGGAAACACTGAAACTCTCAAATGCGCTCATACAACAGGGCTAACACTCAATACTCAGACTAAAGAAACAACCTACCGGAGCTTGATAAGCATCTCGCTACCCACTGCTATTAGCGATTTGCAAGTGACAATCAAGAGGGATTTTTCGGGTTGTAATGGGGCTCAGGTTAAGGGAAAGGAGTGGTATATAATTAGGGATGTGGAGTTAGAAGCTAAGCTTGGAGTTAACATATCTCTCAACTCAATTACTTGGCAAAGATGGGCAAGCTACTCACTTTCTCCCTCATTTCTCAAGAATGAACAAATCACAACCCATATTTGATTCAAAAGGCCTTCATCAACATACCTCACAATTAATGTTGGAAGTCGCATGTAATATAGAGTTCGCCCCTCTTTTTTTCATTTATTTCTTTCGCATAGGTGACTAGGGGGAAGTATCAAAAAAAAATTCAACACGTAAGAAATCTCCGGTTTCAAGATACATCAAGAGAATACTACTTAATTGGGGAGGGAAAACATAAAGCATCACAATGAATTTCGATCCAACAGTTTCCCAAATCACAACACATGTCCAATCAACACCCAACTTTCTAGTTTTCAACACAATCCATCATCAACCCTTCCAATCCACACTCTTGATATGATATGATGAACACTCAAACTCCAAGCAAGGCAAAAGGGTAGGAAATATAATCAGGCCATGGCTTGTAATGCGAGGGTTCAAATATAAAAAGAGGTAGACAAAGGCTTGAAGGGGCTAAAGAGGGATATAAACAATGTCAGGGTGGCTATTAGTTTCAATAATACACAAATGAATGCCTCTGTCACTTTATTACTTTATGCAAATGCAACGACGCAACTTCGTACAAGATACAAACCAAACTCTAGAGGTGCAACTATGGTGGAGTCACTCAAGGAATAAAGAGACCGATAAAAATGATCAATCTGTACATTTTGGCCATGTGCACTCACGGTATAGGGCTCATTCAACCAAACGTAGCTCAAAGATTTGCGGCACGCCTATTTACACCACTAGATCAATCAAAGTAGTCAAATGCTTTTATTCGATCACACATATCTCAAAACATAGGATAACTTAACCTATCTTTTTGGAACCGACAACCATATCCAGAGCACATAAGGTCAAGCAAAGTCAAAAAGATAGACAAAATAGCTTACAAATCGTCATAGGGGGGTTATTATTCATTAACCTATCCTAATCCTAGTTCTCTTTTTTTATGTTTTCTGATTTTTCTATTTTTTTTTTTGGGATTTTTATGTTCTATCATGCAAAGCTAGGAAAAGGACTAAAAACAAGAAAAACAAAGAAAGAAAAACTAAAATGAACTATCTAATACAATCTAGGTGGATGCGATTTGTACAAGTGATCTATCCTTAAAAAAACAAAAAATTGAAAATAATGACTCAAGAGACGAACTTTTTACAAAAGTACCCCCCATGTTGAAACAATGCATTTTCCCCAATGCGAAAGACAGAATGGAAACACATAAGGGGGACGATACACCTACTCATCATCTTGAGGGGATGGGGGAAGGGTAGGGAGGAGATAATTAATTAGGGTTTGGAGCATACCTCGCAAATTTTCGTATCGATTGTCTTCACGTTCGATGGCGAGGGTGACAGATTCTTGGAAAGTATCGATTCGGTAATTCAGTCTCCCTAATTAGGTTGCAAATCCTTTCATAACTACATCCAGGTTGTCATGGTCCAGTGGGGGGTTGATTGGAACTAGATCGAGCATCAGAAGGCGGATTTTATGGTGGTTGCTGACTGGAGGAGCTGGGTTCCCACGAATGGTTTTCTTGATTCTGGATGGTGACCTTATTGTGTGGCAGGGCAACTTTGAAGTTGTTGGGGTATATCCAAATACATTTGCCGAAGGGAGGTAGGGTGCACATTCTAAATGATTTACATTGCTTGGAATTTATCAGCATGTTGCCCGGAACTACATCCTCGACCTTGGTGTTGGGGCGGAAACAATACTCACAAGCAATGCGGGTAATAATCCCACCTACTGCTATGTCGGCATTGGTTCTAGGTATACGGGAAAGGTGTTGTGCTAGCATAGCAGCGGGGTCGGCGGGGGAGTCAGAATTAACCATGGCATGGAGCATATACATGTCAGATTCGGTTGCTTTGTTTGAACTACCCGGCCTAGCGAAAATACTAAAGGAGAGCACGCGATGGGTGTATTTGAGGACGTGATTCTTTATATAAAAGGAAGGTGTGTTGCTTGGGTTCCAGTTCTCTACCCTGGATATGGATTTAAAGAAGGTAACACCGTCCCAACCCGAGCCAATAGGGTCAACGGGTCTAAAGGTTCACCCGGGAAAGCCGGAGAGTCTAGCAAATTGTGATATGGTTACGCTTCGCTGCCTACCTAACAGTTGGAATGAAATTTGACGATCCGGACCTGTAAGGCATACCTCGACAGTGTTGAGAAACCCAAGGGTGATCTCGCGGAAGGAGAGCTCTGGAGTTTGGGCCACCAAAAGGAGATGACCGACACTCAGAAGGGACCTCACATCATCATACATCCCCACCTGGCGCAAGAAAACGTCATCGGGATAATGGGTGGGGAAGAAAGTGTGCTTGCAAAGTGTAACAATGGTTTGTGAGACATCGGTTTTGTCGTTCTTTCTCAGGGAGCTAGGGGCCTTGGTCATAGAATCTAGGTCAATGGTAGGGATGAGATTGCTAATGGTAAGGATATCGGTTGAAAAGGGTCACAACGCAAGAAACAGAACTAAGGTCGGTCAAGGAATGGAAAATGGGCTTCGGAGGCTGTTCGGGATGCAAACGAGGATGAGGAAATGGGTTTTGCAACAAGAGAGCGAGAAGGAAAAAAATCAAGTGGCAATTCCATTAGAAAATACCCACCGAGCTTCCTCTTTCGAGGATAGTCCGGATTAAGTTCCCCAAAGTCCACCACGGACCCAGAGGGTTAATGAAACGGAATTTCCTTGTTAGCCTCTATTCACTTCCATGGGTAGAGTACTAACTATCCCAATTCCAACCTTCCAACACAAGTGTTGGATGTGTTTGGGGACTTTCGAACCCAAATACATCCCACTTGAGGGACGGAAAGGAGTGGGAAATTAATTTCCCAACTAATTACTCACTAATATTGCTAACCCAAACCTAATTACCCATTCACACCCTTAATTACCCTCTAACCCATAGGGTTTCTAGCAACGAATCATGATAAAAACTATGCTAACAACATCCAAACCAAACCTAAACATGATTTCTAACATCAAACAACCATAAACAAGCAAAATAATCAAAATAGCAAGCAAAGAAATTAAAGAACAAGCAAAGTAATTAATAAAAGAGTTAAGGGAAGAGAATACTTATCAAAATACTGTAGATGAACAAGAGAAAGCAATAAAAAGATGATCCAACAATCTCTCAATTGTTTGACTCCCCAAATCTTCAATTACCACAAACCCTAGAATAAATCTCTCACTAATCTCTCTCTAATCTCCCTCTAAAATCCTTAATTACAAGGCTGAAATTTAGAAATCTAAACTGGAGCTTCTTCCCCAAGAAAATCGTCAAATGGGATATATATACAAGGCAAAACCGTTAGCCAAAACGCAGTGCACAAGCCGAAAACATCGCGTAGAACATAGAGAGATCGTAAGTACGGTCTAGGAGACCGTAGGTACGGTCTCGTTCTGTGTAGCGAAATCTGCCTGACGATTGTTTTCCTTCGAGAAACCGTAGGTGCGGTATTGCTTACCGTAGGTGCGGTCCTGCTCCTGGACCAGGGGGTCGCGAGCGCTACCCCTATGGTAGCGGGCGCTACCTACTTCAGCTGACAATCCGTGGCTGACTTTGAGCACAGGTCGCGGGTGCTACCTATATGGTAGCGGGCGCTACCCCTTATGGTAGCGGGTGCTACGCTTAGGGTGGTGGGGGCTACCCTGCGAAAACCACAGGCGATTCTCTCCTTCGTAAAACCGCAGGTGCGGTGTCCTCGACCGTAGGTACGGTCCTTCTCGGCCCAGCTGAGGTAGCGGGGGCTACCCTACTCTTTTGTTCCCTTTGTTTCTTCCTTTTTTCCAAGGCATCTAACGCCTGTTACGAGGATCGTGGCGGGTGTTACCACACTAATTAACACCAAAGGTGGGGAAAGTGGTCCCGGGTCAACTCCACCTCAGCTCTCGGTCCGGCTCGGCTCGGGAAATCACAAAAAATGCTCTAAAATGGCCCTTTTTACCACGTCTTGAGTAAAAACTCCAAAATCTACAAAATAACCAAAAACATATTAAAAGTTATGAAATTAAACCACAAAACAAGTCAAAAGCCTAAGAATTAAGGCGCTATTTAGCCACAAAATTGGGTCTAAACACAAAGGGAGTCATATCGCTCCTTGGTCTCTCCTTCGATCCCGCAAGGGTGGCTCTGTCGTATTGGTCTTGAGGTGGTGGCAGTCTGTTTCCCTTTCTCGTCAGTTGTTGCTTTCCGGCTTCGCCCTCTCCCGTTGCCATTATCGCTTGGTGGTTGAGCTCCACGAGTTGTCCTTACCATCCACACACAAGAATTCAAATAACCACAAACCAAGCGAAATAAGTCAGAACTCCCCCATACTTGATGAATTTTGTCACCCTAAACAATTAAAATCAAGTATCGAATATTTCAGCACAATAGCTCTTTTAATATCAACCATAATCCATTAATCAACACACTTGACATGTTGCAGGTAGGGGGGGCTCTGTCATAGAGATTTAAGCACAAGAGTACCCCCCTACCCCCATGCTTTGCATACAATCAGAGAGTGGGTTTAAATCAATCGTGCAAAACACACTACATTCATTCATTGATCTTTCGGCATAGTAGTTTTTTTAACTTCAGTGACAATTCATCAATTTACTAGATATATGTCATTGAATAACATGAGTGATTCATGGACATTAAGTAATAAATACCGAAGCTCCATGTAATAAATACTATAAATATGGACATCAAGCTGCAAATTACAGCAACAAATCACAAGAAATTGCAATGTCAGCAAGCTCTTGACTACGCAAAAGTAGCAGCAAGTCTTCGACAATCAACAACTTCACAACTCAAACCAGAGCAACATACCCCTTGCCAGCGTTAAAAAAACCCCCACCCAGTGCCTAGCACAAACGTTAGCAACGACACATCAGGGTAAGCTCCTTAAATACTATCTATGGTGTTTACTCACACAGTAGACTCATCCATTTGTGCGCTCAATGTCCAAGTAGGGTTTAGACTAAATCTTGCATAATTCACGCATTCTTGACACAAATTCGCACCTCTGACTATCTTGAGACAAATGCACCCCCAACTTGAATCAAGCATTCATGTTAGATCCAAGAAATGACCCTAGAAAAAATTCTCAAGCAGATTGCATCAAAATTTCACACAATTCACGCGCTAAATTTTGACCAAGGCTATAGGTGCAAACCTACTTAATTTCCACATTCATTCAAGCATAATTTCAGTCCCTATTTTTGAACAAAGCATCAAGATCGACCTTTGTTTCGAATAGAAGTCAGTGATAAATTGAATTTGAGTGGAAGATCATACCTTGAGTTGGAGAGTATAAATTGAGAGTAAAGATTTCAAAGGGGTGCCTTAATGGAGATAATCGATTGAAAATATAAATTGTGAGTGGGTATATGAGTATGCAGGGGTGGTAATGGTGTCGAAGGTCCGTGTAGACACCGAATTTTGTACCGATAAATTTCTCTCGGGAAAATTGGGCCAAAACAGTTAGACTTTGCCCAAAGAAAATAAAAAGGCCACTAGGCCTTGCCCATTTCCAAGGTGAAGCCCTGCAGCAAAACAGGCCCACAGAATAAAAGGAAGGCTCGGCGGCCTTCCTCTTCTCCACAAGCCTCCAGCAGCCCAGTAGCGCGCGCCCCAGCCCATGGAAAAAAGGAAGGCTCGACGGCCTTCCTCAATCCCGTGGATCGGGAATTCAATTGCCAGCTTGGCAATCCGTGTGTGGGAAAATCGAAGGCTCAGTGACCTTCCTCTTCAAATATGATCTTCGTGCCAGAATTTTCCCTCCATCCTATCACAATCCCTTGATCATTGCCTGTTGACTTTTGAACCATTGACTTGAGCAAACCCCGACGGCCTTGCTATTGGCATGGAGGGCATGATCCATGAGATCATGTCCATCTCCTTCCATCTTCACTACCTCACCTTTCACCTATAAATACTACCCTTTCTTCAACTCATTCAATCATCCACTTCCTCGGAACAATCATCATTAACATCTTTTTACTCTCTTCTTTTCCATATACTCTCTCTCGCTATACTATCATCTAGTCTTTCTTCCACCAATCATCATCCATATCCTTTCTTCCACAACTTCTAAATAGCCTTCATTCCGAGCTACTATCAAGGCAAAATCAAGGGTCTACCATAAGGAGTTCGATCTTACATCCATCCTATCAAAGTTTCAAGTCAGGTTCATTCATCCTTTAAGTTGCAATAATATAGTTTATTTCATGTAAACATAATCTTTGTACATTTTGTAAAATCATCATTCTTTTATTTCATTTGCATGTTTGAATAATAACCTCGTGGAATTTATTTAAAGTTCTCCCCACTCAATTTCATTTCAAGTTTGATTTTAGTAGAGTCTGTTTTCTAATAGGCGGGTTCGAGAATTATTTTAATTCCCGAATTCGCAACATTGCCCCCGCACTTCGAATACGGGTTCGTAGACCGGAGTCATTTTTTTATTTTATGGTTTGTCGGTTTCCTTAAATCGGCTGGCGACTCTTTCTTTTTTTAATCTCTTTTTATTATCTAACATGAATGTTTATTACGTCGAAAGAATTTATAAAATAATTTACCTATGTCCATATTCCGATCCGAAGTCCACTCAAAAGAAAATGCCATATGAATTATCAAAGGTCACATGGCCTTTGAATTTTCTAAGTATTCCTTATTGGGCATTGGCCCGGATTCGAATAGGATTTTATGTAAAATTATTTGTAAATTAATTTGATGTAATTTCAAACATGTGAATAATAAAAATTGATTATTGAATAAATAAAAGTCACCCCCCCCCCCCCCGCGAAAACGAATTTCACAAAAGAAAAATGTTCTTATTTAAGGATTAAGCAACCTTAGTCGGCTCCTAATCACCCAAAGCACCGCATCGCGGAAAAAAGGGTCGCCCTTTTTCCGAGATCCTACAGATTGGCGACTCCAATGGGAACTTAAACTTAAAAAGATGGTAAAACATGAAAAAATAAAATTCATTTGAAATTGTAAAAGGGATAAAGTCTGTTTATTTCAGGATTTTATTATTCTTTTAGGCATTTTGTATACCAGACTACTGCACGGGTCTTTTGACACGGGAGCACAAAGGCGACGGTGTAGGTTAACATAGGATTTTTTTCCCGAGAGCGCGCGGCCACTACTTGTGTGATGCACTCTACATCGCCAAGCATTTGGTCTCTCCTCCCGCCCATGTTATACTCTAAGGCTTCCTTAAAGTCCGACGAGCAACATTTCACACACTTTACCCATAAACCTTATATGGGTGAAGTGCACCGAGGGGAGAACATGTGGTATCTCATCCAATCCCAACCATAGTAATCCATGAATGTAGTGCCTTGGTTTAAGATACCCCTCATGTTGTATGCTATGTGAATATATGTTCTCCTTCCCCTTTTCTTTTTTGTAAAGAGTCGACCCTAGTTTGGAGGCTTCGTTCTAATCCATATAAAATTCATTGGGCTAAAAAGAGGATTATTTATTAATTAGAACAATTAACCTCAAGACATTATGGCAAGCCTAGTGAATGGGCCCATTTATGTATAAAGGTTAATTATTTTAATTAATTAATAAACTTGACTCACCTTTGATGATATTATATGGCCATTTACGATGCTCTCCTAACAAAGGTCCAAAAAATCTGACTAAAGTCTCAACAAAGTTAATGGATAATGTCTTAGACTGGAAGTCACTAAGCTTGAGTAAATTATTTTATAGATATAACTATTAAATCCATCACATTTATGGTCGGCCCCGGCCCAACCATATTGGATTTATCAATTAAGCTTATAAACGAATTATAACTCGCTTATTGTTGGTTTTATTCAGTCCTTAATAATATTCATTTTCCCTAGTAAATAATAAAAAAATAAATGAAAAAGAAACAAAAATAAAAAAGTTATGTTGTTGGTCTTGTTGAACATTATATTAGTCCGCATAATAGTTGATATGGCTAGAGCTGCCAAAGTTTTTTGGGCCGAGTTACGGATTCTCCTTAAAACGGCTGGCCTATGGATTCGGCCCATCCGAATTGAGAAACACTGACTTGTGCCTTCCAAGTTACGAATAACTCGCTATATTTGACTTTATTCGGCCATTTATAATGTTCTGTTGTTAGGTCCATATAGAGTTAGGACATGCACTCCCAAAAAGTGGGTGAATTTCTTGTGTCAGCATATAGGCATCGAGTCTGTTAGGGTCTCATATAGGTCTCTTAGGACATGCATGCATCGGGTAGTAAGTGTCAGAGTAAAACATCGGGTTTCTAACTAAGAATATTCATGCAGGCACCATTGGAGATCGACTGAGAGCCCGCTTTAGAGATCCACGTACCGGTCGTTTGGTTCAAAATCCCCATTATGATCCATCTGCTACTCGAGCTACATCATGTCTAGAGAACAATTATGACAGATTTATATCCAGAGTACTGAGACCAACATAAAAAAGCATCTGGAAGAACTGTACATCAAGATGCAGAGACTAGTGTTTGCTAGTACCTTAAAGTAAGAGCAAAAGATAGGAAAGAGGCTTAATGAGCAACAACAAGTCATGGATGTTGTGCTGCAAGCCATCACCAAGATCAATAGCAAATTGGGCTTGAATACTGAAGAGGACGATGAAGAGGTTCATGGGTATGAATTTGAGCTTAAGCTTATCAAAACAGCTGAATCTGGAGGTGTTGAATCATTCAAAGGAAAGGTTAAGTCAGTCCCAGAAACATCCAAGCCTACAGGGGCCCTGCTGTCAAAGCCCTTGAACAAAAGCTGGAAAACATCACTAAGGTGATGAGCACAGTGCCAGCCTTTGCCGATAAATACATGGAAGTACATTTGCCCATTCAGCCTATCCTGAAATTGCTGACAAAATTGAGGTGCCTAATATTAAGTTCAGGCTATCAGAGAACCCTACTTGTCATATTGAGGAATTTATGAGGCTAACACCGCTGAACCGAATCGATGTCAGTGTATACTCCACAGTCTTCCCATCCACTCTAAATGGAAAGGCGAAGGTGTGGTATCATGCTTTACCACCTTAGATCAAAGCTGACCAGAATGAATTATTCAAGGCATTCATCACTCACTACAGGCGCATCCAGAAGAAGCAAGCTACGATGGATGACTTCACCACCATGAAACAAAAGGACGATGAATCCTTTTTGGAGTACTTTGAGAGGTGGCACACCAAGCTGTCCCATATGAATGAAACTATATCTCTCTGTTTGCAGTTGTCCACTTTCAAGTAAGGAATCAAGAGCAACTTATCCTGACACTTGGGATACCATGTCATTAAGGACTTCGATTACCTGAAGGACATCCGCGTCCAAATAGAAGCCATGAATAATGACAAAACCACCACACCTGGTTGGAAAGGTTCTAGCTCCAATAGGAGGGCCACTAGTTGATGTACATTTGGAGGCTAAAGTACATCAAGGAAGTAATCAAGAGGAAATTCAAGCTTCTATTGAAGAAGAGATTAGGTCATTATTATCAAATCATACTATGAATGACATCAACGGGCATATGGGACTACTTTGTTCAATATCTCAAGATCTATAATCCTATTTGATGTATAACGGGATCAAAGATCACATTACACATGAAATGTAGAACGGATCTAGATTGATTCTCTAGGATAGGAACCATAAGAACGATGGAATGGCATGTAATTGGATGAATAATGGATGATAAACGAAAGGGTGGATGATATGAACAAATGTAAGGATGGATTTATGAATATATTCTGGTTAGAATGAAGTTTGATGAAACGAAAATGCAATTGACATTCAAAGATTCAAACGAATTGATGATTGAACTTACAATGGTGTTGAATCGATGATTTGAATGATAATGGCTTGGGATCTTCTAAGGAGATACAGATTCACCACTCCTAGAATCCTCCAACTCTTCCTATCACCATCTAAGATAGCCAATCTTAGAATAGAAGAAGAGATTCAAAAGACTCTCCCTCAAGAGAACCAATTCTAGCACACAAGCTAGAGGGAAAACACAATGTGTTTAAATTTGATTTGTATTTGATATGAGATGTAATGAATGAATACACTGGCACCCTAGGGGGTCTATTTATACTACTCTAGGACCCCTTGGACGTGTACCTAGGTGTTCGGTCTCGTTCCGAACCGAATTTCTTCTCTTTTATAGGGTATATTTGCTTGTTTTAACCCCTATTTATATATTAGATATAATGATTTGGTGTTTTGTAGGAAAATAAGGAGTTAGAAGAAGTTTGGGCTTAATTGAAGGTTTTTAGGGAATCCCGAGCTATTTCCCGAGTCAAACCAAGTCAACCGAGCCGAGACCCGAGTCAAACCAAGTCAACCCGAGCCGATATCCGAGTCTATTGTGTCTTGGACGTGTACCTAGGGTTCAAGAAACCAAGAATCAACTATTACATCATATATCCTATTTATGACATCATAAACTCTAAAATATAACTCTAGAAAGAAATTGCTATAACTCCTTTAATACTTGTCCGTTTTCAATGATACAAAAACCATTGGAAAGCTTATTGAAAGAGCTCCAATCTGTCTTTTGATGATTTTCTCAATAGACATATGGATCTAGAATTATAGAGCACAATATTGAACTGTACTTGATGGAGTCTTTTGCTGCCGTGAGAGATGACTTCTCAATAAGGACTTGAGAATGATTTAAGCTCATTGATGTCCTCCAAATGTGAGAGTAACTCCATATAAGCTTAGAAGTGTGAGGACTAAGCTTAGAGTACCTTCAAGGTCCTTTACGCCTTCTACCTTGATAAACCCAAGACGACATTTGTAGCTTCAAACTGGATTAAGGTCCTTGTAGCTAGACATTGATGTATATAGCTAGGCAAATATACATCATTGGGATTGAAGATGAAGTCTGAGAGTCAAATGAAGATCTTTGGAATATCTTTCTTATGGTTTTTGAATCGTATGATTTGGAGTAGAATTGAGCAAGTTATCATTGTTTCTTTATAGCTAAGTACATAGGTGTCTTATGTAATAGTTTGTGATGTCGTCTATGTAGTGAATGATGTAAACTTGTAATCGTTGATTCTTGATGGAGGACCATGCCTAAGGGGTCTTAGAATCACTATAAATATACCCTTTGGGAGCCTCTTGTCACACACCATTATTGAATATCAATCAAATACAAGTCAAAGCACATATGTTTTTTAATCTCTAATTTCAAAACTAGAATTGTTGTTCTCTTGAGGGAGGATTACGTAAACCTATACTTCTATTCTAGGGTTGGCATCCTTAGAAGGTGAAAGGTAGAATTGGAGGAACCATTGGAGTGGTGTGCCTATATCTTCATTGAAGAATCTAAAAGCCATTATCAATCGCTCATTCTATCTTGTTAGTGAGTTTCAAACTTTGTTCGTTTAATCTTTTCTTTTACATCTACATTGTTTTCACTCATAATATCACTCGTTCATAAGCCTAAACAACTAGAAACTTATGCTTCCATTCATCCATCCTTACGTTCAAACGTTTATTCATAAAAAACCACTTAAAGATCCTAGCTTTGTTGTGTGATTTGATCATTTTGATCCTATCATACATCAAAATTGGTATCAGAGCCTAGAAGATTGATTCTCGTGGTTCTTGTTACCATCTTTATGCAATCTTTCCCCACATCTTCATCACACAAACAGCCCATAACGCATCCCACACAGAAAACTCGACAAAGAACCCAAAACCAAACACATTACTTCATCAAACTGTAGCCAAACACAAACCCCCATGTCACCTACACACAAAACCCCAAAACCGTGAGTCTTGAAGGATCTTTCTCGCCAAGATTGTTTCTAAATGGCTAGTGCAAGTTTTCCAATGAATTCACCCACGAATTCTGAAGAGAATGTAGAAGGAATGAAGCAAAGAATCGCTTATTTCACCGACTAATTGAAGAAGTATATGCATCTTCAACATAGAGAGATGCGTGATGGGAATGATTCTCGTGTTGGGAATCCCCATGATTACGAAGAGGACACACAAAGTGAAAGGAGTAGACGTGCAAGAAGGGAGGGTCGGTTCGATTTCAAGGTGGAAATACCGGACTTTGAAGGGAGTCTTGAACCGGAGGTTTTCTTGGATTTGATGCAAACCGTGGAAAGAGTCATTGATCTCAAGGATGTGAATGATGATAAGAAGGTCAAATATGTTGCCTTGAAATTACGAAAGCATGCAAGCATTTGGTGGACAACCTTGCAAAAGAAGCGAGAAACAAAAGGAAAGGATAAGGGACGTTAATGGGATAAGATGAAGAAGAAGCTTCAAGAGAAGTTCTTACCACCTAGCTACCTACGTGACAATTACTACAAACTTCAATAGTTGATCCAAGGAGGAAAAAGCGTAGAGGAGTACACCAAAGAATTCGAGCATTTGCTTTGGAGGTGTCACCTCAAAGAGGACGAGCCACAAACTTTGGTACGTAATCTTATTGGTCTTGATGATTGGATTAGACATATTGTTGAGTTGCAACCATATAAAACATTGGATGAACTGAGTTCTTTATCGCTTAAAGTTGAACGATAAAGGAGAAATAAGGGTAAAAAAAATCTTGAACAAGTACTAAACTCCACAAAAGTCAACCTACCCTAGACGCCCATTCCCTACACAACAAAGATCACCCATATCTTCCAAATCACCCTACGTCAAAAACACCACAAATCAGCCCCAAACCACCCCCAAACCCACTATCCCAGAACCAAAAACCCTTGCCCCAAGGAGATGTTTTCGTTGCCAAGGTTTAGGTCACTATGCTTCGGAGTGTCGTAACAAGAGAGTAGTATCTTTGGTTGAATACCAAACGTCGTAATATGTACAACCAAAAGGTGATAATGACGTATGTGAGGAAGAAAATGAGGAGAATAATGTAGAAGAAGAGTATGTAGAAGAACCGGATAATAGAGAGTTACTTGTTGTAAGGAGAGCCTTGAATATAGCTCATATGTCGAATGATCAAGTACAAAGGGAGGCTATCCTTCATTCTCGTTGTACCATCAAAGGAAAAGTATGTATGCTCATTCATCATAGATGGAGGGAGTTGCACCAATGTCGCCTCTACAACAATGATCAAGAAGTTGCAATTGGAGGTTAGCCCTCATCCCACACCTTACACTATACAATGGCTAAGTCAAGGCCAAGGCATTCGGGTGGACCAAAGAGCCTTGGTAAGTCTTTCTATTGGCAAGAGTTATAAAGATTCATTATGGTGTGATATTATTCCTATGGATTCATGTCATATTTTGTTGGGAAGACCATGGTTATTTGATAGGAGTGTCTTATGTGATGGGAGAGCCAACACTTACACTCTCACCCTCAATCGAAAGAAGATCACTTTGACACCTCTAGCACCATCTTATATATCTCGGCCTAAGGAGAATGAAAGAAATATTGTGACGTTTATGAAGGCAGAATATCACGAGTATGAAGAGCATAAGAGTCTTATTCTTGCAAACTTAGAGGAAAGCAAAACGCCACCAAGCAACCATCCATTCTTGAATCCCCTTTTGGAGTGATTCTCTCATATGTTCCCTAAGGAGATGCCTCATGGGTTACCACCAAAATGAGAGATTCAACACAAAATAGATCTTGTCCTAGGATCTATGCTACCAAACAAGCCAGCCTATAGAATGAATCCAACGGATACAAATGAAGTGCAAAGACAAGTGGAAGAGCTATTAGCTAAGGGTTTGATTCGTGAGAACCTTAGCCCCTATGTTTTTCCCGCCCTATTAGTACCAAAGAAGGATGGGTCACAAAGAATGTGCATGGATTGCCGTGCCATCAACAAAATCACAATCAAGTATAGGTTGCCAATACCTAGACTCGAAGATCTATTGGACGAACTACATGGAAGCATGGTATTTTCCAAGATTGATCTTAGAAGTGGATATCATCAAATAAGGATCCATGAAGCAGACGAATGGAAAATGGCTTTCAAAACTAAAGAAGGATTATATGAGTGGCTTGTGATGCCATTCGGTCTTACAAATGCTCCATCAACATTTATGAGACTCATGAACCAAGTCTTGAAACCTCTTATTGGTAAATATGTTGTTGTATACTTTGATGACATTCTTGTGTATAGTAGGAGTGAAAAGGAACATGTGAAGCATTTGGAGTCGGTCATGCTCATTTTGGAACGAGAAAAGCTCTATGGAAACTTAAGTAAGTGTCATTTCTTCACGTCCAAAGTTGTGTTCCTTGGATATGTGCTATCAAGTGAAGGAATCCAAGTAGACGAAGAGAAAGTGAAAGATATCCAAGAATGGCCAGCACCTACGACCATTCATGAGGTACGAAGTTTTCATGGCTTGACATCTTTTTATAGAAGATTCATCAAGAACTTTAGTACTCTTTTATCCCCTATGACTGAATTGATGAAGAATAAAGAGTTCTCTTGGAATGAAGCCGCAAATAAAGCTTTTGAGTTGATTAAAGACAAGCTATGTAACGCCCCTATTCTTACATTACCTAGTTTCTCTAAAGTGTTTGAAGTTGAATGTGATGCAAGTGGAGTTGGGATAGGTGTTGTCCTATCTCAAGAAGGTCGCCCAATAGCTCATTTTAGTGAAAAGTTAAGTGAAGCAAAAAGAGGAAGTATAGTACATATGACAAAGAATTCTATGCCATCATAAGTGCTTTGGAACATTGGAGACATTATTTGTTGAGTGGAGAATTCATACTTCATAGTGATCATGCCAAATGGGTAGAATTCATACAATCTTTTCATTTTGTGATTCATCATAAAGCGGGTCACTTGAATAAAGGAGTCGATGCTTTATCAAGGAGATATATGTTGGTTTATATACTTGAATCTAGAGTGCTTGGACTTGAGCATATCAAAGCATTATATGAAGAGGATGAAGATTTTAAAGAAGTTTATGAGGTATGTAAGAAGCCTCCCCGCCAACTCTTTCATATTGAGCATGGATTTCTTTTTAAGGGAAATCAATTATGCATTCCCAAGATTAGTATTCGTGAGCTATTGATATTGGAAGTGCATGGAGGATCTCTTGCTGGTCATTTTGGAATATAGGAAACATATCTTATGATGAAAGAACACTATTACTGGCAAAAAATGATCAAAGATATCGAGCATATGATCAAGCGTTGTAATATATGCAATCTTTCTAAAGCTCATGCTTTACCTCGAGAATTATATACGCCATTGCCTATACCTCAAGGTCCATGGGAAGATCTAAGCTTGGATTTTGTGGTTGGGTTGCCAAGAACTCAAAAAGATAAAGATTCTATTATGGTAGTTGTTGATCGTTTCTCAAAGATGGCACACTTTATAGCTTGCCATACTACATATGATGCGGTCAAAGTAGCAAATCTATATTTTCAAGAAGTTGTGAAGCTTCATGGAATTCCTAAATCCATGGTTAGTGATCGTGATTCAAAGTTCCTAAGTCACTTTTGGTTGACCTTATGGAAGAAATTGTGAACTATGTTGAAGTTTAGTACAACTTGCCACCCACAAACAGATAGAGAAACTGAGGTCACTTGTAGAACCTTAGGTGCATTACTAAGGTCATTGGTGAACAAGGATATGAAGGGTTGGGATAATCTACTATGTCATGCTGAATTCGCTTTCAATCGTACACCTAGCAAAGCGACGGGATATTCACCATTTCAAATTGTTTATATGAAGAATCCAAATACACCTATCGATTTGACGCCTATAACTACTACTATGAAGTTCAGTTTCGAAGCAACTAAACGAGTTGAAGAGATTAAGAAGCTACATAATGATGTAAGGGAGAAGATTACCAAGTATACTCGAGAAGTTGCAAGCAAAGTGAACAAGGGAAGGAAACGAGTTATTTTTGAACCTGGAGATCTAGTATGGATACATTTGAAGAAAGAGAGGTATCCTTTAAGAAGAAAGGGTAAACTTGTTCCTAGAGGAGATGGACCATATGAAGTATTGGAGAGCATTGGAGATAATGCTTATAAGTTCAAGTTAGGAGATAAATATGAAGGAAGTACTACTTTCAATGTAAGTGATTTGAAACCTTACTATGGTCAAGAAGATGAGTTACCTAGTTTGAGGACAAACTCTTCTCAACTAGGAGGGAATGATGTACATTTGGAGGCAAAAGTACATCAAGGAAGTAATCAAGAGGAAATTCAAGCTTCTATTGAAGAAGAGATTAGGTCATTATTCAAATCATACTATGAATGACATCAACGGGCATATGGGACTACTTTGTTCAAGATCTCAAGATCTATAATCCTATTGAAGACGAAGTCTAAGAGTCAAATGAAGATCTTTGGAATATCTTTCTTATGGTTTTTGAATCGTATGATCTGGAGTATAATTGAGCAAGTTATCATTGTTTCTTTATAGCTAAGTACATAGGTGTCTTATGTAATAGTTTGTGATGTCATTTACGTAGTGAATGATGTAAACTTGTAATCTTTGATTCTTGATGGAGGGTCACGCCTAAAGGTTCTTAGAATCACTATAAATAGACCCTTTGGGAGCCTCTTGTCACACACATTATTGAATATCAATCAAATACAAGTCAAACCACATATGTTTTTTTCTCTCTAGTTTCAAAATTAGAATTGTTGTTCTCTTGAGGGAGGATTACGTAAACCTCTACTTCTATTCTAGGGTTGACATCCTTAGAAGGTGAAAGGTAGATTTGGAGGAACCATTGGTGTGTTGTGCCTATATCTCCATTGAAGAATCCAAAAGCCATTATCAATCGTTCATTCTATCTTGTTAGTGAGTTTCAAACTTTGTTCGTTTAATCATTTGTTTTACATCTACATTGTTTTCACTCATAATATCACTCGTTCATAAGCCTAAACAACCAGAAACTTATGCTTCCATACATCCATTCTTACGTTCAAACGTTTATTCAATCATAGCTTTGTTGTGTCCTTTGATCATTTCGATCCTATCATACATCAAAATTGGTATCAGAGCCTAGAAGATTGATTCTCGTGGTTCTTGTTACCATCTTTATGTAATCTTTCCCACATCTTCATCACACAAACAGCCCATAACACATCCCACACAGAAAACTCCACAAAGCACCCAAAACCAAACACAATCCCTCATCAAACCGTAGCCAAACACAAACCCGCATGTCACCTACACCCAAAACCCCAAAACCGTGAATCTTGAAGGATCTTTCTCGCCAAGATTGATTCTAAATGGCTAGTGCAAGTTCTCCAACGAATTCACCCACGAATTCCCAAGACAATGTAGAAGTAATGAAGCAAAGAATCGCTTATCTTACCGACCAATTAAAGAAGTATATGCATCTTCAACATAGAGAGATATGTGATGGGAATGATTCTCGTGTTGGGAATCCCCATGATTACGAAACGGACACACAAAGTGAAAGGAGTAGACGTCCAAGAAGGGAGGATATGTTCGATTTCAAGGTGGAAATACCGGATTTTGAAGGGAGTCTTGATCCGGAGGTTTTCTTGGATTGGATGTAAACCGTGGAAAGAGTCTTTGATCTCAAGGATGTGAATGATGATAAGAAGGTCAAGTATGTTGCCTTGAAATGACGAAAGCATGCAAGCATTTGCTGGACAAACTTACAAAAAAGCGAGAAACTAAAGGAAAGGATAAGGTACGTTCATGGGATAAGATGAAGAAGAAGCTTCAAAAGAAGTTCTTACCACCTAGCTCCCTACGTGACAATTACTACAAACTTCAAAAGTTGATCCAAGGAGGAAAAAGCGTAGAGGAGTACACCAAAGAATTTGAGCATTTGCTTTGGAGGTGTCACCTTAAAGAGGACGAGCCACAAACTTTGGTACGTTATCTTATTGGTCTTGATGATTGGATTAGATATATAGTTGAGTTGCAACCATATAAAACTTTGGATGAATTGAGTTCTTCATCGCTTAAAGTTGAACGGCAAAGGAGAAATAAGGGTAAAGAAATCTTGAACAAGTACCAAACTCCACAAAAATCAACCTACCCTACACGCCCATTCCCTACACAACAAAGATCGCCCATATCTTCCAAATCACCCTACGTAAAAAACACTACAAATCATCCCCAAACCACCCCCAAACCCACTGTCCCAGAACCAAAAACCCTTACCCCAAGGAGATGTTTTCGTTGCCAAGGTTTAGGTCACTATGCTTCGGCGGTGTCCTAACAAGTGATTTGTATCTTTGGTTAAATACCAAACGTCGTTATATGTATAGCCAGAAGGTGATAATGACGTATGTGAGGAAGAAAATGAGGAGAATAATGTAGAAGAAGAGGAGTACGTAGAAGAACCGGATAATAGAGAGTTACTTGTTGTAAGGAGAGCCTTCAATGTAGCTCATGTGTCGAATGACCATGTACAAAGGGAGGCTATCTTTCACTCTTGGTGCACCATCAAAGGAAAAGTATGCTCATTGATCACAGATGGAGGGAGTTGCACCAATGCCGCCTCTACAATAATGATCAAGAAGTTGCAATTGGAGGTTAGCCCTCATCCCACACCTTACACTATACAATGGCTAAGCCAAGGCCAAGTCATTCATGTCGATTAAAGAGCCTTGGTAAGTCTTTCTATTGGAAAGAGTTATAAAGATTCATTAAGGTGTGATATGTTTCCTATGGATACATGTCATATTTTTTTGGGAAGACCATGGTTATTTGATGGGAGTGTCATACATGATGTCTTTCAAACTTTGTTCGTTTAATCTTTTCTTTTACATCTACATTGTTTTCACTCATAATATCACTCATTCATAAGCCTAAACAACCAGAAACTTACGCTTCCATACATCCATTCTTACGTTCAAACGTTTTGTTCATAAAGAACCACTTAAAGATCCTAGCTTTGTTGTGTGATTTGATCATTTTAATCCTATCATACATCACTAGTGCAACTAGCCAGCCTCCTAAAATTGTTGAGACTAATTCCATCCAACGCAAAGCACCTTTTGTGCCAAAGTACGAGACCTACACACCATTGGATGTTTCTTACACCGAGTCTCTCGACAGATTGGTCAAGAACGGTATCTTGATTTTGCCCTTACCGAAAGAGGAACCAAATATCAAAGGTAGGAATTGGGATAGCAACCAATTCTGTCGTTACCATCGTTGTCGGGGGCATGATACCGAAATATTTTGGACTCTTAAGAACAAAATCGAAGATATGATAAGGGCAGGGACGCTCCCCATGCCAAAAGCTGCAAAGAAACCCAGTGATAAGGACAATCCCATGCTTGAGCACAAAAATGCCATTTTCAGTGAGGTCTCCCACTTCGACCTCTCCTCCTTGGTTGTCAAAGTAGGCCAACCAATCCGAGAAGAATTGTTTATCCATGGCGTTTGGGATAGTAGCGATGATGATGAATACGAGCCTTCTGAAGGGGATTGGATCGAGGAAGATGATCAGACGTTGGGTGGTGTAGCATTTCTCACTCGATCTGGTTGCAACAATAATAGGAACACCACCATCCCAGTGGCTGTCCCTAATTCTACTCTAGTGATTGGTAGCGATAATTAGACTCCTCCAAAAGATCCTCTTCTCACCCAACTCTAGAGGACCAAAGCTGAGATCACAATCTGGCAACTGTTATGCACATCACAAGCCCATAGGCAGAAGCTACTAAGTGTCTTCAATGAGCTGACTATGTCTCCTACAATGACCCTCAGTCCTTTGTCTCTCATGTGACCGCCAACCAGGGAGTAATTGGCTTCGGAGATGAAGACTTACCTCAAGGAGGAGCATCCCACAACAAAGCCCTATACCTTACAGTGCAATGCTCCAACAAGACCATCTCGTTGGTTTTGGTTGACAACAGATCAGCTGTAAATGTATGCCCCTTGAGGATGGCAGGAAAGATGGGAGTTCAACAGAAACACTTGATCCAAAATAAGGTACAGCTTCGAGCATATGACAACTCTCCCCGAAAATCAGTTCGGTCCATAATTCTACATAAAGCATCCACTTTACACCAGAAAGTGAAGATGTTAGTCCAAGGTCAGGTGATCACAATCTCTGGAGAACCTATCAATGTTGTATTCACCCTTAAGCAACCGACCCTGGAAGTGGAACATAGTTTTACTAATGAAGGGCTGCATAACTTTGAAGTGTTGGCGGTCTTGAGCAAGGATGAAGCTCCATTTGACTTCGATCCCTACTTAAGCCCCAAGGTCCACTCAATTCTTAAAAGGCAAGGCTATTTTCCTGGGATTCCTCTAAGAAAGAACCCGAAGAATAGGATTCCCCCTGTGATAAGAGCTTTCAAGCAGAAAGGGAGATTTGGCTTAGGGTATAACCCAATTGACAAGGAGGTCAAGGTTGCAAAGATGGCTATCTTTGAGAAAAAGAGGATGGACAATCCACCTACGCTATACCAAGTAAAACCATACCCTCTTACTCTGAATGGGCAATTTGTTAATGAAGGGAACGACTTCCCTTAATATGGTTTCTCATAGCCAATCTATCTTAAAAGCCAAGGAGTCTAGATAGTTGGATTGGAAATATTCAAGGATTGTTCCTCTGATATGGCTACTGTCTTTGTTCTCGCTAGGGACAAACAACCACCATTAGAGTGGACCCATCTCACTGGAAGTGGCATATTCGGCATGTTGTTTGGGCAAGAAGTTGCACCAAAGAAGACTGAAGCTGATGTTGTTATCATTGCACTATCTAACCTAGGGTTCGACCCAAGTCTTATGATTACTAAAGATGGAAAAGCTAATGTGGTCTCCAGGGTCGCTGAAGAGAACAGTTTTATCATGGCTGTAGGAGAGTCTGTTTCTAAGGTTATTGAGTCGGGTCCTAAAAGTCTTGAGTCGGGTGGGGCTAACATCGAGTCTGCTAGCGGTCTACGTCTTTCTGCATTCAATAAGATTCTGCTTACTCTGATTCTTCTTCCCTTCCCCTGAACTGTTGTGCCAACAATAATCTTGAATTTAATGAACCCTTAAATGAACCCGATAATGAACCGGAGCACGAAAATGGAGGTGTTAGAAGATACCACCAGTATAAATGTGGGTACGGAGGATGATGGAAAACATCCCACTTCAAGCCCAAACCAAGATATCCAATTTATTTACAAAGAAGTGGAACGGGCCATAGAAGAAGGGTATAACGTGAAAGTCCAAATACCTACTCATCTAGTGTGTGGCTTATTTCAAGAGGATGTCCAAACATCCTAGAGTTGGGCCAAGCATCACGCCAAGCCCAGGAACCACACGTCCAACTCAAGAAATTCAAGCTCCATTTTACAATCTTGATTTTGGATGTAATTTATTTGATTATAACTTTTAATAGTTTTGGAGTGTTTTTAATAGGAATAGGAGTATTAGGCGTCACTTTTGATTTCTTAGATAGAATTGGCTATTTTGTAATTATTCCATATTCGATTAGGAAAGCCAAACCAACTAGGATAAGGTTAGTTGTAACAAACTCCCCCTAGGATAAGGATTCCTAATCCAAGGGAGAGTAGGAGTGTTTAGGCGTCTAGTATGGGGACTCCTTGACTTGCACGCCAAGGTTAGAGTCTTTTAGGTTAGTAGCTTGGCTTGCACGCCAAGCAGAGGAGTTCTAGTCCCTTAAGGACTCTCCCAGTATAAATAGGATTGTAGCCTCTTAAAGGCAAGAAATCAACCTTGAATTATGAAATCAATTAAGCTTTTAGCTTTCTCTCGAGTGTTTGGATAAACCCTCACCGATTTTCTTCTATTGTATCTTGGCATGGCACCCAAGTGGTTAGGAAGAGCTTGATCCTAGGTTGCAGTCTAGATCAAGTTAGCCCTAGGTTATCTTTCTTGTGGATTCAAGTTAGAAACCTAGATCTATCCGTTCTTACCTTTCTTTCAATACAGTTAAGGTAATTACATTGTTGTCATTCTATCAATATAGTTAAGACACAACAAACCCTACCCTCCTTGTTTTCCCCAACCATACGCCACTTACTCTCCCTCTCTCCCCCTCACAAACGTCACCCCCTCTCTCCCTACCTCTCACAAACGCCACCGCCTCTCTTTTCTCTCTCCATAACAAACTCCCAACAAACTCCCTCTCTCTCCCCCCAACAAACTACTACCCTCTCCCTTTCCTCCAAACCCAACGTCAACCTCACTCCCTTTCCCCTCCAACGTCACGTCAACCCTCCTCAATAAACACCATCCTAGATTCATCCACCTCTCTCTCTTTCCTTTTTAAGATTCAATCTTTCTTGAATCTTGAAATCACAAAAGTCCACACAACACAATAGCTTCCACAAAAGAACCCTCTCACGAGATCTCTCCCCTTTCTTTCCACCTTAATCTCGTGGACCATCCCACCTCCTTGTTTGGTTGCACGTGTTTCATGTATTTTCGGAATTAAGAATCTTTCTTGGTCCCGTAATACATCAAAAGTGGTATCAGAGCTCTAGGTTAGTGTTGAGTGCAAACCAAATACGTAACCCTCAAATCCAAAGGCTTAACCTGCAAGTCCAAAGCTTAACCTGCAAATCCAAAAGCTTAACCTGTAGTACCAAACACATAACCTTCAAATCTTTAGTACCAACCTGCAACCTTAAACTCCTCAAATAGCCCAAACATTACCCCTTCTTACCAACGTCACTCTGGACGTTCCAAGTCCCTAACATGGCACACGAGTTACTCTTTATGAGGAGAATCCTCAACAGCTCGATTGTCCTTGATGATCAAGAACAACGAGAGGCTATCTTTCAGTCTCGATGTACCATCCGAGGAAAAGTCTGCTCTTTGATCGTTGATAGAGGTAGATGCACTAACGTCGCCTCGACAACTATGGTGGACAAACTTCAGCTAGAAACCAGTCCACATCCCAAGCCCTACACCATTCAATGGCTCAATCAGGGTGAAGGATAGCAAGTTACTCAACGGTGCTTGGTAAGCTTTTCCAATGGCAAAAACTATCAAGATTCTATTTGGTGTGATGTATTGTCTATGGATGCTTGTCATATTCTGCTGGGAAGACCGTGGATATTTGATAGGAGCGTGATGCATGATGGAAGAGCCAACACTTACACATTCAGGTTCAACCACAAAAAAAAAAAAACACTCTAACTCCACTTAAAGTAATCCAACCGTCCCAACCTAAAGAGATTGTTCCAAACCCTATCCCTTTCTATGTCCGCTGAACATCATGAGTTTAGTGAACATAAAGAGATCATTCTCTTAGACCTAAACACAGATCCCAGCCACAGCAAGCCTGCAAACGACGCCCCTGTTCTCGAACAGCTGTAGGACGCCCACCCCCTTGTCACCCCTCTTTTGGAACAATACTCTCATGTGTTCCCAGAAGAAATGCCACCAGGTTTACCACCCGAACGAGATATTCAGCATAAGATTGATCTAATCCCGGGATCAGTCTTACCAAACAAACCTGCATACCGAATGAACCCTAGCGACACACAGGAGATTTAGAGTCAAGTTGATGATCTTCTAGCAAAGGGTATGATACGAAAGTCTTAGTCCGTGCGTCGTTCCAGCATTATTGGTCCCGAAGAAAGATGGAAGTCAACGAATGTGTATCGACTGTAGGGCCATAAACAAGATCACTATCAAGTACAGGTTCCCTATTCCTAGACTTGAAGATCTACTGGACGAGCTATATGGTGCCCAGGTCTTTTCGAAAATAGATCTCAGAAGCGAGTATTATCAGATTCGGATTCAAACCAAAAACGAGTGAAAAACAATATTCAAAACTAAAGGCGGTCTCTATGAATGGTTAGTCATGCCTTTTGGACTAACTAATGCTCCTTCTGCTTTTATGAGACTAATGAATCAGGTCCTGAAGCCCCTTATCGACAAGTATGACGTTGTCTACTTCAATGATATACTTATGTACAGCAAAAGTGAGGAGGAACACATTCAGCACCTCACGTCAGTACTTGATCTGCTAGATCACGAGAAGCTCTATGGGAATCTCGCCAAGTGCCACTTCTTCACCAACAAATTAGTCTTTCTTGGCTATGTACTCTCGGCTGATGGGATACAAGTTGATAAAGATAAAGTGAACGCAATTAAAGAGTGGCCTACACAGGCCAGTATTCACGACATCAGGAGTTTTCACGGGCTAGCCTCTTTCTACAAGAGGTTCGTGAGGAACTTCAACATAATTATGGCTCCCATGACCGAGTTATTGAAGAGCAAGGAGTTCAGTTGGACGCCAACAGCACAACAGGCGTTCGAATCAATCAAAATTCAACTCTGCACCGCCCCTGTTCTTGCCCTACCAAGCTTAGACAAAAAGTTTGAAGTGGAGTGCGATGCTTCTCGAGTTGGAATTGGAGCAGTTTTATCAGAGGAGGGCTGCCCCTTAGCCTACTACAGCGAAAAACTCAGTGATGCCCGGAAGAAGTACAACACGTACGACAAGGAGTTCTATGCTATTATTCGTGCTCTAGAACATTGGCGGCATTATCTCATTGGCCACGAATTTATTCTGCATAGCGACCATGAGGCATTGAAGTATATTCAGGGCCAACATAAATTAAACCCGCGTCATGCTAAGTGGGTTGAATTTATGTCACTTCGTCATTCAGCACAAAGACGACGATCTGAATAATGGAGCAGACGCCCTTTCTCGACGTTATTTGCTCCTTCAAGTCCTTGATTCACGTGTGATAGGGCTTGAAGACATCAAAGATCTCTATGAAGAAGATGAGGACTTCAAGAAGATCTATGGAGACTGCAAGAAGCGCTGCAACGACCAATACCACGTGGAACATGGCTTTTTATTTCATAGGAATCAGCTGTGTATTCCTAGAAGCAAACTTAGAGAACTTCTTATCTTAGAAGTTCGTGGAGGAAGTCTAGCAGGGCACTTCGGTATTGAGAAGACTTATCTGATGCTGAAAGAACACTATTTTTGGCCACACATGGTCAAGGATGTCAAGCATATGGTTAGAAGGTGTTCTACTTGCAACCTATCGAAGAGTCACGTGCTTCCCCAAGGGTTATACACGCCCTTACCCATCCCTGAAGGTCCTTGGGAAGATATTAGTCTCGATTTCATTGTGGGACTTCATAGTACTCAACGTGGGAAGGATTTAATCATGGTGGTTGTTGATCGATTCTGGAAGTTGGCTCACTTTATTCCATGTCACACCACCTATGATGCAGTTAGACTGGCAGAACTATAATTCCAAGAATTCGTTCGGCTCCATGGGATACCTAGGACTATGGTCTCGGATCGAGATGCAAAGTTCTTTAGCCACTTTTGGGTTATTCTTTGGAAGAAGATGGGAACCAAGCTCAAATTCAGCACCGCCTGTCACCCATAGACTGACGGTCAAACGGAGGTCACCAATCGGACCCTTGGATCATTACTGAGGTCGTTGGTGAACAAAAACAAGAAAGGGTGGGACACTCTTCTCCCACATGCTGAATTTGCATTCAACAGGGCTCCAAGCAAGGCAACGGGTCGTTCACCCTTCCAAGTTGTTTATGGAAGGAACCCTACTACACCTATGGACCTCACGCCAATCAACAGCTCCATAAGGTTCAACCATGAAGCCAAAAATGAGCCCAAGAAATACAGAAGCTCCATGAGGAAGTCAAAGAGAAAATAGTTAAGTATACTCAATCTGTTTCAGAACTAGCTAACAAGAAAAGAGAAAGAGTTATCTTTCAACCAGGAGATCTAGTATGGGTTCACCTGAAGAAGGAGAAGTTCCCCTCCAAGAGAAAAGGAAAGTTAGTTCCTAGTGCTGATGGTCCTTTTGAAGTTTTAGAAAGAGTTGGAGATAATGCATACAAGCTAGCACTGAATGAAGACTATGGAGGAAGTGCTACTTTTAATGTTCCTGATTTGAAACCCTACTGTAACACCCCAACACCCATAAACACAAGATTACCATTAATTACTTGTAAGACCTGTGAATAGCGCAGCGGAAAAACACGGGTTGAGGTATTACCGCCGTCCCACTAAGGACAAGGCACACACTCATCACCAACACACAACCAACACAAACCATCAAATAAACTTACACTTAAACCCCATACATGAAACTCACCTAAACATTGAAATAATACTTTACTACAACCATCAAAACACATATTAAACCTTCCAAAACATGATTTGGTCTTTAAACCCACGAAGACCATCGAGGTTCGGCCAACTCCGCCATATAAAACTACCTTGCAAGGATGAAAGGAACTACTTCTGCTTGTCTTTGTCTTTGCCTTTGACTTGGGAGCTCGGACCGCCTAAAAACAAAACATTAAAACATTCCCAAATGAGTCGGGGAAACACTCAGTACACAAACCTCCAACACGTCAAACCGTTCGAAAACGGTTTTAGTGCCGGCATTTAAATTCATTTTGAAAACGGGAAAGGGGATCTTAAACATGAATAAACTGGATTGCCGCATAGATAAATATGTGTAAATAAAAGAGATAAACTTGTAATAATTGAAAATGAGTGGTATCCCTTACAATCGATGCACAGCATCTCACACACGCGCATGCCCAAACCGATCTGGAGTTTGGATTGGGTTACTGCTAGGCAGTCGACACTGGCCAGGTCTATAACGCTGTGATCAGGAGCAACTAAAAGATGATGCTAGTACCTTTAAACTAGCTACAAGTACAATGGCGGGACCACTTAATGAAAATGGAAAGCATTAGATTATGACTTGAAGTATAAATAATAAGCATTGAAGAATATATAAAGGTTGGACAATTTGCGTACCTTGGAAAGTAGGAAAACTTGGTGGCCTGCCTCGGGCTCGGGACGGCTTGGGTGACTTGGGAACTATAATAGGAAGTGTACAAATTGAGAACCAAAGAGGGTTCTTAGTGAGTTACAAATGTTAAGTAAAATAATAATTTAAGAATGAAATAGATTAGAAGGAAAATTTCAGGTTTTTAGAAATAAAGTTTTTAACATAACTCTAGCTAGGAAACTCGGAATTAAACAAACGAGTACTTCTCGGAATAGGGAAAATTAAGTTCTACAACTTTGTCAACAGGACCGAGGTCCGAAAATGAAGGGAAGGACTTGAAAAACAGACCGGACAGAAACAGAAGCTGTAATTTGGAAACTAAAACTTTCGGTTTGATCTTTTAATACGAAACTCATAAAGGCTTGGAAGTAAACGATGAATAGCTTAACTTATAGAATGATTTGAAGAGATCATATTGATGGAATATGGAGAATTAAGGAATGAAAGGCTAGAGTGGAAATTAGAGAGTTCTTGATTTTTCGGATATATCGTCAAGCGACGAAGAAGAATTTATAACGATGGATTAATGGATTTTGGAAGTGTTTGAAAGGTGAATTGGAATTATGCATTAGAGAAGGAAGTGTGTATCAATAAAATGAATTAGCTATACAAATCCAATTCCAAGTGGGATTGATGTAGAGCGCAAAGGAAGTGTTAAGTGCCTTATCATGGTGTATTGTGAAATGTTTAAAAGCGTTTAAATGATATGAGTGATTAGTACGCCCCAAGTATAGTAAGTGAAATCACAGGGATCTTAAGAGGGAACAAGAGTTCCTCTAGTATCGAATAAAGTTCAAGTTGGTTGAGCCTCGGACCTTGCCTTGATTTTCTTTTATTTACTTTAACGAGCATTAATTTGCTAAGTCTATTAAAACTTCGCGTCCATGCTATATATATATAATGTAGAGGGAACCTAGAGGTGACCCTCTTTCCAACTTATTCGCGATGTTTATGGAACCCACGACAAATATTCAAGTCCATTTCAAGATGTTTATGACGACCATTGTACAAGCTAACCACACCTCTTTTAAGGCTTTTCGTTCACGGTTAATCCAACAGCAAGTTTCAGGGACGAAACTTTTTTTTAGGGGGGGAGGGTGTAACGACCCGCCCTAAACCCGTACTAATTAAGACCTTAATTACGGTAATTAGCTAAAATACGCTAATAAATATTTTTCTATTTTCACGACATGAATATTATTATTGTGGTTATTGCGGTTGTTACTTCTATTATTTATTTATTTATGCGTGACAGGTCTCGAGCAAGGCGATGGCTAAATGGGTTGAATTTATGTTACCTCGGATTCAAAGTTATAAATATTATTATGAGTTTATGAATATTTTTACGATGCGTTATATAATTTATTTTATGGTTCTCAATTTTACGTTTTTAAACCGAAGAAGGTTATATTAATTTCAATTCCGTTTCTTTTACGATTTGTATTACCCAACCTTCCTAAGTACATTTTATTGCTAAATTCATTTTATTAATATGTCCTACCAATTTATTTTATGTGGTTTAGTACTAGTTAATTTTACTCAATTTATTCCCAAGTAATTTTTATTTAATTTATGCTAAACTATTTTATCAAGTTTTATGTTAATTAATTTTATCTAGTTTATTACCAATTATTTCACCTAGCTAATTTTTAAGTACATGATTGATTTAGTTTAATCACTAATTAGATGATAAGTTAATTAAGGGAGTGTTTTTTTATTTATACAAGGGGGGTCATAAGGCCTTTTGTTTTCATTTCTCAAATCAGATTTTTACTCCAACACTTCCCTCTCCTCCCTCCTCCTCTCTTCTCCAGCCAGCCACGCCCCCCCCCCCCCTGTCCGGGCGTTTTCCGGCGACCGGCCGGCGGCCAGCCGGCGACTCAGAGGTGGCCGAGCCACCCTCCTTCCCTCCTCTCTTGTTTTCTTCTCCAATTTCTCCTCCAAGTGGTATAATATCCAAACCCTAACTCAAACATTTATATTCCTAATCTGACTTTCATGTTTAAATTGTGTATCTTTGATGTTTTTCATCTCTTTTAAGGTTCTTAAGTATGAATTTGTATTGTGGTTGGATTAGGGTTTGATTTTGAGTTGTAACATGTGAGTTTGGGGTTGATTTTAAGTGTTTAAGTGTTGTATTGTTGTTGAATGTTTGAAATAGTTTTTGCATGTGAGTTTTAAGGTCTTGATTGAGCAAGATTAAGTGTTTAACTTCTGGAAAATTGATGGATGATAGCTAATTTGAAGTTTAATTGAGTTTTATTGCAAATTAGTGGTAAGAAGACACATGCATGTTGTTTTTGATGGCCATATAAGTTTCTATCTGGAATCAGAATAATACAGAGGACTAAAAGTATGAGTTTAGCCCAGATTTTTACTTAAAAAGATAGCTTAACTCATTGTCTAACTATGGGCTTTGGAATTTCGAGAATCCGGTATGTGTAGCTCAAGTTATGAGCGAAACCGTAAAGGGGTGCGAATTGTATACGAATCTGAGTCAGTAGATTGAGGACAATTTTTCGTCCATTTAAAGACTTTATTGGTTCCAGTGGTAAACATAAAAGTTTTAGGTGACGTTTTAAGCTTTCCGGAAATGTATGGTTTGCGTTAATCCGATATCGGGAGTGGATGTTATAGGGTCGAGACTGAAGGTTATCCTTTGAGTTTCTGCCCAAAAAATTCTTCAGTAAATTTGGAATTTTGTGAACCAATTTCAATCATTAAGGGACCTTTTAGTTTGGAGACTCTTGGGTCAATATTAGGATGTTCAAAAAGTGTTTTCTAAGTTGAAAATACTATCTTTTGGAGTTTAATGTTATTTATCAAGTTATGTCTTTTTAGCTAAGTTGAGAAGTTTAAGTTATATAATAGAAATCGACTCTACGTTGGAAGTTTGGAATGTTCCATTAGTCGAAGAGTTCTTTGAACCTCAATAATCATAGGATATATTCCTTCTCTAATGCATAATTCCAATTCACCTTTTAAACACTTCCAAAATCCATTAATCCATCGTTATAAATTCTTCTTCGTCGCTTGACGATATATCCGAAAAATCAAGAACTCTCTAATTTCCATTCTAGCCTTTCATTCCTTAATTCTCCATATTCCATCAATATGATCTCTTCAAATCATTCTATGAGTTAAGCTATTCATCGTTTACTTCCAAGCCTTTATGAGTTTCGTATCAAAAGATCAAACCGAAAGTTTTAGTTTCCAAATTACAGCTTCTGTTTCTGTCCCGGCTGTTTTTCAAGTCATTCCCTTCATTTTTGGACCTTGGTCCTGTTGACAAAGTTGTAGAACTTAATTTTCCCTATTCCAAGAAGTACTCGTTTGTTTAATTCCGAGTTTCCTAGCTAGAGTTATGTTAAAAACTTTATTTCTAAAAACTTGAAATTTTCCTTCTAATCTATTTCATTCTTAAATTATTATTTTACTTAACATTTGTAACTCACTAAGAACCCTCTTTGGTTCTCAATTTGTACACTTCCTATTATAGTTCCCAAGTCACCCAAGCCGTCCCGAGCCCGAGGCAGGCCACCAAGTTTTCCTACTTTCCAAGGTACGCAAATTGTCCAACCTTTATATATTCTTCAATGCTTATTATTTATACATCAAGTCATAATCTAATGCTTTCCATTTTCATTAAGTGGTCCCGCCATTGTACTTGTAGCTAGTTTAAAGGTACTAGCATCATCTTTTAGTTGCTCCTGATCACAGCGTTATAGACCTGGCGATGTCATCGCCTAGCAAGAACCCAATCCAACTCGGATCGGTTTGGGCATGCGCGTGTGTGAGATGCTGTGCATCGATCGTAAGGGATACCACTCATTTTCAATTATTACAAGTTTATCTCTTTTATTTACACATATTTATCTACGCGGCAATCCAGTTTATTCATGTTTAAGATCCCCTTTCCCGTTTTCAAAATGAATTTAAATGCCGGCACTAAAACCGTTTTCGAATGGTTTGACGTGTTGGTGGTTTGTGTACTGAGTGTTTCCCCCACTCATTTGCGCATGTTTTAATGTTTTGTTTTTAGGCGGTCCGAACTCCCAAGTCAAAGGCAAAGACAAAGATAAGCAGAAGTAGTTCCTTTCATCCTTGCAAGGTAGTTTTATATGGCGGAGTTGGCCGAACCTCGATGGTCTTCGTGGGTTTAAAGACCAAATCATGTTTTGGAAGGTTTAATGTGTGTTTTGATGGTTGTATTAAAGTATTATTTCAATGTTTAGGTGAGTGTCATGTATGGGGTTTAAGTGTAAGTTTATTTGATGGTTTGTGTTGGTTGTGTGTTGGTGATGAGTGTGTGCCTTGTCCTTAGTGGGAAAGCAGTAATATCTCAACCCGTGTTTTTCCGCTGCGCTATTCACAGGTCTTACAAGTAATTAATGGTAATCTTGTGTTTATGGGTGTTGAGGTGTTACACCTACTATAATGAAAACGAAGACCTCCCTAGTTTGAGGACAAACTCTTCTCAACAAGGGGGGAAAGATTGAAATCAGCCCACTTCAAGCCCAAACCAAGAGATCTAATTTATTTACAAAGAAGTGGAACGACCCATAGAAGAAGGGTACAACGTGAAAGTCCAAAGGCCTACTCATCTAGTGTGTACCTTATTTCAAGAGGATGTCCAAACATCCTAGAGATTGGCCAAGCATCACGCCAAGCTCAGGAAACACACGTCCAAGTCAAGAAATTCAAGCTCCATTTTACAATCATGATTTTGGATGTAATTTATTTGATTATAGCTTTTAATAGTTTTGGAGTGTTTTTAATAGGAGTAGGAGTATTAGGCGTCACTTTTGATTTCTTAGATAGAATTGGCTATTTTGTAACTAATCCATATTGGATTAGGAAAGCTAAACCAACTAGGATAATGTTAGTTGTAACAAACTCCCCCTAGGATAAGGATTCCTAATCCAAGGTAGAGTGGGAGTGTTTAGGCGTCTAGTATGGGGACTCCTTGACTTGCACGCCGAGGTTAGGGTCTCCTAGGTTAGTAGCTTGGCTTGCCCGCCAAGTAGAGAAGTTCTAGTCCCTTAAGGACTCTCCTAGTATAAATAGGATTGTAACCTCTCAAAGGCAAGAAATCAACCTTGAATTATGAAATCAATTAAGCTTTTAGCTTTCTCTCGAGTGTTTGGATAAACCCTCACCCCTTTTCTTCTATTGTATCTTGGCATGACACCCAAGTGGTTAGGAAGAGCTTGATCCTAGGTTACCGTCTAGATTAAGTTAGCCCTAGGTTGTCTTTCTTGTGGATTCAAGTTAGAAACCTAGATCTATTCGTTCTTACCTTTCTGTCAATACAGTTAAGGTAATTACATTCTTGTCTTTCTATCAATATAGTTAAGACACAACAAACCCTACCCTCTTTATTTTTCCCAACCGTACACCACCTCCTCTCCCTTTCTCCCCCTCACAAACGTCACCCCCGCTCTCCCTACCTCTCACAAACGCCACCTCCTCTCTTTTCTCTCTCCATAACAAACTCCCAACAAACTCTCTCTCCCCCCCCCCCAACAAACTACTACCCTCTCCCTTTCCTCTAAACCCAACGTCAACCTCACTCCCTCTCCCTTCCAACCTCACGTCAACCCTCCTCCATAAACACCATCCAAGATTCATCCACCTCTCTCTCTTTCCTCTTCAAGATTCAATCTTTCTTGATTCTTGAAATCACAAAAGTCCTCACGACACAATAGCTTCCACTAAGGAACCCTCTCACGAGATCTCCCCCCCTTCTTTCCACCTTAATCTCGTGGACCATCCCACCTCCCTGTTTGGTTGCACGTATTTCATGTATTTTCGGAATTAAGAATCTTTCTTGGTCCCGTAATACGTCAGAGGATCAGTCTCGAGAGTTGAAGTTGGGTAGATCTCTAACCAAAGAGGAGCAACTGGTATTCAGGGAACTTCTGAAATTATTTATAGATGTGTTCGCTTTATCTTACGAGGACATGCCTGGGATTGATAGGGACATCATAGAACATACTATAGCATTACTTCCTAATGCAAAACCAGTTCGGCAAAATGCCAAGAGGATTAAGCCAAAATGGGCGAAGAAGATTGAAGAGGAAGTGATCAAGCAGCTCAACTCCAAGTTCGTTAAACCAGTCCACTACCCTGAGTGGATTACCAACATAGTCCCAATAATACCTAAGAGATGGAAAGGTACGCATGCGTATGGACTTCAGAGACCTTAATAAAGTTAGCCCCAAGGATAGCTTTATGGATGGAAATGCTGGTTACAATCAAATTAAGATGGCCAAGGAAGATATGGAGAAAACCGCGTTCACCACACCGTGGGGAATGTATTGTTATATGGTCATGCCTTTCGGTCTCAAGAATGCCGGCGCAACATACCAAAGGACTGCTAACACTTTGCTCCATGACATGATGCATAAGGAAGTTGAAGTTTACGTGGATGATATGATTGTGAAGTCCAAAACTTGGGAGGAGCATGTTCCTAATCTCCGCAAATTCTTCCTCAGACTCCGCAAGTACATAATACGGCTTAACCCAGCAAAATTCACTTTCGGGGTCACCTTAGGAAAACTTTTAGGCTACGGGGTTAGTCAATGGGGCATTGAAGTAGATCCCTCAAAGATAAAGGCCATTCAAGATCAAAAACCGCCCAAAACAGAAAAGGAGACAAGGGGATTTCTAGCGTGTGTTCAGTACATCAGCAGATTCATCTCTAAACTAACCAAGCTGCTTTTGACAAGATCAAGGAATATTTGCAACATCCACCGGTCCTTATGCCGCCAGTACCAGATGAGCCTCTCCTCCTTTATCTTACAGTAACAAGCTCCGCAATGAGCGTTATGTCGGCTCAAAAGATAAAAGGTCAAGAGAGCGCCATCTATTACTTGAGCAAGAAATTCTTGGAATACAAGAGCTGGTATGCTGATATAGAGAAAATGGCTCTTGCATTGGTGTGACCCACCAAGAAGCTATGGCATTACATGCTCCCACACATCGTATATGTCATAGCTGAAAAGTAACCCCATCAAATTCATCATGGAGCAACCCACTGTCAACAATCGCATCACTCACTAGGTAGTCATGCTCTCAGAGTTCAATCTCCAATACCTACCTCGAAAGTTCATCAAAGGTTGAGTCGTTTCTGACTTTCTAACTGCATCTCCATCATAGGAACCTCCAAGCACTCACTTGGAATTCCCAGATGAAGATATGTTTCTTACTGATGAAGTTACATGGGAAATGTACTTTGACGAGGCTTGTAATCAGATGGGTTGTGGAGTAGGAGTCCTATTGATCTCTCCAGAGGGGCCACACATCCCTGTATCTGTGAAGTTGAATTTTGATGCCACCAACAACGCCGCAGAATATGAAGCATGCATAAAGGGATTACAAGTTGCACTGACTATAGGTGTACGCCATATAAAGGTCTTTGGAGATTCTAGCCTCGCCATCAATCAGGCTAAGAATGCATGGAAGGTTCGAAATGAATGTCTTATGGCATATCAACAAAAGCTCGTGGGACTTGCCAATCAACTCGAGAAGATCAGTTTTCAATACCTTTCAAGGGATCACAACGAGTTGGCCGATGCCTTGGCTAAATTATTTTCGATGGTATCAATCCCAACAGGCACGCTCCAACTACCTGTGATAGTAGAGCGACAACCTGAACCAGCATACATATGCACCACGAACATCCAAGAAGTCGATACCAAGGCATGGTATCATGATATATACAACTTTCTGCAGAAAGGGGAATACCCAGTCGAGCTAGATGCCCGAGGACAACGAGCAATCAGGTCTTTAGCAGCACAATACTGCCTAATCCAAGATCACTTGTATAAGAAATCAGCTACATGCATCAAGTTGTTGTGTATTGTAGGACCCGAAAAATTCTCTTTCGGGGAATCGATTTCAGATGCGCTACTTAAGTTATGATTGAGAGCCGGCTAAGGTTGTTTAATCCTTAAATAAGGATATTTTTATTTTATGAAATTCGTTTTCGAGGTAGTGAGACTTTATTTATTTACAAACCTATTTATATTATTAAAATACTTGAAATTGCACAAAAATAATTTATTAATGACTGACTACCGATCCATTCCCGAATCCAGGCCAAAAAGAAAACACATGGGCTGCCAGAAACTATCATAGGCCTCTTAGCCTATGATGATTCCATGGCCGGGCTTACGCTTCCTCGGCCCAGAGAAAAGTGGGTGGAAATTAGCAAAGGTCGTATAGCCTTTGCTGATTTCTATGACCTTTTTCTCTTGGGTCATCCTCAGATTGGTGAATATGGAGGTATTAAATCATTTCTAAGTATTTTAATGTAAAGACGTGTATTTTTAATAATAAAAAAGGTTATAAAAGAATAATGAGTCGCCAGCCGATTTAAGGAAATCGACAAACGAAAAGGAATAAAAGATGATTCTAGTCTACGAACCTGAATTCTATGTTTGGGGATAAGGTTACGAATTCGAGAATTAAAAGAATTCTCGAATCCACCTGTTAGAAAACAGACTCTACTAAAATCGAACTTGAAATGAAAAGAGTGGGGAGAAGTTTAATAGATTTCACAATGTTATATTCTTGATCATGCAATATTAAAACAAGAGGTTTTCTTTACAAAAAAAAAAACGTACAAGTAAGGAATTAAAGCGCCAATTACATGATTAAATACAATTGCAAAGAAAAGCAAACCTTGCTAGATGGTGTATAGGATGGGAACGAAGATCAACCCCTTGACTTGACCTCGATTTGGAGCTTGAAGGTAAGGATGAGTATTGTTGGGAATGTCTCGACAATGTTCGATATACACGGAGATTAAACCAAAGTAATATAGTAATTATATGTCTTGCTAGAGACCTCTATAATCAGTAATTAAATATGTTTAATTACAACTATATTATTTTGTCCTACTGGGTCACACAAGTCAGTTCCCTGTAACAATGTATGTAACCTAAATGATATTGTATCACGTTTAGAAAAGTTGGAAATTGATTTCTGTGAGAAATCAGCCCAACACGGACCGAATTGGGTTCAACACGGGTAGTGTTGACCCAACACGGTCCGTGTTGAGACACCACGATCTGTGGTGTCCATAGGCCGAATAATTGAACCTTCTGGAGTCCAACACGGACCGTGTTGTTTCAACACAGACCGTGTTGGGCCCAGAAAGGCGTTGTTGTTTTAATTTGTCCCTTTAGGGTTTTTTTGACCCCTTTCCCTAGGTTTTCTAAACACTATATAAAGGGGTCTCTAGGAGAGATTATTTTACACCAACTGCCTAAGACTCTTAGAGAGATACCAGGGTGATTTCCTGAGTGCCTCTCTCTTTCAGTTTGCAGTTTCAGTTTCAGGAAACATTCTCTGTTTCCCGAAATAAATTTCACATACATCTTAGATCGAGATTCGTCTCGATCGGGTTGATCTAGCAATCGGGTCCCGGAGTGCTGCGTGGACTTTTCAGTAGAGGGTTTCAGCATTGGAATCTGAAAGGTCAACCTCTTCTTCAGCAAGAATTAGCGACCAGGTATAATTACTAAAGCCTCTACAGTTGTTAATTATTAGTTGTTTACAACTGTTATAATTTTCCACCAATTAATTTGTATCTGTTTAGGAAATAGACAACCTAAAACCTAACAGTGGTATCAGAGCCACCAATTGCATGCTAAAGTATTGTACTTGTATTCTTAATTAATTTTGTCAATAGTTGAATTATATTATGAATATGCTAGAATAGATTTATGCCTAAAATTTTGAATCTTTATGAAAGTTTTATTCTTTAATGTTCATGATAATAAATCTGAGATTTTATTGTAAAATTTCATGCTTTGTTATTATTTGATTCTTATTGCCTTTAATTAATCGATTTTATGTTTGTTTAATTGTTAAATATAGTATGAACTCGATTTAATTTTGAATTTTGTAGAAACAATCATGTTTAATATTGTTAAACAGTAGTCAATACATGAAATAGGTCTAAATTCGCAAAATAGGGTTTTGTAGAATTAATTTTCTGATTTAATTTATTTACGGTAAATATGAAAAAATGAAATAAAATATCAAACGAACTCGAAAATTTCTGAACTTTTTACTGGAGGTGTCTGGAAGTGTTTTGGACTTTCCATAATGTTTGTATATTTTTCCCAATTAAAATGGATTTTTATATGAGTTTTCAGATCTGAAGTGAATTAAAATTCGTTTAATTCTCTGAATTTTATAAATTTGTAGAAATTTGTAAAACTTCTGAAATTTTTACAGTAGATTATTGGGTAACCATACTTTTAGGGAAAAAGTTTTTCATTAATTTATCCAGTTAAATTATATTTTTTAATTTAGATTTTTAGATCTCAGAGAAATAAATTTGTTGCTTCTCTGAATTTTGTATATTTATAGAAATTTGCAAATTTTCTGAAAATTTTACAGTTGATTACTGGGTAACCATTCTGTTATGGATAAATTTTTCATGAATGTTCGAAATCATTTACTAATTTGCCTTTAATTTTCAGATTAACATAAAAGTATAATTGTTTACTTTTCTGAATTTTATTCTAATTTTCGAAATTTGATAAAAATATGAAATTTTTACAGTAGCATATTGGATGAACCTACTGTATGGAAAAATTATAAAATTTGATTTTTTAAACTTATCGGACTGTTATTATTTATTTTCCTCTTAAACGGAGAATTAAAAAGTTTAATTCCCTAAAGTTTTACAATCTTTTAGAAATTGTTAAAATTTTGGAAAATATTCATTTTGGATTATTAGATAACACTGTGATATGAAATCTTTTAATTCGATAAGTTATGATATTTTATTTAAGTTTTTCATTCACAAAATTAACCGAAACTGGGAAGCAACACGGACAGTGTCGATCCAACACGGACCGTGTTGCCAGCAGTTTTGATGAATTCATGTATTTTAGGGTTTGTAATTAATTTTAGAAATTAATTATTAAACTCTATTACTACTAAATCAGATAATGGGCATAAAAATCTATTATTTTGTAAAGATTAGGAAACCTACAATATCTTTGAAAGATATAGTATCTTTTAGACTCCTTGATTTTAGGAAAGTAAAGTATTTTGTATATATAGGTATAAAATCCTAAATCTGTTTAGGTAACTAAGATAAAATTTGGATTTTGTTTATTATATTAATCATGCAACCCTTTTAGGAAATTTTATTTAGTATTTATTTCCTTATGTGTTATATTGCAATTATATATATGCCTTTATAATTTGTTATTTAATCATGTGTTATATTTGATATAATTATTGCAATATTACATGTTTGCATGTGCTTCTAGTATGGCCATAGATAGTCGGTTTTACCGGTCTGCGTACCGGGTTGGGTGAAATACGGTCTGCGTACCGTCTTTGAGTTAAATTTTAAATTTAAATTTCAGTTAAGTTTATTTTAATTCAGGTAAGGACTCAATTGTGAGGTCCAAATTGTAAATTGATTGTAATTGGAGACATCAAGTTGAGTGGGAGCCCAACAGCAATGGAGGTGATGATTCGAGTGGGAGCCCATCCAATAAAGTTGCAAGACCCAAGAAGATTTTCTTGAAGACTGTCAAGGCTTAGTTAAATTAGTTGATTAAGTCTAGGTGGCCATACTAGGGGTTTTATTTATGCTTTAGTTTTGTTATTGCATGTTTTATTATGCCTTTTATGCTTTTCAAAAGAGTTCACCTAGATTTGCATGCTTAGGATAATAAAACATACTCTCAAAATTGAATTATTGCTCAACTTATCGAAACACCACTTAGATGGATAAATAAAGAAAGCTAAAGCGAATTATTTATCCATCATTAATAAGTAGGGTGGAACTTAGTTCAATTCAAATTGGCTATCAAAATAGTTTTGGGCCAAGAGCAGAGGAAGAGAAATATTGTATTCGATACAATATTTCTTGCCAAGAGTCATTTTGAATGATCGATCATAAAGATGATCCACCAAATATAACATGGGAACAAGTTTTGTTGGGCCAAAGTCCACTTGAGCCCATGAGTCTTGTGGGTCTTGGTAAATTAAAACACTAAATGAGAGTTGATAAAGTGTTTTGATTTGAAGTTAAAATTAGTTTAATTTCTTTGATGATTAATACCTAAAACTGAACCTTTATGTCTTGTCAGAATCAAAGATGTCTAACACACCCACCAACAACACAGTCAACCTCCGTTCTCTTTTGGAAAAAGAGAAACTCACCGAGGCCAATTTCCTTGATTGGCACCGAAACCTGAGGATTGTCCTTAGGGCAGAGCCTTAAAGAACAAGCCCAAAGAAAATGCGACTCAAGCTGAAAAAGACAAGTGGCAGCGCCATTCTGATGATGATGTCCAAGTCAGCTGTATCATGTTGGCCACTATGACTCCTGAGCTTCAAAGACAGTTTGAAAACAAGAAGGCACATGAAACAATCACTCAACTGAAAAGCATGTTTCAAGAACATGCTCGAATTGAGAGATGTCAGATCAATGAGCAAATTCTTCGCACTCATCTTGAGATTGGCATGCCCGTTGGGCCCCATGTATTGAAGATGATTGGTCTTTTTGAGTCCATGGAGCGACTAGGGTTCCCCTACACTCCAGAGTTAGCTACTGACATTCTTCTTAGCTCACTGCATGAAGGGTTCAACACCTTTAAGCTGAATTACAACATGCAGGGGCATAAGAAGTCTCTAATGGATCTTCATGCGATGTTGGCCACGGCACAGAGGGACATTGAGATAGCCCATAAGGCTAACTCGAATGTCCTTGTGGTCAGTAAAGGGAAAGGCAAATTCAAGAAGGCTAACAAGAGCAAGAAGGGACTTGCAAGTAAGAAAGGCAAGAACAAAACTGTTGTCCCAGCCAAACCTAAAGCAGGACCTAAGCCAGATGAAGAATGCTTTTATTGTAAAGGCAAAGGACACTGGAAAAGAAATTGCCCCACCTACTTAGATGATCTGAAGATCGGAAAGGTCGTCAAGGCAGGTACAGATGTGATCGATATAAATCTTACTGTTTCTACTTTATGGGTATTAGATACCGGTTGTGAAGCTCACATTTGTTGAAATGTACAGGGCCTAAGCAGAAGTAGACGAGTCACCAAGAATGAAGTAAACCTACGCACAGGAAATGGGCAAAGAGTTGCGGCTGTCTTCGTAGGAACTTATAGTTTATCTTTACCTTCAGGACTTATATTAGAACTAAATAATTGTTATTTTGTTCCCGCTATTAGTCAAAATTTAATTTCAGTAGCTGTACTTTGGATTGAAGGTTATTCTTTTAATATTACGAATGGTCGTTTTTCATTTACAAAGAATGGAATCTTTTATGGTGCGCGTATTCGCATGAATGGCCTCTACATATTAGATTTAAATAAACACTACTAGAAAACATGTAATATTTAGACCCTTTTATCTAGACCCTTTTACAAAGGATCGACCATATTTTAGAAGAAAGACAAATATTTAGACGTTTTTTTGGGCAAAACATAAAAAGGGAGGGCGGATGACACCAAAAAGGGTCGAGATTGTCATTAAGGTGGCCCGCCCGATATTTCAGTAAAGCGGCAAAACAAAAATTTTGAGTGAGAATGAAAAACAAGGACGCGGGTGTTGGCAGACCTGGAAACACAAAAACCCTAGCCGGCCTCAAGTCCCTCTCGCTTCTTCACAGTCTCGATCTCCTTCGTCTGCGTTTGCTTCTTCACCGCATCCTCTTAGACAAGTACCACTCCGGTTACTTCTTGAAGATCGGTATGAGGCACTTCCACAAGATCATCAACAAGACCACCGTGAAGAAGATGAAGGAGAACGACGGTATCGTCGTCCTCATCGCTTAGGGTTTGTTTTGGAACTTTTTTTGTCCTGGATTGTCGTTTTAGGGTTTATATCCGAAAGACTTGTTTGAATCGATGTCTATTTTTGAGATATCTGCTTTTTGGATTGGTTACCGCTTAGTGTCGATCTCCATCTCAGGCGGCCGTCGGGAGTAGCTTCAGGAGGAGAGAGAAGGAAGAATGGGAGAAGCAAGCGGGCTTCACAGATTGGGAGAACCGTTGGAGGACCATGCGAATATAGCAGACTCTTCATATGGATCGATTCATCTGTTTCTCTTCACATGGACACCATCTATCTTGGGGGCAAGGTAACCAATCTTCAAATCATTTCTCAATGCCACCTTCCTCTCAATTCAATTCTGTTTTCTTCCATCATTCTTTCAATTTTGTTTCTCCTAATTCAACTTTTCCCTAACATTACACAATCTTTGTTTTGATTTTCTTTTTTTTGGTTCGTATTTGATTGTGTTAGTTGAACCTTTTGGGCAACGGGGTACTCTAGATCGATCGTCTTTTTTCTTTTTTGGATACCACTATTGCCTTTTTTTGGTGTATTACTTAGATGTAGGTTCAAGTTAATCTGATTGTGGATTTTTGTTTCGAACATCTCCTTTCGTGGTGAAATTTGTGGATTTAGTGAAATTTGTGCCTTCTTGTTGCTTTTCCTCGCTAAAATAATAAGAACTTCGTATATATGATGGATCTTTGTTTCAGATTTTTCTTATATGGCTTTGTTAGTACATGTATGATGTATCTCATTTTGGGCTTAGATGTTTAATATTTTGTTTCCCCTCAAATCGTACCTTCTAACTTTGAATATCTTGTGCTTAGATGTTTAAAATTTAGTTTATAAGGTATTGTTCAGCACCTTTAGCCTTCAAAATTGCCGATGCAATTGATATTTCTCCAAGCTTTCTCATTATTTTTCCTCAGATCTGATTGTCTTTAGGGTTTAGATCAATTTGTAAATGGTACGCTTAATTGATGCTATTGTAATGTGTAAATGGTAAGTTTAATTTGTAAATGCAATTGATTCTGGATCCGTGCTGAGCGCTCCCATCACACACTTGACACTCCACTCCTTCCCTGTGTTTGGTTTATGGATAGTAATGAATTGAGTGTTAAAATTAATATATTTATTTATTTACTGTTAAACTGTATTCTGAAATACGGCTAAATTTTGCAATTTAGAAGTTGGATATATGAGTCTTTTCAATTGATAGATTTATACATCATTAGGTATATACTATTCTATAGAAAGAAAGAAAGTTTAGTGATACATTTTATTTTAGCCTATTATATTATGATATATGTTCGAAGTTGGATATAGGAATCTTTTCAATTGATATATATATATATATATATATATATATATATATATATATATATATCATTTCATTATCATTACCTATTTATAAAAGAGAGTAAGAGGTGTGTTGTGAAAAATTTTGTTTTGCAGGGTGATTGCCTGCTTGCTTAATGACTCGAAGAATAAGTGGGACGGCTGTCTTCTTCTTCTCCCTGTCAGGTGCTTTCATTTCATCATTTTACGTTTGCGAGTGTCCTTTATTCCAGCCATTCCCATCTTCTTTACGTTTGCCTGCATCTGATTGAAAGTCTATGTAATCTGTAGCTCCATCTCCAACGGGTGTTTGTCTCAGTGTACCATCTTCAATTCCACGCTCATCCCTCTTCAGTTCTCATCTCCAAAAACCAGTCCCCTTGTGTGTTGTGATTTTTTTTTAATTTTTTTTTTTGTAGGTGTGCTTGCCTGCCTATTTGCTTGATGAGTTAGAGTTTAATTAATCAAGGTGTCTTCTGCTTCTTTCATCTCAGCCTCTTTATTTCTTTTCTCATTTCTTTTCATTCTTATTGCCCACTTGAAGCTGCCACTCTATCTTTGTAACTCCATCTACCACCATCTTCCTGCTTTCAATTTATGTATCAATTCTCCTGCTAATTTACCACCATCCTCAGGTACTGATACATTTTTGGGTTATGGTTTCGATTTATATATCAATTCTATGAGTTCTTCTTTCAATATCTTCTGCTAATTTACGTTTGATTGATTGTGAGTGGAAGAAATTGGAATATAAAAGTAATTGTTTGTTTCAAAATTAGAGTTTATTTTCCATGTTTTCTTTGGATTTAGTTTACGAGATTATCTGCATTTTGGCTTCGATTGTTCATTTTTATTGAAGAAATCAGGCGAATTTGTCTTGGACGCATGAAATTTGGACTATGAATTAATTTCATGCCAATTCTACGTCTAGTATGTGTTGTTACTTGGTTTAGGTTTGGTTGATTTGTTAGTAGAATAAATTGAAGAAAATTCATTGCAATTAGTCTTTTATTTTCACGCCCACTAATTGTTTGATTAAATGTCCCACCGAACTTGACATGTTTGGCTTGATGTATCTTTTTATCTTTAATGGCCATCAAGTGTTCAATGAATGGCTCAATAAATTTCTTGACTTAATTGAACCTATCCAGGTTTCATCTGGGTTGTATTGTTTAATTTTAGATTTTAATTCTGCATTTTTGGTGTCTTCATTGTTGAATATTGTTCTACATTTCTGTCTCATTACATATGTTAAACTATACAATGTAATCTCTGAATTTTGTAAATTATTGTTTTGAGATTATTGCAAAATGACTTTCATGTGGAATTTTGAGCAAATCATGCTGGTGACAGAATCAACAATATCCCAGTGCTCAATTTAGAAAACCTTTACCCTAACACACTTCAATGCAATGGTTTCTACATGGACCTTTAGCAAGTATTATGCATTATTTTCAAGAGTTATTCCTCGTAGGCCCTCTCATATCTGGCATAGATTTAAGTTCCCCACAATCTTGATTTCAGTGGAGTTTGTGAGTTAAGTGCGGTTGTAACTAGAACCTGGAGGTCCCAGCCAACTGAAAGCAAACATATTTAGTTCTTATTTATCTGGGGCCGCAATGCAGAATCTGCAACTACCGCTCCTCACAATCATAAATTATAATAACCTCAGCAAAATCTTAGTGTTGGTTCTATGGAACTCTGTGTTAATAAAATTTGCCAAGTAATTTCTAATTCAACTGCAGCCTACAACTGATGGAGTTTGTTGTGAGTTAAATTAGTTTTTGCTACATGTTTCGTTGTATATGCCACTCACTCCTTTATTTGTCTGACTAGTTTTGCAACCTGAGTTCAATTAGTACAAGAAATTATGTAATTGTTTGCTTCTGCTGTTGGACACTAACCAAACAGTTTCATCAGTATGGAGTTGATCTCGTGACTCAAATCTCTGTCCATGTATTAGACTTTCTCAATTGGATCTACTTGTTCTTTGTCTAAAATGGATTGTGTCATGTTCCCAAATTTTTAAAATTTATATGTGAATTTTGGCCTACTCTATTTCTAAATTAGCAATAGTGTCCTTAACTGTTTGGGATCTTTGGCAAGAAGAACTGACAAGATCTTGCATTTTGATTTGATATTAATGATACATGTAAATAAGGGAAATTAAATTGCTTGTAAACATAGGGCATGGTTATTAGAAAAGGGATTCCCTTGAATTAGGCTCTTTAGTCTTAGTGGGTTGGATAAAAGTATATTGATAATTGCTAAGCATGTTCTAGCTTGCTAGCACAAAATTCTTCACGAAGCCTTAGTGTACAATTGGCATATTCTAGATAGGGTCTATGTTATCATACTAAAGAATAAAAGTGTTGGGCAACTGTGTTGTGTGGTACAAATATGTGATTTGCTGCCTGAGTGTGTTTATCAGGTTCTCATTCCCTCTGTTGTAATCGGCACCGCGATGTTTTCTCGTCTTCCACATCTAGTTTATGTGTTCATCCTTCTTTGCCCAGCCGCATGTACCGCTGTAATTTTTGACCGTCGGAGTAAGCTCGCACCTATTGAAGATTGGTTCCTTGTTTCGAAAGGTATGTTCATCTTTATCAGTTTTCGATTTCATATACTATAGAATTTTCTGCCTCAGATTTGTTTCCATATTTTGGGAGATTGTATTCCCTTGTTTTCACTCAGAATAGGGCACATCAACCTCAAACAATTAAAGACCAATTTCTTGAACACATAGTGAAAAAGCAAAAGAAGAGGCAATTAGGGATTAGGGAAAATGGGTTTTTTGTTTACTTAGAGACCTACAGAGGTCATGAGTTTTGATTACAAACATTTAGAAATTAATCACCAAAAACTAGCTGGGATGCTTGGAATTTGTTCTTTACTTAATTCGAAAGCAATTGACGCATTTTTCGATCAAATAGGTAAGCATGAAAATTTCAGTGAAGAAGAAAAGTTATCACAAGATAATCTCCTCTAACATGCTTGCCGAAAAAGGGGTTTGCATAGCAATTTCCTGGAGAGCAACAAAGATGGGATTTTAAGAGAAGTGGACCTTGAAAAAAGAAAAAGAAAAGAGGAAGTTAGAGTTTGTGGCTTTGTGCATATGCTGCTGTGTACTATTTCCTGGAGGGTAGCAATTTCCTTCTAGAGGTTTAGGATGATTGCTAGGTTGTCTTCTGCTAGAGGTTTTGATGTCATTTGTTTGATTAATCTTAGATGAGTTTGGAAGAACTTCTATATGAAACCCATTCAACATACCATGTGTGGAGGCTGGAGTTTGGCTGTTGACCCTTTATAATCATTTGAAAAAAAAAAACCTTGTGGAATTTTGATTTGGTTTCTGAAACAAATATTAGAGAAGTGATTTGAATTCTTTTGTATTAGTATTCATTGCATAATTCAGGATGCCCCCATGCAATATTTCCTTTTGAAATCTGATAGGATTGCAAATTTGTGAGATGTTTAAATGGGTTTTATGTTGATCGATGATTCTTTATGAAATTACAGCTTGGTAGAATGAGGCTATTTGGAGAAAATTTGGCCCTTAAGAGAGAGAGTTTTGCAGGAAAATACATGTAAATGTTGTATATGTATTGAATTCTACAAGTGTATCAATTATAATGGAAAGTTGTTGAATATATGGGATGTGTATGTATTAAAATTTGGAAGAATTTACATTTAAATGTTGTATATATGTTGAAGTATGCAAGCTAGATATCTACTTTGGAAATACTTGCAAGTAATATTTTTTAAAAAAAATTCAGAGATTCTCGACGCTTTTATGCGTCAGAATCAATGCGCCTACCGCCCCTTTTCTGCCGCATAAAACTGCTATAGACGGTAAAAATCGTCGAGAGTTTAGGGTACCTAGTCACAAAAAAGCGTCGAGATTTTCGCGGAAAGAGTCAAAAAAACAGCGTCGAAATTTTCACGAAAAGTGTCAGAAAAAACCGTCGAGATTTTCGTGAAAAGTGTCAGAAAAAAGCGTCGAGATATCTCGACCCTCAAAATTTCGACGCTTTTGAAAAGCGTCGACCGCTTTTTTCGACGCTTTTTGCTGACGAGAAATAATGAAAAAAGTGCTAGATGTAGATTGTTTTCTAGTAGTGAAACAAAATTTTCACATCGAAGCCAAAAAGGCTAAAACAAAGACTCAAATGAAACATACCTTTGGCATTGTAGGCTAGGTCAGATTAATCAAAATCGCATCCAGAAACTGCAAAGTACAAGAATTCTGGAAAATCTAAACTTTGAAAAGTTTGAAGTTTGTGAGGCATGTCTGATTAGAAAAATGACTAAGTCACCTTTTACTGGAACTGGTGAACGGGCTAACGACTTATTAGGCCTCATACATACTGATGTATGCGGACCAATGAGCACTAATGCTAGAGGAGGATTCTACTATTTCATTACTTTTACTGATGACTTTAGTAGACATGGGTATATCTACCTAATGCGTCACAAATCTGAATCTTTTGAAAAGTTCAAAGAATTCCAAAATGAAGTACAGAACCAACTTGGCAAAACAATAAAAACTCTTCGATCAGATCGAGGTGGAGAATATTTGAGCCAAGAATTCATTAACCATCTAAAAGCTTGTGGGATTGTCTCACAGCTATCTCCTCCAAGAACCCCACAAGCGAATGGAGTATCTGAAAGGAGAAATCGCACCCTATTAGATATGGTGCGATCAATGATGGTAGAGTCAGATTTACCACTTAGCTTTTGGGGGCATGCTCATGAAACCGCATCGCTCATTCTAAATAGGACTTCGACTAAAGCTACTGAAAAGACATAATATGAGATATAGAGAGGAAGAGTTCCTAGTTTGTCTTTTCTCAAGATTTGGGGATGTGAAGCCTATGTTAAGGTCTCACTTGACAGCAAGCTTGCACCCAGATCTGAAAGGGTTTTCTTTGTGGGCTATCCTAAGGAAACCAAAGGGTATTACTTCTACAACCGTTTTGAGAACAAAGTGTTTGTGTCTCGGAATGCTTTCTTCTTAGAGAACGAGTTTGTCTCTAAGAGAAAGAGTGGGAGAGAAATTGAGCTAGGTGAAGTTCAAGAGCCACAAACCACTTCGAATCTTATCCCATACCCCGTCACCACTACTTGCATTCCAATCTCCGTTGATCCTCAACAAGAAAGGAATGATGAACAGATAGTCGGGGGACAGGTAGATGAAGAAGTAGGGAATGTGGACATACCCCTTCGTAGGTCCAGTAGGGACATTCACCCTCCTGAGAGATACGGTTATCTCATGACATCGGAAATCAACATATTCCTTGTGGAGTACCTGAAGGCACTAGAGCCACCAGAAACAAGTGGGTCTTCAAAGTGAAAACCGACATGGATGGTAAACCTAGTGTTTACAAAGCACGGCTGGTGGCAAAAGGTTTCACTCAAATTCATGGTATTGACTATGAAGAGACCTTTTCCCCAGTAGCGACTTTTGAATCTATCAGGATACTCCTTGCCATGGTATGATTATGAAATATGGCAAATGGACGTCAGGACTGCTTTCTTGAATGGGATTCTGGAAGAGGAAGTGTATATGACACAACTTGAAGGTTTTGAGATCCCAAAAGTTTTGGGAAGGTCTGTAAGCTGCAAAGGGCCATATATGGCCTCAAGCAAGCTTCAAGGAGTTGGAATCAAAGGTTTAATCAAGTAATCAAAGAGTTTGGTTTCTTGAAAAATGAAGAAGAGCCTTGTGTTTATAGAAAACTCAGTGAGAGCAAAATAGTCTTTCTAGTTTTGTATTTGGATGATATACTCCTCATTGGAAATGACATTCCTATGCTAGAGTCTTGTAAAACTTGGCTTAGGAAGAATTTCCAAATGAAGGAGAGAAAATGTACATTCTTGGAGTAAAGATCTATAGAGATAGATCAAGGCGTTTGATTGCATTGAATCAAACAACTTATGTTGATAAGGTGTTGAATCGGTTCAACATGCAGAACTCCAAGAAGGGATTCGTTCCCATGGTTCATGGCACATCACTTGGTAAAACAGATTGTCCTCAAACATCTGAAGACCATGGGATTGTATGGAAAGGAGAGAAAATGTTGGCGCGAAGATCATCTTTGAAGAGGAAGTCGCTGAGCCTTCGATTTTCCCTCACACAAATTGCCACGCTGGCAGTCAATCCAAGTCTATGGGATTGAGGAAGGCCGTCGAGTTTTCCTTTTTTCACGGGCTGGGGCGCATGTTCTTTGACTTGCTGGAGGCCCAGGGAATGAGGAAGGTCACCAAGCCTTCCTTTTTTCTATTGGATTTTTGCGCAGCTGGGCTTGTTTCTGAAAATGGGCAAGGCCTAGTGGCCTTCTTATTTTCTTTAATTAAAGCTCAATTATTTCTGGCCCAATTTTTCCGAGTGAAATTCATCGGTGCAAAATTCTGTGTCTACAACTGGTCCTGCCTCTGTGTCCTTTCAGGCGATAAACTCTCATAGGTTGTTTTCTACCTTCAACCCTAGGACCAAGCCGACCCTTTGCAGATGTTTTAGGCCCTAATCGGTCCTTTACTATGGTTCGAGGACCAAGTCTTTCCTTCACAGATGTTGCTGCTTGTTCTCTTCTCGCCTCTTCAGCCACGAGAGACTCCATAGCCGCCATCAACCACCCCTGATAGCCCGCATCAGCATAAGTGATGTATTACGGGACAAAGAATGACTCTTAATCCAATAATACATGAAACACGTGCAACCAAAACAGGAAGATGGGAGGGTTCACGAGATTAGGGTGGAAAGAGGAGGGGGAATTCTCGTGAAAGGGTTCTTTGTGGAGGCTATTTTGTCATAAGGACTTTTGTGGTTTCAAGATTCAAGAAAGATTGAGTCTTGAACGGGAAAGAGAGAGAGATGGTTGAATCTTGGATGATGAATATGGAGGACGGTTGACGTGAAGTTGGAGGGGAGAGAGAGTGGGGTTGGCGTTGGTTTGAGAGAAAGGAAGAGAGTAGTAGGTTGTTAGGAGGAGAGAGAGGGAGTTTGTTGGAGGTTTGTTATGCAAAGAGAAAAGGGAGGAGGTGGCGTTTTGTGAGAGGAATAGAGAGGGGGTGACGTTTGGTTGGGGAAATAAGGGGGTAGGGATTGTCTTGTCTTAACTATATTGATAGAAAGACAATGATGTAATTACCTTAACTGTATTGACAGAAAGGTAAGAACGGATAGATCTAGGTTTCTAACTTGAATCCAGAAGATAGACAACCTAGGGCTAACTTGATCTAGACCGCAACCTAGGATCAAGCTCTTCCTAACTACTTGGGTGTCATGCCAAGATACAATAGAAGAAAATGGGTGAGGTATATCCAAACACTCGAGAGAAAGCTAAAAGCTTAACTGATTTCATTATTCAAGGTTGATTAATTGCCTTTGAGAGGCTACAATCCTATTTATACTAGAAGAGTCCTATATGGACTGATACTCCTTTGCTTAGCGTGCAAGCCAAGTTAACTACCCTAGGAGTCTCTAATCTTGGCGTGTAATCCAATATGAGCTCCCTAATCTAGACCCCTAATGACTCCAACTCTCCCTTGGATTAGGAATCCTTATCCTAGGGGGAGTTTGTTACAACTACCTTATCCTAATTGGATTGGCGTTCCTAATCCAATATGGATTAGTTACAAAATAGCCAACTCTATCTAGAAAATCAAAGACTAGGTGTCTACTACTCCTACTCCTATTAAAACACACCAAAACTATTAAAGCTATAATTTATTAAATTACATCCAAAATCAAGATTATAAGATTGAGCTTGACTTTCTTGACTTGGACGTGTAGCTCTTGGGCTTGGCGTGATGCTTGGCCCAATTCTAGGATGTTTGGACATCCTCTTGAAATAAGCTGCAAACCAGATGAGTAGTTCTTTGGGCTTCCACTTTGTACCCTTCTTCAATGGTCCGTTCTACTTCTTTGTAAATAAATTGGATCTCATGGTTTGGGCTTGAAGTGGACTGATTTCCGTCACTCCCCCCTTGTTAAGAAGTGTTTGTCCTCAAACTAGGGATCGGAGGTCTTCGTTTTCATCATAGTAGGGTTTTAGATCAGCAATGTTGAAAGTAGTACTTCCCCCATAGTCTTCATTCAGTGCTAGCTTGTATGCATTATCTCCAACCTTTTCTAAAACTTCAAAAGGACCATTAGCTCTAGGAACTAACTTTCCTTTTCTCTTGGAGGGGAACCTCTCCTTCTTCAAGTGAACCCATATTAGATCTCCTGGTTGAAAGATAACTCTTTTTCTTTTCTTGTTAGCTAAGTCTGAAACAGATTGAGTATATATACTTAGCTATTTTCTCTTTGACTTCCTCATGGAGCTTCTGTGTTTCTTGGGCTCGTTTTTGGGCTTCATGGTTGAACCTTATGGAGCTGTTGATTGGCGTGAGGTCCATAGGCGTGAGCCCTGTTGAATGCAAATTCAGCATGTGGGAGAAGAGTATCCCACCCTTGTTTTTGTTCACTAAGGACCTCAATAATGAGCCAAGGGTCCGATTGGTGACCTCCATTTGTCCGTCAGTCTGTGGGTGACAGGCGGTGCTGAATTTGAGCTTAGTTCCCATCTTCTTCCAAAGAGTAACCCAAAAGTGGAAAAGGAACTTTGCATCTCGATCCGCGACCATAGTCCTAGGTATTCCATGGAGCCGAATGACTTCTTGGAAATATAATTCTGCCACTCTAACTGCATCATAGGTGGTGTGACATGGAATAAAGTGAGCCATCTTCGAAAATCGATCAACAACCACCATGATTGAATCCTTCCTATGTTGAGTCCTAGGGAGTCCCACAATGAAATCGAGACTAATATCATCCCAAGGACCGTCAGGGATGGGTAAGGGCGTGTATAACCCTTGGGGAAGCACGTGACTCTTCGATAAGTTGCAAGTAGAACACCTTCTAACCATATGCTCGACATCATTGATCATGTGTGGCAAAAAATAGTGTTCTTTCAACATCAGATAAGTCTTCTCAATACCGAACTGCCCTGCTAGACTTCCTCCATGAACGTCTACGATAAAGTTCTCTAAGACTGCTTATAGGAATACATAGCAGATTCCCATGAAATAAGAAGCCATGCTCCACGTGGTATTGGTCGTTGGGGCGCCTCTTGCAGTCTCTATAGATCTCCTTGAAATCTTCATCTTCTTCATAGAGATCTTTGATGTGTTCAAGCCCTATCATACGTGAATCAAGGACTTGAAGGAGCAAATAGCGTCGAGAAAGGGCGTCTGCTCCCTTATTTAGATGGTCGGCTTTGTGCTGAATGACGAAGTGATAAGCTTGCATAAATTCAACCAACTTAGCATGACGTGGGTTTAATTTATGTTGGCCCTGAATATACTTCAATGCCTCGTGGTCGCTATGTAGAATAAATTTGTGGCCAATGAGATAATGCCGCCAATGTTCTAGGGCACGAATAATAGCATAGAACTCCTTGTCGTATGTGTTGTACTTCTTCCGGGCATCACTGAGTTTCTCGCTGTAGTAGGCCAAGGGGCGGCCCTCTTGTGTTAATACTACTCCAATTCCAACTCTAGAAGCATCGCACTCCACTTCAAACTTTTTGTCAAAGCTTGGTAGGGCAAGAACAGGGGCGGTGCAGAGTAGAATTTTGATTGATTCGAACGCCTGTTGTGCTGTTGGCGTCCAGCTGAACTCTTTTCTCTTCAGTAATTCGGTCATGGGCGCCATAATCGAACTGAAATTCTTCACGAACCTTCTGTAGAAGAAAGCTAGGCCGTGAAAACTTCTGATGTCGTGAATACTAGCCAGTTTAGTTCATTCTTTGATCGCTTTGACTTTCTCTTCATCAACCTGTATCCCATCAACCGAGAGTACATAGTCAAGAAAGACTTATTTGCTGGTGAAGAAGTGGCACTCGGCGAGATTCCCATAGAGCTTCTCGTAATCTAGCAGATCAAGTACTGGCGTGAGGTGCTGAACGTGTTCCTCCTCACTCTTGCGGTATGTAAGTATATCGTCGAAGTAGACAACAACGCACTTGCCGATAAGGGGCTTCAGAACCTGATTCATTAGTCTCATAAAAGTAGAAGGAGCATTAGTTAGTCCAATACCTGCAGTAATAGAGGGCTTCCATGGTACTCATGTTCAGGATTGGGTTCGTCTATGCTCAACATCGTCTATGCCAGCATCAAAGGAATCGGGTTGTTACCCCGAGCCATGTCCTCAACGACACGAATCAGATTAGCCGGGCCAGTGCGTTGTCCTCCATGGTAGAAGCAGAATTCACCCAAGAGGCATAGCACGAGAGCTCGAACTTTTATCACGGGGCTATTCTCTAAGGTTTTAGGAGCTTGAAAGAATTCAACAATTGTCTGATAATGTACCTTATAGTCAATTAAGGCACTTTCGATGACGCGGGAAGGGACGCATAGCAGCTCCTTGTAGTCCTTGCTAGAATTAGTAGACAGCGGTGGTGAAGTTGGGGAGCATAATGATTTGTTCCCAAGATTTATGACCGTTCCTCCGGCAATGGGCATAGTTCCTTCATTCTGAAGCGAAACATATGCATTTTGAAATCCCAAAATGTTTCAGTAGCTCGAAGGAAGTCTAAATCCGCACGCACCTGTCGCAAACTCAGCAACTGCGTTAGCTTGTATCTTCCGAGCTCTCACTTTTCTTCCATGGATAGAGTACTCATCCAAGTTGCTAGCGTCTTTTCGAAAGCCATCGATCTCTTCCTTCTTTTAGGATTTTTGTAGCTCTCTTTAATGCCTCACAAGCTAGGAGATGTTGGATGAATTGTGAATGTTTGGAGGGGTATTTATACTACTCAAAGGAGCTCAAAAATGGATTAAAATCATCACAAACGGTCACACAACCTTTGATGATCATATCCCTTGTTTCAAGCCTTTGCAACGGCTAAAATCGAAAAAAAAAAAGCAAGGCCCGACGGCCTTGCTCGTGAGGAAGCAGGCGCGCGCCACGCCAAGCCCAGCCCAGTTCTCTTTGGCCCAAAGCAAGGTCGCCTAGCCTTCCCTTTTTGTTGGGCTTTGGGGTTTTTGCTACTACGGCCCATGTATGTTATCTATTTCGAGTTTTTGGTCAATTCAATCAAATCCTTCTCTGAAATTTATGCCCGATAAACTTTGACATTTAGGTTTTTATTTTCTTTTTTATCTTTTTTCGTTTAGGGAAGCAGGATAGATCCCATTGCATGAAGCATAAATGCGTCAGATAGATGAGTAACGATATAAAGCGTTAATAGAGTCTTCCATTAATAAGAAAATAGATAGATAAACATAAAAAAAGTCTTGCAATAACAAATATGAGTCTTTTATAAGTCTTCCACAACATGCAGGTGAAACCTTCAGTCAAACCACATCAAGGAGTTGGAATCGCCGCTGTCCACGGCCATTTCACCACCAGCATTCGAAGTACCAGAATAGGAAGCACCCGCATTGGAAGCACCTGCAGTACCAAAATAAGTATCCCATGAGTAATAATTAGGGTCAGTCCTAGGATCGAAGCTCGATAATAAGAGGTAAGAAGGAATCAAGGGTATTGGAGGTGACAAAGGCACTGGAGGAGGAGAAGGAGTGTTTCGTGTCTACATCAGGACATGAGATGGACCCCTTGAAGGTAGCAGAAAGGGACATGGTTCCCTCGCTGGTGACGGTATTGGAGATGGTTCTGTGGGCGGTGATGGCACAAACAAAGGCACCCCTGGTGGGATCGGAGACGTTCTTGAAGGTGACGACATGGCAGATTCTTGCAAAGCAACCAGCCAAGAATGCTCCGGGACTACGAACCAAAAGATGGAGTCGGCCAAGCAGACTTGGTCACATGACCGGCGGGTTGGCCAACCAGAAGAAGAAGACCCTTCTAACTAAGAATGTTGGGGTGCTGACCACTCTGATGGGCCTGTGGGCCATGAAGGGCTCATATCAAGAGCAGGGAAGGGCGATCCCGCGGAGTAAGTATCAGAGCCAAATGAAGGTGCAGGATATGAAGCAGTGACAGACCTAAAACTAATAGGTGTTTGTGTACCGCAAGTGTACGGGTCTATGTAGTAATAAAAATGTCGTTCTCTCTCAGGGACTTGTGTTCAACTACGCACTAAACTAGTTCACTACAAAGGATGCTAGGTAGATCAAAAGGTTGTGGTAACGGTTCAGATAATTAACTAAAGAAGCAGGAAATTAAAAGATTCAACCAAATAATTAAAAGAGTTTAGGGGAGTCTACTCTAGTCAATCAATCAAATTATCAACAATCCTGGTGCAGGTAATAAGATAATTCCAGGTCTATAATCTTTCTAGGCCTTATCACTTCGATCTTTCGATCCTAGATGAGTTACAGCGATTAAACTAAACATTATTTCTAACTATTTAATCAAATCAAAGATAAAGAACTGATTATAAATTGACCCTAGGCAAGAATCATTATGTCTCACTTTTTTCTAAACCTATTCAATCTACGAATTCCAATTCAAGACTCAAATTGTCGTTCTGTTATCAAATTACCATGACATACAATACACGCAGATTTAAACGAATAAAAGTATACCCTAACACCGAGACTGTATTCAAATTCAATCAAAAGACATCGAGTTTATCCCCCAAACAAAGGGAATTTAGCTACTCATAATAAAAACTAAGAAAGCGATAATAAAAATTGAATAACAAAATATAAAGAGAATAGAAATTAAACCGAACATTCGAGTCGTTGAATTCGATCTCTTTGTTGTCACCCAAATCGATCTCCTTCTCCTCCTATTTTGTTCCTAAACTACTAGAACGGCTCCCCGAAGGGAGGAATTACAGAGAAAACCTATACTAAACGGCATGTAGAAGAAAATAGAATAATTTCTGAATGCCCTAATGTATGCGGCGTGTATTTCTTATATACCGAAGCACAAGACGCTGGCAGCGTCCAAAAAGCACCACTAGCATCTCATGTCTGTCGTCTATCATGAGTGCCTGCCTCAGGCGCTGCTGGGGGGTAATGAGGCCCTGCTGGGGTGTCATTAGGCGCTGGTGGGGGGTAGTTTGTGCGATACATTTGGGCTGCTTACTAGGGATGGGTCGTGTATGTAGTGGAGTTGGGCCAACTTTCTTTCTCTTTTATTCCCCACTTCAATTCTTCTCAATTTTTCCACTTTTTCTTCCAATTTTCCATGCTTTTAGGTGGGTTTTCAATAATTCCTGCAAAACATACCAATTCTCGAACAAGTGAAGAATATCATAGAAATTGGTATAAAAACATGGAATTCCAAGTATAAAAAGCATCAAATATATATTTTGAGCCCTAAAAATACTATATAAAAATCGCTTATCAAATCCTCCCATGCTTAGCTCTTGCTGGTCTTCAAGCAAGTCAGAATGTAAAACAGGAGAAAGGGCTCAAACAAAAAAAAAGGGACTGAAAGAAAGAGGATTGATAGAGGTTAACATAAGGTTAAAAACAAAATTGAACACCCCCTCAGGCTAACCAATCAGACACATCAATCCATCAAGCAAACACCAAGATTGGTTTGGAAGAGAACAGAATCAGTGTATAATAGAGAAAATGAAGTTTTCAAGATAAAGTGGAGAGAACAAGTACTTCAAATGTGAAAAATCGCCAACAGTCTTAAGATAAATGCAAATATGCGCGGTTGGTTATGGACGTAGGCCAGTCAAAAAGAGCAAACTTCACTTTAGGGTAAAAACTGAACGCTCAAACACTCAAATTTGAATGTATGTGGGTTTTTCTCATACTCAGACCAAAAGAAACAACCTACCATAGGCTTGGTAAGAATCTCATTCTCCACTTCTAGTATGCAAATACACAAGTGACAATCAAGAGGACTTTTAGGGTTGTAACAAGGCTTAGGTTAAAGGAAAGGAGTGGTAAAATTTAGGTATGAGGAGTTAAAGAGCCATGCTTGGATTAAATTTCAACAAAGAACTGCTCTGAATCTCACCTTCTTGCCTGATGTATGCAAGGAACTCACTTTTCTCCCTCATAAATATCAAACACCTCAACTAATCTTACAACCAGGTCAAAAACTTTCAGAACATTAAAATTGAATCTCCCTAATCACCCTTTTCTCCTGAATTCTTTTTTTTTTTTACTACTTCTCTTTTTGGTGGGTGATCAAGGAAGAAGAAAAATATAAAAATATAGCTTTGACCTCAATATATGTCAAAAGAACTTCATAACCAATTGGATAATTCATAATTAATTGAGGAATATAATGTGTCCCAATTCAATCGAAATTAAAATTCACACCCCAATATCTCAATTCCATTCAAAGCAACACTAAACCAATTTTCGCTCCCGGAATAATGAACTCTCACATATCCAAGCAAGCAAAGGGTAGGAATTAATAAAGGCCAAGGCTTGTATTGTCAGGGTTTCATCACAAAAAGAAAGGTAATGAAAGGCTAGGCGGGGCTAAAGAATGGTAATAATATCGTCAGGGAAGGCTATTTGGCTATGTAGTTTAATTAATAAAGAAAAGAATGCCTCAATCATATTGTCACAATATGCAATGCAAAGATGCAGTTTCAAACAAGATGCAAAACAAGTTCTAGAGGTGCAACTAATGGTGGAGTCTCTCAAGGAATAAAAGAATTGATAAAAATGATCAATCCATACTTTTAGGCTATGTGGACTCACGGGATAGGGCTCAATCAACTTGACCTAGCCCAAAGATTTGCGGCACGCATATTTACACTATCTAAGATAGTCAAAGCAATTAAACACAACTTTCATAACTTGACTCAAAATCAGAAGATTTAAAGAAATTAGTTTCAAAAACTTTTAAGTTCTCAACCAAACTTTTCAAGGTAAAGCAAGACAAACTAAAAGTCTAATTGGTTTACAAATCATCACCGAAGGCGTTCCGGACAGGCTAATCCTAACCCTATGTTTTTTTTTTTTTTGGTCTTTTCTTTTTTCTAATTTTTTTAGATTTTTCTAATAGGTGGATGCAAAAGAAAGAAATGGAAACAAACTAAGAAAAGAAAAAGAAAAATCTATATGCTTCTATCTAATGCCATCTAGGTGAATGCAATTCTAGAACTAGAAGAAAAACTAAAAAGAAAACTTAAAAAGGAAAAACTAAAAACAAGTAAAGAAAATCGCACAACTAAGAAACTAATTTAAAAGAAAACACTAAAAATTGAAAAATAAGTATGAAACAAGAAAAGGAGAGACGAAAATAAAAGAAAAATAAAACGAAAAATAGAGAAACAAGAAAAATATTCACATAAGTGAAATATTCATCCCCCCCATGCTTGAACGTTGCATTGTCCTCAATGCAGAAGACAATGGTGAGAAGGGTAAGGTTGGAGCAAAGGATCAAGGATCCTCACTCGGTGGGAAAGGGTTGGTTTGTTTGTTAGGAGGTGGAGGTGGGTGATGATAAATAATCTGGATAAGGTCAGAAAGTTGGGATATGGATTCTTCTAAACGTGTGAAGCGCACATCGAAGATTTCACGCCACTCGGTAAGGTAGGTTTGCATGTCATCGAGTCGGCGCTCACTCCTACCAACGGCTAGTTGGAGGTTGCGACCTAGCTCTTGGAGGGCGTTGAAACGCACCTCATGGTCAAAGGGTGGTTGGGGTTAAGGTGCAGCAGGTGCGTGAGGTTTGGGAGGGAGCCAAAGAAGGTTTGGTTGGTCCCTAACAAATAGGTGGTCGTGGGGTAGAGGGACACGGGCATTGTTCGGATAAATCCATAAAAAACGGTGATTGTCGTCAGACGCACACATCTCGAAAGAGCAGCAATGGTTACCGTCCAGGTATATGTTTCCCGGGACACAGTCTGGGTCGTTAGGGTTCGGTCTAAAGCCAAACTGGCGGGCAAGGTGGGTGACATGAGCGAGCTCGGGATACAAGAGATGTGGGTGGGAAAGAGAGCGGCTGGATCGGCTTGGTCATCTTCATACATCATAGCATGCAGCATATAACAATCGGGCTTAGTGGCCTTGATGGAACTACCCGGTCTCCCAAAGATGCCGCAAGAGAGGATGCGGTGTGCATACCTCAAAGCGGGGTTGCGAATTAGTCTAGAAGGGGTGTTACTGGGGTCCCAATTATCAAAACCAGATATATCCCTAAAGAAACCCTTTCCGTCCCAGTTATGAGGGATAGTCGGTCCACTACGGTTGGTTTTTTCAGGGAATCCAAAGGTCTTAGCAAATCTATTCAGGGTCATATGACGGATTTCTCCTAGCTATTGAAATTTAATCAGCCCATCCTGACCTTCAAGGGTGACCTATACGGTGCTCAGAAATTCTAGAGTCAAAGACTTAAAGGTGAGTTCATCAAGCTGAGCTACCCTAGACATACGGCCACGGTTCAAAAGCCACATAATATCATCAAGCATGCCACAGTCACTTAGGAAGCGTTTATGCAAATATCTAGTTGGGATAAGGTTGCGTTTGGATAAGGAGTAATACCTCTCCTTTGTCACTCCTTCAAAATTGAAGGGGTTACTAGATCGCGTCCCCATCGAAGTGGTTGCTTTCGCTTTCCCTTTTTCCGCAGTTGTAGCTTTTCTTTTCCGGCTTCCACCGGCTCCATCATCGCCAGGATCTCCAGCCATGAAACTTGGGTTCTTCGTTCTAACCATCTAAACATCAATGGAATGTGAGCATAATAATCATACGTACTTAGACACCCCCATGCTTGCATGACACTTCGAGGATACCAAATTAAGATCAAGTAAGCACAAAAGTTAAGCAGAGTAGTCAAATTCGTCCAACAATCCACATATAACCCAAATTTCAACATCTTAAGCTTATTTCAAACTATGTCATAATATTTCACGCACCAAAGCAACATGATTGTGATTTTCAATCAAGGTTACTCACTCTAAACAAGCAACTAGTATCAAAAACAAACTCAAGTATCGCGACATCCTCAAGCAAGAACTGTAGTTTACCGAATAGATTCAACAAGTTGGTTGAGAAATCATACATAATGACACCACAAAATACTAGTGATTGACTATGAGAAGTGGAGTGAAAATTATAACAAAGTAGAAACGAGTTCAAGGTGAAATCTCAACAAGAACTACAACCAATGACAATGTGTTCAAGTCTGAAATTTTTACACAACAAAATTTATGACAAATCTAAACAGTCATACTTCCCCATCAGTAGTATCCAAGATTCAAAAATTCCCAAGTCAAACCTCTTACTCTACTGTTCCAGAATAGAACATCAAATTCCCTAAAGTAGAGGTTCACATAATCAAACATCCAACTCCCAGAATTTATATCATTCACTTCCAAATTTAACAACATTGCTTCCACATTGCATAACAATCAACAAAGATACCAAATTTTCCAAATCAAACAACCTAAAATTACTAGCTTATATCAAAAATTACTCAAGTAGTGCACCAAACCTAAGCATGAACAAGGGTGAATTCAAACAAAATTTACAAGTGAAACTCATGAAATTTGCATAAACTTACCAAAAAATACTAGCTAATAACAATGGAAATGAGAGATAAGTAAGAATCATACCTTTAATTCATTGAATGCAAGAAGAAGCAAAATTGCAAGTAAAAACGATTTTCAGATCTAGAAGTCGAAATCGGGTAACTGAGAGTAGGGTAGTGAGCTTGGGAGGTTCGGGGAGATTAAAGGAAGAAGGAAAGAGGTGAAAGAAGAGAAGGATGAAGGAGGAGAAGAGAAAGGGGAGGGAGTAGCGGTGTGGTCGCGGTTGGGGAGGAGAAGAGGGGCGCTGGGCAAAGGGTGAGCAGCGTCGGGAGTTTTTGAATGAAATTAGGGCTTCCAAATTTTGTTTGACGGGAACTAAAAACAGAAAAAGGGGAAAACGCTGGGCGCGTTTTTCCAGCGCTACCAGCGCTTTTGCTTTTCTCACAATGTATTGTTTCATTCGACGGCTAGGAAACGTTTTAGAAAGTTACCTGATGTTTGCTCGCTTTTGTTTTCTCCCTTCATCTTGGTATCCTAAATTATAACAATAAGAGCAAGTTTATAATTTTAATGATCAAATTATCAAATAAGTAAATTAAGATTAAAAATTTAGGAAGAACGAACGAAAATTAGAAATTCTAGAAAATTAAAATAAACTCAGTAAGTAAGTTAGGATCGGGGTCTCCGTTCCGGATGACGTCAAGGCCCTTAGTAGCTTGTCAAACTCTTCTCCATGCTGTTTGCAAGCTGACAGGTTAGAAATTAACTGAAAACTCATAAAATTAAACGTTAGTAAAGTTCTCAGTAATAAATTAAATTTGCTAGAAAAATCAAAAGATTCGAAGTATTTGGTCCACGAAATTTTTCTAGGATAGTCCTCTAGGTATATATGATAAGGATCAAGGTAGGGCTCATGACTTCTAGACTTACCTAAGGACAACTTATTAAAAGTATCATAGGTCTCACAAAAATTAACTTCATATCCTATGTTAACATGATCATATAAGGTCTTTTGATCAGGTATGGGTTTCTCAAGAATTTCAGGTGAAATCGAAGGTGGTAAACAAGGAATAGGATCATCGAGAAAATAATCAAATAAATCATCGGCTTCAAAGGGTACAAGGTAAGCAAGATTCTCGTTTGGAAAATTTACCTCACTACTAATTTCATCGCTAGAATATTCCTCATGAACAAAATCAAGTGACTCATGAAAATCATCTTCGTACCTAGTATCTAACCTAATAGGTTCACTCACCTCATACTCTGTCGTAGAGTCGAGTTTTGCTTTGGCTAGATAAGCTTTGACTAGCCTTTGAGGAAACGATATAGGTGGTATATAGACTCTTTGGTTAGTTACTGGTGGGTCACCTTGTTCAATCTTATCCCCGCAGATAGCAACATCTACTGTAGGTTCTTTTTCGGGTTCAGGCTCTCTACTCTCAGGTTGGCTTCTTGGGTTCATCTAATTGTTTTCCGCTCCTAAGAGTCAAAGCATTACAGTATTCCATTGTATTCACAGTAGAAGAGTTAGGGGAGGTGTCCTGGTCAGTTAATTGAGTCTCTAGATTTTTATTTAGATGGGTCAGGACCTCTATCTTTTCCAAAAGATTCTTCATAGTCTCTTTTTATTCTTGCTGGATTGACACAAGACTTTTCACTATAGATTCTAAGTTCGGGTTTCGGTCAACAGAGTGGACTTGTTGGGTTTGGTCGTTACAGGCTATTTTCGTAGGACATGCTGAAGTCTCTTGCTTGGTCGAGTTACGTAGTGAAGATGATGGTACAGGTGAGTCCTGACGGTCTATTCTTTTCACCAAAGTATCAAGTTTATGAGTTAATAAAGAAATCGCATCAATATTTTGCTTACCTCCCGCACTATGGCGGGGTTCCGACCATTGACGTGAATTGTTCGCCAAATTTTCGATCAAGTCCGTGATCTCAGGTATAGTCTTGTTCATGATATCGCCTCCAGCAGCTGAGAGGATGCTTTCTCTTATCAACTTGTTTATTCTGTCAAAGAATGACTTGATTGGAACCCAAGGTTCGAATCCGTGTTGAGGACACTGTCGGAGAAGGTCCTTGAATCTATCCCAAACTTCATAGAGTGATTCGTCAGGTTCTTGGGTGAATGTCTAAATCTGGTTCCTCAAGCTAGTAAGCTTGCTGGGAGGAAAACACCTTGCCAAGAACATGCTGGCGAGTTCGTTGAACGTGGTGATTGAGTTGGGAGGGAACGAGTCAAGCCACTCCCATGCTTTACCTTCTATAGAGAATGGGAAGAGCCTCAGTTTGATTGCATCTTCCGAGACATTGTTGGCCTTGAAGGTATCACAGGCTTGGTGGAAGAGGCGTAGGTGGCGGTTTGTATCTTCGCTTGGATGTCCATGGAAGGGTTCCTTGGATACTAAGTCAATTAACGATTGTCGCAGTTCAAAGTTATCAGCTGCAATAGCGGGGACTGCGATTACGGATTGGGGGTTATTGAGTGTCATGTATTGGCCTAGTGTTCGTAGTTAATCGGTCATCTCTTCCACTTCACACCTAGCTTCTTCTTCTTGTTGTTGTTCTTTCTCCAGTTCTTTGCTTTTTGCTTCTTTCTCGTGGGGTTCGTCCAGTCTTGGGATCGAATCCGAATAAGAAATCTTTTTATGTAAACCTGAAAAAGGAAAAAAACAAGAATACCAGGCGTAATCAAAAGTGATAATAAAGAAGATAAAGAAAATATATTGAGGTAAATCAAGAAAATCAAGAATTGCCATTTTTTGGATTTTAAATTTTTTTAATTTTTATTTGATTTTTTTAGGGTTTTTAAGAAAAGCAATAAAAACCTAGTCAACCAGAGTACGTTCCTCTAATGGCGGTTGAGGAAACAAGTCCCCGGCAACGGCGCCAAAAACTTGACAGACCTAAAACTAATAGGTGTTTGTGTACCGCAAGTGTACAAGTCTGTGTGGTAATAAAAATATCGTTCTCTCTCAGGGACTTGTGTTCAACTACGCACTAAACTAGTTCACTACAAAGGATGCTAGATCGTTCTCTCTCAGATAATTAACTAAAGAAGCACGAAATTAAAATATTCAACCAAATAATTAAAAGAGTTTAGGGGAGTCTACTCTAGTCAATCAATCAAATTATCAACAATCCTGGTGCAGGTTACAAGATAATTCAGGGTCTATAATCTTTCTAGGCCTTATCACTTCGATCTTTCGATCCTAGGTGAGTTACAGCGATTAAACTAAACATTATTTCTAACTATTTAATCAAATAAAAGATAAAGAACTGATTATAAATTGACCCTTGGCAAGAATCATTATGTCTCACTTTTTTCTAAACCTATTCAATCTACGCATTCTAATTCAAGACTCAAATTGTCGTTCTATTGTCGAGAATCTAAAACCAGGTAAAGATTCAAACTGTCGTTCTGTTGTCAAACTACCATGACATACAATGCACGCAGATTTAAACAAATAAAAGGATAACCTAACACCGAGACTGTATTCAAATTCAATCAAAAGACATCGAGTTTAACCCCCAAACAAAGGGAATTTAGCTACTCATAATAAAAACTAAGAAAGCGATAATAAAAATTGAATAACAAAATATAAAGAGAATAGAAATTAAACCGAACATCCGAGTCGTTGAATTCGATCTCTTTGTGTCACCCAAATCGATCTCCTTCTCCTCTTATTTTGTTCCTTAACTACTAGAATGGCTCCCCGAAGGGAGGAATTATAGAGAAAACCTATATTAAACGGCGTGTAGAAGAAAATAGAATAATTTCCGAATGCCCTAATGTATGCGGCATATATTTCTTTTATACCGAAACACAAGACGCTGGCAGCGTCCAAAAAGCACCACCAGCGTCTCATGTCTGTCGTCTATCATGAGTTCCTGCCTCAGGCGGTGCTGGGGGGTAATGAGGCCCTGCTGGGGTGTCATTATGTGCTGGTAGGGGGTAGTTTGTGCGATACATTTGGGCTGCTTACTAGGGATGGGCCGTGTATGTAGTGGACTTGGGCCAACTTTATTCCTCTTTTATTCCCCACTTCAATTCTTCTCAATTTTTCCACTTTTTCTTCCAATTTTCCATGCTTTTAGGTGGGTTTTCAATAATTCCTGCAAAACAAACCAATTCTCAAACAAGTGAAGAATATCATAGAAATTGGTATAAAAACATGGAATTTCAAGTATAAAAAGCCTGAAATATATATATTTTGATCCCCAAAAATACTATATAAAAATCGTTTATCAAGCAGCGTCATCTGCTAGGGCCTGAGCGCTAGGATACCCTACGGACACACCTAAGTCACAATCCCTCATCACTATCTCGCGACCTCGACGACCGGAGCGCACGGTAACAGGAGTCCGGCGAGAATGAGAAGGTCGATAGGTGGCACTGGACTCAGAAGTATCCTCCACCCAATATGAAGGAGGTCATGTGTCGCCGCCATATTCAGCGCTGTCATACGAGCCTCCCTGATCATGAGGCTCTCCCAAGGACATCTCGGCCATATCGTCCTCCATATGCTGAGAATGGTGGGAATGAGCTCTAGAACCGCTCCTACAAGAGCCAGCAGAGCCTTGACCCTCGATAAAAGTACCTTTCCCACGACCCTCGGGAACTGGTGCTAGTGGGGCATGAGAAGAACCACCTACTTCTCCTAGAGAGCGGACCTGCAAATTGTATTCCCTAGTAGAGGAACAACGAGATGCTTTCCTGCGAGGAGGTACAACATTTGACCGTCGCGGTGGCTCCCTAAGTACAAACTCCGCAGCATCCTCCACATCCACGCCTCTAGCTGCAATACCCTGATATCTACCTGAGCCAGTGAACACTTGATGAATATATTTCTTCATAGTGCTCCACTCCTTGAATATACGCCGAAAGCGTGCCCACCTCGGCTGAAAGGAAACAAAATCAAGGTTATTCATGAGAAAAGGGGGACAACGATAGGTAGTACGGAAAGGAAATTACCGGTTTTCGATCAAACTCTTGTAGTGCAGAGCATGAGCTACTCTTTTCCACCTTTAAGAAGCCTCTTATATTTTCTTCTCCAGCAGGAATTGCCTCTTCGACAGCCTTGCCATAAAGTCTGAGCTGGCAAACATCCAGGAAATAAACATAATGTGCAAAGAAGGGGAGCAATATAGGGTAGGGATACATACCACCCTAAAAGCCAAACGACTGAGATATCGATCGAGCTCCTCGGCGAGACGATCTTCTGGCACGTTTATGACAAATTGCTCATACTCCTAACCTTGAATGGCATCTCTCCAAGGGTCCGCATCTAAGCACCAAGGTTCGAACATCTTCTCTGGAGGATCCATAGGAATGAGAGGCGGATAACGCCCCAAGATTTGCATCGATATGCGCTCCCTGAGATACCAAATGAAACCTGAAGGAGCACAATCAACACACGAAGACGTGTGTCATACTCCGCCAACTCCAAGAGGGCTGGGAGTCGTGCCATATCAAAGCCCTCCCATGGGCGCCAGTTCACTTGTGCCTGCAATAGAGGACTTTTATGATAAGTGACCAACAACAAAAGCAGGAAGAAGAAGGATAAGAAGTCATACCGGCGTAATGTTATTTAGGACATTCCGAATGTCATACAGACGTCCTACGGTAAATTTCTCGCCTTGTATGTTCTTCGCAGGCCAGAGTTCAGCAGCAGGAGCTAACTTACCCTTCTTAGAGCGAATATTCAGAGGGAAAATATATTTGCAAGCCCACACCTGCATGAAGGAAAAGAAGAGGGCAATCCGCACATATCATAACCAAAGAAAGTGAAGCAACACAAAAGGGAAGCGTCTTAAGTACATACCTAAGCACCTTCCATAGTGTAGGGCCATATTGGAAGTGCGAACGAGCAGGACGCACAAGGTTGGGTTCGTCATTCTAAGAAATCCTCACTCCGCGATGAAAACCATAGAGAAATGCTGCATAAGCTGCTTTGCCCTAGTTCAGTCGACGAATATCGTCAAAATTCAGCAATTTCTTCATCCAAGACAGCAATATGTTGTCACCGCGGTTAGCAAAAATGGTAGAGCCAATAAAGTATGCCATAAACAAGAAACGGCGTTGGTCTTGTGGCAGAGAGGCAAAGTTGTTGCTGCTAAATAAGATCTCAAAATGCGGGTACGACAGGCTAGCTAAACCCTGCCTAGGCCGGAGACGTGCTAGTGCAGGGCCCAACATAGCTATGTGGAGCATATCGGGTGAGGACCCAAACTTCGAATTATGTGTTTGCAAAACCTTCCCACACTACCTTTGAGAATCACGAGCGAACTCACTTCAAGGTCGGGTGTGGGGTGCATTTTAAGGTGGACCCGGGACCCTGGAGGCTTGGTTGATCGGCATCGGGTGTGGCATCCACTTCAAATGGGACCCCGGACCATGGGAGTGGAGCTACGTGTCCTCATTGAGACCTACTTTGGGCCTTTAAAAAGGTTCGGTGTCCTTCGGCAAGAATAAGGCAAACGGGTCAGCGTGGGTTTGTCGGAATGGACGCGCCTTCACGCTTTGGGTCATAACTCCTTCAATACAACTTTGATGAGTCTCAAATTTTGGGAGCTTATAGTACACACTGAAAGCTTTCCAACGATATCTTACGGGCCTAAAACGAAGTTTGGATGAAGAAGTTATGCGCGTTTGAAGTCGGCAGGGAAAAGCTGTCCAGAAGCATGGCTCGCCCGAGCCACCTTTCTGCCCAGTTTGTCGCGCGCGATACCCAAGGCGACAGATGATCGACTCGCCGAGCGCCGCTCGCCCGAGCCGCTGCTCGCCCGTGCCATCCTTCTGTGACGGACGCGCTGTTTCATAATTTTGTTTTGTTTTTAACCTAAATTCCTGTTTTAGTATAAATAGCTTGTTAGCACGTTTTTCCAGGTAGCTTTTGATGATTATGAACATGCTTATGCATTGGTTAGGGTTTCCCTAAGTTTTCTCTCAAAATCTAGATTACTTTATCCATTGATTAATGGTGGTGTTTCTAGTCATTCCTTTATTGATCATTTGGTGGATTCTTCCATTATGATGGTCATGGTGGGGTGTTAGGCTTTAGTGGTGGAATTTCCTTTATCCAAGGTCATATCCAATCCCTTTGGTGTTCAAGGTTATTGATGTTGGTTGATTTTGGTTATTATTCTTGTTATTATTTAAGTTCAAGGCTATTGTTGAGAAGTTCAAGCATGGGTGATTGAGATGTTCATCTTTCTTCCCTTATTCTATTGCTTATGGATTTCTCTCATCTTTTCTACAACAACAACTCAAGCTAAGTCTACAATCTCTCCCACCGTGCCACGCTCCACCATGACTCCTGGAGGAGGATCCTTGAGAAAATTCACATTTTGACCACCCCAACAAAGGCCCGTGATCACAACAAAGTTGGTAGGGGTCACTGTCATCTCACCCACTGGCCGATGAAAGGAATTGGTGGTGTTCCAAAACCTTTCAGCCATAGCTCTCCCTAAGACACAATGGGTCTTGCAGTTCCAAGCTACTAGACACGACCAAAAAGTGGCAAAGCCAGTAGCTGCTAGAGTGTCACACGCAAAGTTTCCTAGGGATTCAACAATGTTAGGAGATTTTTCAGATTCCCAGAGGTCTTTAGGGAATCCTCCTAAAACATCAAATAAAAAGAGCTAAGAATTACAAAGCATGAACTCGGTTAGCTCTCTACTAACGGGTCAAAACATGGGAAACCGCATGACTTTCCATTTTCGGCCGATTCAAGTAAAAGGCCCACAGTGCAATAAAAAGGAAGGCCGTTGGGCCTTCTCATTTTCCTCAACCCGCTAAACAACCCCGTGCAAAAAGGCCCATGGTACAATCAAAAGGAAGGTCGTTGAGCCTTCCCATTTTCCTCGGCCCGCCAAACAATACCACGCAGCAGTTTGGCTGAGAGTAGTCTCAGGATGGGTGACCTCTTGGGAAGTTTTCCCATGCAGCGTGTGAGCGAGGACGAAACACGTTGGAAAGACTCGTGGTGATTTGTGGGGCCAGTCAGCGATCCTTGAAGTAGTTATCGATAATGTCCGCAGCCTAGGAGGGGTCGGGGCATTACACAATAACTCGGCCCAATGTAGAAAATGAAGGTCGCCGAGCCTTCCTAAAAAAGAAAAAAAAATGCAAGCCTTTTCTTTGCAAAACTTTGGGCCAGTAATCATGTGAACATAATTTTGGGAATTTTTTTCGACTGTGGGCAAAATAAAGAGGCGCATGCAAGTATTCAAAGGGCTATAACGTATCAAGCATGCAACATAGGATTAGCTAAAATAACAAGACAGGACGAAATCAAACATTTCTGCTTGCTCATTTTACGCTAAAATAAATATTGACAAGGAAGGGTTCGATGATTACCATGATGTGCGATTGATGGTACCAAACATGGTTCCAGTTGCGTAGAGTCAAGTCAACAGCGGTAGCCTAAACCCCAGGAATAAAGCTTCGCCTAGAAACACCTTCATGGGCCCATCCTACTACATGGGGAAGAGGGGGATTCCTTTTGCTTCATGGCTGCATCCTTCTTCGAATAAAAGGAAAGACCAACAACTTTCAAGAAGAGGATTTTTTAGAGTAATTTCAGAGCTTCAAGAGGAAGGAGTGAAGAGATGTGAATGAATACGGATCGTCTGTTTCAAGGACCCGCCTCGAGATGCTAAACGGATCTCATTGGTTGGAAATCCCCAACCTCCTCTTCTTGCCCCTTAAAGTAATAGCATGGCATGCATGTGGGCCCCATTGAAGATTCCATCAACGAGAAAAATAAAAAATATATATATATATAAAAAGCAAGGCTCGGTGGCCTTCCCCCGTCCAAGACAGCCAAAGCCCAATCACAGGCCAGGCCCAATAAAAGCAAGGACAGGTGGCCTTCCTCGTTACAGTTGGACCGTTTTCATCCCGAGCCAGGCCAAGGTAAGGTTTGCTCAAAGTTGTCTTGAAACTGACACCATGTTTCTCGTTACTGTTTTGCATAACATATTCTGGTTGCCACATAAAAAAGCACCGACATCATCCGCCTTCCGGTTGCCACATAAAAGAACGCCGACATCAACCGTCTTCCGGTCGCCACATAAAAGTGCACCGACATCAACCGTTTTCCGATCACCACATAAAAGAGCACCGACATCATCAATCTTCTGGTCGCCACATAAAAGAGCACCGACATCAACCATCTTCCGGTCGCTACATAAAAGAGCATCGACATCATCTACCTTCTGGTCGCCACATAAAAGAGCACCGACATCATCCACCTTCCGGTCGCCACATAAAAGAGCACCGACAGCATCCACCTTCCAGTCGCCACATAAAAGAGCACCGACACCATCCATCTTACGGTCACCACAAAAAAAAAGCATCGAGAGCATCCACCTTCCGGTCGCCACATAAAAGAGCATCGACAGCATCAACCTTCCTGTCGTCACATGAAAGAACACCGACAGTATACATCTCCTAGTCAGATGTCAAGCAAACAACATCCCAAGCTACTTTGACCACTACAACATGAAACGTCTACGGCGACCGACCCAAAGCGACCGATACGTATCGGTCGCTCTAATCGACACGGGCGACCGATACATAGCGACCGACATCATCAGATTTGCCGCTAATCAGCGACCGATATGGTATTGGTCGCAAATTTCTCCATATCGGTCGCTAGTCCAGCGACCGATATAGTATCGATCGCTGGATATCGGTCGCGCCGTTCAATTAATTTTTCAACGGTAACATTTACTTCGTCTGACTTTCTATCGGTCGCTGAGCCAGTGACCGATACGCTATCGGTCGCTGGCCCCTTTAATGCGACAACGGGCAGAATCCCAAACATTGTTTACGCTGCTGCTCTTTCTCTTCGTCGTTCCTCTCACACCCCGACCCCAGCCACCGCCCCAACCACCTTCACTCCGGCCACCACCGTCAACGCCGGCCGACGCTGCTACCACCGACGACCGTCGTGCGCACAGTTCCGGCAACCACCGACGCCAACATCTCCGGCAACCACCAATGTGAGTCCCCTAATTAATTTTTGTAGTTAAATTGTTGATTTTCAATTGTAAAATTCATATATATCGTTGTATATGAGTAATTTAGTTGAGTAATTTTATTGTGGTTATTGTTTGAAATTTAAATTTATGGTAGTGTTTAGTGTTAGTCAAGTTTAGGGTTTGAAATTCAATTTAGAATTGTGTTTTGAATGTAAATTTTTAGGGTGAATTATGAATGTTTGGAGTTTATTATAGTGTTAGGATGTTAGAGTTTGAAATTAAAGTTAGATTATTGTTGGTTAGTAAAGTGAGAGTATATGATGTTAAATTGTTGATGTTTAATTTTAAAATTCATATATATTGTTGTATTAGAGTAATTTATTTGAGTAATTTTAGTGTGGTTATGGTTAGATATTCAAATTTAGGGTAGTGTTTAGTGTTAATCAAGATTAGGGTTTGAAATTGGATTTAGAATTGTGTTTTGAATGTAAATTTTTAGAGTGAATTTGAGTAATTTCCTTGAGTAATTTTAGTTTGGTTATGGTTTCAAATTCAAATTTAGAATAATGTATGTTTTGAATGTAAATTTTTAGGGTTTATTATGAATACTTATAATTTATTATTGTATTATGTTGTTAGGACTTGAAATTAATGTTAGAATATTGTTGTTTGTTAGGGCTTGAAAGGGTTTATTATGAATGCTTATAGTTTATTATGTTGTTATGGCTTGAAATTAAAGTTAGAATATTGATGTTTAGGGTTTACAAGGTTATGAATAATTAGTTTAATTAATTATAGGATGTTTAATTGATTGTATATGTTTGGTTAATTAAATTAAATTAATTTAGTTATAAATTTGAGTTAAGTTTAATTTAATATTTAGTTAAATGAAGTGGGTTAGTTTTATAGGTTATAAGTTAAGATTTAGTATGAATGGTTTTGGTAGTTATTAATAATTGAGTTAGTTATTATGGTTGGTTTGGAACAAATTTACACGACTGCCAACTTCGTTGCTTAACTTAATTAAGTTAGCCTATTAAGTTGGTAGCGTAAATTTTTTGCTAACCCAACCTAATTGCTAACTTAATTACTTATAACTCCAAATGAAGACATAAATTGTAAATAATTATGGCACGTCCATTTACGTAATCAACAACAAGTTGTTACGTAAGTACTCAACAACTATTTAAGTAGCTTAGTTTTAGTTGTGGATGATTTTGGTAGTTATTAGTAAGTGAGTTAGTTATTATGTTTGATTAGGAATGAATTTATAGATCGTTAACCGTTGATAACTTAATCAATGCAAATCTTAAATGCCAATTCAATTGTTGTGATGAACAGTTGTCGGAGTTATATGTAAGTGATCAATCGCATGATGTAGCAAATGTCGATCGTTATTTTTAGCATCCCAACCGCTTTAAAATGAACACCAAAGAACTCAATCTTCATTTATTTAGTGTTATTTAGAAAGTTGGTTGATGCTAAATGTAAACGATCGACATTTGCTACGCCACAACCTGATTACTCGTATATATAGCTCCGACAACTTGTTCATCACAACAAGGTTGAATTGGCATTTAGAGACTTGCCTTTGATTAAGTTATCCAACGGTTGGTAGCGTAAACTTGTTGCTGATCTAACCTAATTTCTAACTTAATTACTCATAACTCCAAATGTAGACATTAATTATTATTAATTATGTCACATCCATTTCGTAACTTAGTTTGTAGTATCTTAGTTATAGATGTCATGAAAAAGTTGAGTTTGGATCCTGTAGTGTGTACAAGTAGAGTGTGTTTGTGACACGAAATCTATGTTTGAAAATGACTATCACGAGTCGTATCGACTCTCCTTTATTTGTCTTGTTCACCAAAGTATCGCGGTGAATTGCGAGAACAGATAGTGCTTGGGAGTTAGAAGCATCGATTCAATACAATGCAAGATGTTTCTATTGTGCTGGTGGGCATCAAGACAAGGTGAATGAGAGAAGCTTATAGTAAAGGGTCTAATAGAAATCGTGTTGGGCTTTCTTGCATGTAAGATCTGAGGTCCATCAAAGTAAGACACGATGCTTCAAGGATCTATGAATCTTACATGCAAGAAAGCCCAACACGATTTCTATTAGACCCTTTACTATGCTTCTCTCATTCCCACCTTGTCTTGATGCCCACCAGCCGCATAATAGAAACATCGCATTGTATTGAACTGATATGCTTCTAACTCCCAAAGCACTATGACCTCGCGCAATTTCACCGCGAGATTGCGCTTACTTTTGGGTGAACTGCATAAATAAAGGAGAGTGGGTACGACTCATGAAAGTCATTTTCAATCATATATTAACAGGAACAAACACACTCTACTTGTATAATAGCAGGATCCTCTTGACTGGTGACATAACTTAGTTGTAGATGTCAAAAAGACTATATTCATGGAAATTATGTATTTGCTTTAATTAATTGTAACTTAATCCCTTATAATAATGTATACATTGTATGCAGCTAAATACATAATGGAGAGCAGTAGAAAATGGATGTATGAAAGACATGATGGTGAATATCTTAGTGTGGAACTCGTACGTAGGGTGAATGAAGAACTTATACCTGTTGCAAAACAATGGAGTAGTTTGGGTAAACTTAGGTGTCCTTGTAGCAAATGTAAAAACGTGAAGTACATTGACGAGGATATTGTGAAGCTACATTTGTACAAACACGGCTTTCGGCCAAATTATCATGTTCGATAAGTCACGGGAGAGTTTTGCCACTCTCGAGGGTAGTGGTCAAACTCTTAACACCGTGGTTGATGGGTCTTCTAGTACCGAGGTGTCAACACTATGCAAGAAATGATCACCGATGCCATGGGCCATATGCCTTTGAGTCATGGGATGATACGAGGGAAGATGAGCGGAGGAAGGGACTAAGAAGTTCTTAGAAATGCTCAATGCCTCCAAAAAGCCTCAGATGAAGGTAGCGACACGCCTTTGTTGTCGGTTGTCGCACGGATGATTAACATAAAATGTGAGTACAATCTCCCAAATAAAGCCGTGGATACCGTTAGCGTTGATGAAAGACGATGTCCCCTGGCAATGAGATGACAGACACCTACTATCAAGCGAAGAAATTGCTTGGTGCTTTAGAACTTCCACATGAGAGAATCGACGCGTGTCCCAATGGGTGCGTGTTGTTTTGGAAGGAGAAAGCCGACTTAGATAAGTGTGACCAATGCGGAGCCGATAGGTATGCTAAAACGACGTTGCGTGGGAAACACATTGCACACAAGCAATTGATTTACTTCCCAATCGGGCCGAGGTTGCAAAGATTATATGCAACTAAGACATCTGCGGAGCACATGAGTTGGCACTCAACGAATGCACGTGAAGATGGAACTATGGTTCATCCGTGTGACAGTGAAGCATGGAAGCATTTTGATGCCCTTCATGAGGAATTTGCGTCCGAACCCCGGAACGTACGGTTGGGGCTATGCACAGATGGTTTTGCACCTTTCGGCAGTTTCGGTCAGACGTATTCATGTTGGCCGGTGATTGCAACTCTATATAATTTGCCGCCTTGGTTGTGCATGAAGAAACAATACTTGTTCATGACTCTGTTAATTCCTGGGCCGAAAAGTCCAAAGGGCAATCTTGATGTCTACTTGCAACCGTTAATCGATGAGTTGAAACATTTATGGGAGGTTGGGATTGACACATATGATGTCTCCAAGAAGCAAAATTTTAAAATGAAGGCATCCGTGTTGTGGACCATAAGCGATTTTCCGCATATGGAATGCTCTGGTTGGACCACATCGTGGAAAATGTCTTGTCCCTACCGTATGGAGAACACAAAGGCTAGATGGCTACAACATGGTAGGAAACATTCTTGGTTCGATTGTCATAGACAATTTCTCCCAGAGAACCATCCATTTCAAAAATAAGAGCGCTTTCTCAAAGAATAAGGAAGAAAATTCACTTCCACCCTCGATTGAGTGGGAACAAATTTGGGATCGTATGTAATTTTCCGAGCTCCACGGAACAACATAACCGTGTTGATGGTTATTTAGAGTCTCACAATTGGAACAAGAGAAGCATATTTTGGGAGTTGCCATATCGAAAGATCTTAAAATCCGACACAACTCGATGTCATGCATGTTGAGAAGAATGTATTTGATCAAGTGTTGAATACCATCATGAGTGTTAAAGGCAAGACCAAGGATGATAAGAACTCGCGTAGGGACCAAGCCACCCATTGTAAGCGCCGTCGGCTAAACATTCAAAAACTCATCATCAAGATGGGACTAGCAGAAACTATGCCAAACGCTCCTATCAAATGGGTAAAGAAGAGGTTAAGGCCTTGTGTGAGTGGTTGAAAGGCCTCAAACTCCCAGATGGCTATGCGAGCAACTCCGAGTAGATGTGTCGATCCCAAAATTCAAAGTCAGGGGTTCAAGAGCCATGATTGTCATGTTTTCATGGAGAGGTTGTTACCAATTGCAACCAAGGAGCTACTTCCTCAAAAGTTTGAAGCCATTGATGAACTCACCAGTTCTTTAGAGATTTATGTGCTTCTAATGTAAAGGTGAGTGACATGATCCGGTTAGAGAAACATGGAAATTCTATGTAAGTTGGAAATGATATTTCCCGCCTTCTTCAATGTCATGTAACACCTTCCAAAGACATCTTCCTTATGAAGCGATGGGAGGACTCAGGCAAGATAGGTGGATGTATCCTTTTGAAAGGTACAACTAAACTTACATATCTTTCATATTTATTATGAGATGAATTATGTATTTTAAGGAAACATCAATGTTTGTTACTTGTAAAATGTTGTAGATTTTGCACCATTTAAAGAAAAAGTGGGGAACAAGGCGCGAGTAGAGTAGAATCGTCTATCTGCAATGCATACCTAACAGAGGAGATAGCAAACTTCTGTGATGCATATTTTGCACCCGAAGTTCATACTAAGTCTAGGGAACTTAAAAGAAACGCATGCCCTGATGTAAAACATGTTAACGATGTTAACGAACCCCTCCCTGATGTGTTTTCCTCAAACATTGGATATGCGCCTAGTGAGGGTAAAAAGAGGTATCTCAACCAACAAGAGTTTGTTGCGGCGCATGCATATGTTCTGTCAAATAGCGACTTGTTGGAAAAGTATGAAAGGTATGTACAATTGCACGCCGCTATGTGTATGTACATGCTCCCATGTAACTAATTACCTAGTTAACATGTTAAATTATTTGTTGAAAGGCAATTTGAAGAAGACATGTGCGTATCACATCCACGCACACAAATAGGGGATTTGTGGAGCAAATTTGGGAAACAATTTCCCGAATGGTTTAAACGAAAGGTGAACGATTAAGTTTGATTGAATTAGTAATATTCGAGTTCAATTATCATAATGTTGTCCACTTCAAGTTGACGACTTTGCTAAAATTATATTATGTAGGCTATCAATTCAAATGAAGCGAATGACTTTATTCGAGCGTTAGCATACGGTCCCAACAAAAATGTGCGTTGGTGGAACCATTACTACATTAACAACTACAATTTCCAAGTCCAACGACAAGGAAAGTCGAACGCCAACTCTGGGATATATGTCAAAGGAATGCACGGCGTAGACTTCTATGGGACGCTCCAAGAAGTGATTCAGTTGGAATACTTAGGAAGATTTGGAAATTACAAAGTTGTTTTGTTCAAAGTTGATTGGTTTGACTCCGTCCATGGTTTGAACAAACATGAGCATTACAATCTCGTGGATGTGAACCACACAAAACGATATCGAGTATATGAACCATTCGTGCTGGCATCCCAAGCAATGCAAGTGTTTTATACTCATTATCCTAGTACAAGGCGAGATAGAAACCAGTGGTGGGCAACACTCATCATAAAGCCGAGGTCAACGATTGACGGCATTGATGATGCCGCATATCAAGAGGATAGCACTGAAAATCCTCCAACACTATCTAGCATTGATGAGGACCAAAGCGATGATCGAGATGACATAAGTGATGAGGAAGCCATGCACGATGATGCTAATGAATCCATTATGGGGGAAGAGGGAGTGGGAATAGAGGAGGATAATATGTTAGACCCTATTTGTACCGAGATTATTAGTAGTGAGGATGAAGAGGAGTATGAGTAGTTAATTCTATTATCATGTCAATATTCATTACTAGTCATTGAACTTTTATTATATTCACAACTTGGTTCATATTTTTTAGGTACTCAGTTGAAGCCAATGCAATCTACTCGTACGCATGCAATTTTAGTCATATATATATATATAATTTTGGAACTAACTTGTGTTTTGATTTTACCTTATATTAACTATTATATTAGGGGGAGACAACCACATAGTGTTTGGTAAAATGCAGCTCCAATCGACCCTGCTCTATACCCCAACCGTATACGACTTGAACGGGGGGAGGATTGGTAAGATGATCACATAAAATCATATGTACAGTGATTTATCATTGGTCTTAATAACTTTAGCTGTGTTTTTTCATAACGATTGCATAGGTTCGCCGATCCCCGTTTAGCACGGTTTGTTGGAGGGAAACTTCGTGGCCATCCAAATCCAAAGCCTGCTTCCCAGTGGTCCAAACAAGAGAAAACAGATTTGTGGTTGGATTTCTGTGTAAGTAATTATGCAAATTGGGTCTATTAATTTTCTTTTATGTAATAGTCGTTTAACTAATCACTAATAAATTACTTTATACAAATGACATTATGTTTGGGATGAAGAATTTACAAGAGATGTGTTCGATGGGTGGCACATTGTGCGACCGGGCTTACGTCTAAGTACAAGGTCAGGACCAAGAAGAGGACGGACCCTGTACCTCACATGAGCGATGAGCAACGGGATGCAATAGATGCGGAATCCCAGACTGAGGAGTTCATTCGGCGGTCCAATGCCGCCAAAGCAAACAGGAACAATGAAAACTCCGCCAATTGCAAAAGCGGGTGGCCTCGGTTTTTGACAAGTTATTACAAAAAGCAGGTGAATCGTAAATTGGCACAATTAATAAATTAAAGTTATATGTATGCATTAACAATCACGAACTTTCTAAACAATTGTTTGAATTTACTATCTTAATTTGTAGATGGCCGGGGGGACATTCATGACCCTGTCTGAAGTCCACGCTCACATTCATTGTGGGCGAGATGCTGAGGGGAATCCGCAGTGGAGTTCTGAACATAATGCCACACTTGCTGTAAGTTTCATTTAAACATATTCATAAACTAATTGTATTTGAACTCCGGCGTGTGGCCGTGAATGGTTTAGGTTGTGTTTTTGGATTGTATTTGAACTCCGGCGTGTGGCCGTGCATGTTTTATGTGTGTTTGGATTGTATTTGAACTCCGGCGTGTGGCCGTGCATGTTTTATGTGTGTTTGGATTGTATTTGAACTCCGGCGTGTGGCCGTGCATGTTTTATATGTGTTTGGATTGTATTTGAACTCCGGCGTGTGGCCGTGAATGGTTTAGGTTGTGTTTGGATTGTATTTGAACTCCGGCGTGTGGCCGTGCATGTTTTATGTGTGTTTGCATTGTATTTGAACTCCAGCGTGTGGCCGTGAATAGTTTAGGTTGTGTTTGCATTGTATTTGAACTCCGGCGTGTGGCCGTGAATGGTTTAGGTTGTGTTTGGATTGTATTTGAACTCCGGCGTGTGGCCGTGCATGTTTTATGTGTGTTTGCATTGTATTTGAACTCCGGCGTGTGGCCGTGCATGTTTTATGTGTGTTTAGATTGTATTTGAACTCCGGCGTGTGGCCGTGCATGTTTTATATGTGTTTGGATTGTATTTGAACTCCGGCGTGTGGCCGTGAATGGTTTAGGTTGTGTTTGGATTGTATTTGAACTCCGGCGTGTGGCCCTGCATGTTTTATGTGTGTTTGCATTGTATTTGAACTCCGGCGTGTGGCCGTGAATAGTTTAGGTTGTGTTTGCATTGTATTTGAACTCCGGCGTGTGGCCGTGAAGGGTTTAGGTTGTGTTTGGATTGTATTTGAACTCCGGCGTGTGGCCGTGCATGTTTTATGTGTGTTTGCATTGTATTTGAACTCCGGCGGGTGGCCGTGAATAGTTTAGGTTGTGTTTGCATTGTATTTGAACTCCGGTGTGTGGCCGTGAATGGTTTAGGTTGTGTTTTTGGATTGTATTTGAACTCCGGCGTGTGGCCGTGCATGTTTTATGTGTGTTTGGATTGTATTTGAACTCCGGCGTGTGGCCGTGAATGGTTTAGGTTGTGTTTGGATTGTATTTGAACTCCGGCGTGTGGCCGTGCATGTTTTATGTGTGTTTGCATTGTATTTGAACTCCGGTGTGTGGCCGTGAATAGTTTAGGTTGTGTTTGGATTGTATTTGAACTCCGGCGTGTGGCTGTGAATGGTTTAGGTTGTGGTTGGATTGTATTTGAACTCCGGCGTGTGGCCGTGCATGTTTTATGTGTGTTTGCATTGTATTTGAACTCCGGCGTGTGGCCGTGAATAGTTTAGGTTGTGTTTGCATTGTATTTGAACTCCGGCGTGTGGCCGTGAATGGTTTAGGTTGTGTTTGGATTGTATTTGAACTCCGGCGTGTGGCCGTGCATGTTTTATGTGTGTTTGCATTGTATTTGAACTTCGGCGTGTGGCCGTGAATAGTTTAGGTTGTGTTTGCATTGTATTTGAACTCCGCGCGCGTGAATGGTTTAGGTTGTGTTTTGGATTGTATTTGAACTCGTGCGTGCGCATGTTTTATGTGTGTTTGGATTGTATTTGAACTCCGGCGTGTGGCCGTGAATGGTTTAGGTTGTGTTTGGATTGTATTTGAACTCCGGCGTGTGGCCGTGCATGTTTTATGTGTGTTTGCATTGTATTTGAACTCCGGCGTGTGGCTGTGAATAGTTTAGGTTGTGTTTGCATTGTATTTGAACTCCGACGTGTGGCAGTGAATGGTTTAGGTTGTGTTTGGATAGTATTTGAACTCCGGCGTGTGGCCGTGCATGTTTTATGTGTGTTTGCATTGTATTTGAACTCCGGCGTGCGGCCGTGAATAGTTTAGGTTGTGTTTGCATTGTATTTGAACTCCGGCGTGTGGCTGTGAATGGTTTAGGTTGTGTTTAGATTGTATTTGAACTCCGGCATGTGGCCGTGCATGTTTTATGTGTGTTTGGATTGTATTTGAACTCCGGCGTGTGGCCGTGCATGTTTTATGTGTTTTTGGATTGTATTTGAACTCCGACGTGTGGCCGTGCATGTTTTATGTGTGTTTGGATTGTATTTGAACTCCGGCGTGTGGCCGTGAATGGTTTATGTGTGTTTGGATTGTATTTGAACTCCGGCGTGTGGCCGTGAATAGTTTAGGTTGTGTTTGCATTGTATTTGAACTCCGGTGTGTGGCCGTGAATGGTTTAGGTTGTGTTTGGATTGTATGAATGATTACAGGCAACTTTTCGCTACTTATGTATGAATGATTGCAGGCAACTTTTCGCCAAAAGTGTGAGGAGCGTGGCATAATTGAGAACTCCCTGGAAGCTAGGGAGTTGTACTTGCAACTGGCAGGGGGGTACAAACCCAAAGACCATGCTGTCTGTGGTCTTGGGAGTGCGACCTCGCACTTCTATGATACTCCACCCCGTACCCAGGGCAGTTCTTCTTCTTCAAGGCATCCCTGCGCAACTCCGTCCACTGATGCTATTATGCGGGATCAACTTGCTGCTCACACATCCGCCATCTCACAGATTCAAAGTCCATTGACACAAGTTTACCAAACTCAACAACAAGGCGGTAGTTCTTCGTCCCCATCTCAATATCTAAACTTATCAGGATCCCCGCAATTCCCTCCCCAACCTTGAACTTATGCACTTTTTAGTTGTGTTTTAGTTATAAACTTAGATTGAATTTTAGTTATGAACTTTTAGCTATTATATATATATATGAACTTTTAGTTATGCATTAATGGTTTAATATTATATATGTTTAGTATGTTATTGGTTTAATATTATATATGTTTAGTATGTTATGTTTGAAATAGACAGGGGAAAAATTAAGCGGTTGATATATATATGTATATATATATATATATGGATAATATAATAATAGCAGCGACCGATATGTCGACAAATACAGTATGGTTATAACCTATTCGATTTAATCCAGAATATTTTAAAAAAAATTTAAATTGTAATCTGCGACCGATACATATCAGTCGCTGGTTATTAGTCGCTATTTTGCGATTGATAAATAGCGACCGATACCGTATCAGTCGCTAAATTCGCGATTGATAAGTAGCGACTGATACAGTATCGGCCGCTAAGCAGGCGACCGATAATCAGCGACCGATACGTATCGGTCGCCAATCCAAATATCGGTCGCAAGTTTGGCGACCGATACGTATCGGTCGCTCAGTTCGCTAAACGACGGATATTCAGCGACCAATACGTATCGGTCGCTGATATCGGTCGCCCGCACTCTGCAGCGACCGATAAAGCCATTTTGCGACCGATAGTAACGGTCGCCTTAGGCCTGTTCTGTTGTAGTGGACCTTCGTCCTATTCGGACTCGATCAAACTGGGGGCTCTCTGTAGACACTGAATTTTGTACCGAAAAATTTCTCTCGGGGAAATTGGGCCAAAACAGTCAGACTTTGCCCAAAGAAAATAAAAAGCTCCACTGGGCCTTGCCTATTTCCAAGGCGAAGCCCAGCAACAAAACAGGCCCGTAGAAAAAAGGAAGCCCCGGCGACCTTCCTCTTCTCCACAGGCCTCCAGCAGCCCAGAAGCGCGCCCCAGCCCATGGAAAAAATGAAGGCCTGACGGCCTTCCTCAATCCCATGGATTGGGAATTCAATTGCCAGCGTGGCAATCCGTGTGTGGGAATATCGAAGGCTCACCGGCCTTCCTCTTCAAATATGATCTTCTCGCCAGAATTTTCCCTCCATCCTATCACAATCCCTTAATCATTTCCTGTTGACTTTTGACCCGTTGACTTAAGCAAACCCCGGCAACCTTGCTATGCGCATGGAGGGCTTGATCCATGGGATCATGTCCCTCTCCTTCCATCTTCACTACCTCACCTCTCATCTATAAATACTACCCTTTCTTCCACTCATTCAATCATCAACTTCCCCCAAACAATCATCATTAACATCTCTTCACTGTCTCCTTATCCATTTACTCTCTCTCGCTATACTATCATCTAGTCTTTCTTCCACCAATCATCATCCATATCCGATCCTTTCTTCTACAATTTCTAAATAGCCTTCATTCCGAGCTACTATCAAGTCACGATCAAGGGTCTACCATAAGGAATTCGATCTTCCAACCATCCTATCGAAGTTTCAAGTGAGGTTCGTTCATTCTTTAAGTTGCAATAATGTAGTTTATTTCATGTAAACGTAATCTCTGTACATTTTGAAAAATCTTCATTCTTTTATTTCATTTGCATGTTCAAATAATAACCTCGTGAAATTTATTTAAAGTTCTCCCCACTCAATTTTACTTCAAGTTTGATTTTAGTAAAGTCTGTTTTCTAACAGGCGGATTCGAGAATTATTTTAATTCCCGAATTCATAACCTTGCCCCCGGACTTAGAACTCGGGTTCGTAGACCGGAGTCATTTTTTTATTTTATGGTTTGTCGGTTTTCCTTAAATCGGCTGGCGACTCTTTCTTTTTTTAATCTCTTTTTATTATCTAACATGAATGTTTATTACGTCGAAAGAATTTATAAAATAATTTACATATGTCCATATTCCAATTCGGAGTCCACTCAAAAGAAAATGTCATAGGAATTATCGAAGGTCACATGAAGTATTCTCTATTAGGCCTTGGCCCGGATTCGAATCGGATTTTATGCTAAGTTATTTGTAAATTCATTTGATGTAATTTCAAACATGTGAATAATAAAAATTGATTAATGAATTAATTAAAGTCACCCCCTCACCGAAAATGAATTTCACAAAACAAAATTATCCTTATTTAAGGATTAAGCAACCTTAGTTGGTTCCCGATCACCCAAAGTAGCGCATTGGGGAAAAAAGGGTCACACATTTCCGAGGTCCTACAATCTGCCGGGGAACTTTTTCCGGCGAGAGTTCGGCGACCACTGGTGGTTTGCTAGGCTAGCGTCGTCGAACAGAGAAGAGGGGGGGTAGGGTTCTCGTGGGGTAGGGCTCAAGTGAAAGAAAGAAGGGAACAAATTAAACAAAAGAAGTGGCGGTTTGTTTTAGGGCAGGGTTCAAAATAGAGATTTTGACAAACCTAGCGCACGGAGCGCCTGGACACACGTTGGTAGAGTGTAGTCACTTACCTCCGTGCCATTGCTACTGCCTAAGGCGTTACCAGCGCGCCGGATGGCGTTGTTAGTGTCTCCTTTCTAAATTTTGTTTCCTTTTGGTCTGTTTTCCATACCGAGCCACCCCTACAAGATCAAAAATCCTAGAGGCACCTAATAAAAAATTATGAAAATAACGAATAAAAATGGATAAAATCAAGGAAGAATTAAAATAAAATAAAGAGAAAAAGCTTGTAAAATTGGGTTACCTCCCAACCAGCGCTTGTTTAACGTCATTAGCTTGACGGGTTACCTCAATCATCCGGTTGAAGCATCCAACCACACTGTTGAAACCTTATTGACTTTTTCTCTCATAAAGTAAGGTTTCAACCTGTATCCATTCACCTTAAATGTTCCGGTTTCTTCGCTCCAAACCTCCACCACTCCGTGAGGGAATACCTTCGAGACCGTAAAGGGTCCCGACCATCGCGACTTTAATTTCCCGGAAAACATTTTAAGCTTGGAATTGAACAAGAGCACTTTGTCTCTTACTTCAAACCTCTTCTGCATGATATGTTTGTCATGCCACATTTTAGTTCGCTCTTTATAAATCCTAGAGCTCTCATAGGCTTCTAACCTTAGTTCATCTAGCTCTTGGAGTTGTAACATCCTCCGTTCTCCAACCGGTTTAAGATCGAAGTTCAAAGTCTGGACTGCCCATAAAGCTTTGTGCTCTACCTCGACTGGCAAGTGACACGCTTTCCCAAATACTAGCCGATATGGTGTCGTGCTAAGAGGAGTCTTGAATGCAGTTCGATATACCCATAATACGGCATCTAACTTTAAAAACCAATCCTTTCTCGAATTGTTCACAGTCTTTTCCAGTATACTCTTCAACTCCCTATTTGACAGCTCCACCTGACCACTGTTTTGGGGGTGGTAAGGCGTAGAGACTCGATGGGTCACCCCGTACTTGGCTAAGAGAGCATCAAGGGGTTTGTTGCGAAAATGAGTATCGTTGTCGCTCAACAAGGCCCTTGGAGTGCCAAACCTTGCAAAAATGTTCTTCAAAAACTTAATCACCACATTGGCATCGTTGGTTGGAGATGTGATGGCCTCCACTCACTTGGAGACATAATCGACTGCTACTAGGATGATGGAGGTCCTCCATCAGAACCAGCATCAGTAGCAGCAACAACCTCACCAACACCAACTCCAAGGCCATCATCAACCACATCAAACACTGACATCCAAGAGTGCTTTATGATGGTCCAACAAGTCATGAGCTTGTCCAACAACAGCAACATCATCACTAACAACAGCAGCCAACCAGTGAGGCTATTTCTCAATTCCATATCTTTGGATTGAGGTCCTCACCAGTCCCTTGAAGACTTCACTCTACAGCTGTTGAGGACTTTCCAGCTCAGTGAAGATGTTTGCCAGTTCTGAGGTCCTCTATGAAGACATCACTTCTGGAACTGTTGAGGATATTCCAGTTCTATGAGGTGATCTTGCATTGAGGTCCTCCATGAAGACTCACTTCCGAGCTATTGAGGCTATTTCCAGCTTGTGAGGAGATTTAACCGTTTGTAATAAAGAAAACGCGTTTGTTAGATTTTATTTCCTTTTATTTGATGTTATCCAGTTTGTAATGAGCCTTAATTAGCTTACTAAGTTAGTTAAGTAGCTTAATGCCGGATTAGGAAAGTTTCTTGAGCAAGGTGAAACCCTTAATCATCTAGATCAACCCTAGCTTTATATACTTTGTAATCGGCAGCTTGAGGTCATTATCTATTAGTGAAATCAATAGCATTTTGAGTGCCTTGTTGAGCCTCTTGTTTGTGAGTGACGTTAAACTCTCATCTCTGGTTAATTCTACTACAGTAGCAAGGATTTGGCAATCCTTGTGGTGGGTGTAGAGCTTGGTAATCTCGATGGTGGTGTGCCTGTATCCATTGAGGTCATTGAGTCCATTGCCCTTGAAGTTCTAGCTGTGGTGGGCCTGTATCAGCTCCAGCGTCAAGACTATCTTCAGTTACTGTTTGATTGTAAGTTTGTTCATTCGATCATCATTTCATCATCATCCATTTCATCCATTTGTGATTTGGTGCTTGTGCTCTGTTTTGAGGAGGTTATAGTTGTGTCTCTGTGTTGAGGTCTGTTTTGGGTGTTTTTGTATTTGATTCTCTATTCTGAGGCCAGATTGTGTGTTTTATGTGTTAATGTGGTGTACTGTGAGGTCAATACTTTGATCTTAGGACCTTGCATACATCATAGGATGTAGAGGTTTCCATGAGAGGAGAGGAAGGGACCCATGAAATCGATGCCCCATACATTGAATAACTCAACCTCTAGGATGCCTGTTTGAGGCATCTCGTGTCTCCTTGAAATGTTTCTTGTTCGCTGGCATCTATCGCATGAAAACAAAAAATTCCCAACACTTTTCGAAAGAGTAGGCCAATAAAAACCAGCTTAGAGTACCTTGGCAATTGTCTTGTAGGGACCGATGTGGCCTCCACATGGGGTGGAATGGCAATGATGTAGGACACTTTGCACTTCATCTTGAGGAATACACCTCCTATAAACCCCATCGCCACAAAGCTTATAGAGGAGGTGCTCCTCCCACACATATCTTTTCACATCTGAAAGAAATTTCTTCCTCTGCTGATAGGTCATCTCGGGAGGGAGCACACCGCACATAATGTAATTGACAAAATCAGCATACCACGGTGAGATGCGTCCGACAATGGCTATAAGTTGCTCGTGAGGAAAAGACTCATTGATTGGCATGTCATCTTCGGTAAGATCCTCCAATCGCAGCCTAGAGAGATGGTCTGCCACCACATTCTACAACCCCGATTTATCACGAATCTCGAGGTCGAACTCTTAAAGCAAGAGCACACACCGTATGAGGCAACGTTTGGAGTCAGTCTTTGTCATTAGGTGCTTGATGGTTGCGTGATTAGTGTAGATGATGACCTTGGAGTTGATCAAGTAGGACCTGAATTTGTCTAAAGCATAGACAACAGCCAGGAGCTCTTTTTCAGTTGTGGCATAGTTTGATTGAGCTTCATCCAGAGTTTTGCTAGCATAATAGATAGCATATGGCTTGTTGTCCTTCTCTGTCCCAAAACCGCCCCTACTGCGTAGTCCCTGGCGTCGCACATCACCTCGAAAGGCATATCCCAATCAAGTGCTTGCATAATAGGTGCAGTTACAAGGGCTTGTTTCAACCTCAAGGTGGATGGTAGAGGTTTTAGCTCAACCTTGGGAGCTTTCTTTTCTGCATTTTCAGGCTCAACTTTCGGCTCCCCCACTTTTGCAAACCCCGGTGGAATGATAGTGGTTTCATCCATCAATTTGACATATGCTACAGCTTCAAAGTCAGTGTCCTGCACACAATCAGTCAATAGAAAACATTGCTCAAGTGGATCACTTGGCTGTGGGTGAGAATCAGTTTCCTTCACTGCACTATCAATAACATTAATAAAATTGCAATCATCAGAAATGGAAGGAAACTTTGCAGCATGGCTCAGATTAAACTCAACTTTATGAGTACTCACATCAAAAGTCATTTTCCATTTTTAACATCAACACAACACCCTGAAGTAGCCAAGAATGGCCTACCAAGAATAATAGGGGTGCAGAGATCCTCAGCCATATCAAGCACAACAAAGTCAACTGGTACGAAAATGTCTCCCACCTTGATAGAGACATCTTCAAGGTTCCTTATGGATACTTGACGGAACAATCAGCTAATTCTAGTGAGATGGTAGTGGGTTTTAGTTCACCCATACCTAGTTTTCTATACATCAACAAAGGCATCAGATTGACACTGGATCCTAAATCACATAAAGCACGGTCAATGAAAAAATTACCAACTACGCATGGAATAGTAAAGTTGCCAGGATCCTTAAGCTTCGGTAGAAGCGTGTTTTGGATCACGGCGCTGCAAAGATCAGATAAGGCCATTGTCTCATGCTCATCCAGATTTCTTTTGTTGCTCAAAACTTCCTTTAGAAACTTAGCATAGGTGGGCATTTGAGACAAGGCTTCTGTAAAAGGGATACTAATTTGGAGCTTTTGATCACCTCCACAAATTTACCGAATTGTTTATCCAACATATCTTTAGCTAACCTTTCAGGGAATGGGTGGGTGGAACATAAACTCTTTGGCTAATTTTCGAAGGGTCGACAGGAGCATTCTGATCACATTAACATCAATCAAACCCTCTTTTGGAGGTTCAGAATTTCCCTTTTTGGCAATTACAGACTCAGTCACATCTTTTTCAACAGAATCATGCATGTCAATAACCACATGTTGATCAGGTCGGTCCACTCTGCGTCCTTCCAACTGTTTCCCGTTTCTTAAAGTTATGAGATTACATTGGTCTCGAGGGTTCGAGATAGGTTGGGGTGGTAAGGTTGTGGAGGGACTAGCTTGTTGGCTATTTAGGCTTGTAAAATTTTGTTGTGTGTAGCCAAGGCATCAACTTTGTCCACTGAATGCTTAATTATCCTATCTTGTTTCTATGGAGTGGCCAGCATAGTCTCCATCAGTAGTTCTAGGTTGGACTTTTTGGGTTGGTCCTGTTGTTGTCTTTTGAAACCAGGTGCAGAATCCCTTTGACCTCGAAGGAGACATGTTGGGTCGTTGTTGCGGTAAGAGAAGTTGGGGTGATTCCTCAAACCAGGGTGGTAGATGTTGGAAGTCAGGTCGTATTTCTGTCGTTGGTAACCAATATAGTTGGTGTCCTGTGTTTCCTCACTACTAGCCAACCCTATGGGATAGGTCAAGGTCTCATGTTCAGTAGAATTACATGAAGCACATGGGAGGGGGGAATTAGCTTGCACAGTCAAACGGTCCATTTTCTGCGTTAATGAATCCATTTTAGAAGTTAACATAGCAACTACGTCAACATCGAACTTACCTCTCGCTCTATGGCAGGGTTTGGACCATTGGTATGAGTTTAGGGCCATCTGCTCGATCAGCTCGGTGAGTTGAGGCAGTGTCTTATTCATAAGGTCGCCTCCTGCCGTCGAAAGGATGCTCCCCCTCACTGATTCCTTTGCTCCGTTGTAAAAGGACTGAATTGGAACCCAAGGCTCAAATCCATGTTTAGGACACTATCTAAGGAGGTCCTTGAACCTTTCCAATGCATCGTGAAAACTCTCATCGGGATCCTGTTTAAAAGAAGAAATTTGATTTCTTAGATTCGCCAGTTTGCTAGAAGGAAAATATTTAGCAAGAAATATTTTAGCAAGCTGATCAAATGAAGTAATGGCGTTGTTAGCTGGCAAGGGGTCGAGCCAGTCCCAGGCTTTCCCTTCAAGCGAAAAGGGAAAAAGTCTCAGCTTGATAGCATCATCTTCCACGCCATTAGCTTTGAATGTGTCGCATGCTTGGCGAAAGATGCGCAGGTGGCGGTTCGGGTCCTCATTTAGACATCCATGGAATGGTGATTTAGACACCAAGTTGATGAGGGACTGTCGCAGCTCGAAGTTGTTTGCCCCCACCATGGGTACTCGAATTTCATATTGCTAGTTGGTGACACTAGGGGTCACGTACTGTCCCATAGTAGGATCTAGATCACCCATCTCTTCTTCTTCTGATTCTTGTTTCTCGAAAATGGAATTCTCCTCTTCTTCCCTTGACAGCTTGCACTTCCTTAGTCTAGCGTGGAATGTACGCTCGATATCATGGTTGAATTCATAGAGAGGAACTTTTAGCATAAACTTGAAACAACACAGACAAGTACGCCAAACACAATCAAATGGGTAAAGAAAAAACAGATAAAATAAAAACCTAGGCAATCAAAGTGTCTTCTTCTGATGGCAGCTAAGGACAAAGTCCCCGACAACGGCCCCAAAAACTTGATACGCCGCAAGTGCACGGTGTACAATGTAGTATATCAAGGTCGTTCCCACAATGACTTATTCTAGCTTACGCACTAAACTATCCCGCTACAAAGGATGCTAGGTTAATCAAAGGGTTGGATTTTTAACTCTGTTTAAACTAAATTGAACAAAATTGTAAAGTAATCTAATTTGAACTGCAAATATATCTAATCGAAATAGCAAGTATATTTTTATGAAGGTTTTATCAATATTATAAAGGCGTTTAGGGGATGATGTATTTCGGCCCACGCCTGAAATACATCTGTCTAGCCTAGGTCTCACTTTTAGGGACCCTAGGTTCATGGAAGGAAATGGAGGCTCACATAGCCATGGGCTTACCTTTGGAGACTCAAAATTCATAGAGGATGATGGAAACCTATCCATGCCAAGTCCAAAGAACAAGGCCCAATTCAATTACAAGGAGGTAGAACGGGCCAAAGGAGAAGAATACACTGTAGAGGCCCAAAGGCCAACCCATATCTTGTGCTCCTTGTTCCAAGAGGACGTCCAAACGTCCTAGGAGGAGTCCAACTCCACGTCTAATGGCCAACATACAAAGCCCAAGTTGAACTTCACAGTTTTGACCATTTCAAGGTGAAGTTCACATTTCTTACCATTTCAAGAACAAGTTCACATTTCTGACCATTTCAAGAAGAAGTTCATATTTCTGACCATTTCAAGAACAAGTTCACATTTCTGACCATTTCAAGATGAAGTTCACGGTTTTGGCCTTTTGATGCATTTCTTCACATTTCTACGGTTTTATATACTTTTCCAGTTGTGTGAGGTGCCAAGTAATATATATAAACTTGGACATCAAGTCTTAAGAGTCTAGATTAGTCTAGATTAGTCTAGAATGTTCTAGAATGATCTAGAAGGCGTGTGGTGTGATAGATTAGGCGCCAAGTTTCACAATCCTAGATAAGGTTGGCTTATTTTGTAACTAATCCATCTAGGATTAGGAAAGCCAAGTCCTAAAAGGATTACTCTCTTTTGTAACTAACTCCCCTTAGGAAAAGGAGTCCTAATCCAAGGAGGAGATAACATAGATGGCGTCTAGTAGTAGTAATAGTAGGAGTCCTTGGCTTGCACGCCAATCTTGAGAGTCCTAGGAGACTTAGGACTTTGTTAGTATAAATAGCTAGGCTTGTAGCCTCTCAAAAGCATCCAACCTTGAATTATGAATACAATCAAGCTTATAGCTTACCCCTTGAGTGTTTCGTGAGAACCTCGTTGATCTCTTCTATTGTATCTTGGTATGGCAACCAAGTGGTGAGGAAGAGCTTGCTTCTGAAACCTAGAAGATGTTTCTGTAACTAGGTGGAAGAACAAGTAGCCCTAGGGTTTCATCTTGTGGTGTTTCTGTATCAAGCTTGATCCCTAGATCTATCCTGGTTACTTTTATCTTTTATCTCTCTATCTTTTAGTGAGATAAATCTAACCCTAAGGCTATTCAACCCTCTCTCTTACTCTCTCCCTCGTCACGTCAACTCTCAAAGCAATGCTCTCTCTCAAATCCCTCTCCCAACGTCAACTCTCTCATCCATCTCTCCCAATCCTCTCAACCATACTTTCTTATCCTCTCACAAAAGACCTCACGTCACTCTCTCTAAACCTCCCTCATACATTCGTCCATCCCTCTCAAACTCCATAAAGATTCCATCTTTCCCAAAACCCTAATCCATACTCTCTCACAATTCATCCAAACTCCACAAAATTCCCTCCTAATTCACGTGAAGCATCTCCACCTTTGCCCTAGTTCACGTGAAGCCTCCCATATTCAGATTGGTTGCACGTCACCCCTATGATGTGTAATTGATCAATCTATTCTTTGATCCCATTATACATCATAATTTTTGTATCAGAGCTTGGGTTTCTTTGAGTGCAACCCAAAACTCCTCAAATTGCCCAAACACAATCCCCTCCATGCCCATACACAAATCTAACCCCCTCCATGGCTCACGAGATGTTCCTTATGAGGAGAGTTCTTAGTAACTCAATTGTTTCTGAGGATTAACAACAACGAGAATCCATCTTTCAATCTCGTTGCACTATCAAAGGAAAGGTATGTTCTTTGATCATTGATGGAAGAAGCAGCACCAATGTGGCGTCAACTACTATGGTGGACAAACTTCAACTAGAAACGAATCCACATCCCAAGCCATACTCCATCCAATGGCTCAATCAGGGTGAAGATTTACAAGTTACTCAACGATGTTTGGTAAGCTTTTCCATTGGCAAATCATTTCAAGAATCTTTATGGTGTGACGTTTTTCCTATGCATGCTTGTCATATTCTGCTGGGAAGACCATGGTTATTTGACAAGAGTGTGAAGCATGATGGAAGATCCAACACCTACACTCTTGTGATGAAAAACAAGAGAATAACCCTAACTCCACTCAAAATAGCAAAACCATCCCCACCCAAGGAAGATGATCCAAACCCTATCACTTTTATGACCACTGAAGGCTCTTGATGTATTACGGGACCAAGAAAGATTCTTAATTTTGAAAATACATGAAACATGTGCAACCAAACAAGGAGGTGGGATGGTCCACGAGATTAAGGTGGAAAGAAGGGGGAGAGATCTCGTGAGAGGGTTCTTTTGTGGAAGCTATTGTGTCGTGAGGACTTTTGTGATTTCAAGATTCAAGAAAGATTGAATCTAGAAAAGGAAAGAGAGAGAGGTGGATGAATCTTGGATGGTGTTTATGGAGGAGGGTTGACGTGAGGTTGGAGGGGAGAGGGAGTGAGGTTGACGTTGGGTTTGGAGGAAAGGGAGAGGGTAGTAGTTTGTTGGGGGAGAGAGAGGGAGTTTGTTGGGAGTTTGTTATGGAGAGAGAAAAGAGAGGAGGTGGCGTTTGTGAGAGGTAGGGAGAGAGGGGGTGACGTTTGTGAGGGGGTGACGTTTGTGAGGAGGTGGCGTATGGTTGGGGAAAATAAGGAAGGTAGGGTTTGTTGTGTCTTAACTATATTGATAGAACGGATAGATCTAGGTTTCTAACTTGAATCCACAAGAAAGACAACCTAGGGCTAACTTAATGTAGACCGCAACATAAGATCAAGCTCTTCCTAACCACTTGGGTGCCATGCCAAGATACAATAGAAGAAAAGGGGTGAGGGTTTATCCAAACACTCGAGAGAAAGTTAAAAGCTTAATTGATTTCATAATTCAAGGTTGATTTTGTGCCTTTGAGAGACTACAATACTATTTATACTAGAAGAGTCCTTAAGGGACTAGAACTCCTCTGCTTGGCGTGCAAGCCAAGCTACTAACCTAGGAGACTATAACCTTGGCGTGCAAGTCAAGAAGTCCCTATACTAGACGCCTAAACACTCCTACTCTCCCTTGGATTAGGAATCCTTATCCTAGGGGGAGTTTGTTACAACTAACCTTATCCTAGTTGGTTTGGCTTTCCTAATCCAATATGGATTAGTTACAAAATAGCCAATTCTATCTAAGAAATCAAAAGTGACGCCTACTACTCCTACTCCTATTAAAATCACTCCAAAAAGCTATAATCAAATCAATTACATCCAAAATCAAGATTATAAAATTTAGCTTGAATTGTTCTTGATTTAGACGTGTAACTCTTTGGATGTGGCGTGTGATCTTGGCCCAATTAGGATGTTTGAACATCTTCTTGAAATAAGAAACACATCAAAAGAATGGACCTTTGTAATTCAACCTTGTATCTTCCTTCTTGGGCCCGCTTAGTGTAATTGAACCAAATCTTCCTTATTGGTCCTGTATGGGGTGAAGTCCTTTGATGGAAGACCATGTCTGTAGCTTGGATCTTCACTTGGGCCTTCTTGATTGGGCCTAGGGGAATAAGCGTGGACTGATTTCCATCATTCCCCCCTAGTTGAAAGAAGTTTGTCCTCAAACTTGGAGATTCAAGTTCAAAGACTTCGATTATCCCAACTGCAATCTTTGCATGGATCAGGACCTCCACATGAACCATGGTTGTGCCAATGACTTCTACATGAATCAGGACCTTCACGTGTATCTCCATACTGTGAAAGATTTGATCTTTCACGGTTTTGCTATGTAGGAACGTGTCATGGACACACTTGCCGACGAAGGACTTCAGAACCTGATACATAAGTCTCATAATAATAGTAAAATCATAGATTAGGTCACAAGGTGTGACTAACCATATAGGGAGACTTCTTGGGATTTAAACAGTAGTAATCCCTAATTGAATCTGAACCAAGTTGTTTTGCTTCTTCTTTGCAATCACTAGGGCACTTGGTTGAACGGTTTCCTTCTTGAACATACCCTTAGCATGACCATCAGTTGTATTTCGAACCCTTGGAATAGCAGTAGGGTTCACGCGATCTCCTACAGGTTGGAGTTCACATTGACTGGACCTAGGTGAGGTCTCTTCAGTTGAGCTCTCGTGAAGGGCGACAAGTGACGATGTTTCTGCTGATTTCACGAGACTAGCTGATGTAGGAGTGACCTTCTTGTGTTCACTAAACTCAAGGCGTTCTGTGATCATGAAAGATACGAGTTTTGAGTCATTCCCAGTTGTTGGTGATGTCTTTAGCGGAGCCAATGTGACTTTCTTGTTTTTCACCATCAGTGTATAGGTATTAGCTCTTCCATCATAAGTAACGCTCCTGTCAAATAACCATGGTCTTCCAAGCAGAATATGACAAGCTTCCATAGGTTATCACACCAGATAGAATCTTGATAAGACTTCCCAATAGAAAAGCTTACCAAACAGCGTTGAGTCACCTTTAAGCTTTTACTCTAGCTGATCCATTGAACCGTGTATGGCGTGGGGTGTGGGTTTGTAGGGAGTTGTAGCTTGTTCACCATAGTAGTTGAAACTACATTAGTACAGCTTCCACCATCGACGATCAGAGAACAAACTTTCCCTTGTACAGTACAGCGGGAATGGATACTAGGTTCCCGTTGCTGCAGATCTTCAGGAACTGGAGAACTATTCAGTATTCTCCTCACAACCAGCATCTCTCCTTGATCTGGTTCTTCCACGACCTCTTCTTCAGATTCATCGGACAGGCGTGGGATTCCTCTTCGACATCCGTCGGTTCAGGTTTCAAAGAGAGCGTTCTGAAATTTGAGCAATGTGATTGCCCTCTTGTTTGGACACTCCGAAACAATATGACCAAGCCCTTGACACCTAAAGCACCTCTTTTTATCCGTGGGTGGAGCTGGAACGGATTTAGGGAAGGTTTGAGGGGTAGGGATAAGCGTTTTTGTGGCGGGCGGATAGGAGTGGGTTTGGCTTTTTTGTGGAGTGTATGTTTGAGGCAAGTAGGGAGTTCTTTGGGAACTAGGGTTCCTGTTTGGTGTCTCCTTGCCTCTTCTTTTCTTTTGTTGTTCCACTTTGTTAGCCAAAGTACTCAATTCATCAAGAGTTTCATAAGGTTGAAGTTCCACCACATGCCTTATGTTGTCGTTTAAGCCAGCAAGATACCTCACAAGAGTTTGAGGTTCATCTTCTTTCAGATCACACCTCTAGAGTAGGTGTTCGAACTCCTTAGTATACTCTTCAAAAAATTTAGATCCCTGGGACAGTTATAGCAGTTTGAAATAATTGTCCTTGAAATAACTCACAGGAAGAAACTTGGAGTGGAGTTTCTTCTTCATCTTTTCCCAAGTCCGGATCTTTCCTTTCCCGGCATGTTGTCGCTTCTTCTGTAGGTTAGTCCACCAAATACTAGCATGCTTCCGCAGTTTAAGAGCAATGTATTTCACTTTCTTATCATCAACAATGTCTTTTAAATCAAAGACTCGTTCGACAGTTTGAATCCAATCAAGAAAAATTTTAGGATCAAGATTACCGTCGAATTCAGGAATGTCGACCTTGAAGTCGAGCCTTTCTTCTCTTGGTGCACGCCTAGATTGACGTGACCTCTGAGTTGAGCTAGCAGAGTGCTCAGTTTCGCTAGGGATGCTGGGGACGGCCTCTTCTTCTTCATGCCCCCGTAGTGTTCTGAATTGCAGATTCATGTATCGCTTCAGTTGATCAGAAAGATAAGCGATTCTTCCTTCAAGTTCAGCCTTTTCTAGCTTCCATTGCTCAGTAGGATCTTCATCTTCATGACTGTTGCTTCCAGACGCCATGGGAAGAGTTTGGAACGTCTATAGTGACGTTGGGTAAGGAAGGGAATGTGTTTGAGGAGTTTAGGATTGCAGGTTGGTACTAAAGATTTGAAGTTTATGTGTTTGGTACTGCAGGTTAAGCTTTTGGATTTGCAGGTTAAGCTTTAGACTTGCAGGCTAAGCCTTTGGATTTGAAGGTTACGTGTTTGGTTTGCACTCAACACTAACCTAGAGCTCTGATACCACTTTTGATGTATTACGGGACCAAGAAAGATTCTTAATTCCTAAAATACATGAAACAAGTGCAACCAAACAGGGAGGTGGGATGGCCCGCGAGATTAAGGTGGAAAGAAGGGGGAGAGATCTCATGAGAGGGTTCTTTTGTGGAAGCTATTGTGTCGTGAGGATTTTTGTAATTTCAAGATTCAAGAAAGATTGAATCTTGAAGAGGAAAGAGAGAGAGGTGGATGAATCTTGGACGGTGTTTATGGAGGAGGGCTGACGTGAGGTTGGAGGGGAGAGGGAGTGACGTTGACGTTGGGTTTGAAGGAAAGGCAGAGGGTAGTAGTTTGTTAGGGGAGAGAGGGAGGGAGTTTGTTGGGAGTTTGTTATGGACAGAGAAAAGAGAGGAGGTGGCATTTGTGAGAGGTAGGGAGAGAGGGGGTGACGTTTGTGAGGGGGAGAGAGGGAGAGGAGGTGGCGAATGGTTGGAGAAAATAAGGAGGGTAGGGTTTGTTGCGTCTTAACTATATTGATAGAAAGACAACAATGTAATTACCTTAACTGTATTGACAGAAAGGTAAGAACGGATAGATCTAGGTTTCTAACTTGAATCCACAAGAAAGACAACCTAGGGCTAACTTGATCTAGACCGCAACCTAGGATCAAGCTCTTCCTAACCACTTGAGTGCCATGCCAAGATACAATAGAAGAAAAGGGGGTGACGGTTTATCCAAACACTCGAGAGAAAGCTAAAAGCTTAATTGATTTCATAATTCAAGGTTGATTTTTTGCCTTTGAGAGACTACAATCCTATTTATACTAGGAGAGTCTTTAAGGGACTAGAACTCCTCTGCTTGGCGTGCAACCCAAGCTACTAACCTAGGAGACTCTAACCTTGGCGTGCAAGTCAAGGAGTCCCCATACTAGACGCCTAAACACTCCTACTCTCCCTTGGATTAGGAATCCTTATCCTAGGGGGAGTTTGTTACAACTAACCTTATCCTAGTTGGTTTGGCTTTGCTAATCCAATATGGATTAGTTACAAAATAGCCAATTCTATCTAAGAAATCAAAAGTGACGCCTACTACTCCTACTCCTATTAAAATCACTCCAAAAAGCGATAATTAAATACATTACATCCAAAATCAAGATTATAAAATTTAGCTTGAATTGTTCTTGATTTGGACATGTAACTCATTGGACTTGGCGTGTGATCTTGGCCCAATTAGGATGTTTGAACATCTTCTAGAAATAAGAAACATACCAGACGAATGGGCCTTTGTAATTCAACCTTGTATCTTCCTTCTTGGGCCCACTTAGTGTAATTGAACCAAATCTTCCTTATTGGTCCTGTATGGGGTGAAGTCCTTTGATGGAGGACCCTATCTGTAGCTTGGGCATTCACTTGGGCCTTCTTGATTGGGCCTAGGGGAATAAGTGTGGACTGATTTCCATCAGCTCTGAGTTTAGTGAGCATAAGGAGATCACTCCCTTAGATCTAAACACAAACCCTAGCCACAAATAGTCTACCAACGAGAACCCTAGCCACAAAAATTCCACAAAAGGCTACCTTCTCTTCACCCCTCTTTTGGAACAATCCCTTCATGTGTTCCCAAAAGAGAAGCCATCAGAATTGCCCCCTTAGCGTGAGATCCATCACAAAACTGATCATGTTCCTAGGTCTACCGTGCATAACGAGCCAACAAGTCACATGAACCCTAGTGACATCCAAGAGGTTCAAGGGCAAGCTGATGATCTTCAAGCAAAGGGTATGACTAGGGAAAATCTCAGTCCATGCACCATCCCTATCCTTTTGGTTCCAAAAGAAGATGGAAGCCAACGTCTGTGCAACAACAAGAGTCCTATCAAGTACAGGATTCCTAGAATTGAAGATCTAGTGGACGAGCTATATGATACCCAAGTCGTCTCAAAGACTGATCTAAGAAGTGGGTGCAAACTTATTCGAATTCAAGAAGCGGACACTGCTGTCAAAGCCAAAGGAGGACTCTATGAATGGTTAGTCACACCTCGTGGTCTAACTAATGCTCTCTTTACTGTTATGAGACTAATGAATCAGGTTTTGAACCCTCTTATTAGCAAGTGTATTGTTATCTACTTCACCGATATACTTGTGAATAGCAAGAGTGAGAAAGGTCACATCTTTCACGTCCAATCTGTTTTGGAGACCTTAGCTCACGTGAATCTACATCGGAATCTACCCAAGTATGGCGTCTTCATCAACAACATAGTCTTTCTTGGATATGCTCCTTCGCTTGAAGTGATCAAGGTTGATGAAGAAAGAATCAAAGCTATCAAGGAGCGGTCTACTCCAACTAGTATTCATGATGTTCGAAGCTTCCCCAGCTTGGCCTCTTTCTGTAGGAGGTTTGTGAAGAATTTCAGTACTATTCTACCTCCTACAATCAAGCTATTGAAATCCAAGGAGTTCTCATGGACTCACACAGTACAACAAGCTTTCGACACCACCAAGAAACGACTCTGCACCGCCCCTTTCCTAACCCCCCCAAGCTTTGATAAGAAGTTTGAGGTCGAGTGTGATGCTTCTAGAGTTGGAATTAGAGTTGTACTAATTCAAGATGGTCGTCCCTTAACAGAGGGAAATTCACCTAGCCTCAGTTCCACTTTTGGGGATCCTAGATTCATGGAAGATAATGGAGGCCAGCCCCGCACAACCAATAAGAAGATCTCATTCCACCCATCAAGTTTGAGGACAAACTTTTTTCAACAAGGGGGGAATGATGTATTTCGGCCCACGCCTGAAATACATCTGTCTAGCCTAGGTCTCACTTTTGGGGACCCTAGGATCATAGAAGGAAATGGAGACTCACATAGCCATGGGCTTACCTTTGGAGACTCAAGATTCATAGAGGATGATGGAAACCTATCCATGCCAAGTCCAAAGAAGAAGGCCCAATTCAATTACAAGGAGGTAGAACAGGCCAAAGGAGAAGAATACACTGTAGATGCCCAAAGGCCAACCCATATCTTGTGCTCCTTGTTCCAAGAGGACGACCAAACGTCCTAGGAGGAGTCCAAGTCCATGTCTAAAGGCCCACGTACAAAGCCCAAGTTGAACTTCACAGTTTTGACCATTTCAAGGTGAAGTTCACATTTCTGACCATTTCAAGAAGAAGTTCACATTTCTGACCATTTCAAGTTGAAGTTCACGGTTTTGGCCTTTTGATGCATTTCTTCACATTTCTAGGGTTTTATTTACATTTCCAGTTGTGTGAGGTGCCAAGTAATATATATAAACTTGGACACCAAGTCTTAGGAGTCTAGATTAGTCCAGAATAGTCTAGAATGTTCTAGAATGATCTAGAAGGTGTGTGGTGTGATAGATTAGGCGCCAAGTTTCACAATCCTAGATAAGGTTGGCTTATTTTGTAACTAATCCATCTAGGATTAGAAAAGCCAAGTCCTAAAAGGATTACTCTCTTTTGTAACTAACTCCCCTTAGGAAAAGAAGTCCTAATCCAAGGAGGAGATAGCATAGATGGCGTCTAGTAGTAGTAATAGTAGGAGTCCTTGGCTTACACGCCAATCTTGAGAGTCCTAGGAGACTTAGGACTTTGTTAGTATAAATAGCTAGGCTTGTAGCCTCTCAAAAGCATCCAACCTTGAATTATGAATACAATCAAGCTTTTAGCTTACCCCTTGAGTGTTACGTGAGAACCTCGTTGATCTCTTCTATTGTATCTTGGTATGGCAACCAAGTGGTGAGGAAGAGCTTGTTTCTGAAACCTAGAAGGTCTTTCTGTAACTAGGTGGAAGAACAAGTAGCCCTAGGGTTTCATCTTGTGGTGTTTATGTATCAAGCTTGATCCCTAGATCTATCCCGGTTACTTTTATCTTTTATCTCTCTATCTTTTAGTGAGATAAATCAAACCCTAAGGCTATTCAACCCTCTCTCTTACTCTCTCCCTCCTCACGTCAACTCTCAAAGCAATCCTCTCTCTCAAATCCCTCTCCCAACGTCAACTCTCTCATCCATCTCTCCCAATCCTCTCAACCATACTTTCTCATCCTTTCACAAAAGACCTTACATCACTCTCTCTAAACCTCCCTCATACATTCTTCCATCCCTCTCAAACTCCATAAAGATTCCATCTTTCCCAAAACCCTAATCCATACTCTCTCACAATTCATCCAAACTCCACAAAATTCCCTCCCAATTCACGTGAAGCATCCCCACCTTTGCCCTAGTTCACGTGAAGCCTCCCATATTCATATTGGTTGCACGTCACTCCTATGATGTGTAGTTGATCAATCTATTCTTTGATCCCATTATACATCAGGGGAGTTACTCTAGTTAACCAATTAACCTAACGTAGGTCTGATTTCAGTATTTAGTAGTTTGTACCAATTCGGGGTCAATAACCAAACAAATATCTATCACAACAATCTTTCGATCCAGAGTTAATTGCTCCGACTAAAGTAAACACCTATTTTTATGGTTATCTGATTTAGTCAAACTTAACAACAGGTTATTTAAACGATCCTAGGTATGAAATACATTATTTCTAACCGAATTTTATACATATTCAATCTTCGTCAATCCGACTCGAAGTAGCAATCTTTCGACCCGAAACTAAGAGTCTAGACACAAGTAAAAGGTAGCCAATCAATTACTGTAACAATATAAACACGAAGACAGAAAGAAATTGACAAACTATTTCATACCGAAATCAAAATCGATGGTCAAATGAACAACATCGAGTTTCCCCTAAACTGAAAATTAACTACTCATGCTTGATAATAAAAACAACTAAACTAACTGAATTGAATCTAGGAAACATAGTAAAAATTGGGAAAGAGAACAACCACAATCGATGGATGAACAAATACGTCGGCTCGTGAAAGTTTCCTTCTCCTGAACCTCAATCTCTAATTTTCCTGAACGGCGGTTGGACACTTTTATCTCCAATACGAAACTATGGTTCTAAATATTGTCTATGAGAACTAATAATAATGAAAGTATCCCCTGAAAAAATGCAACGTCTGCTTCTTTTTATAACCAAAAATAGAGTTGCCTTGCTCTCCAAGTAAAACGTGTGTAACAACCCAGGCGCTATCAGCGCTAGCCTTGTTCCAGCTTCCCCTAAACTCTATACGTGTCACGCTGCTAGCGCCAGGGGAGGCGCTGCCAGCACCTGTCTCGGCAAAAATGGCTGCTCATTGCGCCTTGCATCTTTGGCTTGTCTTCTCACCTTTCAACTTCTTCTCCTACTTTTTTTCTTTCTGACTTCATGTAATTCCATTGACAAACCTACAAAATTACACCAATCTCCAGACCAAGTGCAATATACATGAATTCGGGATATAAAATCTTACGTTCAATCACAAAAACGACTCGAAATTCATGTATTAAACTCCCAAATAACCCTATAAAAATGTAGGGTTAACAGAGGTTTTCTCAAGGCTGGATGGAAGTGAATGGAACATTGGAGAACACATATCACATATCCCTTTGAATCTCCACTAACTAATTGGTTATTCTAAACCATTGAAGTTTGTCAGAGGCACGTGAATCAATTGATGGATAGGTTAATTGATTTATACAAGGCACTTGATTCATATCTTCACTCTTTGGCAATATTTTGAAATTATGCAACGAATTGTATTATTACCATATTAAAAGGATATGTATTTCCAAATAATTGACAAGACTTGTCGTAAAAAAGTTGTCAATCGATGAGTTACAAAATTAGAACGGGACTTGTGTTGAGTAATTGTATTGCAAGCTTATGCTAACACTGGAGCATAAAGAAAAGAGCACAGTATAAAAGCTTTGTTAAATTTCTACCCGTTCACAATCATGTTCAATTTTATGGGATTTGATACAATAATTTGAAGAAAATTATTCGTTGTCCTCTTAAGTCAACATTGATGTGGGTAGTGTATAAAGTCAAATCATGCAAGTGTCAGATACAAGTTTCGAGACCCGACGCAGCAGTACTACCAAGTCGTAAGTGCGATCAACTCTCGAGGAGGCATTTGTAGAAGGCAAAAATTTGTCAACCATTCAAGACTCGTCATGTGGAAATTAAAATATTTTAATTCGGCCAATTATAATCCGCCATGTGTCAACATTAATTATGGTGAATCATTTAATTATAAATTAAATGATATTATATTTTGACCCATTAAATTACGTCATGTGTCATGGGTAGGGCTGGGCAAGTGGGCGGGTACCCATTGGGCTTAAGCGAATGGACAGGGAAAACGGGTTGAGCCCGCTTAAAGCATTAAATGGGTCCGGGTAAATCATGGGCTTGCCATTTAAAAAATGTCATGGGGCCCGCGGGTTGTTAGCGGGCCTATATGAACTTCGCTTAGGGTTCACGCCTCGCTCATCTCCTTTGTTTCAGTCAGTCTGACTCTCTCTCTCTCAACCATTTCAATCCAACAATCTATTCATTTCCGCTCAACCATTTGCTGCTAATTCTTTTGCTATGCACATATGGATTTAAAGGGAGGAAATTTGTGCCCTTTAATTCATCATGATTCATGAAACATCCACCGTTTGCTCTGACTTTTTCTAAATGAATAAGAATGTCGTGGACTTGTGTGCTTTGGTCCACGTTTTTTATTTTGAGGATTTGTGGTTTTTTATATGAGGAATTGTGGTTGGCACATTCACCTAAAGAGCTAGAAACTAGAAAGCCTATAATTTGTCTTTGTCAAAGTATGAATCGTTTAATGATATTAATTTTCCATACAACATTTTCCTGTTGGTATATGTTCAATGTAGGGTATTGTATGTCAGTGTATATATTGATTATTCTTATAGGCTAAGACAGTTGTCAGAAAATAGAAATACATCCATTGTTAACATGCTATTATATAACAAAGCAAAAGCATTAAATGATCTTTACTCATGTCACAGCAAAATAAGAATGTCCTGTTAATTATATTTTGAGAAATTAGCTATTATATAATATTCTAATTTCGTAATTATAACTCTGTTAATATTAATAATGTGATATTTTGAAAAATGTTTCATAATCTTGATGTATGCGGAATTGGTGATTCATTCTACTTCTATTTGATTTTTTTTATGGGTTGTTTCATATTAAGAATGTAGAATGGCCTAAATCCAACCCAATTAGGCACAACAACAACCAAAAAAAAAATCAGTTCAATAATGTGAGAATACATCTAGGCCCGCCCCAGCCCGTTTAGGGCCCGGTTTAACCCACCCCGTTGGGGCCCAACAAAAATAGCCTCTATCCAGCCTGGCCCGGCCCGTTTATGACAGGCCCGAACCCGGCCCGGCCCGTTGCCCACCCCTAGTCATGGGTGACATAAATATTTGTCCTTTTTAAAAGGAGTTAAATGGGCTCAAAGGCTAGCCCACGTTCTCTATAAATAGAGACAATTCTCCTTTATTTTAAGGGGTTGAAAAACATTCAAACAAAAGACTCGCATACTCTCTCTCTCGAAGACAAAAAGCACAACAAAGTTTAAGCTCGTGTCATTCATTCGTGGGAGATCAAACCGTTTCTATTGATGGGGATCAAGTCTCTAAGACCTTCGTTCAAGACCAAATTCATCCAAATTTATATTCACTCGAGACCCAAATCATCCAAGATCATATTTATCCAAACTCATACTCATTCAAGACTTGTTTAAGTTCATTCAAGGAGATCGAATCGGAGTGACATTGTCATTTTTGTAACAAATACATAGAGTGTACCCAAAATCCTTTGAAATTAGTATAATTATATTTGTTCACTAATTTCTTATGTTTTTTATTTTAGACCCAGAAATTTGAGTTTACAGACCCTTACCACAAACTGAAAACAAATACGATGAAAGCGGGTCTCACTTTCTTAGGCCTCCCTGGGAATAATCCCATTCGAAGGCCTGCCAGTAATCTCATGATAAGCTCACAACAACCCATACTGAACCCCCAAAGCTTCCAACATATTATGTTGGAAATATACCATTCAACCCTTTCAAATGTTTTGCTCATCGAATTTGATCACCATATGACCCTTTGCCATATCTCACCTTAAAATAGAATCTTAAAGAAACATTCCTCCTTGAAAAAGATGATGCTTACGAGCATTGACATTGAAACTTCCAGGCCCTGCTTTGACAATTACAGAAAGGACTAAGTTACACCAAATAAAGATATACCTAATTAGCTTTCATAGAAGCTAATTTATGACTACCTAAATACATCATAAAGTTAAAATAAAAGCAACTTTTAGAAATGGAATAATGAAAATTAGTTTCAACTCATTCCAAGTTTGGTCCCTCGAGTCGAGGACATACACCACCTTGTAGCCACAATAACATGCATCAGTTGTTATTTAGCTTCCACAATAGAAGCAATGTGCATGTAGGTTCTGTTAATTCTCGATATCTCCCTGCATCCTATTTGTATTATCTAAAGGAGCAAATTAATATAATTTGTCACTGTCCCACTGTTTGCTTGGCTGTTTCAAGGATATTGAATCACTGATCACTTTAGATTAGACATGTAGCACGCTCACATGCTATACGTTTCATGAATGCGTAACTTAAGTTCAACAGAATAGAGGCAAGTTGAGTAAACATATGAATGGCCTGAGAGTTCACACCTTGAACAGACTTCTGTTATGCAGACTTCTAATCGTACCAAACATTCAAGCCTGACCAATACTGCAACACTCAACCATGTACAACTATAATGCATATGGGATGGGCAAGATGATTTTCACGCAAACACAAATTCAGCCAACAGAAAACACATTGACCTTGTGCAGTTAGGATTGTTCAATGATCATCACATCATCTAGGTTTTAAGTGTTCTCACATCCAACACAGACCAAGCCTAACCTAATTAAAAACTCAAGATAACAATTTTGCCACCAAAGAGGTAACGTAGTTACCATTAGCATTTCATTCGCAAGCCAGGAGTACCACACAAGCATAGCAGTACCCAAATTTTTGAACAATACAAGATGCCAAATGGTCCACTTGCAAAAGCAACAGTAAAATCCCTTTCTAAAGATATAGAAATGACTAACAAAAAACCTAGCTTGTGTTTTCACTTTGCCATGATGTTTTGGGCCTGGTTCTCCTGCTGCTGCTGGTAATTCAATGGCCTCCTGAACAGCATGATGTGTGGCTCAGGGCGGTGGATAGCATAGTGCACCCAACCACGGCTCTGCTGAACACCAATTGCCCGCCATTCATTCTGGGGGGAAAAAACCAATTACACTGTATTAGCTCACGTATTAACTAACAATTAAAAGTTAAAACCCATTTGTTATATTCCAAAACTGAATGAATTATGCAATTACCCAATCAAATAGGATCAATACAGTGGTAAATTGTTTAGCCAAGTACTCGCATGTAACATGACCAGCTGTCTAACTTGAACTAGCATGCAGTTAATAGTTTGTAAACATAAATTGAAATCCAAAGAATGATTTTCCTCCTTGAGCATATTCACAGAAATAAACAACTCTTGGCAGTAGCATGGTTTAAATATTTCCAACTTCTATCATATCACTGTACACTGTCAATTGTTTCAGAATCATTCCATGTTTTAGCAATATCGATCTACCAAGCAATTCAAGTTTCCTTAATCAAAACTTTGAGTACTACTATGCTAACCAATTTTCAATTGCGAATTACAACAAAAACATTGATTATCAATGAAATTGCCCTAATTTTCAACACTGTCAGTCAGTACGATGTTCCAAGACCAAATTAAGATTGACTGACCTCAGAAAGAAGACGATTCTTAGGAAGCAGCTTAGCAACTTCTGGAGGAAGAACAACATGCCTGCAATTTCCAATTCCAAACAGTGAATGCTTTCAGATATGTAGAGATATTGAACACAAAACACTAAAAGCTACAAAGTGAACTATTCCAAAAGTGCTCTATCCAAAAAAAAAAAAACACAAATCGGAAGTGTAAAGTTACCTGTATTCGTATGTGTCATCAAAGTACTTCTCAGAATACTGGATCTGACCCATTTGCGTCGCTCGATCACTCAATGAAACCGCAGATGACTACAAAGTTAAGAAAAAAACAAAAAAAAATCAAATCAAACGATTCAGAAATCACCAAAACTAAAGGGCAAAACCAAATCAAAGCCAACAAATGACAATTCATTGATTCGATAAGAAATTTGTGAGTGAAGAAAGGCATACGAGCAGTTAGTGGAGCGGATGAGAGAGAGAGAGAGAGAGAGAGAGAGAGAGAGAGAGAGAGGGGAGGATTCAGAATATGAGAATAGTTGGGGGGGTTGTTGAGTGAGGGACAGTGGAGGCGAGTTTAAGGGAAGTGGCTGAAAAGTGAAAAGGAAGAATAAGATATGAGGGGGAAAAACAAAGGGAGATTTTGGGGTATTTTGGTTTCACTATTTTGGAATAAAATTCCAGAAATGAACGATCTGTTCGTTGTTTTGGTAGCGTTTACTGTACGAGTATTTAATTTTGTTTATTTTCCAATACGAATTCGAATTCGAAATTTGAATATGATTTTCCCCGCTTGTAGGAGTATGACCGATTGACCGTAGTCCGTAGTAAATGATGCCTCCTTCGAGACCATTTTTAATGTGGAGTATTTTAAATGGAATATTTTCTTTGTCATATAAGTAAAATAGTGTGATGAGAGTGGAAAAACCTAGCCTCCTCCTCTCTTTTTCTCTCTAGAAAATCTTAGCCTCCACTCCTTTGAAAGGACTGGTAATTGTTAGTTTGGTTTTATGTTTACGCAATTTGATTGTCGATAGTAAGCCCCAATTTGATAGTAAGCCCCAATTTGATTGTTTTACTTCAATTGTTAGTTTGGTTTTATGTTTACGCAAAGAAAGTTATTCTCTTCTTTTATAAAAATTTTTATTGTACCCTTATTTAGGGTTTTTAGTCTCTTTCTGAAGTTTTATTATACCCTTATCTAGGGTTTTTAGCCTCTTTCTAGAGTTTTTTTTCAGTTGGTGTGGTCTAATACATTGGATGAAGACGAGTTGTGAGGTTCTCCGTCAATGATAAAAATGCAGAGTCATCGAGGAAAGATGTAGAGTCATAGAAGAAATCGGAGTCGAACGTCAGTAAGATTAGTATTAATTATTTGGAAGTTGAATTTCATATTTATGTTTTAGATCTACAATTGTTCAATCACGATTTTCATTGTAAATGTCGTATGACTTGCTATTAATGAAATATGTTTGATTTCAAAAAAAATATTGTGTGTTTTTTTACATTAATGGGAGTAATTTAAAATAATTTTCTTTTAATTTTTTTATAATTAAAGTAGAAACTAATTATGATTTGACCTTTTGAAGTTTTGAGAAAAAAAATTGCTCAGAAGTATCTCAATATTTGGGAAAACTATTTTTCAGTACCCTAACTTTCAAAACTCGTTTTGAGATATCCTTAATGTTTGGGTTAATAATTATTAGGTGTTTCCCAGTCATCAATTTTATTAAGTGACCGAAATACACTTATTCTTCCACTCTTGAAGAAATACCGTTGAAAAAGAAGAATAAGTATATTTTGGTCACTTAACAAAATTGATGGTCGGAAAAATACCAAATAATTAATAAACCCAAAAATTAAAGGGTTTTTGGCTGAGAAAAATCCGTATTGAGGCCCTTGTGATCGAAAATAATCCAAAGTGACTTTTTGGCTGGTGGCAGTCTATACTTATTTATTATTTTCTCGTAGCATCCCAGATTGAAATTCCGGCACCGGAATGCTGATGTGGCAGCCGGAGCACGTGCCATTTTAATTAAAAGCATGTCACGTCAATTTTTTTTAATTCTATTTTATCGTTAAAAAATTGACGTGGCATGTTTTTAATTCATTGTTAATGTTTTTCCCCCATAATGTAAGTGCAAGGTGAAAATGTAAGTTAAACGATAAAATAGAATTTAAAAAAAATTGATGTGGCATGCTTTTAATTAAAAGGGCACGTGCTCCGGCTGTCATATCAGCATTCCGGTGCCGGAATTTCAATTTGGGATGCTACGAGAAAATAATGAATAAGTATAGACTGCAAAAAGTTACTTTGGATTATTCTCAATCACAAGACCCTCAGTACAGATTTTTCCCAGCCAAAAACCCAAAATTAAAGGTACATCAAAATGAGTTTGAAATATTGGGGTATCGAAAAATAATTTCCCCATATTTGGGGTACCTCCGAATAATTTTTTGGTTTTGAGAAAGTAGCATTTTAATTTTTAACCATCAGGTTTTGAAAATTAAGTTTATCCTATCTAACCTTTAAAGTAATAAATACTAGAAAAATTGGATTCTAATAATCCATACTTTCAACTTTTGTATATCATTAATCTCTACTTTGTTTTTTAATTCTAGTGGTCAAAAAAATATAAATTGTATTCTTCTGGGACACCAACCGAGTGTATACCGTAATTATCATAGATTTTGACTTGTATTAACTTCAAAACTTACCACAACACTTCCCCACAATTTTTAATGAATTTACAACATTTGTCTCAAAAAAATTTCAATCTTTTTACGATTTTTGTTCGGTTGTAATTTTTGTGGTTTTCTAAGTAAGGACGTCGAATCCACAGGGATGGGTGTTAGGTTTGATTAAGGTAATCGATTTGCGCTTGGGGTTTTTCAGATGCGGAAAGTAGTAAATTATGTAACGGAAAACAATAAAGCTATCTAGACATGGAATAAAAAAAACAATAAAAGATGAAAGCAATTAAAAAGCAAGAAATAGAAAAACAATAAAACTACCACTAGTAATGAAATTGAGAACAAGAGATTATACCTTTGATGAACAAGCTTCAATAAATCTTCAATCTAACTTGGATTTCCCCGAACAAATAAGAAATCGTGAATTAAATTACCAAGGATTCCCAAATTCTCACCAGCAGTAGAATTGGTAACCCTTGACCCTCCTCCTCACTAAAAGTGGATTTGATGTGGCTAACACTAGAAAGCTTGGAAAACAAGTCAACAATGGCAATTGAAATGAGAGAGAGAGAGAGAGAGAGAGAGAGAGAGAGAGAGAGTGAAAGAGAGAGAAAGCTTGTAAAACATCAATGGAGAAAGCTTGGAAGAAATTGAGAGTTAAATTGCAAGAAAACTTGAAGAACAATGAAGAACAATTGAAATCTTGAAGATCAATTAAAGAAAGCAATTAAAGAAAGCAATTAAATCTAATCTAACCTAATTCTATCCTAAAACTATGCTAAGACTACTTCATAAATAAGCTAAAGATAAGATATTAGGTCTAAATTACAATGGGTATATATAGAAGAAGGAGAAATACAAATCCCAAACCCTAAAATTAATCCAGCACGCGCGCAGAGTTTCCGCAGACTCGACCTGTCACGGGCGAGTCGCCCAGCGTCGCGGGCGAGTCATTATTCTGCCCATCGTCATCCGTCGCTCATTCTTCAGCCGTCGCGGGCGCGACCTTTTTCTGTCGCGGTCGCGACACTACCTTTCTCGACAATGGTCTGGTGTGTTGCTTGGCTGATGCTCCAGAAACTCCTCGCGGGCGAGTCACTATGTGTCACGGGCGTTACAATAGTCTGCCTTCCTGCCCTATTTTCTGCGCCAAAAATGGAAATGGAGTTTCCGGTTCAGGTCCGCCTCGGTTCTCGCCTCGGGTTGACTTGGGTTGACTCGGGAAATCGCTCAGGATTCCCTAAAAGCCCACAATTAAGCCCAAAATCCTTCTAACTCCTTATTTTCCTACAAAACACCAAATCATCACATCTAATATATATACAAGTGGCTAAAATAAGCAAAAGTACCCTATAAAAGAGATAAAAATCGGCTCAGAATGAGACCGAACACCACTCCCACACAAGGGTTTGCTCGCTCCGAGCAAACTAAAAACAAAGATAAGGACTAGAAAAAGAAACTAAAAACCCTAACTCACTTTCGCAGGAATCGCGGATGCATTTAGCACATGCATCAAGCCCTTTAAACCCCTTGGCAGCCCAAGTGGACGAGGTAGGTCTCGTGAGGGTTTATAGCAACTATACCCACAAAAGACAAGAGAAAAGAAAAAGGGAAAGAAAAGGAGATGAAAAACCAAAAACAAAAACGAAACAAAGGCGAAGAAAATATTCTCGTCCCCGATCATGCACTTAGTTACCCAACCCGCCTCAACAATCAAATGGAAGAAGCAAATATAAACAAACAAGGACACGAAGGTTGGAAAACTGCCAATCAGTGAGATTTTCAACCAAAACACTTCCTGTTGGGCAAAATACCTCGTGTTTAAGTGCAACTGGGCCCTAACCGATCCTTCCTAACCTAAACCAGACAATCAGAGTTGTTCTCATGCTCAAGCTCGGGATTATCTATCCTAACTTCACTCTTTTCTTTCAATGTACTTTTCTTTCTTTGTTTTTCTTCTTTCAATTTCTCACTTTTTTTCTTTCTTTTTCTTTTTTCTTCTTTTCTTTTTCTTGCTTTTCTCTTTTGTTCTTTATTCAACTCTCTTTTTTTTTTCATTTCATTTCCTTCGCTCATTCCTTTCTTTATTAAACCTCACGGTTAATCCGTTTTGTAAATTTTAGAGCGTCGGTGTCGGGTTTTTCGAGATTAGGATTGGCCTTCGCAAAGGGTTTACCCTCCCTGATCCAAGTTACTCCATTCGTAAACATTGTACTTAAGGGGCAATGGGCGCCGTCCACCCATACCAACCCAAACCGATAGGCCCGACAACGGTTAATTAATTCGTTAATTAAGAGTAAGAGCATTTAAACTAAAACCGTCTAACTTAAGTAAGAAATCACAATCAAGGCGTGTAAGGAATGAGGATTCCGCTTTCACATTCCATTTCTAGGTCTAATAGAGATAAATCATGGCAGAAATCTTTCCTAAGGCCTATCATTATTCATATCGACATCTTCTAACTGATTGAATCAGCCAATTAGACAACTACCTACACAACTGTGAACGAAAACATCTTCAAAAGGAAAAAGAAACTTTTAGAGGTTTTTCATAACTTCCTCCCCCCCCCCCTTTTTTTCTTCATTTTCACGAGAAAGTTTTCAAATTTTCAATTTTTAGACCCAAACTACGAAAAACAAAAGCAAAAGACTCAAAAACTAGGTGATCTACCCATGACAAATGGAAGAATCACCCCCCACTCCCACAAAAAAACTTTACAATGTCCCCATTATGAGAAGAGGGTGTCACAAGTAAGGTAGAAAACTAACAAAAGACAAAACAAATCAAGCAAAATGGTGGCGACCCGAGCCCACACGGCTCCAACAGCAAAATATTCCCAACATTCACACTCAAGGGGTTCGCCACCCAAAAATAAATACCAAACATGCAACATGGATCATCGATATATTCACAACTTAAGAGAGGGTAAAATGAAGCTACCTCGAGGTCTTCAATTAACGCATACCCACTTCGCGATCCAACGAACATCACACCAAAGGTTAGAAATAAAAGAGAAAGGCATACGATGTGTGATGGTTCACATGCAAGATCAAAAAGAAAAACAAACTATACAAGACCCTAAGGACTAAAGAATTAAGAAAACAAACTAAAATATTTACAAAACGACTCTCACTTTTTTTTTCTTAGACTCGAAAACCGGAATGCAAACTACCCTCCCACTCCCACACAAAGAGGTTGTCATGTCCTCAAAGGAAACAGAAGTAGGTAAGCAAGCACCACAAAATAAAAGAAAAAGAAACACGCAAAAAGAAAACAAAAGAAGAAAAGAAAGAATACTCACTAATTGTACAAGAAAAGGTGAGGAAGGATATTACCTGGAAGGCGTCTTATCATGAAATTCACTCCTTCTCACCTCAAGATATCGGGCATCAAGTCAGAACCATTCAAAGCCCGTAGTATTCATGCATTCTCTCATGCATCTCAGAATGGTGTAGGTAAGAGCACACTCGCAATAACACATCAACAAACATTAGTGCTCTTAACAGTTTTGTAAATTTTGTAAATTTGACTTTTAATCCTTTCAAAAACCATAATAATTGCTCTGATCCACAAAAAAAAAAAGTCCTTCAGTAACTACATCTTATAATCTTTCTAGGAGCAGGAATGAATAAATTAAAAATAATATGGGACAAGAAAGAGAAAATTTTAAAAAAATGTGGAGTTAGATTTCGTACCACTAGAATAAAATTTTATTTTTTTTGAACCACCAAAATACAAAACAAAGTAGGGATTATTCTCATACAAAAGTTGAAAATAGGGTATAAACACACATTTGTTATCTAAAGTAAATAAAGACGAGAAAAATGGATAAATTTAATTTTTATATTAATATTTGAATGTATGCGGGTACAATCTCTGTATTAAATACAATAAAGTAGTCCTTTGATTCTATCTCCTAAAACTTGGGTGAGCCGAGGGTGCGGACGCTTGATCTTGATCTGGAATCCAGGTTGAGCTGAAGAACTCGGTCATAGTTATTGACCTTGATGTGCATGAAATTTGGAGCGTTTGATCTTAAGCTTTTGCCGACCTTGATCCTTGACACTTGGTAGCTGGAGGTCGCTTGCAGTTTGATCTCCTGCAGCCTCTAGAGCACAGAATGTCGAATGTCGACTGCAGAGTGTCTTGCCGAAGAATTCCGTTGTTCTTGATCGAGACGTGGTGAAGACTTGGAGACTCGATCTTGAGCTTCTGCAAACTTCGATCCTTAGCACTTTGTCGTTATAGGCCGCTGGTAGTTTGATCTCTCGAAGCTTCTAGATGCTGACTGCTGAATCTCCAATGCCAGAATGTCGGGGGGTGAAAATGAGGGGGAGGACCCCTATAGGCCCTAGAAGTCTAGAGTTTGAGTTGGGCTTTGGGTTTGGTTTTGGTTTTGGGCCCAATTTATTTAATTATTTCCATTTTTTAAATAAAGAAATTGTTATTATTTTCTACATCACTTATTACACTTGGCAGTTTATGGTTGGTCGGGATTTAATTTTGACTAAATGAGTCCCCGAAGTCAACTTGACACGTGACAATTTGTGATTGGCCAAATAAAAATTAATTTATTTTCCACATGTTATTTTCTTATTTTATCGACAATTTTTCCTCCTACAAATGCCCCCTTCGAGCAGTGGCGGATCTAGGATTCGAAATCAGTGGAGTCAACAATAATTTGTAAAAAAAATTACAGTTTAATAGTACTAGGTATATAGAACACAACCCTAAAACATAAAAAACCAACAAATAAAGCATTGTAGGTGTCACAAAACCAACACAAGTGAAAAGTTAACAAGTCCCCCAAACTCTAATTTAACCGCATTGATCCATTAATAAGTTGAATAAATTAGACATTTCATAATTCAATTAGATAGCAAGTATTCAAAATCCCAAAAATTGACAATCTCCAAAATCTCATACAGAAAAATAGTAAGATACGCATCCAATTAGCAATTCAAATTTGATTATGTTGACTCGGTTAACAAATAGCAGATCAATTTTAAAAAAAACCCTAATTTAGCAACTAGAGAATTGAGAATACTAGAAAGCCTAGAGAATTGAAAATGAATTGAGAATGAATTATGGAAATCGTGAATGATAATAGAAATATAGAACTTAGAGACTAATTTATAATAAAAGTCACAAGAGGTTGAGTTGAGATTTGAGAGAAGAGGCAGAGAAAGACTGAAAGACAGACTGCCAGAAAACTAGCTGACGGTTGCAAAAGTGGCGGTCAAGCACCAAGCGCCCAACCACAGTAGGTCTAGAACTCACAACTTGACACTCCATAGGCTAGCTAATAATTATCAAATGAGCTAACAAATGAGCTACTATTTGTTAACTGACTTTGTGAAGATTGGTACTGTCTCTTAATCAACGGTCGAGGTAAGCAGTGAATAGATAAAAAAATTGGAATTCTTGGATTCAGGCAGACTCGAACTCCCGCTTCATCACTAGCAAACTTGCACGCAAACCACTTAGCTACACCTTCACTTCATGCTTCTTTCCAAACAAAATCAATATATATTCTATATATGTTTTTTTTTTAATTTCAAAAACAGTTTTTTCTCACGAAAATTCTAGTGGAGTTGCTTAACTCCACTAGTTAAGTGTCGGATCTGCCACTGCCTTTGAGAGTCAGTCACGTACACAAATATTGGGTAGTAAATTACATTTGCCCTACCTGACATTTGTGGTAATAGTTTTTGCACACCCGACATTTGTGAAATAATTTTCACCTTACCTGACTGATGTATAATGGGATCAAAGATTAAACCTTGATCAATTACACATCAAGAAGATGTGCAACCAATCTAGAAAGGGAGAGGCTTCACGTGAAATTAGGGCAAGGGTTAGGGTGGTTCACGTGAATAGGGAGGGAAAAATTGAGAGATTTTGTCGTGAGGACTTTTGTGGATTCAAGAAATCAATAAAGATTGATTCTTGAAAGGGAAAGAGGGAATCTTGATGGAGGGTGTGGAGAGGGATGGACGAATTTGGGAGGGAGTATGGGAGGTGGCGTGAGGCCTTTTGTGGAGGTAGGGATGATATTGATTGAGGGAGTTTGTTGGATGAGAGAGAAAAGGTTGTTGAGAGTTTGTTATGGAGAGAGAGGGAGAGGGTGGACGATTGAAGGGAGAAAGAGAGGGAGAGAGTGACGTTGGGTTTGGGAAAATAAGAGGGTAGGGTTTTATCTTCTATATTGATAGAAAGATAAAGAAAGAAATTATCTTAACTGTATTGACAGAAAGATAATATCGGATAGATCTAGGTTTCTAACTTGAATCCACAAGAAAGACAACCTAGGGCTAACTTGATCTAGACCGCAACCTAGGATCAAGCTCTTCCTAACCACTTGGGTGCCATACCAAGATACAATAGAAGAAAGGGTGAGGCTTATCCAAACACTCGAGAGAAAGCTAAAAGCTTAACTGATTTCATAATTCAAAACGGGGTGCCTTTGATAGGCTACATGCCTAGCTATTTATACTAGGAGAGTTCTAATTCCCCTTGGAATCCTAACTTGGTGTGCAAGCCAAGGGATTACTAATCCTAGACGCCTAGCTACTCCAATCTCCTCTTGGATTAGGACTCCTTATCCAAAGGGGAGTTGGTTACAAACATCTTATCCTAAATAGAATTGGCTTTCCTAATCCGAGATGGATTAGTTACAAAATAAGCCATCCTAATCTAGAATAAATAAACTTGGCGCCAAAGCAACCAATCACACGCCTAACTACTCCTACCACACGTCACACACACTCCTCTAGAATAATCTAGAACAATTTAGAACATTCTACACTAATCTAGACTCCTAATAAATCACACCAAAAATAATAAAAGCTATAAAATAAAAAGTACATCCAAAAGATCACATGTAATGAATCTTGAGCCCTTGGACGTGACTTTGTAGAGCTTAGGATGTTTGGACATCCTCTTGCCATAGGGAGCACACAATGTGGATGGGCCTATGGGCCTCTATGTTCATTCTTTCCTCTATAGCTTGTTTTACCTCCTTGTAGACGAGTTGGGCCTCTTTTGGTGGGCTTGATGTGGGCTGAAATACATCATTCCCCCCTTGTTGAGAAAAGTTTGTCCTCAAACTTGGGAGGTCTTCTTCTTCATCATAGTAAGGTTTCAAGTCAGCCACATTGAATGTTGCACTTCCACCATAATCTTCATTCAACGAGAGTTTGTAGGCGTTATCTCCAACTCTTTCTAGGACTTCAAAAGGACCATCAGCCCTAGGAACCAGCTTTCCTTTCCTCTTGGAGGGGAATATCTCCTTCAAGTGAACCCACACTTGATCTCCAGGTTGGAATATAACCTTCTTCCTCTTCTTGTTGGCTAAGTCAGAAATTTGTTGAGTATACTTAGCTATTCTTCCCCTTACTTCTTCATGGAGCTTTTGGATCTCTTGGGCTCGCTTGCTAGCTTCATGACTGTAGCTCATAATAGTGTTGATGGGCTTGAGATCCATGGGAGTATTAGGGTTTCTCCCATACACTACTTGGAATGGAGATCGCCCTGTTGCTTTGCTTGGTGCACGGTTGAAAGGCGAAATCAGCGTGTGGGAGTAGAGTATCCTACCCTTTCTTGTCTTTATTCACCAAGGACCTTAGTAGTGAGCCAAGGGTTCGATTGGTAACTTCAGTTTGCCCATCAGTTTGAGGGTGACACGCAGTGCTGTATTTGAGCTTGGTTCCCAACTTCTTCCATAGAGTAACCCAAAAGTGACTAAGGAACTTTGCATCCCGATCAGAGACCATAGTCCTTGGTATCCCATGAAGCTTAACAACCTCTTGGAAGTATAGATATGCAACTCTAACTGTATCATAGGTGGTGTGGCATGGAATAAAGTGAGCCATCTTCGAGAACCGATCAACAACCACCATAATGGAGTCTTTCCCACATTGTGTCCTTAGTAGCCCTATGATGAAATCGAGGCTAATGTCTTCCCAAGGGCCTTGTGGAATCGGCAAGGGCGTGTATAACCCCTGTGGTAGCACGTGACTCTTTGACAAGTTGCAAATAGAACACCTTTTCACCATATGCTTGACATCCTTAGCCATGTGAGGCCAAAAGTAGTGCTCTTTCATCATAAGGTAAGTTTTCTCGATATCAAAGTGCCCTGCTAGACTTCCTCCATGAACTTCTAAGATAAGAAGCTCTCTAAGACTGCTCTTGGGAATACACAGCTGATTCCCATGGAATAGGAAGCCATTCTCCACGTGATACTGATCGTTGGGGCGCTTCATGCAGGTTTTATAGATCTCCTTGAAATCTTGATCTTCTTCATAGAGATCTTTGATGTGTTCAAGACCTATCACACGTGAGTCAAGAACATGTAATGATAGGTACCTGCGAGATAGGGCGTCTTCTCCTTTGTTTAAGTGGCCAGCCTTGTGTTGGATAACAAAGTGGTAAGCTTGTATGAATTCCACCCACTTGGCATGGCGTGGGTTGAGCTTGTGCTGCCCTTGTATGTACTTCAATGCTTCATGATCGCTATGCAATATGAACTCTTGACCAATAAGATAGTGTCTCCAATGCTCTAGGGCGCGAATAATAGCATAGAATTCTTTGTCGTATGTGTTGTACTTCTTCCTTACGTCACTGAGTTTCTCACTGTAGTAGGCCAAAGGACGACCTTCTTCCGATAGTACAACGCCAATCCCAACTCCAGAAGCATCACACTCAACCTCAAACTTCTTATCAAAACTTGGTAGAGCAAGAACTGGGGCGGTGCATAGTTGGTGCTTCACGTTCTGAACCGTGTCGGGTTCGGGTTCGAATTCCCTTAGCCGAACTTGAATTTCCGACTTGGCATTCCCGAGCTAAACCTGGTCACCCGTGCACTTTTGGGAACCATTACACCTTCTCCAAGGACGGAGTGATGAACGTTGAGTTAGTGTGGTGTCAATGGGTCACCCTTTGTGGGGGATTGGATGGGCTCGGGTTTTGTTCCTCCTGCCCCGGAGACCTTGAGATCGGGCGAGGCCGCCCCGTGACTAGGAGTTGCTTGACACCAAAGTTCGGGTTTCGTCCCGGCATGCATCGGAATAAGGAAAAAGTGAAAAGGCGAAGGAAGAGAAAGAGTGAGGTAGCACCTGCTACCTCTCATGTAACAGCCGCTACATTCCTGGAAATGTTGGCCCAAAATGACAAATGCAGGCTGCGTCGGAAAAACGCAGCCAGCGCCAAATTTCAAAGAATGTCGCGCCGCGATAAATCAAGGCCGCGTCCGCAACGCCCGCTCCCTCGCTCGCTACTATCGCCACGCTATCGCCGTTATCGTTACATCACATTGCCGCGCCCGCAACGGCTGTTGTCGCGCCCACTACGGGCTTCGTGTGTTACCAAGCTTCAATATCAAAACTACATAGTTTTGGTTAATTTTGTGTTTTACTATAAATACTTGGGTTTTGCCTCTTTTCCAAGATAGACTATGTTTATGAATGATTTGCTAGTGTAAAGTTGGGGTTTCTCCCTTTTCTTTCAAAATCTTGTTATTACTTTATCCATTGTTAATGGTGGTGTTAGCAAGTCATTCCTTTATTGATCATTTGGTGGATTCTTCCTTTATGATGGTCATGGTGGGGTGTTAGGCTTTGGTGGTGGATTCTCCTTTATCCAAGGTCATATCCAATCCTTTTGGTGTTCAAGTATTTATTCGATTGTTGCATCAAGACTACAACTCAAGCTAAATTCATCATCATTCCCACCGCGCCTCTCTCCACGTTCTTAAACGCCTGTTGAGCTGCTGGCGTCCATGAGAACTCTTTAGACTTCAGTAATTCAGTTATGGGAGCTAGAGTGGTGCTGAAATTCTTCACGAACCTCCTGTAGAAAGAGGCTAAGCCATGAAAGCTCCTGATGTCGTGAATACTAGTCGGTGTAGGCCACTCTTTGATTGCTTTGACTTTCTCTTCATCAACCTGTATCCCATCATCGGAGAGTACATAGCCAAGAAAGACTAATTTGTTGGTGAAGTACTGACACTTAGCGAGATTGCCGTATAACTGTTCGTGAGCTAGGATCTCCATTACTGATTGTAGATGGTAAACGTGATCTTCCTTGCTCTTGCTATACACAAGTATGTCGTCAAAGTAGACAACAACACACTTGCCGATAAGGGGCTTCAAGACCTGGTTCATTAGTCTCATAAAAGTAGAAGGAACATTAGTTAGTCCGAAAGGCATGACTAACCATTCGTAGAGACCTCCCTTAGTTTTGAAAGCAGTCTTCCATTCGTCCCCTTCTTGAATCCGGATTTGGTAGTACCCGCTTCGTAGATCAATCTTTGAAAAGACTTAGGTACCATAGAGCTCGTCAAGTAGATCTTCAAGTCTAGGTATAGGAAACCTGTACTTGATAGTAATTTTGTTGATGGCTCTACAATCGACGCACATGCGTTGACTTTCGTCCTTCTTTAGAAACAGTAATGCGGGGACGACACATGGACTAAGACTTTCCCTGATCATACCCTTGGCTAGGAGATCATCAACCTGTCGTTGGACTTCCTGAGTGTCGCTAGGGTTCATGTGGTATGCCGACTTATTAGGTAAGACTGACCCGGGAATGAGATCAATCTTATGCTGAATGTCACGTTGGGGAGGCAAGCCTGGGGGCATCTCGTCTGGAACACACATGAGAATATTTCTCCAAAAGAGGAGTGGCGAGAGGATGGGTGACGTGATCAGGTTGGTCGTTACCTTCATGCTTCTCATGGTTAGGGTTTATGTTTTGGTTTAGAAGAACGACCTCTTTATGTTCACTAAACTCATGATGTTCAGCGTTCATAAAGGTAACAAGGTTTTGATCATTCTCCTTGGGTAGGGACGGATTGGATATTTTGAGTGTAGCTAGGGTTATCTTCTTGTTCTTCATCACAAAGGTGTACGTGTTTGCTCTCCCGTCGTGTGTTACGCTCCTGTCAAATAACCAAGGTCGTCCAAGCAGAATATGTCAAGCATCCATAGGCAGTACATCGCACCATAAAGAATCTTGATAGGATTTGCTAATAGAAAAGCTTACCAAAAACCGTAGACTAACTCGTAATCCTTCACCCTGATTGAGCCATCAAATGGTGTAGGGTTTGGGATGTGGGCTAGTCTCTAGTTGAAGTTTGTTCACCATAGTTGTAGAAGCTACGTTGGTGCAGCTTCCTCCATCAACAATCAAAGAACAGACTTTCCCCTTGATTGTGCAACGAGACTGAAAGATAGCTTCTCGTTGTTGCTGATCTTCTGGAACAATCGAACTGTTGAGGATTCACCTCATGATGAATAATTCATGAGCCATAGAGGGGTTTCGAAGATATGGGAATGGAGGGGAAAAGTGTTCGGGTTGTTTGAGGAGTTTAGGGTTGCAGGTTGGTACTAAAGATTTGAAGGTTAAGTGTTTGGTATTGTAGGTTAAGCTTTTGGATTTGCAGGTTTGAGGATTGGATTTGAAAAGTCACGTGTTTGGTTTGCACTCAATACAACCTAGAGCCCTGATACCTACCAAAATTATGATGTCTAATGGGATCAAAGATTGAACATTGATCAATTACACATCAAGAAGACGTGCAACCAATATAGAAAGGGGGAGGCTTCACGTGAAATTAGGGCAAGGGTTAGGGTGGTTCACGTGAATAGGGAGGGAAAAATTGAGAGATTTTGTCGTGGGGACTTTTGTGGATTCAAGAAATCAATAAAGATTGATTCTTAAAAGGGAAAGAGGGAATCTTGATGGAGGGTGTGGAGAGGGATGGACGAATTTGGGAGGGAGTATGGGAGGTGGTGTGAGGCCTTTTGTGGAGGTAGGGATGATATTGATTGAGGGAGTTTGTTGGATGAGAGAGAAAAGGTTGTTGGGAGTTTGTTATGGAGAGAGAGGGAGAGGGTGGACGATTGAAGGGAGAAAGAGAGAGAGAGAGTGACGTTGGGTTGGGGAAAATAAGAGGGTAGGGTTTTATCTTCTATATTGATAGAAAGATAAAGAAAGAAATTATCTTAACTATATTGATAGAAAGATAATATCGGATAGATCTAGGTTTCTAAGTTGAATCCACAAGAAAGACAACCTAGGGCTAACTTGATCTAGACCGCAACCTAGGATTAGCGGCGGCAAAAAATCGGGTTCGGGTCAAACCAGGTTCGGACAATTCGGACATTCGGACAAAACCCCAAACCCGGACCTTGTCCGAATTTCAAATTCGGACATTTTTTGGTGTCCGAACCCGAACCCGAATTTATCTGAATATAACTAAACCCGAATTTACACTAAATATATACATAATTCCAATATTTTGTTCGAATTATAGTATTTGGACACTGTCCGAATTTGTCCGAACCCGAATTTGACACAAAATTCGGACATCCGAATTTCTTCCCCCAAACCTGAACCCGACCCGATTTGTGAATCGGACATGACCGAATTGTCCGAATTTAAAATTCAGACAAAAAATTGATGACCAAACCCGGTTTAATTTGGGTCGGACGAATTTTTGCCAACGCTACCTAGGATCAAGCTCTTCCTAACCACTTGGGTGCCAGACCAAGATACAATAGAAGAAAAGGGGTGAGGTTTATGCAAACACTCGAGAGAAAGCTAAAAGCTTAACTGATTCCATAGTTCAAAACAGGGTGCCTTTGATAGGCTACATGCCTAGCTATTTATACTAGGAGAGTTCTAATTCCCCTAGGAATCCTAACTTGGCGTGCAAGCCAAGGGATTACTAATCCTAGACGCCTAGCTACTCCAATCTCCTATTGGATTAGGACTCCTTATCCAAATGGGAGTTGGTTACAACCATCTTATCCTAATTAGAATTGGCTTTCCTAATCCGAGATGGATTAGTTACAAAATAAGCCATCCTAATCTAGAATAACTAAACTTGGCGCCAAAGCAACCAATCACACGCCTAACTACTCCTACCACACGTCACACACACTCCTCTAGAACATTCTAGAACAATTTAGAACATTCTAGACTAATCTAGACTCCTAATAAATCGCACCAAAAATAATAAAAGCTATAAAATAAAAAGTACATCCGAAAGATCACATGTAATGAATCTTGAGCCCTTGGATGTGACTTTGTAGAGCTTAGGATGTTTGGACATCCTCTTGCCATAGGGAGCACACAATGTTGATGGGCCTATGGGCCTCTATGTTCATTCTTTCCTCTATAGCTTGTTCTACCTCCTTGTAGACGAGTTGGGCCTCTTTTGGTGGGCTTGATGTGGGCTGAAATACATTACTGACATTAAGTGAAAGTGATTTTTAGTGGCAAAATCAGGTCACTTCTCATCGGAAATAAAACGATGAAAGGATCATTTAAGTCATTTCCTTTCAATATTAATGGACAACATGATACATTCATAGGGGCATTATTGTATTTCCTCATTTCCGATGACAAGTGACAAGATTTTACGACTAAAAATCACTTTCACTTAATATCAGGTAAGGTGAAAATTATTTCTTAAATGTCGGGTGTACAAAAATTATTACCACAAATGTCAGGTAGGGTAAATGTAATTTACTCAATATTGGGTGTTTGAAGCGGCTGAGTTTCGAATATAGTTTTTATAATTTAGTAAGCATATTATTGTGCTTAAATTTCAGTTGGGCCAAAAGGAGTCTCGATCAATAGTTGGCCAATCAACCATGAATCATGTCCTCTTTTTTTTTAACGAATTGTTTGTGCCTGATTCCAAGTTTCTTCAACTATTCTTGGGACTCTCCCTTTTAATATCAATCCTTTCGGAACAATAAATGTAACCCCTTGGAAATTCAGTTTTGATATTTAACGATCAAAATCTAACGTTGACCACTGATTAATAGCGGAAGGGTCAAATAAAAGAAAACGGACATCACTGTCGTACCTCCGAAGAGATACAAGGCAAGAATAGAGATTAACAAAACCAACTAATACTTTTATTTGATAACTAAACAACATTCTTGGTTCAATAACATAAAGAAACTAATGAAAGATTTCAAGTATGATCAAAACAATGAAACTCTTTATTCGAAAACAAAACTCTAACTATCATTCTCACTGCTAGTTCCCATTCCCATCATAGAATTCTTCACCTAAAAACAAAACATTTAAAACCTGAGGAAGACTCAATAATGTCTACCCCTAACTGTCAAAACATGTTAAAATTCATTTTAATTCATTTAGGGGGAGAAATGAACAAGTCAAATCTTTTCGCAAACAATTTAACCCAACCAACCATAGCCATCTTTCAACATAATTGTTAAGTGGTCGGAGCTTGCTTATTTGCCCCTCGAAGTCCAAGACTTCGCATATAATCATTTCTCAATATCATCACAAATTCACAATCTTAATCTCATCTCATTCTCAAACACAATCAATCACAATCTCAATAATACTGATGACCATCCCTTTCACACACGTGCACACACTTGACCCCGGGGAAGTAGTACTTATCAAGCATCCCTGATCTCTTGACAACTCCCCTGTAGGATACCACATCCTGGTGTATCACCCTAGTCCCTCCCGGGTCGCGAACATTACCGATAACTACTTCAAGGATCGCTTACTAGCCCCAAAAATCACCACAAGTCTTTCTAGCGTGTTTCGTCATCGCTCACACGCTGCCTAGGAAAACTTCCCAGGAGGTCACCTATCCTAGAACTACTCCTAGCCAAGCACGCTTAATTGAGAAATTCCCAACGGATGACCTACCATAAAAGAAGGTGCACCTTGGTGATATAAGTAGTCATTTTAATCCTTTTAAGCCACAATTCAACTACATACCAGAGGTATTATATCTGGTCTTTGGGGATGTTACCCAAACCCGTATTTATGTCCCGTTTGAATTATTAGTCATGTTTAATACCATACCTTTACAGTCTCAATCAATCCAACCCCAATTTCCAAAACCATTGTAAAATCACACACAAAAGACTGTCCACATTTAACCAACTCAAAAGAACATACTCAACATTCAAAATAGATAGTCAATTTTCACCATAAAATCCCTTCGGGATGCAAAATTACAAAACAACTTAAAAATCACAAAACACTTAAGTGCAACTCAGCGGGATTTAAGACATAGACATTACTTGGGTGTCTTCTATCCACTTCAGCAACCACACTTGAAATCCCTAAACGCGTTTAACTAGCCCGAACCTATTAGTAATAAGTTCTAAAATTAATAGCTGATGTATGCAAGGTCCTAAGATCAGAGTATTGACCTCACAGTACACCACATTAACACAACTCACACACAATCTGGCCTCAAAACAGAGAATCAAATACAAATACAACCAAAACAGTCCTCAACATAGAAAAACAACTATAACCTCCTCAAAACAGAGCACAAACACGAAAGCACAAATGGATGAAACAAATGATGATGAAATGATGATCGGATGGGCAAACTTACAATCAAACAATAACCGGAGATAGTCTTGAGGCTCGAGATGATACAGACCCACCACAGCCAAAACATTAAGGGCAATGGACTCAATGACCTCAATGGATACAGGCACACCACCATCGAGATTACTAAGCTCTACACACCACAAGGATTGCCAAATCCTTGCTCAGAGTAGAGTTAACCAGATAAGAGTTTAACGTCACTCACAAACAAGAGGCTCAATTAAGGCACTCAAAATGCTATTGATTTCACCGATAGTTGATCCTCAGTGCCGGACATAATGTATTTAAACCTAGGGTTGAACTAGCTGATTAAGGGTTTTCCCTTGCTCAAGAAACTCCCTAATTACGCATTAAGCTACTTAACTAACTTAGTAAGCTAATTAAGGCTCATTACAAACTGGATAACATCAAAATAAAATGAAATAAAATCTAACAAACGCGTTTTCTTTATTACAAACGATTAAATCACCTCACAAGCGGGAAATGGCCTCAACAGCTCAAAAGTGAGTCTTCAAGGAGGACCTCAATGCAGGATCACCTCATAGAACTGGAATATCCTCAACAGTCCAGAAGTGATGTCTTCAATTAGGACCTCAGAACTGGCAAAATATCTCCACTGAGCCGGAATGTCCTCAACAACTCTAAAGTGAAGTCTTCAAGCATTGGTGAGGACCTCAATCCAATGATATGGAATTGAGAAATAACCTCACTGGCTGGCTGCTGCTGTTGATGTTGATGTTGCTGTTGTTGGACGACCTCATGACTTGCTGGACCATCATGAAACACTCTTGGATGTCAGTGTTCGATGTTATTGATGATGGCCTTAGAGTTGGTGTTGGTGAGGTCGTTGCTGCTCCTGATGCTGGTTCTGGCTCTGGACTTGGAATGTCAGATGGAGGACCTCCATCATCCTCCCCAGGTTGAGGAAAGTTTGTCCTCAAACTTGAAAGGTCTTCATGCTCTGGAAAGTAAGGCCTCAAATCTGCAACGTTGAATGTAGCACTGCCTCCATAGTCTTCAGAAAGGTCTAACTTGTAAGCATTGTCTCCAATCCTCTCAAGCACTTCAAAAAGGTCCATCTGCTCTTGGTGTCAACTTTCCCTTCCTCTTTCTTGGAAATCTATCCTTCCTTAGATGAATCCACACTAAATCTCCTGGCTTGAAAATCATCTTCCTCCTATACTTGTTTGTTGAAGTAGAAACTTGCTCAGAATATTTGATGATCTTCTCCCTGACTTGCTGATGAAGCTTCTTGATCTCCTCTGCATGTTTACCTGCTTCATAACTAAACCTCACAGAATTTGTTAGTGGGGATAAATCCAATGGAGTTATAGGATTTCTACCATAGACAACCTGGAATGGTGAAAGGCTAGTTGCCTTGGATGGTGCTCTATTGAAATCAAATTCAGCATGAGACAAGAGGGTGTCCCATCCTGTTTTGTTTGTGGATATCAGTGACCTCAATAGTGTTCCAAGTGTCCTGTTTGTGACCTCTGTTTGCCCATCAGTTTGAGGATGACAAGCTGTGCTGTACTTCAGTTGGGTGCCCAACTTCTTCCAAAGAGTAACCCAAAAATAACTTAGGAACTTGACATCCCAATCAGACACCATACTCTTGAGAACACCATGGATTCGCACTACCTTCTGGAAATACAATTCAGCCACCCTCACACCATCATAGGTGGTATGGCAAGTAATGAAGTGAGCCATTTTACTGAATCTGTCCACAACTACCATGATTGAATCTTTCCCTCTTTGAGTTCTTGGTAGACTAACAATGAAGTCTAGGCTGATGTCCTCCCAAGGACTGTTTGGAACTGGCAAAGGTGTGTATAGCCCTTGAGGTAAGCTATGACTATTTGCAATATGACATGTAGCGCACCTCCTGACCCAATGCTCAACATCCTTCCTCATTTTAGGCCAACAATAATGTTCCTTCAACATAAGAAGGGTCTTCTCAATGCCAAAATGACCTGCCAAGCAACCTCCATGAACTTCAGAGATCAACAACTCTCTAAAACTGCTCCTTGGAATACATAACCTTGCTCCTTTGAAGAGAAATCCCTGGTCTATGTGGTATAAACTTTGAGGATGTCCCTTGCATTTCTGGTACAACTCTCCAAAATCTTCATCATTCTCATATAAAGCTTTCAACTGTTCAAAACCAAACACTCTTGCATCCAAAACTTGCAACAACAAATACCTTCTGGACAATGCATCAACTCCTTTGTTAAGCTTCCCAGATTTATGATGGATCACAAAATGGAATTGCTGCATGAACTCCGCCCAAGTAGCATGCCTAGTGTTGAGTTTATGCTGACCCTGAATGAATTTGAGGCCTCATGATCACTGTGCAGAATAAATTAAGCTCCAATAAGATAATGCCTCCAATGTTGCAAAGCTCTAATGATAGCATAAAACTCCTTATCATATGTACTGTATTTCCTCTTGGCCTCATTGAGTTTCTCACTGAAATAAGCTACTGGTTTTCCCTCTTGAGTCAACACTGCTCCAATGTCCACGCCTGAGGCATCACACTCCACTTCAAAGACTTTGGCAAAACAAGGTAACGCCAACACCGGTGCTGAGGTTAACTGTCTTATGACCTCCTCAAAAGCTTTCTGTGCAGCTGGTGTCCAAGTAAAGCTCTTCCCCTTCACTAATTCAGTCATAGGAGCTAGAATAGTGCTGAAGTTCCTCACAAATCTCCTATAGAAAGATGCCAAACCATGGAAACTCCTTATCTGCTGGATTGATGTAGGAGCAGGCCACTCTCTGATGGCTTTGACCTTCTCCTCATCTACTTGAATTCCTTCTAATGTCACAATATAGCCAAGGAATATAACATGGCTGGTGAAGAATTGACACTTCTTGAGGTTCCCATACAACTGCTCTCTACTCAGAATCTACATAACACTCCTCAAGAGGTTCACATGATCCTCCTTAGATTGGCTATAAATGAGTATATCATCAAAATACACAACAACACACTTCCCAATCAAAGGCTTCAGAACTTGATTCATAAGTCTCATAAAGGTTGATGGTGCATTTGTCAAACCAAAAGGCATGACCAACCACTCATACAGGCCTCCCTTAGTCTTAAAGGCTGTCTTCCACTCATCTCCCTCATAAATTTTGATATGGTAATATCCACTCCTCAAATCAATCTTCGAAAACACAGTTGAGCCATGGAGCTCATCAAGCATATCCTCAAGTCTTGGAATAGGATATCTATACTTGATAGTAATCTTATTGATGGCTCTACAATCAATACAAATCCTCTGACTTCCATCTTTCTTAGGGACCAATAATGTTGGCACTGCACAAGGGCTCAAACTCTCTCTAATCATTCCTTTCTCCAACAACTCATCAACTTGCTTCTGGATCTCATTGGTTTCTGCAGGGGTCATTCTATTGGCTGGTTTGTTTGGTAGAATAGATCCTGGGATGAGGTCAATTTTATGCTGGATGTCTCTTTTTGGGGGTAAACCTGGTGGCATTTCTTCTGGAAAAACATGCTGGAACTGGCTTAGGATGGGCTGGAATAAAGGATGGTTATGTTGTGGGGCTTGTTCATTTTGTGAGGCTGGTTCTTCATCAAGATCAAGTAAAAGAAACTCCTTCTGTTCACTGAACTCATGATGTTCAGCTGGTAAGATCACATCAAGGGATGGTTCAACAATGAGGGTTTTGGTTCTTTTTGTGAGCTGGGATGGTTTAAGTGGGGTGAGGACAATTTTTTTGTGGTTTAGGTTAAGGGAATAAGTATTGGCTCTTCCATCATGATTAATAGATCTATCAAACAACCAAGGTCTTCCCAACAACAAATGACATGCATCCATAGGTATAACATCACACCACACTTCATCTTTATAAACAGGACCAATTGAAAAATTCACAAGGCATCTAGATGAGATTTTGATACCTCTACTTTGACTCAACCACTAGACGGTGTAAGGTGCTGGATGAGGACAGGTTTGCAAGTTCGGCTTTTGCACCATAGTCTGTGAGGCTGCATTAGTATAGCTTCCTCCATCAATAATTAAGGAACGGATCTTCCCTTGCACTGTGCACCTTGTATGAAAATTGTTCTCCCTCTGCTCAGCTTCCTCATCAATGACAGAACTACTAAGGACCCTCCTAATCACCAACATTTCACCTTCATCAGGTCTGGCCTCAACTTCCTCTTCATCATACATAGGATCTCCTTCAGGTTCATCAAACTGTTCCTCCTCAACAACTGACTCAGGTTCAACAAACAGTGCTGCTTGATATTCTGCTAAGGTCACTACTCTTCTGTTTGGACATTCTGAGGCTAGATGTCCAAGTCCTTGACATCGTAAACATCTCCTCTCAGGGAATGGTCGATTGGTAGGGATTGGGGTTCTTTGTGGGGGATTTTGGGATTGTGTTTGAGGTGGTTTAGGGGTTGGATATCTGGTTTGTGGTTGTGGGGATGGATAGGTTCTTTGAGGTGGATTATAGGATTTGTTGTAATGGTCTGATTTGGTTTGGGGATAGGTTTTGGTTGGGTACTTGCTTCCATACTCCTTCCTTTGGGCCTTCTTCTGCTGTTCCACCTTATGAGCTAAAGAACGCAGCTCATCAAGTGAATGATACACCTGAAGCTCAACAACATTCTTGATATTATAATTCAATCCTGCAAGGTACCTCACATAGGTCTGAACTTCATTCCCCTTTTTATTGCACTTCCACAGTAAATGTTCAAACTCCTTGGTATACTCCTCAACAGATTTGCTAACTTGGACCAAGTGTTGAAGCTTGAAATAATTTTCCTTCATGTAACTTCAGGTAGGAATTTCTCCTTGAGCTTCTGCCTCATTTCAATCCATGTACTGATGTAAAACCCCGAAAAATTTGATTACGTTGACCGTGACAGCGTTAATAATTTTGGTTGACTTCGTTAAATTTGGAGATTTTATCTGTGATATATTTTGTTAACACTTGAGCTCGTAGGACCGTCGTGGGATTATCAAGGGTAATATAGTCTTTTTCTACATGCATGGTTATGCATGGAAATAGGGGTACCTTGGTAATTATATGTTAATTATTGATGATTATGTGTTAATGTTTTTAGTTAATTATTATTATTATTATTATTATTATTTTTAGAAATTAAAAATCATATTTTTCCTGTAGCTATTTTAGTGGCCGGTTAGAGAAGTGCTTGTGCTCCAAGTTATGTTTTTGCTAAATTAAGTGGTATATTATTCTTAATTGCTCTTAATTAACTTAAATCCCAAACCCTAATCGCTCTACCACTCCTCCCTCTCTTTCTTCTTCTGCCGTGGGTAAATCACTATCGCCAACCGTCATTGTCACCGGAGCACCACCTGCAACCGCCGTCCGTCGCCGCAAACCACCACCGCTGCAACCACCGCATCCCTTTCTCTCTCTCTATTTCCTCTCTCTCGTCCCTCTTTCTCACTCCCTCTGTCCGCCTCGATGTCCGCCACCACCGCCGTCGTCCAGTAGTCACCAACGTCGCAGCCAATCCCCGACCACCAGACGACCGTAGCGTCGTCGTCGCTTTCGCCGGAAGTCGCCGCACGCCGCCCAAACGCAAGGAGACTATGGTGACCTGCACGCCGCCGCTACCGTGTGACGCCATCGCCGTTGCCGCTGTTCGCTCCGACACCGACCACGACCGCCGACGACGCCCACCAGAGACGCACCGCCGCCCCCGCCACTGCTTTGCCTGAACTTCCCCATGTAAAACCCTAACTCTACCCTAAGTTTATTCAACAATTTGCTTCGTTAGTTTTTATCTTTCTGATGTTAGTATGATTGGCATGCTGATAGTATGAGTTTAATATGTTTTTGGTAGTATTAGAATACATATGAACTTACGTTATCATATGGGGGTAGAAAGGGGTTAATGTTGTAGTTATTCTATTATTAATCCTTAGTAATTAATACATGGGAATTATGTTATTATATCGTGTATGTATGGATTGGAATTGATTGTGAAAACCTTTCACTATTTGAAAAGTTTGTAAAATATAGTATGAGTATGTTTGGTTTATACAGGATTAAAATTATGGTGATTGCGTTTTAATTCTCAAATTATTTTCCGATTTCGAGTTTTAAATTATTGAGCTTTTATTCATTTTGGGAGTTATAATTGTTATTATTATATTACGATTCTTTTATAGAGTAATTCTTATCTTTCCTTGTTTTAAATTATATTATCTTTGATGCGTTAATCATATTGTTATTGTTTTTATAATACATTACTTTTTATTATGAGTTTAATCGTTTTCTTTATTTAAATTTCTTCAAAATTGGTTTTGAAAGACAGTTTAGAATTTTGCTGTGTGTGTTTTATTAATTAAAGTTTCGATGTCAATTTGAGTTTTATTGTGTTCTCTGTGTTTAGTTTTTAAAGAAAACGTTTAAATTGAAAATTTGATTGTTTATGTGAGAAATTGTGTTAGTTTATGTGTAATTTGACCTTGGTTATGTTAGAAGAGTGAGGGGGATGTCTTTGCCTTTAGTAGACTGTTTAGAATCTCAAATTGGAGCCGCGGGATAGTATGGTTAGAACTAGGATCGAAAATCCCAAAGTAAACACCCGGTCAGCTTGGACAGATTTCATAAGTCATACTAAATTGGTCACTATTTATTGTGTAGTTAATATTTAGCCCTACCGTTTGGTCTGGAAATACCTTAGGATGTTAGCTTTCATAGGAATTTTACGGATCGAGATTTGGAGGTGTATATTTTGAGTTACGACCCAAATACCGCACCTAGGTCAGAACTGAACAGGTTGTGTAATTGGCTATTTTTGAGGACCTTGAAGGATGTTTTAGATCTCGAGGAGTTTTAGTAGACATCCCGAGGTTTCCAGAAAGTCCAAAACCGTACCCATAGGATGTCGGGAAGTTATGTTATGATTCGTTTTATCCAGACGTTGCAATCTGTCCAGTTATTTTTCTTTTGAATAAATGTGTTGTTATGTGTAAATTATTCAATTGATTGTCATATGGAAGTGTTGATATGTGATAGTTTGTTAATGTGAGATATGTTTAAAATGTTAATTTATGATTGATGGGAACCTTATAGTATTCCTAGGGGTGGGTTAGGAAGAAATTAGATTGCGTTAACTCCGTACGACACGTTTTTAATTTTAGAAATTTCGTTATTTCTAGGCGCGTTCTAAACCGTTCGATCTAGTGAGCTCAAGTGTGTTCTGAAGTAAGGAGAAGAATTGTCAGGTAATGTCCATGCCCTATTTTCCCTTTGGATGCGCTTTACTTGATTTTTTGTATTTAATTAAGTTGTTTTGGAAATTGCATTCCGAAGGGAACTTTATGTGAAGTTGACTGTCTGTTTTGAGTGTTGTGCTATAATTCTTTTGATTTTTGGTTAAATAAGGGCAGTCTTTTTATGAGGTTGTTTGATGTATTTTGGGAATTGGGATTGGTTGATTGGAAATTTGAAACTTGGAACTTGTTGAGTATTAACCGGACTAATAATTCAAGTGAGACTAAATGCGGGTTCGGGTAGCGTTTCCGGAGACAGGGCGGATCCCTGTAGGGACGTTATCAAGAGATCAGGAAAACCCTGATAGATTGTGCTAATAAAAAAGGTCTTCCCCGGGGTTAAGCGAGCACGTGTTGTAAATTTTGGATGGCCATCCAGTGTATTGGAATTGAAAGAAAAGTTGTGATGAGTTTGTGAAAGTATTGATTTGATGGGAGTTTGTGACTCCGTGTTGAAGGGAGGTTTGTAAACCCCCGCCCGCTTAATAAAAACTGGAATTATCAAGTTGTGTTTGGGTTGGGTGTAAACTACTTTGTAAAATGGTTTGAATTATTCTTCTCTTCCTCTAAATTGTTTGAAATGAATTTGTAACCTGTTTTTACAGTTAGGGGTAGACATTATTGAGTTCCATCTCGTGTTTTTAAATGTTTTGTTTTCAGGTAATGCATTCTATGATGGGGACGGGTTCTAGAAGTGAGGACATCGAAGCTAGTCTTGAGAATAAGTTTAGTTTATGTTTAGAACTGTGTTCGTAATGCTTAGTTTGTGTTTTTCTATAATTTGAAAGTCTTTTGTTTATTAAATTGAAGTAAATAATGATTAGTTGTTAATTTTTTCCTTTCTTGCCTTGTATTCCTTCGGGGATACGACAGTAACGCCCGATTAAAAAGAAAAAAAAAGACTTTCGCTGTTAGTGTTAGTCAACGTTTGACTTTGACCGTTAAGTTTAGAATTAAATTTTCAGGGCGTTACAACTGACTTTAGGTTCATTGATTTCCTCTCTCCTTCTTTGCAAGTTATTCCACCATGTAGATTGTAACAACCCGCCCCAAAATCACGATTAATTAAGTACTAATTACTGTAATTACTTAAATTGCGTATAAATTTTTCGCGTTTACTTCTAATTATTTATTTTATCGGTGTCAAGTCTCGTGCAGGAGATGGCAAAGAATATCAAGTTACGGGTTTATAAACCTTTAAGTTACTCTATTTACTCGTTAAAGTGATTTATATTGAGTTTTACCGTTTACGTTATTTCTTTAACCGGAAAGAGTTTAATTATTTCACTTCTTAATGTTTATATTTTATTATCCAAACCTTAATTTATTTTATTGGGATTATGTTTATTTTATTGAGGTACAAGTAATATTTATGTTTCATTTACTTGGATTTTCTATGTTTAAGTCCTATTTTATTTCAATCAAATTATTACCGATTAATTTTAATTAGTACAAGCTAATTTTGTTAACTCGTATTTTAATAATTTAGCTTACTTAATTATATTTTCAGATTTGTTAAGTTATATTAGTGTTTAATTAAGTGAAGGGAGTATATATTATGTCATTAGTGTTAGAAGGTTCATTTTATCATTCCAATTCAAACACACCCAAGCTCTTTCTCTCTCTACACTCCATCCTCCTCCCTCTCCCTCCATTCTCGCCATGGCACTCCCAAACACTCGGCCACTTTTCCGGCCACCACACCACGCCACCGTGCACCACCCCCTTCCTCTCTCTTGTGTTTTCATCCATTTTTAACCTCAAAGGTAACCTCTCAAAACCCCCAATTTCAAATTCTCTAAACCCTAATCTGAAAATCTATGTTTTATATATGTTTCTTTTATAAATTCCATCTCTTTACTCTCTTTATTCATGAATTCAAGTATATAATTGTATTGGTTAAGTTAGGGTTAAGTTTTGGAAATGCATGTTGATTTCTAAGTGTTTTGTGAGGTTTAGAGTTGAATTCATGGTGGATGATGAATTAGTGTTGATGCATGTGAATTTCTTGAGAGATTCTTAGTATATAAGGGCTGAGTTTATGTTTTAAGATTATGAATTAAGTGTTGTTATGTTTAATTTGGGTGAATTAGTGAGGTTTTGATGCAAGAATTCAAGAGTATGTCTCATATGTTGAGTTTATGTTTAATCCATGGATGCATGTGGTTTTTAAGGCCTTTGATGAAGAGATTTTCATGGTTTATATTCTGGAAATATAGTGGATTAAGGTTAGATGAAGTTTGGTTATGTTTTAATATGATTAAGAGTGGAAAAATCCAATTAAAAACTGAATTATGGGTGATTAAAATTTCTGTTTAGTTTCTGGAAATTTACAGAGGAATGAAAGTGGGATTTTTGCCCTGATTTTTACTCCATTTGATAGCTTAAGGTGTTAGCAAACCATAGGCTTTGGAATTTCGTCCCTTTGGAGACCTCTTTGGTTTTTGTGGTAAACATGAAAGTTTTAGGCCATGTTGCAAGCTTTCCGGAAAGGTATGGTTCATAGTCATCCGATATCGGGAGCGTGAGTTACGATCCCAGGAAACCGGGCTGTCCAGAACAACATTCTGCTCAAATTAACCTTTGTGAACTAATGTCTTTTGGGCCTCAAACCAACCCAATAAGGGGTTCTAGGTATAAATGTGTCATGGTTATATATTGTAATTATAGAGTTATGTGTTTGAGGCTAAGAGTACCAATTTGGAGTCCTAAGTAAGTCTTGAGAATACCTTTCAAGAGCTAGTATGTTTAAGTAATGTATCGTGACTCCCTTCGTTCTTTAAGTCTAATGTTCAATATCTTTACTCTAGCTAAAAGTTCCTTCTAGCTTGATAACCTCCAATTTCTAATTCAATTCATTCCTCATTTCATAATTCATTAATCCAAGCTTGCTTTTATTCACATTTGGACGTGTATATCTTGCTCCATTTCGCCATTTCACTCGATATCGTATTATCAAACCATATTTGAACTCGTTATCTCGCATCCTAGCTTCCAATTTATAATTACCCTATTCATCATCAATTCAAGCTAATTGTCCTAAGTTCAAGCCCTTTTATTTGAATCACCTTCTACGTCATAGTTCTCGTAATTTTCCAACCCGAAAACTCCAAAGTTTTATGTGCACAGCTTCTGTCCGGGCCCATTTGCCGTCTGAATTTGAGCCAAAAAGAGGAGAGACAGAAAGCTGGCTCGCCTGAGAAACATACTGGCTTGGTCGAGCCATGCTTCTGCACAACGACCATAGAAAGTTTGAAAAAATATGGCTAAGGCAACGAAGAAACAGAGGCTCGCGAGCAAGCGGCCCGGCCGAGGTGTGCGTCGAGCTTAGAGAAGTTGCGAGAAGACAGGATGCACTGACGAGTACTGCTCGCTCGAGCAGAAGTGGCTCGCCCGAGCCACTCCGGATTTCTGCGTATAGACTGGAAATGAAATGCTGCGTTTTGTGTAACAAACTTGGATCATTATAAAAACTTTAGCTGCGATTCCATTGAGAGACACTTTTAGCTTAAGTTTTAATTTGTAATTTGTGGTTTTAATTACTTCTTAATTAACTTTTACTTTCTCTCTCTAAGGTTTTTTCTATTGCCTTGTTCTCCAAGTTCTTGAGATTTTGAGTGTAATCAACTTTTCTTCAAGTAATTTAGAAGCATTTTCTTCATTTACTTCGTGCTTTGATTTCATTGAAGATTGTCATTCAAGGTTCCTAGATTAGCCACAAACAATCAATCTTTTAGTGAAAAGGGGGATTAAGGGCCACAAATCTTACTTGAAGTGAAGATTTGAGGGTCCTTAGTAACTTGATTCACAACTTTCTATTTTGTTCGGGGAAAGTTGCAAACGAAGATGAAGAATGAAGAATGGAGATTGATTTTGATTAGTCGTCAAGGGTATGGATTCAATTCTAATCTTGTCTACATTAATTAGTTGCTTTTTAATTGCTCTTTGCTTGCCTTTGATTTTAGTGGTAGTTTAGAGTTTTATTAAATGTTCACTTGTTAGCTTATAGATTTCTTTACATTTAATGTTAGTAATTACTTGCTTGATTGTGTTTCTTCTTAGTGGTCGTGTTAGTGTCATGATTGGGAATAGTTTAATCGCTTAATTTTCATAATTTAATGCTTTCCGCACTTGAGAACCTCTAACAAACTAAAAACCTAGACAAACCTCACACCCATCCTCGAGTTCGACATCCTTACTTAGAAACCACGTTTTACGTAACCGAACAATCGCGCCGTTGCCGGGGATGGCGTTATTTGGGAGTTTAGGATTGGTTTGTTTGTGCATAGTGTGAATAGTTTTATTGCTTTGCTTGATTAGCATTAAGTTTTAAAATCACTAAAAATTAAAAAAATAGAAAAACCTACTAAAAAAGAGAAATTGCGTCATTCGATAGGATAGGTTCGAATACCGGAAATCAATAGACTGGTTAGGGTAGAAAAACCTTTTGTCGACCCGCCTAACATGGGTGAGGCAGAACCGAGGGTTACCTTGAGCGATCAGCTTTACCCATCTTATGATCCGCCTCCATCTTGTTTTGTGTTACCGGTCTTACCTCAGGGAGTTACCTTTGATCCGAGACAGTATCATACCCAGAATCTACCTCTTTTCACTGGGACGGGGTTGGCGCTTATCTGGACAGCGGAGTATAAGGAGTATCTTAGTATGGTCACACCACCTGGGGTACCTTTAGATTATGTTCTGCTGAAATATTTGCCCTTCGCCCTGCGAGATTCTGCGAAGAGGTGGATGTATAGTATCAAATCGGGATCCATTAATTCATGGGATAGTTTCTTAAAGGTATTTATGAAGAGATACTTTCCAAATTCTATGGCAGTTCAAATGAGAAATTCTATTTTGAAGTTTAGACAGGACAAGGGTGAGGCCTATTGGAAAGCTTTTGAGCGGTTTAAGAATCTTTTATCTCAATTCCCCCATCATGGGTTTGATCTAGTGAGACTGTGCCAAATAGTGTATGAGGGAGTAGATCAGGAAACCCGAGTAACCTTAGAGTCAATGTGTCAAGGGGGATTTATGGACAAAACTGCAGAGGAAGCTTGGGACTTTTTGGAAAGTATGTCAGAAAGGGTAATGCAATGGGGGAATACTAGGGATGAGTCTATAGGAGCACAATTGTCCAATGCACGGGGAGGGGTTCACGCGGTGAGTGAGAGTACTGTGTATGAGGCTAGGTTCGCTTCTTTAGAGAACATGGTAAAAACCCTAGCCCAACTGCAAATTGCATCTTCTAAGACCCAGCCTTGCGCACAAGTGAGTTCTTTAGAGCGACCCATGTCTTCGAACCCTCAATCCCCTTTGATTTGTGCTTGGTGCCAAGGACCTGACCATGTATATGTTAACTGCCTTTTGTATTTGCAACATGTGTCATCCAACGTGGAAAATGTTAATGCTATGTTTAACCAATACCGGCCCTACCAATTTCCTGGGGTGCCAAAACACCCTTTTTTGTCTTATGGGCCGGACAATCAAAATGTCTTGAGGCCACCTCCTCCTCACCAACATCAGGCCCAGCCAAGACCACCCCCTCAGGCTGCTTATCAAGCACCTCGAGGGCAGACCGTCCATCCCCAGATTGCCCATACCCGACCTCCACCAGGATACCAAAATGAGGACAAGGGGGATAGGAAGTATAAGGAGTTAGAGTCTGGGTTGAACAGGGTTGAGGATACGATGAGTGATATGGCGAAAATGGTAAAACAATTGAATGAGGGTGTAGCTCAACTTATGATGTCTAATAGGGATAGGGGAACCTTTCCTGGACAGCCGGAGGCGAACCCAAATGAGAAAGCTTCTAGTTCGTCCTCTTGTGACCCGAACCATGTTAGGGGGCTTAATGCGGTGGTTACTCTTAGATCAGGGAAGGAAGTAGATAATCGGGTCCGGGAATTACCTTCAGATTTTCCTAGGAAACAACCTGTGAGTGTTGGACCTTGTGATGAATTAGTGTCAGTTGAGGATGAGTCATGTGAGGAAGAGAGTTTGACCAACTTAGGTGAAACCCCAAGTCTTAAGACCTTACCTAGAGTACTTCCAGAGTCTAGTCCTGTTCAACCTATGGCGTATAAGCCTTCCCCACCTTTTCCTCAAAGGTTGAGGGGAACTAAGGACCAGAAATTTCTTGAAAAGATTAGGGAGACGTTTTCTCAAGTCAAAGTCAACATTCCCTTGCTAGATGCTATTCAGCAATGTCCTTCCTACGCTAGGTTCCTCAAAGAATTGTGTACAACAAAGAGAGCAACTCAGGTTCCTAAGAAGGCCTTTTTGGCCTCTAATGTGAGTTCCATCTTGTCTAGTCAAGTTCCAAATGAAATACAAAGACCTGGTGCCCAACCATCTCCATTACCATAGGAGACAATCAGATTGAGAGAGCCCTCCTTGATCTAGGGGCAAGTGTCAATTTGTTACCCTTACATGTGTATGAGACCTTGGGGTTGGGGGAATTGAAACCTACGAGAATGGTTCTCCAATTAGCCGACCGGTCTACGAGGGTGCCTAAGGGAGTAGTTGAGGACGTGTTGATCCAAGTTGGAACCTTTTTTTTCCCAGTAGACTTTGTGGTGTTAGAGACAGCTAGGGTTCATAGTCCTCGTGACGAGATTCCAGTCATTCTAGGTAGACCCTTTCTAGCTACGTCTAACGCTTGGATTAATTGTAAAGATGGGAGAATGAAACTGACTTTTGGGAATTTGACTATGGAGTTGAACATTTTCGACCTACAGAAGTCACCATTAGGACATGATGAGCAAGAGTGTAATGCCTTGAATTAGATTAGTGACCTTGAGAGTAGTGATCCTTCTGATCTTGATGTTGCTCCTAGTGTTTGTGATCTTGTTGAGTTAGGATTTGACCCAGACTGTGTGACCTCATTGTGTGATTCTGATGTGTTTGACGGTGAGTTGTTGTATGAATCATTGTTTGCCTCTCAACAGGTGCCTGAAATAATAGAGCCTGAGCCACCATCTTCTAGAACCCTTGAACTTAAACCTCTTCCATCTGAGTTAAAATATGTTTACCTTGGCCCTAGTGAGACCTACCCGGTTATCATAGCTTCGAACCTAGGTGAGGACCAAGAGAACAAATTAATTGAGGTTCTTAGGTTAAATAAGGGGGCTTTGGGATGGACGCTTGGAGATATTAGGGGGATTAGTCCATCTATCGTGCAGCATAGAATATTTTTGGAAGAAGGTAGTGTAACCCAGAGGGATCCTTTAAGGAGACTTAACCCCCAAATGAAAGAGGTGGTTAAGAAGGAGATTTTGAAGTGGTTAGACAATGATATCATCTATCCGATTTCTGACAGTAAGTGGGTTAGTCCTATTCATGTGGTCCCTAAAAAGGCTGGGTTGACGGTTGTGGAGAATGAGAGGGGAGAGTTAGTGTCAACCCGCATCCCTTCAGGATGGAGAGTATGCATAGTTTATAGAAAACTCAATAAAGCTACGAGGAAAGACCATTTTCCTTTACCTTTCATGGATCAGATGTTAGAGAAGCTGGCGGGGCATGATTTCTTTTGTTTTCTAGATGGGTATTCGGGGTATACTCAGATTTCTATAGCCCCTTGTGATTAGGAGAAAACTACTTTTACATGCCCATTTGGTACATTTGCTTTCCGTAGGATGCCCTTCGGACTTTGCAACGCCCCCGCCACTTTTCAGCGGTGCATGGTGTCTATTTTCTGACCTTCTTGATGTTGTGTTGAAATTTTCATGGATGATTTCTCAGTATTTGGCACCACCTTTGATGATTGTTTGTCTAATTTGAGTCGAGTCTTGAGTCGGTGCCAAGAAAAACACTTGACTTTAAATTGGGAGAAGTGCCATTTTATGGTACGAAAGGGAATAGTTTTGGGCCACGTGATTTCAAAGGATGGAATCGAAGTGGATAAAGCGAAAATTGACCTAGTTAGGAACTTGACCCCCCCCACTTGTGTGAAGGAGGTTAGGTCATTCTTAAGACATGCTGGGTTTTATCGTCGATTCATTCGTGACTTTAGTAAGATTGCCAAACCCCTTTCTGCTTTATTGGCCAAGGAGGTGTCCTTTGATTTTTCTGATGAGTGTTTGAAGGCCTTTAACACACTTAAAGATGCCTTAATATCACCTCCTATTCTCAAACCTCCCACATGGGGGGAACCGTTTGAGTTAATGTGTGATGCCTCTGACTTTGCTATAGGTGTGGTCTTAGGACAACGAATTGACAAAAAACCTGTCGTGATTCACTATGCAAGTCACACTTTGAATGAGGCACAACTGATCTACACGGTAACTGAGAAAGAGTTTTTAGCTGTGGTCTATGCATTTGAGAAATTTAGGGCTTACTTGTTGGGAGCTAAGGTGATTGTGTTTACTGACCATTCAGCCATTCGTTACTTGATAGAGAAGAAAGAGTCTAAGCCTAGATTGGTTAGGTGGGTGTTGTTACTCCAAGAATTTGACTGTGAAATCCGTGATAGGAAAGGATCTGACAATCCAGTAGCGGACCACCTTTCTAGGATAGTGCCTGAACGTGAGATAGAACCTCCTATAGATGCTTGTTTTCCTGATGAGTGTATTCTTAGCATAGGAGTAGAGCCGTGGTTTGCCGACATTGTCAATTTTAAAGTCACGGGAGAAATGCCTAGTGACTGGAACAGGCATGATAGAGATAGGTTCCTTTACATTGTCAAGAATTTCATATGGGATGACCCCTATCTGTTAAAGTATTGCCCTGATCAGATTCTTAGAAGGTGTGTTCCAGATGAGTCTATCATGGATGTCCTCTCATTTTGCCACGACCAACCTTGTGGGGGACATTATAGTGGGAAGAAGACAGCATATAAGGTCTTACAAAGTCGATTCTATAGGCCCACCATCTTTAGAGACGCCTATAACTATACCCAAAGCTGTTTTAGGTGTCAGAGTTTGGGTAAAATTTCTAGAAGAAACATGATGCCCTTGAAGCCTGAGATTTTTGTTGATGTGTTCGATGTTTGGGGCATTGATTTTATGGGACCATTCCCTACCTCTTTTGGGAATGAATTTATTCTTCTAGCAGTGGACTATGTGTCAAAATGGGTTGAAGCAATTCCGTCAAAAAGAAATGATGCCAAAGTTGTGACTAGGTTCCTTCGGGAAAACATTTTTTCTAGGTTTGGGGTACCTAAAGCAGTCGTTAGCGACCAAGGGACTCATTTCAATAATCGATCTTTTGTGGCTTTGCTTAGGAAATATTCTGTTGAGCATAGAATGACCACGACCTATCATCTTCAATCAAATGGCCAAGCTGAGGTGTCCAATAGGCAAATTAAGCAAATTCTTGAGAAGACAATGTCAAAGAATAGGAAAGATTGGTCCACCAAATTGACCGATGCTTTATGGGCCTATAGGACGGCTTACAAGGCTCCCATAGGAATGTCGCCGTATAGAGCAGTCTTTGGGAAACCTTGTCACTTGCCAGTAGAACTTGAGCATAGGGCGTGGTGGGCTTTGAAAGCCTTGAACCTTGACCTTTCGACAGCTGGGGATATTAGGAAGCTTACTTTGTGTGAACTAGAGGAATTAAGGAGAGAAGCATACAAAAACGGGAGGTTGAGTAAGGAGCGATCGAAAGTCTTGCATGATAAAGTGATCCTTAGAAAAACCTTTGTTCCGGGGCAGAAAGTCCTCCTTTATGACTCACGTTTGCACTTGTTTGCGGGTAAGCTGAAGTCTAGATGGACCGGCCCATTCATTGTGACCACTGTGTTTCCCTCGAGAGTAGTTGAGATCAAGGATCCCACTAATGCATCTGTGTGGAAGGTAAACGGTCACAGGTTGAAACCCTTCTTGGAGCTTCCGAAGAAGGTGGATGTGGAGTGTGTAACATTCCATATTCCATCCGTTGATTGAAGAAAACTGAGGTAACATTCTTGTATATATTGTAAATTAGTTCATTTTTCTTGTTTCTTTCTTTGTTTTCTTCTCTTAACTATGCACTAACGAGAAGGAAGGATCATTTATCGTTCACATATTCACCATTTCATGGCTTGTATACTCAATCCCCATTTACAAGTCATGCGATGATTATTTGGGATCTAATCAAGTATTATCCTTCTTTATCTTTGGAGTTGGTTGGTGAGAAGATTCTTTTTCATTCTTTTTGTTAGATTTTTGATTTTTTTTATTCTTTTAGGGTGTTTGTCTTCCTTTATTTCTTGCCACAATGAGGACATATAGTGTGGCCTTTTTTGTGTGGGAGTGGGGAGGCATGCATGCCGGCTTTCTTCTCTTTCTTTGAAAAATTTTGAAAAACAAAAAGTTTTTGTTTTGTTTACTTAGGTTAGTTTTTGTTAGATTTTAAGTGTTTCGGGTTTAAAGGTGCCCCGGGAGGTTTTTGAGTGTTTGAGAGTTTGAAATTATTTTAGGTAGAAGTGAGAATACTTAGTTTCTTTTGAGAAATTTTAACTCTTTGAAGTATTGGCCAGAACCACTGCTCGGGCGAGCGAGAACATGGCTCGGTCGAGCACACTCACTGAGGTGGTTTCATGAGTAAAGGAGAAAGAGAAGGCAATATTTCCAAAAGCACCGCTCGGGCGAGCGAAAACCTGGCTCGGTCGAGCCAGTCGACTGTGCCTAAACTGAGAGTGAGTTCTGCGTCAAGGCAAGCGGACGACAGAAGAGCTGCTCGGGCGAGCAACATCTTTGCTCGGGCGAGCTTGTCAACTGAAGCGCCAAAGGAAAAGAGTTCGACACCGCCACTGGCCCAGAGGAGCAAATGCGGCCGAGTAGTCCGATCGCCGGCCGAGCGATTGTTCGGACATCGCGACTTCGTCAGAATCCTGCTCGGCGGCGGGAAATTCGGCTCGGGCGAGCCGTCGGCAGATTCATTTTCTGTCGGGGTTATTTATGCAGATTTCTCTCACTTTTTTTAGTTTTTCTCATTCGATTTCTCTCTCATATCTCTCCCTTACTTCCCCAAACCCTAGCATAAAACCCTAATCCCTGAATCTTTGCTTTCCTCTTCGATTTCTTCAGTTGGTTGGGTTTTTTTTGTGATTTGTCTCTTTCACATTGTCTTTAACAAGCACGGTGACAACACTACTGCGGCTTGCTAATGCGTAAGGCGCATTTGTCGCGAGAGGTGCATTGGTTGTTCTGAGTTTTGAGGGGGAGGCACGCTTACCAAGGACGTTTTGAAGTCTCAAGGTACCGGGTTTTGCTGTGGTGCGTCTGTGGTGCAGTGGTGGTTTTGTGCTTCAAGATTGGGTGGCTACTAGCAAGGGGTGATTTAGCTCTTGAGAATTCAACCACATGTTCCTTGGTGCTATTTGGGAGGTAACATTCAATTAGTGTTTCAAAGTTTGATTTCAAAGTTAAATTGGGTGTTACTTGTGATTAGTTCTCAGAATTTAGGGCTTGAGTGTTGTGTATATTGGTTGCTATTTGGGGATTCTTGAGTTGCTAGTGTTGCTTTCACTTCAACATAGTTCGATCTAAGAGAGCCCGCACAGATGAGGAAGGTACACCTTCACCACCGCCCGAGTCTTCATCGGCGGCGGTGGATAAAGATCGATACAAGGCCCAAACACCCACGCCTCTTCGAGCTGAGCCGGAATTGCGTATTCGGTTCCGGGATGAGCATCATCGTGAGAAGTACGAGCTTTATCAACACCGGAAACTTTGTGCTCCGGATATATACGGTGAACCCACAGTGAGGAAGGTGTATTGTGGCCCTAGTTTCGACTTTATCATAAGGACCTTGGGTTGGGAATCTTTCATCAAGATTGACGAATCCCTTTATGATCAACCAATCTTTGAGTTCCTTAGTTCTTTCCAAGTTGAGGATGCTGATACACGCCACGCAAAGTTCCGATATAGAGTGGACAACAAGGAGAAAACTTGCACTGTGCAAGAGCTATGTCAAGCACTTGGGGTACCGGAGGATGGGCTTTATTATGAGGAGAGTGTACACTTTGATGAACAATCCGCCATGAAAAGCCTTACTTGTTGGCGGCGGAAACATCAAAAGTCAAATGCTCTCGAGGATTGCTCCTTCTTAACTAGAAACTCCAAATCTCGTGACTTGTGCAATTTGGCAATTCGAATTTTTCATCGCATAGTCTCAAGTTCGGTTTTCAGAAGGGACGATGGAAGGGCGAATGTGAGGAGGGACGATTTGTTTATTATCTTTCACACCCTCCAAGGGACGCGGGTGAACACGGGGTCTTGCATTTTGCATTGCTTGAAAGAAATTACCTCAAGACATCTTACTACTACAATCGGCATGGGGCATATTATATGCCACTTTTTGATGAAGCAACGTTTTGGAGGGTATATCCGCAAGTTCACCCCGCGTTATTTTCCCGACCCAATCGACGGTGTTCGGTTGCAACGCATGGGTATCCTCGAGCGCCACAACACGAAGCACATCTACAAGCATGGCTCGGATCAATATGCGACGTCCATTCATTTGGACCATGAGCGAGCTGCACGTTGGTTGGATGTGTCTAACCAACACAACTGGTCATGTGGCGAAGATCCACGGAGCACCCGTCGAGTTGGAGGTACCGATGACCCGTTTGTGCGTGAAAATGTGGAAGAAGAGGGGGAGCCGGCAACCCAGGGTGAGGCTAGTGGTAGCAATTCCCAGGAGATCACGATGGGGTACTTAGCAAGCCGATTGGACCAATTGAGTGTTGACCTCCGAGAACAACGAACTTTGCTACAAAGTACGCATAACTTGGTGGAGAGTCAACAAGAACTCCTTCGTGCGTAGCAATCAACACTCGAAAGGCACGAAGGATATTTTAGACGCTATGACGAGTACTTCCATCAACAAAATCAATATTGGAGGGATTGGGGATACTACCATTATGCTATAGCCGACCATTCGCCAGCACCGCCCGACTACGTCAACCAGTACTACCCAACCTACTTCCCCTATTATCCATACCCTCCTCCAGGAGGTAATGAGCTGTGATTGTGAGCGTTCCGCACTCCCCTCTTTTATTTTGCATTGGATGTGTGCTTTAAATCTTGAGATACACATGTGCGGGGGGTTGTGTGATGTTCCCGGGCAGTGGCAAGGCATTTCACCCTTAATTCCCGCCTCATATAGTGAGATTCGGGGTTGAGGTTAGTCAGTGATCATGTACATTTGTAAATATTCGAAGTTTCTTTTAATTAGAAAGTCTTAGTTTCTTTGACTTGTATAGTTTGGTTTACTTTTTTTTTTTTATCTAGCATGTACACATTTCACCCATAGTATGCTTTCCTTGTCTATCTCTTACCTATGGTGTTATGTTCGTGGATCGTGTGCTGGGATGTGCGTTTATTGAAGACCTTCAGGTACTATCATCTTATCCTCATTTTCATTGTGATTATAGTAGTGATCCATGTTGCATGCTTGATTTTTCCTTTTGGGTGGCGAACCCCGTGAGTGTGAATGTTGGGATATTATTGTTGTTGGAGCCGTGTGGGCTCGGGTCGCCACCAATTATTATTTGTTATGTGTTTTTAGGTTTTCTACCTTATTTATGACACCCTTCTTCTCACAATGGGGACATTGTGAAGTTTTGTGTGGGAGTGGGGGGTGATACTTCCATTTGTCATGGGTAGATCACCTAGTTTTGAGTCTTTGTTTTCGTTTTTCGTAGTTTGTATCGAAAAATTTGAAAAATTTTGTGTGAAAAGGAGAAAAAAGGGAGTGAAAGCCCTTGAAAGTTTTCATTTTTCGTTTTGTTTTTGTTTTTGCTTTGTTTCTTGGATTTCGTTGTTGAAATCAGGAAGCCGTTCTTAATCTTCTTTGAAAGAAACCGGTTTGAGCATTTTCGACCCTAACTTGGGCGATTGTCATGACTTACCTTAATTAGATTCTTTTCATCAATTGTCTAGTGAGATTCCATTTCTTCTTTTTATGTTCTGGTTGAAACTGGGAGATTCTAGGGGTTCATATCCGAGCTTGTTTTCCAAAAAGAAAAAGAAAAAAAAAGAGAAAAAAGCAAAAGCCAAAGCAAAAGTCAGAAAATAGCAGCAAAATTAAATAATTTGACTAAGTGGGGCGTGTCGGCTTTACGACATCAACCACCATACACTTAGCCAACCTACACGGGCCCGGTATCAGTGGTACGGATGCCCTTAACCCTCCTCCTATATCGCCATGACGAGAGGCGAATGGAAAAGACCGTGTTGGGAGGGTATACCCCTTATATGGGCCGTCCAATTCCCGAAAATAAGGCTAATACTGACATTAAAAAGAAGAAAAAGTTTGAAGTGTTAATAAAGTGAGGGGCTCTTCCTTGCATCACCTGCGGCCCTCACCAAGCCAAGGGCGACCAAATGCGGGGAGGGGCAACTCTTTCCTTTCCTTTGTTCGTTTCGCTGTTTTGTAAGCTCGGGTGTGAGTCTTTTGGGTCGTCCGGGATCGATTAGAACTGTTTAAAACTCTTTCAAATGGGATTAAACTCTACATGAGGTGTAAGGAATCAAAAACTTCTAAGATTGGCAGTTGTTTGGGTTAGGTGTTGTGAGATGCTCATAACGGTTCCTTTTGGAGGATTAATACCGTTTTCTTGATTAAAACAACTTAATTCTTTGAAACAAGCAGTTGTCTTTTCTTTCTTTTAAAACTTATTTTGTTTTTCATCTTCTCTCTCTCCTTTTCGATGGCTTTTGTGGGTCTAGTTGCTATAAACCCTCACGAGACCTACCTCGTCCACCCGGGCTGCCGGGGGGTTTAAAGGGCTTGATGCATATGCTAAATGCATCCGCGATTCCTGCGAAAATGAGTTAGGTTTTAGTTTCTTTTTCTAGTGTTTTTCTTTGTTTTTAGTTTGCTCTGGGCGAGCAAACCCGTGTGTGGGAGTGGTGTTTGGTCTCGTTTCGAGCCAAATTCTTCTCTTTATTAAGGAGCTGTTATATGTTCTAACCCCGTATTTTATTCGAGTTATGAGATTTTTGTAGTTTTGTAGGAAAATAAAAGAGTAACCTAAAATGGAGCCAAAACGGAGCAAAACTCACCAAATAAGGGTGGAAGTAGAGGATTGCTCGTCCGAGCAGCATCTTGGCTCGCCCGAGCAACGTCTCTGGAAGGATAGCAAGATTTGCCGTCTGAATTTGAGCCAAAAAGAGGAGAGACAGAAAGCTGGCTCGCCCGAGCAACATACTGGCTCGGTCGAGCCATGCTTCTGCACCACGACCATGGAAAGTTTGAAAAAATATGGCTAAGGCAACGAAGAAACAGAAGGCCGGCTCGCCCGAGCAAGGGCCCTGCTCGACCGAGCTGTGCGTCTGAGCTTCCGAAGAGAAGTTACCGAGAAGACAGGATGCACCCGACCAGAACGCTGGCTCGCCCGAGCCACTCCGGATTTCTGCGTATAGACTGGAAATGAAATGTTGCGTTTTGTGTAACAAACTTGGATCATTATAAAAACTTTAGCTGCGATTCCATTGAGAGACACTTTTAGCTTAAGTTTTAATTTGTAATTTGTGGTTTTAATTACTTCTTAATTAACTTTTACTTTCTCTCTCTAAGGTTTTTTCTATTGCCTTGTTCTCCAAGTTCTTGAGATTTTGAGTGTAATCAACTTTTCTTCAAGTAATTTCAGCAAGCATTTTTCTTCATTTACTTTGTGCTTTGATTTCATTGAAGATTGTCATTCAAGGTTCCTAGATTAGCCACAAACAATCAATCTTTTAGTGAAAAGGGGGATTAAGGGCCACAAATCTTACTTGAAGTGAAGATTTCAGGGTCCTCATTAACTTGATTCAGAACTTTCTATTTTGTTCGGGGAAAGTTGCAAACGAAGATGAAGAATGAAGAATGGAGATCGATTTTGATTAGTCGTCAAGGGTATGGACTCAATTCTAATCTTGTCTACATTAATTAGTTGCTTTTTAATTGCTCTTTGCTTGCCTTTGATTTTAGTGGTAGTTTAGAGTTTTATTAAATGTTCACTTGTTAGCTTATAGATTTCTTTACATTTAATGTTAGTAATTACTTGCTTGATTGTGTGTCTTCTTAGTGGTCATGTTAGTATCATGATTAGGAATAGTTTAATCGCTTAATTTTCATAATTTAATGCTTTCCGCACTTGAGAACCTCTAACAAACTAAAAACCTAGACAAACCTCACACCCATCCTCGAGTTCGACATCCTTACTTAGAAACCACGTTTTACGCAACCGAACACCCCTCCTTTCTTCCCTCTCACTCCTACTCCTGGATTCACTAACACTACTCCTAGGTGACCTCCTGTTATATATCCTTCTTCTGTGATATCTAGGTCTTCCTCCTCCCCTTCCAGTTTCACTAAAAAGGTTCTCCTCTTCTTCTTCTTCAGACTCCACATCAGTCTCTCTATTGATCTCCCTCCTGTGCAACCACATATAATATTGCAACTGTTCACTCATAGTTTTCATTTTTCCTTCCAGTTCCTCCTTCTCCCTCAAGGCTTGTTCAACTACTTCCTGAGGTGTTTTACTACAGCCCGACATTATGAACTACACAAATAACACACACAGACCTTCCTCCAAGATGAAACTCAGCTCTGATACCAATTATGATGTTTGCAAGGTCCTAAGATTAGAGTATTGACCTCACAGTACACCACATTAACACAACTCACACACAATCTGGCCTCAAAACAGAGAATCAAATACAAATACAACCAAAACAGTCCTCAACATAGAAAAACAACTATAACCTCCTCAAAACAGAGCACAAACACGAAAGCACAAATGGATGAAACAAATGATGATGAAATGATGATCGGATGGGCAAACTTACAATCAAACAATAACCGGAGATAGTCTTGAGGCTCGAGATGATACAGACCCACCACAGCCAAAACATTAAGGGCAATGGACTCAATGACCTCAATGGATACAGGCACACCACCATCGAGATTACCAAGCTCTACACACACCACAAGGATTGCCAAATCCTTGCTACTGTAGTAGAGTTAACCAGAGATAAGAGTTTAACGTCACTCACAAACAAGAGGCTCAATTAAGGCACTCAAAATGCTATTGATTTCACTGATAGTTGATCCCCTCAAGCTGCCGATTACAATGTATTTAAACCTAGGGTTGAACTAGCTGATTAAGGGTTTTCCCTTGCTCAAGAAACTCCCTAATTACGCATTAAGCTACTTAACTAACTTAGTAAGCTAATTAAGGCTCATTACAAACTGGATAACATCAAAATAAAATGAAATAAAATCTAACAAACGCGTTTTCTTTATTACAAACGGTTAAATCACCTCACAAGCGGGAAATGGCCTCAACAGCTCGGAAGTGAGTCTTCATGGAGGACCTCAATGCAGGATCACCTCATAGAACTAGAATATCCTCAACAGTCCAGAAGTGATGTCTTCAAATAGGACCTCAGAACTGGCAAAATATCTCCACTGAGCTGGAATGTCCTCAACAACTCTAAAGTGAGGTCTTCAAGCATTGGTGAGGACCTCAATCCAAAGATATGGAATTGAGAAATAACCTCATTGGCTGGCTGCTGCTGTTGATGTTGATGTTGCTGTTGTTGGACGACCTCATGACTTGCTGGACCATCATGAAACACTCTTGGATGTCAGTGTTCGATGTTGTTGATGATGGCCTTGGAGTTGGTGTTGGTGAGGTCGTTGCTGCTCCTTATGCTGGTTCTGGCTCTGGACTTAGAATGTTAGATGGAGGACCTCCATCAATAGCGGCTTAACGAAGTTAGTACATGCAACCTTCTACTCTACCAAAACCCTACAATAACCTTATGGTTCCCAACATTCAAGAATTACTTAAATAATATCACAAAATATTTTTTTTCATAAAAACTCATTTTAATTGAAAATAGAAAACATGACCACTTGCTAAGTCCCTAGTGGGTGCATTGGAACTGTATTGGTACAAAGACATCACTCAGCCTATCAATGGATCAAGCATAAGAACGTTGGCAAATGTTCTGGTGTGAATAACTCTTAAATGAGTTATCTTTTGAAAGGAGAATAGCCATTGTGCTGCAAGGAAGGAGTATGGTCAGCAACAAGTTCAAGCAAATCACTTATAGCTTTAAAATGTCATTCATCCCGTTTGGTATCTACGTTATTTGTGTCCTTATCACAAAATTGTGACTTCTCCTCCACTTTTCCTCTAGGAGACTTTTGAAGATCATCAGATGAGCTTTCCAAAAAGTCCAAGTATGATCAATTTGGAGTTCGTTTCTTTCCTATTAGATCCTACGATAAGGACCTCAATTCTGATCTGTTTGGAATTTTGGTGTTTTATCAAGGGCAAATGGGTCTTTTCACACCCATCTCGAATTTAAAGGCCTTTGTTACGTTAAGAAGGTTACCTAGCTGATTGGGTTTGCTAAGTGTTATGTAAAGGTCCAATGGAGAGCTACCAAGTGGCATGACCTCATTGGTTCATTTTGCCACCAAGCTCAACGTATACTTCACGCTGAAGATTTGTATAGCTCAATTATTATGTATTTAGCTCAATTAAGCATGCTTAGAGGTTTCTTCATGATTAGAAAACCTTAGGTGTTGTACTTTAGTGAGGTGCATGTGTGTGTGCTAGGCTGCTTGATAGTGTAAAACCTTAAAAATATTGAATAAGTTTATCGTTACGTCGTTAAATTTTTATTTTAATCCCGTTTATCTCTGAAAAATTTATCTGTTAACATTTGAGCTCGTAGGACCGTTGAGGGACTCGAAATGGTAGATTGGTAATTTTTTTCGACACTGACTAATATTAATCTTATTATTTATGTGGGTGTTTTATTACTTATGTTGTTAAATTATTTTATGAATTTTTGAAAACCTAAATATTACAATTATTAAGTATTATTTTTTTTAGTTGAGTTTATAATTATTGTAGTTCTTATTACTAGTTATTTAAGGGTATAAATACATCATTCTAACAAAAACCCTAGTATTCTAACCTTAATATAATTCCTTTCTTTCTTCCGCCGTTTTCCACCTTCTTCATTTTCTCTTTCACTCTATTCTCTCTCCTCTCTTTCTTTCTTTCCCAGTTAATCCGAAACCAAGCCCCGACCCCCTCCCTCCACCCCTTTTCTTCCTCTTCTTTCTTCTCATTCCTTGTTGTTGCTACAACCTCAAACCCCACCTCCCCTCTTGCTGCTCGACGCCACCACCGCACGACGAACTCCACCAGCATCGCCGCTACCATCACCCACCTGCTACTCCGAAGACCGAAATTTCCGCCGCACCCTCGACCTCCCCTATTTTCTGCTACTACTCGCCGACCGCCGGGATTAACACCACCTAAAGCACCACCGCGAGTCTAGCCTGAGCCCACCTGATGCCGTTGTAACCGACGCACGCTAGGACCACTGCCCCGACGTCAAGCTAGGCCTCAACACCATCCCTTACTCCCTCCTCCATTTTCAATCGACCAACAACCATCAGACGACAATCGCCACATACCGCCATCACTCTCGCCACCAGACGACACCGACGACCGTCCCCTCACTGCTACCGCCGGCTAGTCAGCCACCATCCCTTTGATAGTATAACCCTAAATCCTAACTTTTTCTCCATGTCTCATTATTGTTTTGATTATAATTTTATGTAAAATTATTATTAGTCTGAGATGTCATGTGTTGTATATGCCTAAACTGATTTAAAGAGTTGATGTGGGTATATTGGGATGGTGAGGTTCATGTTGAGCTTGGTTTTGGGGTAGTATACGTAGTTCGTGTTGTGGTAGTCACTTATTGATTGCTCTTGTTATTATTAGTATTATGTAGTGTATTTGCGTAGAAGTCCAAAAAAAGAAAATCAGTTTTGAAAGCCCTTAGGTTGTGTTGATCTTGGCTAGTTTTTGCCTCATGTAAAAATTACGGTTTTCGGGAATTATTTTGTGACTGTATTGAGTTAGGAGTTTATTTATTAAAGTTAGGTTCAAAGAATATGTTAGAAATATTTCATATAGTGATTTAAAAATCCCTTTTACTATTTCATAAGTTTATAAGGTTGTATGGATTATTAATGTTTTAAACTTTACATTATTAAAAACTATTACCTTGTTAAATACCGAGTTTTATGTAAAGAGTTTGAGTTTTTCTTGTGTTTTAGTTGTATTAGAACCCTGCTGCTCTGTCATGATTTTTATGGAGTTTTGATGCCAAAAAAAAAATAGTCTTTTATTGTGTTCATTAGGTTACGTGTTTTAACGTTTGTTTGGATTAGAGTTAACGCGTTCGTGTGTAAGTTTGTGTTAGTTTTAATTTAGGGTTTGGCTTTGGTTGTGTTGAGAAGTCTAAGAGATGTCTTTTAATCATGATTAGGTGTTTAGATGTCAAAGTTGCGAGTCATACGTTGAGTTGATTACAACTAGGGTGTTGATGCAAATTAAAAATTTAAACGAGTTGCGACAGTTTTTGAAGTGTCGTGTTAAAAAATTCACCGTTAATTGTGTAGTTCGTTTATTTAATCGGAAACCTTGGTCCAAGTGTTCTTTCATAAGTTTGCTGCAATAGGAATTTTGCGGATCAAGTGTTTGAGGAGTATAGCCTTAGTTATGGAATGTTAAACAGGAACATGTCGGAAGATAGACCTACCTGTTGTGTGCTATTTTTAGACTCTTTAGAATGAGAGTTAGATTTTGTGATCAACATGAAAGTCGTAGTAGATTTCTTGAGGTTTCCAGAAAGTTGAGAACCAAATCCATGGGATGTCTGGAAGTCGAGTTATTACCATTACAACAGAGGGGTAGAAATCTGTCATGTTTCCTTTATTAATTAAATAAGTTTGTTTTTAAGTAAAATAAATGTTGAAATATTATGTGGTTATGTTCGATAATTATTGGGGGCCCTTAAACGTATTTAAGATTTGGTTAGGGTAAGAAGTTGCTTATACCATCTTCGTTAGACCGTAATGATTTTAGAATTATTATTCTAATTATAGGTTCGGGTTAGACGACTCGTTAGTGAGCTCAAGTGTGTGTTGCTTGAAGTGAAGAGAAGGCCTACAGGCAATGTTTATGCCTAACATCTCCTTGGATGTCTCTAAATTGTTTTTGTGATTTTAATTGCTCTATGAGGCATGCTCCCCGTAGGGGGGAATTTCTTGTGTTGCTTGGCTGTCTGTTTTAATTGTTGTAAATATCATGACTTGCTTTGACTGTTGGAAATGTCGTGATTTGTTCTGGTTGTTGGAAAATGGTTGTGATCTAGTTTCACTATGTGAGATGTCGTGATATGTTTTAAATAGACAGTTGTTTAAAGTCGAATTCTGTGTCTCGATTTTGGGGAAACTAGGTTGGGTTCGGTTTGAAATTTGAGGACAAGTAACTCATAAGACATTAATATCCAAGGTGAAACATTAAGCATGTAAATTTTGTTACTTCCTTGAGGAAAGGTATGCGCACGTGTTGGAACTATCTGAGGATCTCGTATCATGTTCTATGTTTGGGATTGACCATCCAAATTCGGGACCATCTGGAGACTTATGTCTCGTCCCTTGTCCAAATTGAGACCATCTGGAGACTTAATGTCTCGCCCCTTGTTTGAATTGGGACCATCCGGAGACTTAATGTCCCGTCCCTTGTCTGAATCGGGACCATCTAGAGACCTGATGTCTCGTCCCTTGTCTGAATCGGGACCATCTGGAGATTCAATGTCTCGTCCCTCGTCTGAATGTGATTCTAAAAGCAAAAACCTCTGAAAGGTCACCCACAAATTAAAACTGAACTAATGTCGATAAAAGAGCTATTCTAACTCTGGGTTTGATTATGATCCTGATGTTCTGACTCTGATTCTGATTCTGATAGGGATGTTTTGTTGTTTCGAATCTCGCTTTAATAGTTGAATTACCTTGATTGAGAAATTATGTTGATTTTGTTATCTGAGTTACTCTTATGGCTTTGAACAGATAGTTGACTTGTTTTCTGAATTTGAGAAGTTACTCTGATCTCCTAATATTATTCGAAGTGTTTCACGAGTTGAGAAGATTGAACTTTAATTTCTGATGAGGGATTCACTACTTGTAAACTGGTTTGATCCATCCACCTTTTCCCCCTAAAAGAATTGAAATGAACTTCAACCTTTTTAACAGGTTAGGGTAAACATTATTGAGTTTTATCTCATTTTTGGAAATGTTTTGTTTTCAGGTAATGAGATTGTTGCAAGGGATGAGAATTAGCAGTGAGGACGCATTGGTTGATAGTAGTTTTCTTCTAGAATAGATTGTTAGAATTAATTGTTAGAATCATGAGTCGGTTGAAGTTGTAACATTTGAAATTGAGGTTTGAATTAAGTTTGTTTTATGTTGTTTAGTTAAAATAATTGTAGTTAATTGGTTCAGTTTATCTGTTCTGGCCTTGTATCTCTTCGGAGGTACGACAGTAACGCCCGATTAAGGTGAGACTTTCACTGTTAACGTTAGTAAATGTTTAATGCTTTAAATAATTGAATTTCCGGGGCGTTACAGAATGGTATCAGAGCTCTAGGTTTGACCTAGTAGCTCCTAAGTGTCAATTAGGTGTCTAGCTTGAGACTTAGGAAGCTAAATTCGAAGTGAGAAGTGTAGGATGGGGGAATGGGATGTGTGTTTATTTCTTTGTTTCCTTTATATTGTTAAGAGTGGTTGCTTATTTGTTTTTGACACCTATCGAATTGCATATTGCCGCTATAGTTTTGGGCACCCGATCCTAGCTTCTGTGAAAGATCTGGAACTCAAGGAGGATCTGGAATACAGCCCCAAGGAGGGCCTGGAACTAGAAGAAGACCCCGATGAGAATTCGGAGGCAGACGAGGACCTAAAGACCGAGAGGGATCATGAAGACCCCACAAAGGACTTGGCGGGAGAATCTGTTGACATTGATTGGAGCCTTGGGGCAGCTTGTGGGAACCCTGTATGCACGATGATTTTATAGTATGTATCTGGAGGATGTTAGTTGGACGAGTTGTAGTAATTATAAATTATCTGATGTTTAGTTATTGAACCATAATACTCTATGTTGATCCTGTTATGAGTACGAACTAAAGTGCATGAGTTGTCCGAATGAGTGGGGCTTGTTTTGGTGCAGTTTTGAGAAGTGGGGAACACCTATGAATTTCTAAGCGAGTTTAGCACATATCTCTCTGAAATGTCTGCTTAATTGTTTAAGTTGTCTAAAATTTGTATACTCTTGAATGATTGGCATACGTTAGCTTCTTTGAGGACAAATAGTCATATATTTTTTTTTGTTATATCGAACTGCTTAAGATCGGGAGTTTTGTAGTTCTAAGAGATCTCATTACAGATCTACATGATGGCCCAAGACGACGAGATTGGACCCAATGAGTCTCACAACAGGCCTCTTCCAACCACTACTGAGTTGAGACAACGGTTTGTAGAAATTAAGGAGACAGTAGCTGCCCGGGCAGCACAGGCTGCTCTCTCCGCCACGAATGGATGGGACATCCCGCCTGTAACCCCTGATCTGGCGCAACTAATGATGTTGGAGATGATGGCTCATCAGACCGAGCACTTCCAACGAGTATCAAAGCAACAAGATGAACCGAGGAGGGATAACAACTTATCCTTATTCCAGCAGTTCAATAGCCTCAACCCTCCCACCTACTCCGGGGTAGCTGACCCCAAAGTGTTTGAGGAATGGATACGCGATATTGAGAAAATCTTCGACGTTCTTCCCTGTCTAGAGGAGCGAAAGGTCGGGTTTGCAAGTTACCATCTGAAGGGAGAAGCTGATATGTGGTAGGTGAGTGTCAAGGAGTGACAAAATGAACTAGGGTTTGACTGGACTCGGTTCAAGGAAATGTTGAAGAATCGTTTCTATCCAATGGCGCTCTAGAAAGCAAAAGAAAGAGAATTTTTGGAATTGCAGCAAGGACAAAATAGTGTCATACAATACGCATCCAAGTTCATGGAGTTATCAAGGTTCGCACCGATATATATTGTAGATGAGAAATTGAAAATGAATAGGTTCGAGGATGGATTGAATTACAACATTAAGGAAAAGATGTCAATATGCTCTTTTACCTCGTATCAAGAGATGTTGGATGTCGCCACCAATGTGGAATGAGTGCTGAATAACCGAACATCAGAGTCGGTTAAGTAAGGTGAAAAAAGGGAACCCCCTCGCTTCAATCCTCCTCCACCCTCACCATACAAGAGGTTTCGCTCGAATAACTGGCAGGGTAACCAAGGGCAAGCAATGCCCTGTGATATGATCTGTAGAGCTTGTGGCAAACTGGGCCACATTACATGCTATTGCAAGAAGAACATAAAGGCAGCCTATTATAGGTGTGGCAGCCCCCAACATTTGGTCAAGGATTGTCGCCACCCGGCACCAGGAGGCTCCAACAATGGGAATGATGAGAATAAAGGAGCCCCACCCCCACCTCGTCGACAATATCAGGCATCATGTAACCAAGGATGACGAATGTACATAGTGTAAAGGGAAGAAGCAGACAATGAAGTTGACGTTGCAACTGGTACTCCTCTCTCCTCTCTCATGTTATAGTATGGTTAGATTCTGGTTCACAGCTGGTGGCATGTCGAGTTTCGAGGATGAAACTCTTTTAAGAGGAGAATGATGTAACACCCCGATTTTTTTGTTTGCTCCACCGTTAGTTCCGTCTGTCTACCTGTTAAGTTTAAGTTTAAGTTTCGAGGACGAAACTTCTTTTAAAGGGGTAATGATGTAAAACCCCGAAAATACTGAATACATTTATCGTTACGTCGTTAAATTTTTATTTTAATCCCGATTATCTCTGGAAAACTTATCTGTTAACATTTGAGCTCGTAGGACCATTGAGGGACTCGAAAGGGTAGATTGGTAATTTTTTTCGACACTGACTAATATTAATCTTATTATTTATGTGGGTGTTTTATTACTTATGTTGTTAAATTATTTTATGAATTTTTGAAAACCTAAATATTACAATTATTAAGTATTATTATTTTTAGTTGAGTTTATAATTATGGTAGTTCTTATTACTAGTTATTTAAGGGTATAAATACATCATTCTAACTAAAACCCTAGTATTCTAACCTTAATATTATTCCTTTCTTTCTTCCGCCATTTTCCCCCTTCTTCATTTTGTCTTTCACTTTATTCTCTCTCTTCTCTTTCTTTCTTTCCTAGTAAATCAGAAACCAAGCCCCGATCCCCTCCCTCCGCCCCTTTTCTTCCTCTTCTTTCTTCTCATTCCTTGCTGCTGCCGTAACCTCAAACCTCACCACCCCTCTTGCTGCTCGATGCCACCACCGCACGAGGAACTCCACCAGCATCACTGCCACCATCACCCACCTGCTACTCCGAAGACCGAAGCCGCCACAGCACCCTCGACCTCCCCTATTTTCTACTACTACTCGTCGACCGCTGGGATTAACACTACCTGAAGCACCACCGCAAGTCTAGCCTGAGCCCACCCGATGCCGCTGTAACCGACGCACGCTAGGACCACCACCCCGACATTAAGCTAGGCCTCAACACCGTCCCTTACTCCCTCCTCCATTTTCAATCGAACAACAACCATCGAACAACAATCGCCACATACCGCCATCACTCCCGCTACCAGACGACACCGACGATCGTCCCCGCACCGCTATCGCCAGCTAGTCAGCCACCACCCCTTTGATAGTAACCCTAAATCCTAACTTTTTCTCCATGTCTTATTATTGTTATGATTGTAGTTTTATGTAAAATTATTATAAGTATGAGATTTCATGTGTTGTATATGCCTAAACTGATTTAAAGAGTTGTTGTGGGTATATTAGGATGGTGAGGTTCATGTTGAGCTTGGTTTTTGGGTAGTCTACATAGTTCTTGTTGTTGTAGTCACTTACTGATTGCTCTTGTTACTATTAGTATTATGTGGTGTATTTGCGTAGAAGTCCAAAAAAAAAAACAGTTTTGAAAGCCTTTAGGTTGTGTTGATCTTGGTTAGTTTTTGCCTCTTGTAAAGATTACGGCTTTTCGGAGTTATTTTGTGATTTGAGTTACGAGTTTGTTTATTAAAGTTAGGTTCAAAGAATATGTTAGAAATATTTCAAATAGTGATTTAAAATCCTTGTTTCATAAGTTTATAAGGTTGTATGGATTATTAAAGTTTTAAACTTTACATTATTAAAAACTATTACCACCATGTTAAACGCCGAGTTTTATGTAAAGAGTTTGACTTTTTCTCGTGTTATGGTTGTATTAGAACTAGGGGTGGAAACGATGCGGTGCGGTGCAGTTTCGGTGTCTCGAAGTGGTGCGCCGGGTGCGCTAGAACCTTAAACCGGAATCGGAACCGAATAACCCGGTTTTTAAAAATCGGTGCACCGGATTTAACGGTGCGGTTTCACCGGTGAACCGGAACCGCATTAATTTCTGTCAACATAAAAAAATCTCTATTCAATCAAAAGAAAATTTATATATATATATATATATATATATATATATATATATATATATATATTTGGAAATAAAGTGATTGATTTCCATTACGAAAAAGAAAGTTTACAAAACAAGGGAACATTACATTCCAAAAAATTACTTAGGGTTACCCTAACTTTTGGTGAAATGTTTTTCTGGTACCCCAACTTTTAAAAACTAATTTTGGGGTACCCTAACTTTTAGAATTAGGAATAATTAGGTGAATTTTCGGCCAATGATTTGAATTTAACAGTGAGTTTTAGGCGGGAAATTGATTAAGTGTTTTTGTGGATGAAAATGCCCTTTGTTTTCATGGACGAAAATGATTTGAATCAATCAGAGTTTCGCCGGAAATTCACCTAGTAATTTCTAATCCTAAAAGTTAGGGTACCCCAAAATTAGTTTTGAAAAGTTAGGGTACCAAAAAATTGTTTCTTCAAAAGTTAGGGTACCTCTAAGTAATTTTTTGATTACATTCCCTCACTTACACTAGGCAGCACCTTACATCTCAAAACAAGAAATACATCAAAGACAGATTCAACAGAATCGAAACTTAACATCTTGTGCTATAATCACAGCCAAAGACTTGTAATTTCTCTCTACATTCTTGTATATTCGAGCATTCCGTTCATGCCAAGAGTGGTAGATCAAAGCCGAAATCATCAAAGCATGATGATCACGATCCTTACGACCATAACCATCTATCTTGAAGTCTCCATTCACAAGTGATGGTTGATTCATATCAACCAGTGAGTAAACCTCATCACAGAGTGAAATAGTGAAGGGGCAATCAAAGAATAAGTGCTTATTAGATTCTTCGGCATCCTTACATAAGTAGTATCTATTAGCCAAAGAAACTCCAAATCTTTGCAACCTATCCAAGGTAACCATACGAGTATGTAACAGCAACCAAAAGACAAAGGAGAATTTAGGTACCTTTTTCTTATGCCAAACAAGATTGTGCCATTCAACAACATCATTGTGAGGTTTCAAAAAATTATACCCCTCCTTAATCTTGTATTGGCGGCTGCTTTTCTGGCATTCAAGGAAGAGCTCTTTTAGATCATCTCTTACATTGAAGAGTCGTTTCCAATACCAACTGATATTCTGTGTCACATCGCACTCCAGGATTGTCTGCTTCCTTAGATACAGTTGCTTCACCCATCTCACCCACAATCCTTGCTTATTCTGGATAATTTGCTAGAGCAAACTACCCAAGGCCGCCCTATTCCAGCTATGAGCTTCCCTAATGTTCAACCCACCTTCTTTCTTATACAAACAGCAAGTTTTCCAAGCAATAGGGGGACTCCTTGAATCATTTTCACCCCACAAAACACCTTACAAATCTTGTTAATAGAATCAATCACACTCTCAGGAATAATTAAAATTTGAGACCAATAAGTGTGAATTGACATCAAAATACTATTAACTAACTCCACACGACCTGCATAAGTCAATTTCTTCACAGCCCATCCTTGCAATCTTCTTGTCATCTTTGAAATAAGAGCAGCACAATCATGTCTATTAAGTCTGGTTGGTTTTACAAGGACACCCAAATATTTGATGGGAAGTTCAACCCTCGAGAAACCACTAAGCGAAAGAGCATTCTGAATAAACTCATCACTTACCCCCGCAAAAATAATCTCAGACTTGTTCAAGTTTGGTATTAGCCCAGAACAAGCTGAAAAATGTTTTAGCGTATCAATAATAAGTTCAATACTATGACTATCACCATAGCACAACAATAATAAATCATCAGCGAAGCATAAATGATTTAGCTGAAAGGGCTTGCAGAACTGGTGAAAATGAAAAGAGGGATCCAGAGTTACTTCCTTTAAAGCTCTCCCCAAATAGTTCATTATAATCACAATGAGGAGGGGTGAGATTGGATCCCCTTGTCTCAAACCCTACCACTCTTAAAATAACTAAAGGTAGAGCCATTGAAACTCACCGAGAAAGATGCAGATCGAACACAAATCATCACCCAATTAATGAACTTGGAAGGAAAACGAAGTGCCAAAAGGAGTTGCTCAAGGAAATCCCAATCCATTGTGTCATAAGCCTTCTGGATATCGACCTTAAGAATACAGCTCGACTTAACACCTTTTGGATTATAGAACCTCACCAAATCTTCGGCAATAAGAATATTATGGATAATAGACCTCCCTTCAATAAATACATATTGTTCTTCATCAACCAAAAAAGGTGATACCTTCCTTAGTCTTACACAAAGTAATTTGGCTATTACTTTGTAGAATAAATTGTAGGAGGAAATTGGCCTCAGATCATCTACTCTTTCTGGATTAGATATTTTCGGAATCAGAGTGAGCAAGGTTGAATTAACCTCCTTTAAAAGAGATCCAGATTGGAAGAATGCATGTACTGCTTTGCAGAATTTTTTACCTATAATTGGCCAAGATTTCTTAAAAAATGTTCCATTAAAATCGTCTTGACCTGGGCTTCTCTGACCATCCATAGCAAACACAGTTTCTCTAATCTCTTTATCTGAAACTGTGATCAATAAAGACTCAGCCATGTCATTTGACAAAATATTCTCAGTCATAATTGTAGGCCATCGGACCCTGCTAGAACAATTTCCTTGAGCAAAAAATTCTTCAAAATGTGAGGCAAGATAATTACCAATTTGTTCTTGATCATTCAACCAAGTGCCTCCTTTGTCGAAGATACCAAGGATTTTTTGCTGATAATGTTGAGACTTAAGGGTCGAGTAGAAGAAGGCAGAATTAGTATCTCCTTTGTTTAACCAATCAACCTTAGTTTTCTGCCTCAGAAGGAGATTGGCATTAGATAAATCTTGATAATAAAGAGATTTTTCTTCTTCCATACGAGCCTTAATAGCAGAATTCATAGGATCCAGTTGGAATTGCTCCTGCAACTCACATTAAGAAACAAATCTTTTTTGGGCTGCTTCAATAATATTTCCATAATGAGTTTTATGTAAAGCTGAGAGAGGTTTCTTAAGGTTCTTTAGTTTTTTAACCAAAGAAAACATTGGTGACCCATTGATTTCACACCTCCAATTTCACCAACTATATCCATGAACTTGACATTAGAAGCCCACATATCACAGAATTAGAATCGCTTCTTTGAGATATAAGACTCCTTTGTCATACAAAATAATCGAGGTGAATGATCAGAAATTCAAAGGGGGAAGGACTGTATAAAATATATTCTCAAATAAGCCAAGACATTTAGCATTCATGATACCTCTGTCAATGCAAGAGAAAATGGATCCATTGCTCCATGTATATTTACATCCAACCTTCCAGACTTCTATCAGCTGATTTGCATTAATAAAATCTTGGAAGTCAAATATTTCTTCAGCAGATACAGGATTTCCTCTAATTCTGTCCTCCAAATCTAATACATGATTAAAATCACCACAGATAATCCATGGTTCATGATAAAGCAGAGCAATGGTATGTAAATCATTCCATAAATCCTTTCGGACTAAAATGTAATTATCACCGTATACAAAAGAAGCCATAAAAGAATCCTCACCAGCCTTGAATCTGCATAAAATCATCTGATCAGAAAGAGATATACAATCAACATTCACATACTCTGGATTCCACATAACCCATAGACGGCTTCTCTTATGAGGTGATCCATTATGAATTAAAGAAAACCCAGGGCATAGAAATTGTTGATATTCTTCACATTTATCCTCCTTGACTTGTTTCAATCAAATAGATAATATGCAATTTATTCATCATGAGGAAATGTTTAACCCCATCCCTCTTCTTCGGGCCATTTAGACCCCGAACATTCCTAACAAGGAATTTATCCATTATCCTTCGAAGCAGTGAAAGAGCTAGTTTGATCCATCTCAACCATATTTTCTTCCAAAATGGGAGTTAGATTCACAAGGACAGATCCTACAACCATAAAGGGGATGGGAGTATCCGACCTACTAGCCCTTCTTTTAGGCACTATAGGCACAAAAGCATGAATATTCTCAGACGATGAAGAGGATGCAACCTTCTGCACCCCTTTTTGAGACCATACCTGACGGGAGTTCTTTTTCTTGCAGTTCTCATCGTTATGACCAAACATACGACAAGATTGACAACGAATAGGGGTCCATTCATATTCAATAGCTTGAGTAATAACATAACCATCTTCACCAATTAAGGGAACCGACTCAACGAAAGGCTTAGTAATGTCAATATCAACCAAGATTCGAGCAAATTTCATCATTGACTTCTCTTGGGTATATAAATCTGCTTCCAAAGGATCACCCAAAAGACTACCAATCTTACTCAAACCGGTTTAACTCCAGTATCTCCAATCCAACCCTCTAAGCTTCACCCAAAATGGGAACCTTAACAATATCATCTGGTTTTGTAGAAGACCCTAATGACCAAGGTTTAATGATATCTGGTTTCTTGTCAAAATAAGCAACCTTCCTATCTAGAACCAAATCACAATCTTCCACAGTCTTGAAGCAGAGAATGAACGACCCCTCAGGCTGCTAGAGAACCTTGCATAAACCTTTAGAACACCACATCCTATATGCAAATTTTTCAAAAACAATTAAAGGAGGATATGCACCCACCACAAATGCCAGAATCGAAGACTTCCAGTAATCAACCTCAGATTGGGTATCCTCCTTGCTCATTTGATTCGTTTTCACACCATTCCTAACCATAGGGGGTATGAATGACAAAACCATAGGTTTCTTGATACCTGAGTTTGGAATCGATTCAACCTGCTCCTAAACTTGTGCCTCAGACCGCTCAGAAACAGAATTCGGAGTCGAAGAAGGTGCTGAATCAAACTTCTCCTCGAAATTATTTCCAAACGTAAGCAACAAAGCAGAAGACTGATCAGGGATCGACTCAACAATCTCGGAATCATCAAATCCATCAAGCCTAGCTTCATCAGCCACCAGAACCGACAATTTTCCGGCAGCTTTCCGACCCGATTGTGCGGCTTTTCGGCGGTTCCGCTTATATATATATATATATATATATATATATGAAAATAAATACATACTCTATTTCTATTGCTTATTATGAGCGGCTGGATTGTCATACTCCTGTTAAATGGCATGATATCGTCAGGAATAAATTCAGAGTTCCTAAATTTTCATTCATCTCCTGGCTCTGTTTGAAAGGAAGATTATATACATTGGATATAATGCAAAAGTTTGGCTAACGTTTGGCCAACAGATGTTATTTGTGCGTAAATGAAGAATCTCATGTTCATCGTTTGAGAACTGTGTTTTTGGTCAACAAATCTAGAATGCTGCGATTAGCAAGCTGGGGTGGCCTCATTGCACATGGAATGATGTTCTACAACATTGTCAGATTGGAGGTTGGTCCAAGAGAGGCTGAATCAAGTTTTCCTATTTTTCACAGCATATACTTACTTTATTTGGTTTGAAAGGAAAAGCAGAACTTTTAAGAGCAAGGCTCATTCAGTTCTTTTGATGTGTGAATTCATAGTTGGGGATGTAGAGAGTAGATTAAGTTGAAATAGAGTTTAAATTCTCAGCTTGTTTTGGGCAATTTTGTTGTATGCCCCTCTAGGGATGCCTAGAGTTGTTTTGAAAATCCGTTTTGTTAATGGCATCATCTAACCGATTTTCCCAATATATATATATATATATATATATATATATATATGTATATATATATATCTATATATACATATATACATACATACATATATATATATATATATGTATATATATATATATATATATATATATATATATATATATATATATATATATATATACACATACATACATACATACATACATACATACATACATACATATATATACATATATATATATATATATATATATATATATATATATATATATATATATATATATGTATGTATATATATATATATATGTATGTATATAGATACATATATATACATATATATACATATATATACATATATATACATATATATACATATATATATATATATATATATATATATATATATATATATATATATTTTTGCACAAGAAAACAGGTTATATATAACAATCATCAAAATAGTTTACAAAGAGCGAGGGCAGATTCCCTCAACAATCATATACAGAGTACTATGTCAACTAGACTTCTATATTTTTTCCTTGATTTTGATGCCAGAAGGACCTTGTTCGCTACATCTTTTTTCACCAAATTTATTATCACCTGAGGAGTTGCTTTCCGCGTTTTGTGGACTCGACTGTTTCTTTCTGTCCAGATGTGGTAGACATATGCTGTGAGTATAGCACAGTTCATATGAGTTTCTTTATTGGGATTTCGAAGATCGCTCAAATGGTGTTTCCAGTCCTGGGTGGTTGACAGATTACCCAGTTCCCAATGTCTCATAGCCTGCCTCACCTCCTTCCCAAAATCGCACCCAAGAAAAAGGTGGTCGATAGTTTCAGTCTCCGATTTATAGTAGGGACATAGTGGGTTACCACTAGTTTGCAAGTGCATTGTTCTAGCTCTTACATGTAGTTTTCCATGCAACATGACCCAAGTGATGAAGGAGTGGCGTGGGATTGTAAGAGGATTCCAAATGATGCAATATGTATATATATATATATATATATTTTGTAAATATGAGATGTATTGTATTATAAATATAAAGAGTAAGAGTACAGTTTTACAAAATTAATTACACATCTTGTCTATGTAATTCGCAAACTGGGCATTGTTCTTTGTAAGGTACAGAGTACGATCCCGAAGATGACTTTTCATTGAATGAGCAGTCTGAGTAGGGTCTCTTCTGACTTTCTTGAAAGAAAGGTTATTCCTGGCCTGCCAGATGTTGTAGATGTAGGAAGCGAAGATTGCTAGAATGATATGCTTCTTTATCTTGTTTTCCTTGAGGTTTAGCAACTTCCTCCTCCATTGGTCCCAACTTTGTGCGTTTGGGAGTTTGATCCACTTAGACAGATGCTCTCTAATCTGTTGAGCGTATGAACAATCATATAGTAAAGGTTCTATCGTTTCATCCTGATTGTTACACATTAGACAAGTAGGATTGGTCTCTTGGTTGTGCAGCCTTGTTTTGACCTGAAGTCTATGATGTAGAGCTATCCAAGTACAAAAAGAGTGTCTTGGGGTGTTGTACCTGTTCCACATAATTCTTTCCCAAGGCCACATGACGTTGACCCCTTCAAGTGCTTTGTAACCCTTTGCAACAAAGTATTGACTTATGGGGATATTTGACATTTTTATTTGGTCATTTACATCACAAAGCTTCTTGAAATACCAACATGAGTCCCCCTTTGGTTGGTATTCCCACCAGTCTTGATTCTTGATGTATCTTGCGTGGATCCACTTAACCCAAAGGCTTTCTTTAAGCTCAGTAATTTGTCTGACTTGCTTGGCAATCAGGGCCTTGTTCCAAAGCTTCAGGTTTTTAATGCCTAGGCCTCCACATGATTTATTTTTACAGACTGTGGTCCAGCTAATAGGGGGGTTTTTGTATAATGTGCATCCGCACTCCAAAGGAAATTTCGACAAATCCTTGTGATTTGATCAATAACAAATTGTGGAATGACCATTATAGATGCCCAATATGAGAAAGCACCAAGAATGACAGAGTTGATGAGAGTGACTCTACCTGCATATGAAATATTAGCAGTTCTCCAAGAGGTGATCCTCGCAGTGATTTTGTCGACAAGGATTTGACAATTTAACTTGCTTAGCCGACCATCTGTAATTGGGACCCCCAGGTAGTAAAAAGGCAAGTTCCCCTCTTCAAAACCAGTGATTTGCAAAATCTGGTTTCTCGTGTTTTGTGTTGCTCCACTGATGATGACCTTTGACTTGTTTGCATTTGAACTGAGACCAGAAACTTGGTTGAAATGATTAAGAGTATTCATAATCTGTTGAACACTGTAGGGATCTGCAGCAGAGAAAATCATCAAGTCATCTGCGAAAATAAGATGTGTAACATTTAAGCTCTTACAGCGGGGGAAGTGTTTGAAATTTTTCTCCTTGGCAGTTTCAGTTAGGCTTCTGGAAAGATACTCCATAGAGAGAACAAACATGATCGGATCTTCTTGCCGTAGCCCTCTTGTTCCTTTGAAGTAGCCATGATTGCTGCCATTGATCCTTACTGTATAGGAGGGGGTAGTAATGCAACTCATAATCCATTCAACAAATTGGGGAGAAAATTTGTACCCTTGTAGAATCTCCTTGATAAAGTCCCATTTCACACTGTCGAAAGCCTTTCTCAAGTCAATCTTGAAAATACAGCGTGATTGGGAGGCTTTCCTGCGAAATCCACGGGATAATTCATGGCACATGAGGACATTATGGAGAAGCTCTCGTCCGGGAATGAAAGCTGTTTGGCTTTCATTGATCAAATGAGGCATGACATCTTTTAGACGTGAAGCAATGAGCTTGGAAGCAGTCTTGTAGAAAGTGTTACAGCAGGAGATGGGTCTGAAATCTGTAGCTGAGTCTGGATTTTCAACTTTGGGGATAAGGGCAAGGATGGTGGAGTTCAGAGCAGGGAGCATCCGTCCTGTCTCAAAAAATTCATTTATAGCTGCACAGAAAATATCTTCCAATTGCGACCAAGCGGATTTGTAAAAACCACTTGAAAATCCATCTGGTCCAGGGGATTTTGTGTTCGGGATTGAGAAGAGTGCATCTCTTATATCCTTCTTGGTGAATGGAGAGCACAACTGCAGTTGCTGATGATATGTTAGAGTATTCCCTTGATGGATAATTGACTGATTGACATGCTGTGTGCTATTAGAGTCCGAACCCAGGAGATGTTGGAAAAAAGCAGCTAAGTGACTGCCCACTTGTTTAAAACCAGTAATATTCTGTCCATTATGATCATTCAAAGAATGGACGGTGGAGCTGAGTTTCCTCTTCTTCATTTTACTAAAGAAAAAGGAAGAGCAGGTGTCTCCATGCGCATTAACATCTAACTTGCTTTGTTGCGAGATGAGCTGATGTGCAGAGGTTAGAATAGCTTTGTAGTGATTTTTCGCCTCTCTTTCCTCCATTATAAGTATCTGATCATTAGGGTCTGCCATAAGGGAGGTTTGAATGACCATCAATTTGTCTCTGGCCTTTCCACATTGAGTATGGATGTCAGCAAACTTGCTTCTATTAAGTTCTTTGAGAGCAGGCTTGAGATCCTTCAGCAAATGATAAATTGCGTGCATATGGGATTCGACTCTAATATTTCCCTTGGCCATTTCAATAATGTTGTTGAAACTAGGATCAGTGACCCACATGTCACAAAAACGGAAGCATGGTTGCGTCTGAGGGCCGTCCAAGATCTTAAGAATGATGGGCTTATGATCAGAAAGGATTTGTGGCATGTAGTACCCCTTCATAAAATCATTTGCGAGTAACCATTCTTGATTATAGAAGATACGATCAATTTTTGTTTGAACATGGCCATTTGACCAAGTGTGAGTTGCGCCTTGGCAGATCAGCTCAGTAAGTTGACAATGTTTAATGCAGTGTTGGAAATCCTGTGTTTCAAAATTGTGGACTGGTGTCCCATTCAGCCTATCTCTTTCATGCAGAATAGAGTTAAAATCACTCATAACACACCAAGCTCCTGCTACATTGTTTGAAAGAACCATCAAACCTTCCCATAGACTTATACGCTCTTCCATTCGGTTGAAACCATACACAAAAGTGTAAGTGGTTTTTGTGTCTCTGCTGTAGTCAAGAATTTGGCAGTGTATGAACTGTGAATCAACATGGATAACTTGAACATCCACCTTATTTGGGCGCCAGGCTATGTAAATTCTACCACCTTCATGAGTATCGAAATTATTACAAGTAGACCAGGATTTGAACATACCTTTAGTGAGGATGAATTCCTTTTCAGGTTTCACCTTGGTTTCGAGCAGACATATCACATAAGCCTTTATGCAATGCAAGAAGACCTTGATGTCTTCTTGTTTCATGGGGTCATTGAGACCCCTAACATTCCATGTTATGATCTTCATTGGTGGAACGAGTCAAGGCCTGAGGAGTACCCCTCTCCTCTGTGTCCTCCCCTGTCATATTTGCATTTTCTTGTGCATTGTCTGTTGTATGGTCTGATGTTTTGTCTAGAATCTGAAATTTATTTGCTGTGGCTGTAGTTGGAGCATTGCCCTTCAAGGTTTGGCGTGTGCTTCTATCTCTTGGAGATGGAATCTGAATGAATCCATCCTCATCAACTGCCCTTTCTTTCACCTTAATTCTCCATTCCGTCTTTGTGTTGATTGGCTTGTTTTTATTTGCCATGGGTTTGTTTTCCTCTGCTTTGGCCTTCTTCCTGCATTCAGTTTCAGTGTGTCCCAGAATCTGACAATATTCACATGTTGTTGGTTTCCAGTCATAATCCACTTGTTGTGTTACCAGAACATCATGTTCATTGACATATCTGATCTGGTTTGGAAATTTGCAATCCAGTTTAACCTCCACAAGCACACGAGCATAAGTGAGATTTGTTCGTTCCTTTGTGGCTTTATCTGTCTTAATTGGTATGCCAATTAGACTAGCAAGCCTGCTAAGATTTTGGGTGCTCCAGTACTGAATATCCAGGTGCTGGAATCGAATCCAAATTGGTAATGAACGAATTTCATCAAGGTTTATTGTTTGTGATGGGTTCCATGGCCTTACCAGAAATGGTTTATTGTCAAAAAAATAGATGGCCTTTTGGAGTACCTCTTCTTTCTCTGCTTCGTTGGTGAATCTCACAAAAAACACCCCTTTTCTCACAGCTGCTATTTTGCTCAGATCGTATTTGGACCATATTCGCTTGATGAATCCTTCAATTACAGGAAAGGGAGGATTTGCCCCCATCACTCGACAAAGAATTGAGGATTTCCAGTAATCTATTTCTTCTTGAACAACTTCTTTTTCAATTTTTGCAATTGGGGTACCTTCGATAACAGTAGCTTCAATATATTCAAGAGTAGTACCTTCGTCTGGATCAAAAAGGGAGGCAAAAGTTGTAGCTCTTTTGCTTGGATGTGGATTGGCCATTGTTTCCTGTTTCCCTGTTGCTTGATCTGGTTTTTGACAAACTACATCTTCAGTAGTTGTCACTTTGAAGGCGGACGCACCTGTGAGTGAGTGTCGGTGATCTTCATTGTGGTTGCTCTCTTCAGATTCGAGTGTCGCCGGTGTATGGCTTGTTGATGCTTTAGCCGGCGTCTTGGCTTTCACCTGGTTGTTGGCCTTCCTAGTCTTCGCCATGGCTAGGGCCTAAGCCCTGGACATAGGGAGGCTGAGACCGCCTGAAAGTCTGCCGGAAATCGCCAAGAACGAGAGCTTTTTATTATATATATATATATATATATATATATATATATATATATATATATATATATATATATATATATATATATATATATATATATATATATATATATATATATTCTCTCTTCTGTCTAAAGGCGATCTCATCGGATCTGCTCACGTCCTGGGCGTTTAGCCCAGCCATGGCAAAGACTAGGAAAGGCACCCATCGATCGGCGACACCCAAGAAGCAAACTCCGACCAAGGCTCCGACGCCTAAGTCTGATGAGAGCAACCAAATTTCGATCACTAGCGAAGCAACCTACAATCAAATCGGGGGAAATACTGCAGATCTCCCGAATCAAGAATCAAATCCAAGTACTGCCGAACCAAAAAGGCAAACAATCACAACATATGCTTCATTACTCGATCCAGAAGCATGTACCACACTGAATTTTGTTGAAGCTGAATCAATTGAAGGTGTCGAAGTAGCCAAGATCGAGAAAGAAGAAGTTCTTAAAGAGGTACAATACTGGGCCCCCTCAGTCTTATGTTGTGTATTAGGCTCAAATCCTCCATTCCATTTCCTCGAAGGCTTTATTAAGAGGATCTGGAATGGATATGATTTGAGCAAAATAGCTGCAATCAGGAAAGGCTTAATCATGGTGCGGTTTAATAAGGAAGAGGAAAGGCAAGCAGTCCTGAAGAGGGGAATCTATTTTTTTGACAATAAACCTTTTGTTGTTAAACCTTGGATTCCATCGCAGAAGATAGAAGTAGAAGAGATCTCAACTTTACCAATCTGGGTGAAATTTCCTAAACTGGATCTCCAATACTGGAGCCCAAGAAATCTAGGAAGTATTGCAAGCAGAGTGGGCATCCCGATCAAAACAGACAAACCCACGAAAGATAGATCTAATCTATCGTATGCTAGAGTCCTTGTGGAAGTGAAACTCGCTGGCCCCTTCCCAGATGAGGTGAAGTTTATTGATGAAAATGATATCCTACAAATTCAGAAAGTAGATAAGAAGTGCATTAAGTGTACCCACAATGAGGAAACCATCCTACACCTTCTAATTGAATGTCTGTTTGCCAAAGAAATCAGAGAGCATATATCGAAGTGGCTGAATATAAATTGCACTAGTTCAAATTTGCAAGCTTGAATCAGAAAACTCTTGGGATGGAAGAGCAGCAAACATAGGAAACAAATCAATCTGGCTGCTGCGGCAAGCATGATTTACAATATCTGGAGGAGTAGGAACCTGCATATTTTTGAAAACACAATTGTGGAGGCCCCTGCTTGCTTCAATATCATCAAAAGCTCTCTTAGAGACAGGACTCTCTATGTTACTAAACACAATAAGCAGTTCGAAACCTGTATAGATATAATAGTTTAAATATCTTACACAGCTTTGTATTTTGACAGATTGCCTTTTGGCCTTTATTGGAATATATTTATATTTTTCCAAATATATATATATATATATATATATATATATATATATATATCTATATATATATATATATATATATATATATATATAGGGATGTGATCATATGAGCATTGTGTTTATGTGAGCATGTGAGCACTAGAGATATGGACCATTGGATCTTCAATCAATGGATGGGAAAAAGGAAGAGTTTGTCTTTTTTTTCAACCTTTTAATGAAGTAATCACGTGAGGTTTGGGAGCAAAAAAAAAAAAAAAAGAAAAAGCAGCAACTACTCCCAATAATGGCGCATGATCAGCAATTCCAAAACTCAAAATTAAAGTTTCATCTTCCCTGCCACCAGAGTGAACCTTCGTCTCCCTCTTTCACTCATAGTCGACGACCGACTGAAGAAAGAACGAACGGATCAAATTTGACGGCTAATTCGACGGCGAAATATGGGAAGTTCTCAGGTATGCGAATCTTCGGTGCTGAATTAGGGTTCCAGTTTATTTGATTTTCCAATGTGATTTTGATTGCGGGATTAGGCAACAAATTAGGGTTTTTGTTTATGTAATTTTTTTTAAGGATTAATTCAATGAAATGATTGTTTGTGGTTTCAAAAACGTGAAACTTCAATTCAACGGCTGAGCAAGGAAGCACGAAGGATGTCTGTGTGGAAGAAGCAAGTAAAAAGTTAGTGTTTTAGTTTGGGTGAATAAGAATTTTCGATGGTGAATGTTGTCCACAATAGTAGTAATAGATGTCCATTGAGGGGGGGGGGGGAGAGGTAGGTGTGTTGATAAAGAAGGTAGTTTGGTGGGGGTTGTCAAGAATCAAATTTTGGGAGTGTTTGTCGCAACATTTTTGATCGTGTCCATTGATGTATATGGTGATGTCCACAGTTGTGAGTGTGTATTTTTTGCAAACGAACTCGTGATGTAGTTGACGAATCTAAAGGTTGGGTTTTGGGTGTGGGTTTCACATTATGAAAGTGGTGTGTTATATGGGTATTGTCCACAGGGACATTAGTTGATGTCCACTGCTAAAAAGTTTGGTGTCCACAGTGTTGAATGAAACTGGAATGTACGAATTTCTTGTGCAGCTGACATTGCATAATGTTTTAAAGGGTTGTTAAATGATAACCACTGATGAAACTGGAGATGCTCACATGAACATTGATTTGTGACCACTAGTGAAACAAGTAATGTACACGTTTTGTGTTTGACATGTGATTTGTAAAAACATATGAGGGGTGCTTTATGAAAATAATAGTCTTTGTATTTATTCTTCTTTTTTATGAGAATGGTTTGTTCGAATAATGATCAATCGTTCTTTTGTGGGCAGAGGTCATGATAGCCCTATTAGTTCTGGGGACCCTAGGTGCGTGGTAGCTTCAGTATTGTATGACCTATCAACTACATACAATGAAGGGTCAAAAGGGTCAAGTCCAGTCCCCCTCACATGTAAAGGGAACTGATGTTGCTAGTATCGAGAATGAGACTACTGAATTAGGTGCCGAAGAATCACCATTCCACGCCCCCCTGCTCGCACAGAATTCACAAGCGGTGGCGCTAACCAAGGGGACTATTGGTGAAAATCGACAGCGTTGTCGCCGATATGCCCAATCCAATGTAAGTATTATGTGTCTATTAAGATAGATGTCCACTTTTTCCATGACAAATGTCCACTGGTGACATAGTGTGTGTACTCTCATATATCATGTGTTCCCTAGCTTGTGGATATAATGTATATGTGTGTGTTCAACTCTACAGTGTTCACTAGCTACATGTTTATGTGATAACTAACCACAAATGTTCAATAGCGACATGTTTGTATGATCACTAATCACTAAGCACAAATGGTTACTAGCGACATGTTGTATGATCACTAATCACAAACATAAAGTCCTTCCTAAGTGCAATGTTAAAGTTGATGTCCACTAGTCACATACTTAATGTCCATAAGTTAAACACTTGACGTTCACTAATAACCTTCTTGTTGTTCACTTATTATAGGATTTGATACATAATGTCTGTATTATTCAATATATAATGTCTATGGTCAGTCATTTAATTGCTCACTAATCTAAAACTTAAAGTTCTGACTATATGCTATGTTTATACAACCAATAGAGTTACGAATTTGATGTCCACTTGTCACAGACTTTGATGTCCATTAGTCATATACTTGATGTTCACTGACGACAAGCTCGATGTTATTGTGGTGGTTTAGATACATTATGTCTCCATTATTCAATAAATAATGTATATGTGTGCATTTGACTATATAGTGTGAACGAAGAAGAGCTTGCATCTCGAGACCCACGACTGTTTGCAAGATTATATGGGAGAAGGAATCCGCGTGCATCAGACACCACGGACAACCAGCCCATCATGGGTGATCAGGATGACCCCGAGCCATCGACGCGCCCCGGGACACACCGGAAGAGCAACACTGTTGTCCGCCCAATGCGCACATCAAGGGTGAGGGCGGCTGCTGGAACTGCTGATCTAGTGCAAAGCGCAATGAGGCGGACCCGACATCCACGAGATGTCACTTCAAAAATTAAATACAAAGTGCATGTACATGAAATGGCGGGCATCTTAGTTGTGCTCCCTTACAACAATACCAAATGTACATGATACAAATGCATATCAAGAATCATAAATATGTAATGTCCACATTGTCACTGTTAGATGCCCATGGTGATGCGAATGCAAAACAAATGAAAGTCCATGACACATTACAGATGTCCACAATCTATACGTGTATCATCCTTTTTGATAATTCTAGATGTCCACAACTAATGCTGACATATAAATAAACTTAAAAATGTTAATTAAATTGCTTTCTCCACCACTATTAAATTTCATGCCAGTTAAATTGCAAATAACATGGGGGTGCCAATTATATTCCATGACAATCACACATCCTTAATGAATGAATGTCCACATTCTACCTACCATAACACCCTCACCATTTAAAATGCGTAATATCCACGCTGTCACTCTTAGATGCCCCCGGTGATGCTAATGCGTAAGAAATGAAAGAGCATGATATATTGCAGATGCCCACAATCTATACATGTATCGTAGTTTTTGATAATTCTAGATGTCCACAACTAATACTGACATATAAATAACATTGGGGGTGCCAATTAAATTCCATGCTTACCACACATCCCTAATTGCTCTCTTTTGAAAATATGTAATGTCAATTGTGATTAGTTACCTTCTTGCCCACAAGGCACACATTATACATGCCAACACTTTTGAGAAATGAATGAACCTATATTAAGTGATTGCCACTAAAATGAATTTAGAAAAATATATATGAAGGCATATAATGTCCACAGTCCATACATGCATTGTTCTTTCGGAGAATACTTCATGTCCACAATCCAAATATCTTAGATGTTCATACTTAAATAGGATAATTAATACGATATGGCCACAATCCAAATGGGTCAATCGAAATGTATGAAGGCATATGATTTTTGGTAACACGATATGTCCACAATAAAAATACCATAAATGTTCATACTTAATATGTAAGAGAACACTAATCCAAAGTTGGATGTCCACACATTCTACCTACCAGTACACCCACTATTGTAAATACGTAATGTCCACGCTATCACTGTGAGATGCCCACGGTGATGCGAATGCAAAACAAATAAAAGTCCATGACACATTGCAGATGTCAACAATCTATACGTGTATCGTCCTTTTTTATAATTCTAGATGTCCACAACTAATGCTAACATATAAATAAACTTAAAAATGTCAATTAAATTGCATGCTCCACCACTATTAAATTTCATGCCAGTTAAATTGCCTAACATGGGGGGTGCTAATTATATTCCATGACAATCACACATCCCTAATGAATGAAAGTCCACATTCCATGGTGATGCGAATGCGTAACAAATGAAAGACCATGATATATTGTAGATGTCCACAATCTATATGTGTATCGTACTTTTTGATCATTCTAGATGTCCACAATTAAAACTGACATATAAATAAACTTAAAAATGTCAATTAAATTGCATGTCCACCACTATTAAATTCCATGCCAATTAAATTGCCAATAACATGGTGGGGTGCCAATCAAATTCCATGCTAATCACACATCCCTAATTTAGAAAAATATATATAAAGGTATATAATTTCCACAGTCCATACATGCGTTGTCCTTTATCTGAATACTACATGTCCACAATCCAAATATCATAGATGTTCATACATAAACAACATAATACGATATGTCCTCTAAGACTGACTTCAATGACTGCTTGTAATTTCTCATATCTTATATCGTACACCCAACTTTCCCGTATGATCCTACGACCTCCTTCAACAAATGGAATGCCTTTGATGTCCCAACGTTCGCCCTATCAAATTTGTTGATGAGGTTAATGTGAATCCTGCTAACGTTTCTTGCAGATCTTTCCAGATGTCTCCTGCTAAGGGTTGTCAACTCATGTGTATGACCGGTGTGGAACTTGCTAATAATGAACTTTCCATCATCGTTTGACCTCAACGTCATTTTCGCCTCGCACCCGCACCTGGTGTCTGTTGTTCGTCCTCTCTTGACCACTTTTTGAGGTGTTTTCTCACCTGTATTAGCATCCCCATAATGTTCTCCCATCAATGCGTCCGATTACTCGTCGTCTTCATCATATGATGGCCTCCACTGTTCGGCCTTCTACCCCTGCCTTGAACACACAAACATCTTCCACTCTAAGCCCGTACTACTCTTCGTGTGGCTAGAACTTCGCACACTAAACCCCACTGATGCAACATATTGTTCATAAAAACTTTTCCCCTCTTTAATGTTGTCAAACTTCTTCCCTTTCTCTTGTACCCAACTACCCATGATTGGTTGTAGTAAATTGGGACACACTCGACATTATCATTCACGTGGTAGTTCATCGGGACAGATGGGGGCAACACTGTAGGTGTATCCTCCTCGGCCATAATGTCAGGGACATCACTACACAAATGGAGAACAAAAATATTAAAAATACGTAACACACATAAGAATTGACATCATCAATACACTGTGTGAGCGTGGACCTCAAATATTATATGTTACTTGTCATGATTTAAATTACAACACACAACATTATTCGTTGAGGAAAATGACAAGCCATTACATGATCTCCCTATGTAACATGTGTGTGTTTCAATACAAGTAACTGTGGATTTCCTTCATTTACATTGTGGGCATCGCCATTACTTGTCGTGGATAATCAGATATTGATTGTGTTTGTTCAACATATATTTACTATTGAATTTCATGATGTACGTTGTGAACATCAACAACGTCTATCCCTGTATCTTAATGACATTTTTTTTCCTCATGCTTTTTCATTATTTACATTTTGGACATCGACCTCATTTATCGTGGACATCAATACTTATTATGTTTGGTCATTGTATTTAACTATAGACTTTTCATATAGTACATTGTGGAAGTTCATCAGCCACACTGGGAACAATAACCTGACTATCTATGAGCAACACTGTAGGTGTATACATATAGTACACTGTGGATGTTCATCAATCATATTGCGAACAACAATCTCACTATTTCTGAGAATTGAACACCACACACATACATATATATCTTTGCTGCCGATCAACATTCATGATCAATCATCATGCCATAAAATCAAGAAAACCCGAGAACCAATTTCAACCCTGACTGAAAAACGATTCAATCCATCATTCACTTACATTAATTCTCCTTCAATTGGTCCCATAGTCATCAAAATATTATCACCCATCCGAGAAAAACAAATCAGCAGATGAATGATTATGTGTTAGACATTAATTCTCGATCAGTTCTTCTCCTTCTAATGGCTACTTCAACCTACATGAATGACTATGTGTTTGATGATTTGCCTTCCTACGTTGCCTGCATGCATCAATTTCTCCTTTTTCTTTTTTTTTTTGATTTCCAATGAGTCTATTTATGATTGTAATTACCCATGCTTTCCCTTCCCAATACAACAATGGATTTCCCTTTATTTTTTTTCTCCTTCACTTAATGCCTCACGTGAGCTGTGATGAAATTGTAATAAAAAAAAGACAAACTCTTCCTTTTTTTCCCAATCATTGATTGAAGATCCAAGGGTACATATCTCTAATGCTAACATAAACACAATGCTCATATGATCACATCCCTATATATATATATATATATATATATATATATATATATATATATATATATATATATATATATATATATATATATATATATATATATGGAGGTCCTAGAGAGAGAGAGAGGGCGAAACGAGCGACTACCGAACTAGGGCAGCAGGTCCACCCCTGCCGGCGTTCCTGCCGGTTCCGACCGCCGGAAACTGGGTTTTCGGCTGCACTCAACGTCTCCCCAAATCGAACAAAGCTCAGATTGAGCTTCGAAGGGAGACAGATAGCAGATCGTGAGAATACTGGGCAAGGATCTCGCCTTCGATCTACCTCCTCCACGCCGTAATATTTCCATCATCGCTAACACCGATCTACAGGTCAGTGTTTGGAAAAATCGATTTGGTTAGATAAGATTTGATTGCATGATTTAGAATTGAGAGAGCTGAGCTGTTGCTATCACTTGTAAATCTGGGATTTCTGTCTACTCGGGGCTGTGATTTTGATACCAGAATCGAATTAAAGTCAAATGGAATTAGGGGCTGGGTTTATGCATTTCTAATTTCCACGATTAGTTTGACTCGACTGGAATTGGGGATCAGGGTCTCGAGTTGGATGGATTGTTTCTCTTGTGGTCTCTGTCATTGAAGAAATTGACCTATTCTGGACTCGGTCACTGAAGACGAACCCTATAATTGGTTTTTGGCTTGTCTATGTTAGCTCTGGAAAGAACCCCTGATTTGTTCGGGGATTTTCAGGGGATTTTTAGATGTCCTAAACCAGCACTGAATGCATCTAGGAGCAACCAAGTGTAGCTAGGTTGGATTTTTTTCAGTAGATCGAATCCATTATGGTCATGACCCGACAGACACAAACTGCTGGCCGGAATCCTACTCCGGTGGCAAAAACGAGCAAACCAAAAGGGACCCCAAAAAGTGGTGATAAAAAGGAACTTGACAATCACACTACTGTCGTTCAAACCGCAACTGGGGAAAAATCAGCTGAAGAACTTATCCTTGAATCCTTTAACAAGGAACCAAAGAGAAGTACTTATGCTTCTCTTTTCAATCAAGATGATGGGTTGCAATTACAATATGTAGAACCAATTAATGTTGAAGGGATGACATACGCTAAACTAGACAGAGAAGATGTGATGGAATCCATAGAGTACTGGAACAACTCTGTCATCTGCTGTGTTCTTGGTGCGAACCCGCCTCATGAAGTAATGAACGGTTTTCTTCGCAGAATTTGGCGACAATTGGATATTGAACAAATATCAGATGTCAAAAAGGGACTGTACATGGTGCGATTTAAGTCAACTGAGGACAAAGACAAGGCTCTCGCCCAAGGTTTTTATTTCTTTGACAGCAAACCGCTCATTGTACGGGAATGGAATGAAAATCTCGACATGGACATTGATTCGATTGCTTCATTACCTATTTGGGTAACCATGCCTGACCTTCCCTTCAAATTCTGGAGCAATGAAGGCTTAGGCAAAATAGCAAGTGTCCTAGGGGTCCCTATTAGGACGGGCCAAGTTGGGATATGCGAGGATCCTCATTGAAATGCAACTCAAAGGAGCTTTCCCTGAATACGTTGACTATTTAGACCACAATGACAAACTAATGAGGCACCGCATTCAATACGACTGGAAGCCGATACGATGTACACATTGCAAGATGTTTGGCCATGAAGAAGCTAACTGTAAAAAGAAGCTTCAATGCAAATATTGTCACAAATCAGGGCATGAAGAGAATCAGTGCAAAAGGAAATCCGAAAACAACAAAACATCAGAGCCAAAGGCAGGTCAAACCAAGCAACAACCTGATGCAGAAGGGTTCAATAGGCCAAAGAAATCTCTGGTATGGAGACCAACTACACAGTCAAACAAAATGACCAATTCCAACAGATTTGAGGCCCTGCAGGAGGAAGGTGGTACAACAATACCGACATCAACGCTTGATGGCAATGACCCAACTCCAACACAAAGTTCAGATGAAGAGCATCCTCGGTTGGAACATCAGAGGGCTTAACAGCCCGGAGAAGCAAGAAGACCCGCGGATCTTCTTGCAACCACAAGGGGCGGGTCTAATCGGACTATATGAAACAAAAATCCCCCAGAGAAACATTAATAGGTTCCATAACAACGTCTTCAACCAATGGAACTCGACTACAAACATTCAGCATTGTCAGAAAGTACGCATTTGGGTTGCATGGAACCCTCGCGAATATGAAGTAGAAATCTTGGAGAGCTCCGCTCAGCACATCCATACGAAAATTATAGTTGTTCAAAACAATACCACCTTTCACATAACTTGGGTCTATGGGCACAATGACCTCACTGCAAGAGAACCTCTTTGGGAAGCACTTCGAGAAATTGCAAATGAAATGGAAGGTCCTTGGGCTGTCTTAGGTGACTTTAATGCGATAATGTCGGAAGAAGACAGAATTGGTGGCGCCAAAGTTGAATCTTTCATGACCCAACCAATGACTCATTGCATTCAACACTGTTGCCTCCATGAGCCTTCATATGTAGGGACGTACTACACCTGGACAAATGGCCACGTCCGCTCCAGGATATATCGTCTTCTTGTGAACACTCAGTGGTACCTAATTACAGACTTGATGCATGTTAGCTTCAAGGCTGGTGGACTATCAGACCATTCAGTCATCACTATCAACTTCATGGAGATGAAGAAACAGACACAACCCTTTAAGTTCTGCGATATGTGGACTAAAGTTGCGTTGTTCATCGAGCTGATACAGGACACGCTAAAGGAAATCCCGGAGGGTCACAAAATGTTTCAACTACAACAATACCTCAATAAACTTCGACCGAAGCTGCAAGCCTTACATAGAGATCGATTCTCCGATATTTACACACAAGAAGTTGCGGTAAGAGATAAGCTAATCAAGCTCCAGGAGAGGCTCAACCAAACTCCGACAGACACAATGCTTCTACATGAAGAGAAACAGCACAGAAGCAACTACTATGACATCTTACATTCGGCTCTGCTTCTTAAGCGACATCAAAGTAAATTGGCTTGGGATGATATGGGAGAGAGCTGCTCAAAATTATTCTTTGCCAAGATGAGACAAAAACGCTCCCAGCTGTGTGTTCGTGAAATTGAAACCATCGATGGAACTAAATTCACAGGACTACAGGCGGTCAACGATCAACTCAGTTTGTTCTATGTCAGCAAGCAAGAGGGTTTCAAATACCATCTAAACTGCAGACGTCTACAACTCACTCATCTTGTTTTTGCGGATGACCTAATCTTATTCTCTGCGGCCAATAAAGTCTCTATTCGAACCCTTAAAAAGGCTTTTGAACACTTCCCAGCAGCCACAGGCCTTATCGCTAATAATGGGAAATCTGAAGTGGTCATAGGGGGCGTGCCTAATGATCTTGCAACTGCTCTTATCCAAGAAATAGGATTCCGAGAAGGTACGCTTCCGTTCAAATACCTAGGCATTCCTATCTCGTCCAGTAATCTCACAAAAAATGATGCCAATATTCTTGTGGAGAAGATTCTTGCGCGAATCAAAACATGGGAAAGTAGGCATATCTCTTATGCTGGCAGAGTCACACTGATTAACTCTGTTCTGATGGGGATATATAGTTTCTGGGCAAGAGTTATCGTCATTCCTAAGCATGCCATTGATGAAATAACTCGCTTTTGTCGAAATTTTTTGCGGGGTTTGTCCTCCCATTATAGAACTGCCCCTATGATAGCCTGGGGGATTGTCTGCAAACCAAAGAAATCGGGAGGTTTAGGTCTCCGAGAGCTTACTTTCTAGAACAATGCCAACATAACTCGGCTGGTCTGGGCGATTCAGAGAAAAGAGGATAACTTATGGGTCAAATGGATTCATGCCAAATACATTCGAGGGTCATCCTGGTGGGACTATCAACCCCCTTATGATGTCTGCACCTATTTCAAGCATCTTTGCCTTGTTAAAGAGTACTTCGAGTGGGTTGTGATCCTGGATACCGATGGCGCTGGAAAGGCACAGAGGCTATTGCTAATGGGGTCTACAATGCGACAGAGGGATACATATGGAGCCTTGGAATTATGAGTGAGGAAGGTTGGGCCGCAATCATTTGGAATCCACTTTCAATCCCTCGCCATTCCTTCATCACTTGGGTCCTGTTGCATGGAAAACTACATGTAAGAGCTAGAACAATGCGATGGCAAGCTAATGGGAACCCACATTGTCCCTACTGTGAATTGGAGACTGAAACTATCGATCACCTTTTTCTTGGCTGCGATTTTGGGAAAGAGGTAAGGCGGGCTATGATGAATTGGGAACTTGGCAATCTGTCAACCACCCAAGAATGGAAAACCCATCTAAGTGAACTCCACAAAAATCAGAAGGCTACTCTTCAGATGATAGTAAATCTGGTGAAAAATGATGTAATGAATAAGGTCCTTCTAGCAGTAAAATCTAGGAGAAAATATAGAGGTCTTGTAGACACAGTGCTCAATATGTGATCTGACGGGATACTACCCCCACTCTTTGTAAACTATATTGTTTATTGTTATATATAACCTGCTTTCTTGTGCAAAAAAAAAAAATATATATATATATTGGAGGTGAGCAAATGAGCATTGGGTTATTGTGAGTATGTGAGCATTAGAAAGGTTGGCCATTGGATCTTAAATCAAAGGGTGAGATTAAACTGAGTATTTGCCTTTTTGTTTTTTGCATAATACTGAACTATCACGTGAGGTTGGGCAATTTTAAAAAAAGGAAAAGCCCTCCACCCCATTTTCCAAAAATGGCGCATGATTAGAGTGTTGAATTCCCAAAAACAATGCAGTCATCTTCTTCTCCTACCCAACTCCCAAAGTGAGACTCTTGTTTTTCCTTTCCAGAGTGGCGAATTCATCCACCCAAAGTCATCTGCTTCTCAATTTCGAAAATTTGGACGGCTATCATTCCAGCGAAGGCGACGTCGTGGGTTTTTTGTTGGTTGTTGTTGGGTTGTCGTTGGTTTTGCTTTCACTATAAGGTACGTAGATCGTCCAATTGATAGTTTTTTCAAATCCATCTTGTTGAATGATGTTTTGTATACTTATTTTTTAGGGTTACATTGAAAAATATTGTGTTGCTAACAGAGAGATAGAATTTGACTACAATGGAGGGTTTTTGGACTTTGAAAATTTGAATTCAGAGTTTTATTAATGTTTGTTGAAGGGTGAGGGTTTTTTTTGGTATCTTGCGAAGCCAAAGCCAAGCTCCTAGATAGATATTCCATGGATAGAACGAAAAGGAGGGGTGAGATATGGTCTTCTTGACGTAGCCCTTGCGTTCCTTTGAAATATCCATAAGTGCCGCCATTAATCTGGATGGTATAAGTTGGGGTAGAAATTCAGCTTATGATCCATTCAATGTATTGTGTTGGGAATTTATAGCCAAGAAGTAGTTCCTTTATAAATTCCCAGTGCACGCTGTCAAAAGGTTTCCTCAGATCTATCTTGAATATGCATTTTGATTGAGTTAGTTTTCTACGAAAACCCCGACTCAGCTCATGACACATTAGAACATTGTGAAACATCTCTCTCCCGGGGATGAAAGCTGTTTGGCTTTCATTTATCAGATGTGTGAGGACTGTGCAAAGTCTTGAGGCAATCAGCTTTGAGACAGTTTTATAGAATGTATTGCAGCAAGCTATTGGCCGGAAATCTGAAGCTGAATTTGGGTTCTCAATCTTGGGTATGAGAGTTAGGATTGTTGAATTTAAAGCAGGGAGCATCTTTCCAGTCTCAAAAAATTCCTTGATTGCCGCACAAAAAATGCCTTCTATTTGTTGCCATGTCTGTTTGAAAACACCACTGGAATATCCGTCTGGCCCTGGGGATTTGATGTTTGGGATCGAGAAGAGTGCAGCCTTGATTTCCTGGTTTGTGAAAGGCGCACACAGCTGAACCTGTTGCTGGATAGAAAGTACTGGACCATTCAGCATAATGTGCTGGTTGATAGTCTGTCTTTGGCCTTGGTTCTCACCCAATAATTTCTGGAAATAATCTGCAAGATAGTTACTAACATTCTGGAAACCTGTTATAGGAGTTCCATCTTGATCTGTCAAAGTATGGACAGTGCTTGCTAATTTCCTCCTTTTCATTTTACTGAAAAAATACTTTGAGCAACTATCCCCAAAGGCATTGGCATGTAGCTTGCATTGTTGAGAAATTCGCTTCTGGGCAGAATCTAATATAACCCTATAATTCTCCTTTGCTTCAACTTCTTCTGCAAGAAGTTGTTGGCAGGTAGGATCTGCAGTTAACTGATCCTGAATGTTTATCAGCTTTTTCCTTGCATTCTCACTCTGTTGATGAATGTCATTAAACTTTCTGCGATTCAATGACTTGAGAATAGGCTTAAGGGACTTCAGAAGGTGATAGATTGTATGCATATGGGATCCTTTCCTCCTATTATTGATTGCACCATCAATAATATTTGCAAAATCTGTATCATTTGCCCACATATCACAGTAACGAAAACGAGTACTCGGTTGAGTACTTGCTGTAAGCTCAAGACAAATTGGCTTATGATCGGATAAACTTTGTTGCAAATAAGTCCCCATCATGTAGTCATTTGCCAACAACCAATCCTCATTATAGAAAATTCTGTCTATCTTCGACTGGACATGCCCATTGGACCAAGAATATGATGTTCTATGACAGTGTAGTTCATCAAGTTGATAATATTCAATACAACACTTGAAATCATGGGTTTCAAAATGATTGATTGTTGTCCCATTAATTCTGTCTTGCTCATGAAGGACAGAATTAAAATCTCCTAGAATACACCATGCTGCATCTATGTGAGCTGAAATACTTTTCAATTCGTCCTAGAGAGGAAATCTATCTTCAATTCTGTTGAAACCGTAAACAAAGGTGTAGTAGGCTTTTGTATTTGTGTTGTAGTCTATGATATCACAGTGCAGAGTTTGTGTGTCTTTTTGGATCAACTGGACAGCAACCTTATTTTTATTCCAAGCAAGAAAAATCCGACCTCCTCTATGGATATCAAAATTATTGCAAGATGCCCAAGATTTAAACATATCTTTGGTCAAGGTGTGCTCCTTTTCTAGTTTGATTTTTGTTTCAAGTAAACAAACAATACTCGCTTTTGTGTCATGTAGGAAGATATTGATATCTTCTTGCTTTCTGGGGTCATTGAGACCCCTTACATTCCATGTGATGATCTTCATAGGGGATCTTGATCAGATCCTGATGAGGTCTCACTCCCCTCATCTTCTGTTTCACCTTCTGTCGTTGAATTCACATGGGATTCATCTGCATTCTGTTCCTCATTTCCTTCTAGGAGTTGGAATTGATTTGCAATGGGAGGGCCAGAAATGTTGTGATTTGGACGATCACTCTTATATGTGTCTCTCCTAGAAGAGGAGATCTTGATAAAGCCATCATCATCAACTGCCCTGTCTTTCACTTTGATACGCCACTCCTGAGTTGATTTACTTTGCTTTGTTTGATTTGTGCTTAGCTTTTTGTCATCTACTTTGATCTTCTTTTTACATTCTACTTCTGTATGACCCAACATTTGGCAATAACCACATGTAGTAGGTTTCCATTCGTATTCTACCCTTTGTGTTATCAGAACATCTTCCTCATTGACATATTGTATCTGCTCTGGGAATTGGCCATCCAGCTTAACCTCCACCAATACACGGGCACAAGTGAGATTTGTTATATCCTTTGTGGCTTTATCAGTTTTAATCGGTATTCCAACTAGACTAGCTAGCCTGCTGAGATTTTGTGTGCTCCAATATTGGATATCCAATTGCTGAAATTTGATCCAGATTGGAAGTGTTTGAAAATCGGCCATGTTTATTGTTTGTAAAGGATTCCATGGCTTGACCACAAAAGACTTCTTATCAAAAAAATAGATACATCTTTTTAGTACCTCTTCTTGTTCTTCTGCTTTGTTGAAACGCACCAAAAAAATGCCTTTTCGCACAGCAGCAATTTTCCCCAGATCATATTGGTACCAGATCCGCTTGATAAAGCCTTCGATAACAGAAAAAGGAGGATTTGCCCCAACTACTCGACAAAGGACAGATGATTTCCAATAGTCGATTTCTTGTTGAACATATTCTTTTTCAATCTTTGCAATGGGGGATCCATCAATTACGTTTGCTTCGATGAACTCAAGATTGCTGCCCTCGTCTGGATCTAGCAGGGAAACATAAGTTGTAGTTTTCCTAAGTTCCTGATGGGCATAAGTATGATTCTTTACCTCTTGAGCTGGACATGAATTCCGGTCAGAAGGTTCAATTTCCGATTGGTTTGCCTGAGATCCAATAACAGTCTCAGCAGCAACGACATTGTTGGAGGTTCCTTTTGATTCTGCTTCGATTGTTGCTGTATTCTTGCTCGGATTGTCTTTCTTCAGATTCTTAGCTTGTTGTCGGATGGTGTTCTTCCTGGTCTTTGCCATGGCTAGGGCCAAGGGCCCTGGACTGAGGAAGCAGATCTAATTCGCCCCAAATCGCCAAGAGAGAGAAAGAGAGACTAGAGAGAGAATATATATTATATATATATATATATATATATATATATATATATATATATATATATATATATATATATATATATATATATATATATATATATCACATGGGGACATCATACGTACATTGTATTTCCCTGCTCCATTATTTTCAACAATTTATGTTCATAAATACATAAAAGGACATCAAGTACAACAAAAATGAATATCAAATGAAACATGTGAGGACATCAATTACAACGATAACGAACATCAATTGCATGAATTACTCTGTTATACCACTGCGCAACATGTGAGGACATCAAGTACAACGAGAATGAACATGAAATGAAACATGTCAGCACATCAAGTACAAGGATGATGAACATCGATCTCAATTGCATAAATTTTCAACCCAGATAAATGATGGCATAAAGTATAGTAGCATGGGACATTAAGACTTATCATGATGGACATCAACTATAACAGTAGAGGACATCAAGCATTATCAGTATGGACATCAAGTATAACCAGTAGGGGACATCAAACATTATCACTGTGGACAACAAGTAAAATAATAGGGGACATCAAACATTATCATTGTGGACATCAACCATTATTTTCAATTCATACAAGAAAGGAACGATTCAATCCAAAATCAACAAGAACGAACCAAGAACACTCACTTCTCCTTCAACTCATCGGCATGACCTCCATTATTCACCATTGTAGTCAAGTTTTCATTGCAGATCAATAATATAACATCTTTCAATCATATCCTAACAAACATTTTTCAATGAAACCTTAACTAAGAAGTTCAAAAAAGAGCATACAAGAAGCTGGATTCTAAAATTACTTGACAAAGATAATATATATATATACCCTGTGTTGAATCTAAAACCAAAGAAAACGAAATTCAGCCTTGCCCGGAAACAAACAACGACCTGGGACAATTTTGGGTGGACGAACTTAGGGCCTTTTGCTTGACCGGGAACGGACGGCACAGTCAACAGAGAAGAAGAAGAGACTCTCTGCTGGAATCGGGTCGAAGAACTTTGGGCTTCATACATTGCCTCTCCATACATCAATTCCTCTTATTTTATTTTTTTATTTTTTATTTTTTTACTTCAAAGACTCTCTCATCATTATTGTAGTTAACCCACGTGCTCCCCTTCCCAATACAAGTAATTTCATTCCCCTTTTTTTTTTGCTCCTCCATTTAATGTAGTCACGTGAGGCTGGGTTACAAGGGTAAAAAAAAAAAGCGAAATTCCTCTTTTTTTCTCATCCATTGATGGAAGATCTAATGGTTCACATCCCTAATGCTCACATGCTCACACAAACACCATGCTCATATGATCACTCTAACACAAGGGTTTGCTCGCCCCGAGCAAACTAAAAACAAAGAAAAGGACTAGAAAGAAAAACTAAAAAAACTAACTCACTTTCGCAGGAATCGCGGATGCATTTAGTGTATGCATCAAGCCCTTTAAACCCCCGGTAGCCCGGGTGGACGAGGTAGGTCTCGTGAGGGTTTATAGCAACTATACCCACAAAAGCCACGAGAAAAGAAAAAGGGGAAATAAAAAGAAGCGAAAACCAAAACAAAACAAAAGCAAAGAAAATATTCCCGTCCCCAATCATGCACCTAGTTCCCCAACCCGTCTCAACAATCAATTGGAAAAAGCAAGTATAAACAAATTAAGACACGAAGGTTGGAAAACTACCAATCTTTGAGATTTTGAACCAGAACACTTCCTGATGAGCGAAACACCTCGTGCATATGTGCAAGTGGGCTCTAATCGGTCCTTCCTATCCTAAACCAGACAATCAGAGTTGTTTTCATGCTCAAGCTCGGAATTATCTATCCTACTTCACTCTTGGTTTTTCTTTCAACCTCTCTTTTCTTTCTTTTTCTTACTTCGCTCTTTTCTTTCTTTTTCTGCTTTTTCTTGCTCTTTCTTACCATTCTTTTGCTCAACTCTTTTTTTCATTTTCTTGCTTCGCTCTTTTCTTTCTTTTTCAAAACCTACGCTCTTTTATTTCCACTCAATCCGTTTTGTGTCTTTTAGAGTGTTTGTGTCGGGTTTTGCGGGATTTAAACACCGGCCTTCGCAAAGGGTTACCCTCCCTGCTGGGTTTTTCCATACGTGAGTCATTGCACTTAAGGGACATAGGGTGCCGATCCACCCAAACCAACCCATGACGGTAGGCCCGACAATAATTATTTAATGCATTATTTAAGAGCTTAAGCAATTGAACAACTAAAACTGTCTAACTTAGGTAAGAAGACACAGTCAAAGCGTGTAAGATTTGAGGATTCCGCTTTCCCATTCCATATAAAGGTCTAATAGAGATAAGTCATGGCAAAAATCCTTCCTAAGGCCCATCATTATTCATACCGGCCGCTTCTAACTGATTGAATAAGCCGATTAGACAACTATCTACACAACTGTGAACGGAAACATCTTCAAAAAGAAAAAGAAACTTTTGGGTTTTTCACAACATTTCTCCCCTTTTTTCTTTCACACACAAAATTTTTAGATTTTGGACACAAACTACGAAAGACAAAAACAAAAAACTCAAAAAACTAGGTGATCTACCCATGACAAATGGAAAATAGCACCCCCACTCCAACACAAGACATCACAATGTCTCCATCATGAGAAGGGTGTCTCAAGTATGGTAGAAAACCTAAAAACACACAACAAACACATAATAAACAAAATGGTGGCGACCCGATCCCACACGGCTCCAACAACAATATATATCCAACATTCACACTCAAGGGGTTCGCCACCCAAAAAGAAAATCAAGCATGCGTCGTGGATCAAGATATACATACACTCAAAGAGAAGGTGGAAAGAAGTTACCTCAAGATCTTCAATTAAAAGCATAACCAATCCACGATCCAAGGTACATCACACCAAAAGTTAGAAATAAACAAGAAAAGCATACTATGTATGATGGTTGACATGCAAGATCAAATAGAAAAATAAACTACACAAGACACTAAGGATTAATGAACTAAGAAAACAAACTAAAATATTTACAAAACGACTCTTTTTTTTCTTTTCTTAGACTCGAATACCGGAATGCATACTACCCTCCCACTCCAACACAAAGAGGTTGTCGTGTTCTCAAAATGGAAACAGAAGTAGGTAAGCAAGCACCCCAAAATAAAAGAAAAAGACACACACAAAAAGAAAATAAAAGAAGAAAAGAAAGACCAACTCACTAATTATACAAGAAGGGTGAGGAAGGATATTACCTCAAAGGCATCTTATCAAGAAATTCACTTCTTCTCACCTCAAGATATCGGGCATCATGTTAGAACCATTCAACGCCCGGAGTAACAAATCATGCATCCTCTCATGCATCTCAGAATGGTGGTTGTAAGAGCACACTCGCAATAGCACATAAACAAACATTAGTGCCCTTAACAATTTATCAAATGCCTTAGAAAAGTCATAGAACTGATGAAATTCATGAATATACAAGACTTTTCTAGGCACGGTGAAAGAAGACATGACAAATGGATCCTCCCATTGACTTGTAAATGGAGATTGGGGATACAAATCAACGGAAGGAGGCAATGCAACACATTTCTGAACATGCTTATGCGAAGACTTGGATGCAAACAATGGTTCAAACTCAATTTCCATGCAATTTTCATCAATCACAAATTCCAAATCACCACTCTCATCCAAATAATCATCATAATCGTCAATAGGTAATAAGAAAAACAGAGGGTTAGACCACATCATAACACTCCCGACATCACACACAAGCACATCTTCATCTTCATCAATATCAGACTCACTAGAAGAACTATCAACATCAAAAGACAAAGGTGCATCATCCAAGGCAACATCAAAAGTGAAAGTGGAAGGTTCAGGGTCATAACTTATCGTGAATGACTCATAAAGCATGTCATCATCAAAAGCATCATCATCAACAACCAAGTTCAAACAATCATGATCAATCCCCAAAGAATTATGCTCATCATCACAGGTATGCACATCAATAGACTCACATACAAGGGTAGCTAATGCCTCACTAATGCAATGATCCTCAATGAAAGTGAACAAATCATTATCAAGCACACATTCAATCACAACAGATTCAATTTCACTCTCAACAAGATCATGCTCAATTACATCATGGCATTCACTAAACTCAATCTTTTCTTCACATAAAGGTATGGACAAGGGTGTGGACAATAGTTCATCATCTAGCATGTTTTCAACTAATTCTACATCATCACACACAAAATCATCATATTCCTCATGCTCATTAGGTGGGGCTGGAGCTAAGGAATTACTAAGTAGTCCAAGGCATGGTCGGTTATAATAGTCATCATCCTCATCATACACAGCAGAATCAACATGCATTTCAAGACTCAAAGACGATGAATGACCTATTTCAACATTCGAATCAACCATTTGTGAAAAAGGAACCCTTTGATTCTCTCATGGACAAATTCACGTATATACTCATTCATGTTCGCACATAATTTTTCTACTTCTGCCTTGAAGGAAACCACTGTAGCTTGCAAAAAAGAAATTGAACTATGATACGGCGAATCACACAAGGAGCACACAGAAGGAGACTCAACATCGGCACTTTGGGAAAGATCATAATAGTTTTCCACATATCCCCCATCATAAGATTGATCATCAACATACACGGGGTATTCACATGATTGTTCAGTTTCGGTCCCAAAGGGTGGTGCATAAGGAGGTTGGAAGCTAGGACTAACATTTTGTTGTTCAAACTCATAGGAATCCTAGACAACCATTTAAGTAACCCCCATGCTTTTTCTTCACCTAAACAAGAAAACCCGTAATAATCTAAAAAGTTTCGGGTCTCATAATTCACACCCTCACTAACAATTCCCAAAAGAGATAATGTATCATAAAAGATAGCATATAATTGACATTGAACACGGTAGTCATGCAATCTAGCAAAATACCTCCAAAATATTTCATGCTCAAATTGAGGGAATTGGGGACTATCCATAACTCTCTTTTTTTTTTCTAATTTTCTAATTTTTTTTCTTTTCTTTTCTCACTTTTTTTTTCGATATTCAATATTTTTTTTCGCTACATTTTTTTCTAGCAGAATCAAGAAAGCAATAAACTATGTACACACAAACCAATAGCCTAATCTACCAAATAACGCCATCCCCGGCAACAGCGCCATTGTTCGGTTGTAATTTTTGTGGTTTTATGAGTTAAGGTTGTCCACAGGGATGGGTGTGAGGCTTGATTAAGGTAATCGATTTGTGTAGAGGGGTTTTTCTCAATGCGAAAAGCAATAAATAATGTAAAGGGAATCAATTAAATCTAACCTAGGCATGAATCAAAGAAAGCAATTAAAAGCATGAAATCAAATAAAGCAATTAAAGCAAGGAATGGAAATCTAGAATGAACAATGAAATTAGAGACAAGAAATTATACCTTTGATGACCAAAATCTTCTAACCTTCAATCTACCTTTGCAATTTCCCCGAACAAACAAGAAAATGTGGATTGGATTACCAAGGATCTCCCAAATTCTCACTAGGAAGTAGAATTGGAATTCCTTGACCCTCCTCTCCACTAAAAGATGGATTTGATGTGGCTAACCCTAGAAAGCTTTAAAATCAAGTCAAAAATGGAAATTAGAGAGAGAGAGAGAGAGAGAAAGCTTGTAAAACTTCAATGGAAACTTGCTTGAATTGAGAAAGCTTGAGGAAGTTTGAATACAAATGCTAGAAATCAATGAAAGCTTGAAGAACAATGAAGAACAATTGAAAACTTGAAGAACAATTAAGAGAGATTAAAGCAAATAAAGGAAAGCAATTAAATCTAATTCTACTCCTAAACTACCTAGGCTAATTCATTTTTACTTGGATGAATACAAGTGGATATTAATAGAAGAAGGAAAATACAACCCAAACCCTAGGACTTTAATCGCAGCACGCGCAACAATTTTTTTGCAGACAGAGTGGCTCGGGCGAGCCATTGGGGTGGCTCGGGGGAGCAAGCCTACTGTCCGGCTCTCCTGGCTTGTCTTTGTTGCCCCAAAAGCCTGGCTCGGGCGAGCCACTATTCTGGGCAGCTTTTCCCTGCCGACTTCAAACGCGCATAACTTCTTCATCCGAACTCTGTTTTAGGCCCGTAAGATATCGATGGAAAGCTCTCTGTGTGTACTTTAAGCTCTAAAAGAGTGAAGGCACACGTATTTCAAACCTTTGAGTTTGTACCGTTCCCCTGTTTTGCGCCCATCTTGATATGGAATTTTCGGCTTCGGTTTCGCCTCGGCTCTCGGCTTGGGTTGACTTGGTTTGACTTGGGAAATAGCTCGGGATTCCCTAAAAACCTTCAATTAAGCCCAAACTTCTTCTAAATCCTTATTTTCCTACAAAACACTAAATCATTATATCTAAAATATAAATAGGGGTTAAAACAAGCAAATATACCTATAAAAGAGAAGAAATTCGGCTCGGAACGAGACCGAACAAAGATCTAATGGTTCACATCCCTAATGCTCACATGCTCACACAAACACCATGCTCATATGATCACTTCCCATATATATATATATATATATATATATATATATATATATATATATATATATATATATATATATACTTACCAGGACACTCTTAATTCTGCTATGAAAATGTTACATCAGAGAACAAAAGCAGAATGGTTACGGAAAGGTGACAGGAATTCATCATTTTTCTACTCGATGATCAAGACCAAGTGTTATCAGAATCGAGTGTTGTCCTTGGAAAACAATCATGGTCAGGCCTTACAGGAAGAGGAAGATATTGGAAGTTTTTTAGCTTCTCATTTTGAGTCTTTCTTCTCAAAACAACCTTGTGAAGGTAAGGTGAAGTTTGATATTATTATGAAAGGGAAAAGACTGGATGATACTTCTATCCTAAAGCTGTTGCGCCTAGTGTCTGAAGAGGAGATTAAATCAATTATATTTGCAATGGATGGAACTAGAAGTCCAGGGTCGGATGGTTTCAGTGCCTCTTTTTTCAGAATGGCTTGGTCTGAAATTAGATGTGATGTGGTAGCTGTTGTAAAGGACTTCTTTCACACTGGAAAACTCCTTGGTGAAGTCAATGCAACAGTACTTACTATGATTCCTAAGGTGCATTGTCCGAAGGGTGTTATTGATCTGAGACCAATTGCCTGTTGTAATGTTCTCTATAAGGTGATCACAAAAATCATTTGCAACAGATTGTCTGAAGTCCTTCCTGATTTGGTTGACATATCACAAGCAACATTTGTAGAAGGAAGATCAATTTTGCACAACATTTTAATTGCTGAAGATTTGGTCAGATTTTATAATAGGAAGGGCGCCTCTCCAAGTTGCTTATTGAAAGTGGATATCCAAAAGGCGTATGATACGGTTGATTGGGATTTCCTTAGGAATCTCCTCCTGGCACTCAATTTTCCCTTGAAGTTTGTAGAGCTCATTATGACTTGTGTTTCTACGGCCAAATTTTCTGTGGGCTTCAACGAATCTTCCTATTGTTATTTTGGGAGTGGAAGGGGTTTACGCCAAGGAGATCCAATATCACCTTTATTATTTGTGATTGTGATGGATTATCTTGATAGAACAATCAAAGAGGCAATTGAGGGGTCTGATTTCAAATACCTTCAATTTTGCTCCAAGCTCAAGATTACTCACTTATGTTTTGCAGATGACTTGCTTATGGTCTGTAGTGGAAGTATATCCAGTGTGGGCATTCTAGCGGGAGCTTCGGAACATTTCTCATCGGTCACAGGTTTGTGCCCTAATCATGCTAAGTCTGATATAGTGTTTGCTAATGTTGCCTTGTCTACTAAATTTGAGATTCTGGAGAACTTGGGGTTCAAAGAAGGGTCTCTTCCCTTCAGATATTTAGGAGTCCCCATTCAGCCCTATCGTTTGAAGAGACATGATTGTGCAATTTTGATTGAGAAAATGACCAAGAGAATACAAGGCTGGGTAGTCAAGAAACTCACTTATTCAGGTAGAATTGAGCTTATCAACAGTATTCTGATGTCACTACATACATACTGGGCTCAAAGTTTTATCATCCCAAATGAGGTTATTGCTAGTATTGAGAAGATATGTCGTGGCTTCCTCTGGGATAATGAGAATAAAGCTCCTCCGATTTCTTGGTCAACTTGCAGTCTTTTTTAATGTGAGGGTGGGCTAAACATAAGGGATGCACAAGCATGGAATTTAGCAGCTCTTGGTGCACTGATTTGGCAGCTGATCAGTAACAAGGAGTCTTTATGGCTTCGTTGGGTCCATCACATCTATATGAAGAATGTTTCGATTATGTCTTGTGAGATCAAACAAAATCCAAGCTGGTATTGGCGAAAGCTTTTGCATATTAGAGATGTACTTCGGCCCTTATTTCAGAAATTGATTTTAGAGGGTAAGTCATACTCTATTAAGCTGGTTATGACTTCATAAAGGATTATCATGAAAAGGTTGCTTGGCATAAGTTGGTGTGGAGTAAATCTCGCATACTTAAATGTGCTTTTATGGCTTGGATGGCTATACATGGTAGCCTTATTACCCTAGATAGATTGCAGAAATTTTGGGGTTCATTTGGCTAACCGATGTTTTCTGTGTCATAGTCAATTAGAGTCGAATTCTCATATTCTATTTGAATGTGAGTATTCGAAGCAGATTTGTGAGGAGGTTTGGTTATCTTTCTTCAGCAACTGTCCAGATTGGAGTAAATGGTCTTGTAATGATTGGGCTATTTCTGGCTTTGGAGGCAAGGAAAAGAGTCTGGTTCTTTCTGCTATTATCTACAACATCTGGGGTGAGAGAAACAGAAGATTGCACCAAGACGTTTCTAGTCTCCTTCTACAGTTAGTCTTTTCATTAAGTCTGATGTAAATTTGAAGCTCTATTAGAGCTTGTGGTTGGTTTGATTTTGTCTTAGAACTTTGTGTTTCTCTTTGTGTTTTGACCCTGGACCGACTTAATTGTGAGGTCCCTCGGGTATGCCCGAGTATCATGTACTTTATGTTGTTAAGGGAAAATCTCACCGATTTCTCCAATATATATATATATATATATATATATATATATATATATATATATATATGGAAAAATCGGAGAGATCACTCCACTAACAAAACTGATGGAAATCAGCCCACGCCTATTCCCCTAAGCCCAAGCAAGAAGGTCCAATTAAAGTACAAATATAAAGATAGCGTCCTTCATCAAAAGAATCAGTTAAATTACATGAAGTTCAATTGGGCCAAAGAAGGAAGGTATAAATCAGAAGCCCAAAGACCCATTCACATGGTATGCTTCTTGTTTGAAGAGGATGTTTGGGCGAATATCACGCTAAGAAGTCCAAGACACGTCCAAGATCAATTCAAGATTCCAAGCTTTGAATCTTTTTGATCCTTTTTGGATGAATTTTATTAACTTTAGTTTTAATTGTTTTGGTGTGATTTATAATTTTCTTTTAATTTTAGAATAGTGTAAGATGCCTAGTAAGTTATAAACTTGAGCATCAAGTCATAGGAGTGTGTGTGTGTGTCGTGTGATATGATGGTTTAGGCGCCAAGATTAGTTAGTTATCCTAGATTAGGTTGGCATATTTTTTAACTAATCCATATTGGATTAGCAAAGCCAATTCAATTAGGATAAGGTTGTTACAACTAACTCCCCTTAGGATAAGGAGTCCTAATCCAAGGTGGAGAAGGTTGTTTAGGAGTCTAGCTTTAGGATTCCTTTGCTTGCACGCCCAGTAGGAGAATCATAGTCTAATTAGTATGGCTTCCATGCCAAGTAGAGAGTTCTAGTCCATATAGGACTCTATTAGTATAAATAGCTAGGCATGTAGCCTATTAAAGGCACACACCTTTGAATTATGAATACAATTAATCTTTTAGCTTACCCCTCCTGAGTGTACCATGTTGATCTCTTCTATTGTATCTTGGTAGCGCACCCAAGTGGTTAGGAAGAGCTTGATCTTAGGTTGCGGTGGAAGGTCAAGTTAGCCCTAGGGTTTCTTTCTTGTGGATTTAAGTTAGATTTCTAGAACTATCTATCTTTATCTTTCTGTCAATACAATTAAGATAATCAAACCCTTTGTCTTTCTATCAATATAGTTAAGACAAAACCCTAGCCTATTTCTACCCCCTCAAACGTCACCCCCATCTTCCGCTCTCTCAATTCGTCCACTCTCTCTTCTCTAACAAAAGAACCTTAACCACCTTCTCTTCTCTCTCTATAACAAACTCCAACTCTCTCTTCCTCTCTCAAACCACACACCAACCTCAACCCTCTCCCCTCCAACTTCACGTCATAACCTCCCCTCTTTCCCCTTCAAGATTCAATCTTCTTATTTCTTGAATTCACAAAAGTCCTCACGACAAAATAGCCTCCCTTAGGACCTGTCTCACGAGAATTTCCCCTTTCTTTCCTCCACAATCTCGTGAAGTCTCCCATCTTTTGTCTTGGTTGCACGTATCATTGATTATTACTGGATCAAGAACCTTTTTTGGTCTCGTAATACATCAAAATTGGTATCAGAGCTCTAGGTTAGTGTTGAGTGCAACCCTGAACTCCACAGAGTTAATCCAAACACATAACCTTCAAATCCAAAATCCAAAGCGGCAATACCAAACACATAACCTTCAAATCCAAAGTGCCAACCTGACATTCCAAGACCCACCCTATGGCGTCTGGAAGCAAGAGCAGCGAAGGTGATGATCCCAATGAGCAATGGAAGCAAGAAAAGGTTGAACTGGAAGGAAGAATCTCTTATCTTTCTGATCAACTGAAGCGATACATGAATCTGCAGTTCAGAACACCCCGAGATTTTGAAGAAGAGAACATCCCCAACAGTCTAGCGAAACTGAGCACTCTGCTAGCTCAACCCGGAGGTCACGTCAATCTAGGCGTGTAGCAAGAGAAGAAAGGCTCGACTTCAAAGTTTACATCCCTGAATTCGACGGTAATCTTGATCCTGAAATCTTTCTTGATTGGATACAAACTGTCGAACAAGTCTTTGATTTAAAAGATATTGCTGATGATAAGAAAGTGAAGTACATTGCTCTTAAACTGCGGAATCATGCTAGTATTTGGTGGACTAACTTACAGAAAAATAGACGACATGTCGGGAAAGAAAAGATATGTTCTTGGGAAAAGATGAAAAAGAAACTTCATTCAAAGTTTCTTCCTGCAAGCTACTTCAAAGACAATTACTTTCGGCTGCAGCAACTATCCCAATAGTCCAAAACTGTTGAAGAGTACACAAAAGAATTCGAACACTTACTCTGGAGGTGTGATCTGAAAGAAGATGAACCTCAAACTCTTGTGAGGTATCTTGCTGGTTTAAACGACAACATGAGGTATGTGGTGGAACTTCAACCTTATGAAACTCTTGATGAATTGAGCACTTTGGCTAACAAAGTGGAAACACAAAAGAAAAGAAGAGGCAAAGAGGCATACGATCGAAACACTAGTTCTCAAAGAACCACCTACTCGCCTCAAACCTACACTCCACAAAAAAGCCAAACCCCCTCCCAATCGATCACCACAAAAACGTCCAACCCAACGCCCCAAACCGTGACAAGGCCCACATAGGTCACGTCTATAAACAAGAAGAGGTGCTTTAGGTGTTAAAGGCTCGGTCATATTGCTTCTGAATGCCTTAAAAAGAGAGCCATCACACTCATGGAATTTCAAAACGCTCTCTTTGAACCTGAATCGGAGGATAAACAAGAGAAAACCCATGCTACTCATACTGAATCTGAAGAAGAGGTCGTGGAAGAACCAGATCATAGCGAGATGTTGGATATGAGGAGAGTTCTAAATAGCTCCCAAGTTCCTGAAGATCTGCAACAACGGGAAGCTATCTTCCATTCCCGCTGTACTGTGCAAGGGAAAGTTTGTTCTTTGATCGTCGATGGTGGAAGCTGTACTAATGCAGTTTCAACAACTACGGTGAACAAGTTACAACTCCCTACAAACCCACACCCCACGCCATACACTATCCAGTGGCTCAATCAGGGTAAAGGCTTAAAGGTGAATCTACGCTGTTTGGTAAGCCTTTCTATTGGAAAGTCTCATCAAGATTCAATCTGGTGTGATGTACTGCCTATGGATGCCTGTCATATTCTGCTTGGAAGACCATGGTTATTTGACAGGAGTGTTACACATGATGGAAGAGCTAACACATACACATTGATGGTGAAAAACAAGAGGGTTACGTTATCTCCTCTAAAGGCATCACAATTGGCTCCAAAGAATGATTCCAAGCTCATATCTTTCATGATCACTGTATGCCCTGAGTTTAGTGAACACAAGGAAGTCATCCCATCAAGCCCTAGCCACGAAAATTCTGCAACGGAGCTCAAACTCATCGTCCATCACGAGAGCTCAGTGGTAAAGGCTTCAACGAAGTCCAACCAACGTGAGATCCGACCTACAGGAGATCACGTGAACCTTAGTTCTGCTTAAAGGGTTCAAAATTTAGCTGTTTGTCACGCCAAGGGTATAATTGAGAAGAAAATTGTTCATTCAAGAGCCCTAACTTGGTTCAAATTCAGTTAGGGATTACTACTGCTCAAATCCCAAGAAGTCTCCTTGTATGGTTAGTCACACCTTGTGACCTAATCTATGTTCTTTCTGTTATTATGAGACTTATGAATCATGTTCTGAAGTCCTTCATCAACAATTGTGTCATGGACACATTCATGCATAGCATGAGTGAGAAAGATCGAATCTTTCTAATGTATAATGGGATCAAAGATTGTACCTTGATCAATTACACATCAAGAAGACGTGCAATCAATCTATAAAGGGGGAGGCTTCACGTGAATTAGGGCAGAATAGGGGAAGGTTCATGTGAGAAAGAGGGAGGAATTTGAGGGAAATCAACTTATTTTGTCGTGAGGACGTTTGTGGATTCAAGAAACAATAGAGATTGATTCTTGAATTGGGAAGAGGGAATCTTGATGGAGTTTTGCGGAGAGGGGTGGGACGAATTAAGGAGGGAGTATGGGAATGGCGTGAGGCCTTTGTGGAGGTAGGAAGAATATTGATTGAGGGAGTTTGTTGGATGAGAGAGAAAAGGTTGTTGGGAGTTTGTTATGGAGAGAGAGGGAGTTTCTTGAGGCTTTTGTGAGAGGGAGGAGGGATGGACGATTGAGAGGGGATGGGGGAGACGTTTGGTGAGGGTAAAGGGTAGGATTTATCTTCTATATTGATAGAAAGATAAAGAGAGAGATTATCTTAACTGTATTGACAGAAAGATAATATCAAGATAGTTCTAGGGGGTCTATCTTGATACAGAAACACCACAAGAAGAAACCCTAGGGCTAACTTAACCTTCCACCTAGTTACAGAAACACCTTCTAGGTTTAGGATTAAGCTCCTCCTAACCACTTGGTTGCCAAACCAAGATACAACAGAGAAGATGGGACGAGGTTCTTACGAAACACTCAAAGGATAAGCTAAAAGCTTGGATATATTCATGATTCAAGTTGGGTGCCTTTGAGAGGCTACAAGCCAAGCTATTTATACAACTAAAGTCCTTAACCTCCTAGGACTCTCAAGATTGGCATGCAAGCCATCTTCTCCTTCTAGGATTCTATTACTTGGCATGCAAGCCAAGGACTCCTAATACTAGACACAATCTTCTCCACCTTTCCTTGGATTAGGACTCCTTATCCTAAAGGGAGTTGGTTACAAGAGATAATAATCCTTTTAGAACTTGGCTTTCCTAATCCAAGATGGATTAGTTACAAAATAAGCCAACCTTATCTAGGACTACATAGCTTGACGCCCAATCTAGCACACCACATGCCTATCACACACACACACACACACACACACACACCTTCTAGATCATTCTAGAACATTCTTGACTATTCTAGATTAATCTAGACTCCTACAACTTGGTGTCCAAGTTTATATATATTACTTGGCGCCTTACACAACTGGAAATGTAAATAAAACCCTAGAAATGTAAAGAAATACATCAAAAGGCCAAAACTGTGAACTTCTTCTTGAAATGGTCCAAACTGTGAAGTTCAACTTGGGCTTTGTACTTGGGCCTTTAGTTGTGGAGTTGGACTTGCCATGGATAGGTTTCCATCATCTTCCATGAATCTTGGGTCTCCAAAAGCAAGTCCATGGCTATGTGAGCCTGCATCTCCTTCTATAAACCTATGGTCCCCAAAGGTGAGACCTAGGTTGAGCAGTTCTCCATCACGGGCCTCCTTTGTTGTATTTGGCGTGGGCCAAAATACATCACTTTCACACCATTACAATTCACGTGAAGGCACTAGTTCACGTGAGGATCATTGGAGCAACCATGGCTTACGTGGAGGTCTTGATCCATGTTGAGATTGCAGTTTGGCTAACCAAGGTCTTCGAACTTGAATTTCCAAGTTTGAGGACAAACGTCTTTCAACAAGGGGGGAATGATGGAAATCAGCCCACGCATATTCCCCTAAGCCCAAGCAAGAAGGTCTAATTAAAGTATAAATATTAAGATAGGGTCCTTCATCAAAAGAATCAGTTAAATTACATGAAGTTCAATTGGGCCAAAGAAGGAAGGTATAAATCAGAAGCCCCAAGACCCATTCACATGGTGTGCTTCTTGTTTCAAGAGGATGTCCAAACATCCTAGTTGGGCCAATATCACGCCAAGAAGTCCAAGACACGTCCAAGATCAATTCAAGATTCCAAGCTTTGAATCTTTTTGATCCTTTTTGGATGTAATTTTACTAACTTTAGTTTTAATTGTTTTGGTGTGATTTATAATTTTCTTTTGATTTTAGAATAATGTAAGATGTCAAGTAAGTTATAAACTTGAGCATCAAGTCATATGAGTGTGTGTGTGTGGGGTGTGTATAATGGTTTAGGCGCCAAGATTAGTTAGTTATCCTAGATTAGGTTGGCTTATTTTGTAACTAATCCATATTGGATTAGGAAAGCCAATTCAATTAGGATAAGGTTGTTACAACTAACTCTCCTTAGGATGAGGAGTCCTAATCGAAGGTGGAGAATGTTGTTTAGGCGTCTAGCATTAGGATTCCTTGGCTTGCACGCCAAGTAGAAGAATCATAGTCTAATTAGTATGACATGCACGCCAAGTAGAGAGTTCTATTCTATATAGGACTCTATTAGTATAAATAGCTAGGCATGTACCCTATCAAAGGCACACACCTTTGAATTATGAATACAATTAAGCTTTTAGCTTACCCCCCCTGAGTGTTTGGATAAACCTCGTTGATCTCTTCTATTGTATCTTGGTATGGCACCCAAGTGGTTAGGAAGAGTTTGATCCTAGGTTACGGTCAAAGGTCAAGTTAGCCCTAGGGTTCTTTCTTGTGGATTCAAGTTAGATTCCTAGAACTATCCGTCTTTATCTTTCTGTCAATACAGTTAAGATAATCACACCCTTTGTCTTTCTATCAATATAGTTAAGACAAAACCCTAGCCTATTTCTATCCCCTGAAACGTCACCCCCATCTTCCCCTCTCTCAATTCGTCCACTCTCTCTTCTCTCACAAAAGAACCTTAACCACCTTCTCTTCTCTCTCCATAACAAACTCCCACTCTCCCTTCCTCTCTCAAACCACACGCGAACCTCAACCCTCTCCCTTCCAACTTCACGTCACAACCTCCCCTCTTTCCCCTTCAAGATTCAATCTTCTTGTTTCTTGAATTCACAAAAGTCCTCACGGCAAAATAGCCTCCCTTAGAACCTGTCTCACGAGAATTTCCCCTTTCTTTCCTCCACAATCTCGTGAAGTCTCCCATCTTTTGTCTTGGTTGCACGTGTCATTGATTATTACTGGATCAAGAACCTTTCTATGGTCCCATAATACATCAAAAACATGTTTACAAAAACATACTCTAGGTATACCTAGAGGGGCTACAATAAAAAAACGCCCAACAATTAAAGAAATAAACTCTATTTCCACTAATTCTACTCTGAATGTCTATCAAGATAAATTCACTAATCATAATTGGAGAGTGAATTTTATCTTGATGAATTCTATAATTTCATTCAAACCAGACAAAATATATGTATGTTGTAAAGAAAAAGGAAAATCTGATGCGTTCTCTTCTTCGACCAACCAATTTGCATCGCATGATGACGAATCTCTAGCCAAGTAATATTCGGCCAATGCAATTTGCTCAACATTCTATTCCAAACCGAGACAGCGAATTCACATTCCACAAATAAATGTTGATGACTCTCCTCAAATTTCCCACACAAAACACATCTGTTTGCTAGGCTATACCCAATTTTTTTCATTCTGTCCAAGTCGTCAACCGGCCAAGAAGGCAAAGCCAAGAAACAAAGGAAAACTTTGGGACACGAAATTTGTTCCATACTATATAATAAAAATCAACTTGACTATCATGATTCAGCAAAGAAAAATAAAATGAATGAATAGAATATTGACTCAGACACATAAGTTGACGTAGATCATCTCGACCCCGAAGTATGCGTCGCCAATACCAACTTGCATTTTGTCGAACCACGCAATCAAGGAATGGCTGCCGTTTCAAGTAAATATGGTGTACCCATTTCACCCAAAGTGACTTCTTATGCATGGAAACTTGCCATGCCAACTTCCCCAAGGCCACCTTGTTCCATACATAGATATTGCGGATATTCAATCCACCCAGTTTCTTAGGTAAACAACATTGTTCCCAAGCCACTGGAACATGCTTAGAATCACCCCACAGAAACTTGCGACATATCTTGACTATAGAATCAAGAACACTTTGTGGAAGGATGAAAATTTGAGCCCAATATGTATGAATAGAAATCAAAATACTATTAATGAGCTCAACCTTCCGAGCATATGTCAATCTCTTTACTGCGCAACCACTCAATCTCTTGGTCATCTTTTCAATCAATACTTGACAGTCGTGCCTATTAAGTCTAGTGGGTTTAACAGGCACACCGAGGTAAGTAAAAGGCAATATATATATATATATATATATATATATATATATATATATATATATTGGAAAATTTTTTAATTTATTCCAAACAAAACAAATTCAGCCTCATACAAAGGGGAGGAGACAGACCCTCACATCCCCAGAATAACAGCACCCTCCTAAAAACAAAACAAAGCTCAAAGCTCAAAGCCAAAACTTAGCTGAGTCTAATACTGACATCATTCGAAATTATACAAGACCGAATTTTCGATTCCCTCTCAGAATTTTGAAAAGCTCGTTGATCTCGCTCATGCCATATATGATAAATGACAACGACAATAATCAGAGCATGCTTGTTCTTGAGGCGTCTTGATAACCCCTCCAATCAAATTTGTCCCCTGGAGATACCAATCTGATTCATATTCAGGATCTGGTATGTACCTGAATATATTTCTGTCGTGAATGAACAATGAAATAGAAGATGGTTGTTAGACTCCTCTTCTATTTTGCACCGAAAACAACGATTAACAAGTTGTATGCCAAACTTCTTCACTCTGTCAAGAGTTATCAATCTTTCCTGTAAGAAAAGCCAGAAAATGAAGGAGAATTTGGGAACAACACTCTTGTGCCATACAAGAGAATGCCATTCAACTTCATCTTGATGATTCTTCAGAAAATCGTAACCTTCCTTTATTTTATAATGTCTATCCTTAGAGAAGTATTCCTGAAATAAGGGCATAATCTCATCCCTTATACATAAAAGACGTCTCCAATACCAGCTTACATTCTGTTTCACAGAACAATTCCATACTGTTTGCTTCTTAAGGTATAAACATTTTACCCAACGAACCCATAAACTCTCCTTGTTCATGATAATCTTCCAGAATAAACTTCCTAAGGCAGCTTTGTTCCAACTTGAAGCATCTCTTATATTCAAGCCTCCTTCCTTTTTATAAAGACAACAAGTCTTCCACGCTACTGGAGGTTTTTTTGCTGCATCACCACCCCAAAGAAAAATCCGGCAAAGTCTGCTAATTTATTCAATAACACTAGATGGGATGATGAAAATTTATATATATAGTTATAGTTATAGTTATTTATTTATATTAACGGTTCGGTATTAATTTTTGGTTAGAATTTACATTGTGTTTTTTAAAAGGTAATTTATATTGTTTCTGTATTAATTTCGGGGTAGAATTTTTTTTAACCAAAATTTTTATATACAAATATTTATTTATATTAACGGTTCGATACCGGTTCCCCGTCGGTTTGAATATCCCAAAACGGAACCGCCCCATTTAGCATCCGGTTTTTCCGGTGTGGTGCACCGGAATTTTAAGTCGGTTCGGTGTTGCCCGTTTCCGGTTTTTTTATCCGATTTCTGGTTCAGTGTGCTGGTTCCGGTTTTTTTTTCCATCTCTAATTAGAACCCCTTTGCTTTGTCATGATTTTTTATGAAGTTTTGATGCTAAAAAAAACATTTATTCTTTTATTGTGTTCATTAGGTTACGTGTTTTAATGTTTGTTTGGATTAGAGTTAATGCGTTCGTGTGTAAGTTTGTGTTAGTTCTAATTTAGGGTTTGTGATGGAAATCAGGCCACCCCAAGGCCAAACCAAGAGATCCAATTTATTCACAAAGAAGTAGAACGGGCCATAGAAGATGGATACAAGGTGGAAGTCCAAAGGCCTACACATTTGGTGTGCAACTTGTTTCAAGAGGATGTCGAAGCATCCTAGATTTGGGCCAAAGTCACGTCAAGCCCAAGAGAAGCAGACGTCCAAGAACAAGAATCCAAGTTAAATCCTACAATCTGATCTTTGGATGTAATTTTATTATTTATAGCTTTTAATAGTTTTGGTGTGTTTTAATTATCTTTTAGAATAATGTAAGATGCCAAGTAAATTATAAACTTGAGCATCATAGGAGTGTGTGTGTGAGTCACGTGTGGGTTAGTTAGATTAGGCGCCAAGTTATTATTCTTCTAGATAAGGTTAGCTTATTTTGTAACTAAACCATCTTGGACTAGGAAAGCCTAAACCTATTAGGATAAGGATTGATATAACAAACTCCCCCTAGGATAAGCTATCCTAATCGAAGGAGGAGTAGAATAGATTAGGCGTCTAGTAGTAGAACTCCTTGGCTTGCATGCCAAGTTGGAGAGTTCTAGTCCCTTTAGGATTCTAATAGTATAAATAGATAGGTATGTAGCCTCTCAAAGGCAGCAACCCTTGAATTATGAATACAGTTAAGCTTTTAGCTTTCTCTCTTGAGTGTCTGGATTAACCTCGCCCCTCTCTTCTATTGTATCTTAGTATGGCACCCAAGTGGTTAGGAAGAGCTTGATCCTAGGTTGCGGTCGAAGGTCAAGTTAGCCCTAGGGTTTCTTTCTTGTAGCTTCAAATTAGATTCCTAGAACTATTTGTTTTTATCTTTCTGTCAATACAGAGATAGCTACACTTTTGTCTTTCTATCAATATAGTTAAGACAAACCCTACCCCTTTATTTCCACACCCTCCAACGTCAACCCCTCTCCTTTTTCTCTCACAAAACGTCCCCTTCCTCTCTTTCTCTCTCCATAAAAAACTTCCAACAAACTCCCTCTCTCTCTTCCTCTCTCAAACCACACGCCAACCTTACCCAATTCCCTCTCAAACCTCACGTCTCCTGATGTAAATCAGCCCACGCTAAGTCCCTCAAGCCCAATCAAGAAGGCCCAGTGGAGACTTCAACCTACAGATAGGGTCTTTCATCTAAAGACTCCATCTAATACAAGCCCAACGAAGAAGATTCAGTTCAACTACAAGTGGGCCAAGATAGGAGGATACAAAGTTGGGGCCCGAAGGCCCATTCATATGGTGTGCCTCATATGGCAAGAGGATGTCTAAACATCCTAGAAGAGTACAACTCCACGCCTAATAAGCCAAAGAAAGGCTATATCATACATCCAAGGCCCAGTTTCAAGATTCCAAGTGAATTTCACATTTTTGGTCTTTAGGATGTAACTTTTATTTTTATAGCTTTTAGTTATTTTGGTGTGGTTTATTTTATTAGGAATCTAGATTAATCTAGAATATTCTAAGGTGTTCTAGAATATTCTAGAAGGTGTGTGTGTGTGAAATTAGGCGTGTGAATGTCCAGATTAGGCGCCAAGTTTGATTGTTATCCTAGATAAGGTTGGCTAATTTTGTAACTAATCCATATCGTATTAGGAAAGCCTAAACCTATTAGGATAAGATTTATGTAACTAAGTCTCCTTAGGATAAGGAGTCCTAATCCAAGGGGGAGTAGTATAGATAGGCATCTAGGATTAGGAAACCTTGGCTTGGACGCCAAGTTAGAGTATTCCTAGTCGAATTAGTATGGCTTGCACGCCAAGTAGAGAGTTCTAGTCCATATAGGACTCTAGTTGTATAAATAGCTAGGCATGTAGCCTATCAAAGGCAAAAACCCTTGAATTATGAATACAGTTAGGCTTTTAGCTTTCTCTCTTGAGTGTTTGGATTAACCTCATCCCTCTCTTCTATTGTATCTTGGTATGACACCCAAGAGGTTAGGAAGAGCTTGATCCTAGGTTGCGGTCGAAGGTCAAGTTAGCCGTAGGGTTTCTTTCTTGTGGATTCAAGTTAGATTCCTAGAACTATTCGTTTTTATCTTTCTGTCAATACAGTTAAATAACTACACTTTTGTCTTTCTATCAATATAGTTAAGACAAACCCTACCCCTTTATTTCCACCCCCTCCATCGTCAACCCTACTCCCTCTCTCTCATAGTTTCGTCCTCTCCCCTTTCTCTCACAAAAGAACCCTAACTACCTTCTCTTATCTCTTCTTAACAAACTCCCAACAAACTCCCTCTCCCTCTCTCCCTCTCTCAACCACACGCCAACCTCACCTATTCCCTCTCAAACCTCACGTCTCCCTCCCCTCTTCCCATTCAAGAATCAATCTTTCTTAATTCTTGAAATCACAAAAGTCCTCACGACAAAATAGCCTCCCTTTCTCGCGTGATTCCCTCCTCTTTCCCTCCATATTCACGTGATCTTTCTCTCCCTCCCTGTCTTGGTTGCACGTCTAATTGAGTATTACTGGATCAAGAACCTTTCTTTGTCCCGTAATACATCAAAAGTGGTATCAGAGCTCTAGGTTAGTGTTGAGTGCAACCCCGAATTCGCCAGAGTTAATCCAAACACATAACCTTCAAATCCAAAATCTTAACCTGCAATACCAAACACATAACCTTCAAATCCAACCACCAACCATGGCTCACGAGTTATTCATTATGAGGAGGATCCTCAACAGTTCGATTGTTCCAGAAGATCAACAACAACGAGAGGCTGTCTTTCAGTCTCGTTTTACCATCGGAGGAAAAGTTTGCTCTTTGATGATTAATGGTGGAAGCAGCACCAATGTGGCGTCAACTACTATGGTGGACAAACTTCAGCTGAAAACGAGTCCCCATCTAAAGCCATACACCATGCAGTGGCTCAATCAGGGTGAAGATCTACAAGTGACTCAAAGGTGTTTGGTAAGCTTTTCCATTGGCAAATCTTTTCAAGAATCTTTATTGTGTGAACATAACCTGCAATACCAAACACATAACCTTCAAATCCAACCACCAACCATGGCTCACGAGTTATTCATTATGAGGAGGATCCTCAACAGTTCGATTGTTCCAGAAGATCAACAACAACGAGAGGCTGTCTTTCAATCTCGTTTTACCATCGGAGGAAAAGTTTGCTCTTTGATGATTAATGGTGGAAGCAGCACCAATGTGGCGTCAACTACTATGGTGGACAAACTTCAGCTGAAAACGAGTCCCCATCTAAAGCCATACACCATGCAGTGGCTCAATCAGGGTGAAGATCTACAAGTGACTCAAAGGTGTTTGGTAAGCTTTTCCATTGGCAAATCTTTTCAAGAATCTTTATTGTGTGACGTTTTGCCTATGGATGCTTGTCATATTTTGCTGGGAAGACCATGGTTATTTGAATGGAGTGTGATGCATGATGGAAGAGCCAACACCTACACCTTCAGGCTCAACAATAAGAAAGTCACCCTAGCTCCACTTAAAGTCTTCCAACCGCCCCCACCCAAAGAGAGTGATCCAAATCCCATCACTTCTATGACCACTGAACGCCCTGAGTTTAGTGAGCAAAAGGAGATCACTCATTCAAACCCAAACACAAACACTAGCCTTACTTCTGCCCACCAAACGTCACCCTTCCTTTTTTCTCCCTCATATTCGTCCACCCCCTCTTCCCCCTCTCTCCTCCCAACAACCTTTTTCTCTCTCATCCAACAAACTCCCTCCATCAAACAATACTCATCCTACCTCCTCAAAGGCCTCACGCCACCCTCTCATATTTCCTCTCCAATTCGTCCATCTCATCCCCACAATGCCCACCAAGATTCCATCTTTCTTAAACCCTAGTTCTCAACCAGTTACAAAATAGCCAAACCTCTCAAACTCCTCCCTCCTTTCACGTGAACCATCCCATCTTTGCCCTAATTGCATGTGAAGCATCCCACTTTCCAGATTGGTTGCACGCCATCTTGATGTGTAATTGATCAAGGTTCAATCTTTGATCCCATTATACAACATAATTTTCTAGCCACAAAGAGCCCACCAACAAGAACCCTAGCCACGACAACTCCACCCCTCTCATGACCCCTCTGTTGGAACAAGACCCTCAGGTGTTCCCCGGAGAGAAAATACCAATGTTGCCCCTCCAACGTGATATCCAACACAAATATGATCTTATTTATAGATCTAATCTGCAAGACGAGCAAAGACATCACGTAAACCCTAGTGAAGCTCTAGAGGTTGAAAAGCAAGTTGATGATGTTCAAACAAAGGGTATGATCAAGGAAGTTTTCAGTCCATGCACCAACCCTACTCTTGTGATCAAAAAGAAAGAAGGAAATCAACGTCTTTGCATCAACAAGAGTTCTATCAAGTACAGGTTTCGTAGAGTTGAAGATCTAGTGGACGAACTAGATAGTACCCGAGTCGTTTCTGAGATTGGTCCAAGAAGTGGGTACCTTGATCCAGTTCAAATTCAAGAAGGGGACACTTCTATCCAAACCAAAAGAGATCTCTATGAATGGTTAGTCATGGCTATTCGACTAACTAATGTTCTTTATGCTTTAATGCGATTGATGAATCAGGTTTTGAAGCCCCTTATTAGCAAGTGTATCTGTATCTACTTTGGTGATATACTTGTAAATAGTAAGAGTGAGAAAGGTATCATCTTTCACCTCCAATCTGTTTTGTAAACCTTGGCTCACATGAAGCTGCATGGTAATTTGCTCAAGCGTTACTTCTTCATCAACAATATAGTCTCTTTGGGCTATGCTCTTTCAACTAAAGCGATCCATACTGATGAAGAAAAGATCAAAGCTATCAAGGAGTTGTCTACTCCAACTAGTGTTCATGACGATCGAAGCTTTCACACCTTGACCTCTTTCTATAGGAAGTTTTCACGGCTTGACCTCTCCTTTAGTTTTGGCGTGAAGAAGCAACTCTGCACCGCACCAGTTCCTGCCCTACCAGGCTTTGATAAGAAGTTTGAAATTAAGTGTGATGTTTCTGGAGTTGGTCTTAGAGCTGTAATATGTCAAGAGGGCCGCCCCTTAGCTGATGGGAATTCCCCTAGCCCCGTTCAAGCGATAAGAGGATCCCTTTCATTCAATCAAGCTTGAAAGCTAATTCTTTGCAATCAGGGGAGAATGATGGAGATCGATCTAACCTTGGTCTCACCTTTGGGGACCCAAGGTTCATGGAGAATAATGGATGGCAGCCCGAACCGTCTAATGAGGAGATCCCAGTTCACGTGAAGGTCTTGATCCACGTGGAGATTACAGTTGGGCCCATTGAAGTCTTTGAACTTGAACCACCAATTTTGAGGATAAACTTCTTTCAACAAGGGGGGAATGATGTAAATCAGCCCACACTAACTCCCCCAAGCCCAATCAAGAAGGCCCAGTGGAGACTCCAACTTACAGATAGGGTCTTTCATCTAAAGACTCCATCTAATACAGGCCTAACGAAGAAGATTCAGTTCAACTACAAGTGGGCCAAGATAGGAGGATACAAAGTAGGGGCCCGAAGGCCCATTCATATGGTGTGCCTCATATGGCAAGAGGATGTCCAAACGTCCTAGAAGAGTACAAGTCCACGCCTAACAAGCCCAAGAAAGGCTATATCACACGTCCAAGGCCCAGTTTCAAGATTCCAAGTGAATTTCACATTTTTGGTCTTTTGGATGTAACTTTTATTTTTATAGCTTTTAGTTATTTTGGTGTTGTTTATTTTATTAGGAATCTAGATTAGTCTAGAATATTCTAAGGAGTTCTAGAATATTCTAGAAGGTGTGTGTGTGTAAGACTAGGCGTGTGAATCTCCAGATTAGGCGCCAAGTTTGGTTGTTATCCTAGATAAGGTTGGCTAATTTTGTAACTAATCTACATCGTATTAGGAAAGCCTAAACCTATTAGGATAAGATTGATGTAACTAACTCCCCTTAGGATAAGGAGTCCTAATCCAAGGGAGAGTAGTATAGATAGGCATCTAGGATTAGGAAACCTTGGCTTGGACGCCAAGTTAGAGTATTCCTAGTCGAATTAGTATGGCTTGCACGCCATGTAGAGAGTTCTAGTCCATATAGGACTTTAGTAGTATAAATAGCTAGGCATGTAGCCTATCAAAGGCAACAACCCTTGAATTATGAATACAGTTAGGCTTTTAACTTTCTCTCTTGAGTGTTTAGATTAACCTCATCCCTCTCTTCTATTGTATCTTGGTATGGCACCCAAGTGGTTAGGAAGAGCTTGATCCTAGGTTGCGGTCGAAGGTCAAGTTAACCCTAGGGTTTCTTTCTTGTGGATTCAAGTTATATTCCTACAACTATCCGTTTTTATCTTTCTGTCAATATAGTTAAGATAACTACACTTTTGTCTTTCTATCAATATAGTTAAGACAAACCCTACCCCTTTATTTCAACCACCTCCAACGTAAACCCTACTCCCTCTTTCTCTCAATTTCGTCCTTTCCCCTTTCTCTCACAAAAGAACCCTAACCACCTTCTCTTATCTCTCCATAACAAATTCCCAACAAACTCCCTCTCTTTCTCCCTTGCTCAACCACACACCAACCTCACCTATTCCATCTCAAACCTCACGTCTCCCTCCCCTCTTCCCATTCAAGAATCAATCTTTCTTGATTCTTGAAATCACAAAAGTCCTCACCACAAAATAGCCTCCCTTTCTCACATGATTCCCTCTTCTTTCCCTCCATATTCATGTGATATTTCTCTCCCTCCCTGTCTTGGTTGTACGTGTAATTGAGTATTACTGGATCAAGAACCTTTCTTTGTCCCGTAATACATCATCTCCCTCCCCTCTTCCCATTCTAGAGTCAATCTTTCCTGATTCTTGAAATCACAAAAGTCCTCACGACAAATAGCTTCCCTTTCTCACATGATTCCCTCCTTTTTCCCTCCATATTCACGTGATCTTTCTCTCCCTCCCTGTCTTGGTTGCACGTGGAATTGTGTATTACTGGATCAAGGATCTTTCTTTGTCCTGTAAGACATCAAAAGTGGTATCAGAGCTCTAGGTTAGTTTTGAGTGTAACCCTAAACTCTACAGAGTTAATCCAAACACATAACCTTGAAATCCAAAAGCTTAACCTGCAATACCAAACACATAACCTTCAAATCTAATCAGCAACCTGGCATTCCTAATTTTGCCATGGCTCAGGAATTACTCTTTTTTAGGAGGATCCTCAACAGTTTGATTGTTCGAGAAGATCAGCAACAACGGGAAGCTCTCTTTCAATCTCGTTGCACAATCAAGGGAAAGGTCTGCTCTTTGATGATTGATGGTGGAAGCAGCACCAATGTGGCGTCAACTACTATGGTGGACAAACTTCAACTGGAAACGAGTCCCCATCCAAATCCCTACACCATCAAGTGGCTCAATCAGGGTGAAGGTTTACAAGTGACACAACGATGTTTGGTAAGCTTTTTCATTGGCAAATCTTTTCAAGAATCTTTATGGTGTGACGTTTTGCCTATGGATGCTTGTCATATTCCGCTTGGAAGACCGTGGTTATTTGACAGGAGTGTGATGCATGATGGAAGGGCTAATACTTACACATTCAGGCTCAACAACAAGAAAATCACCCTAGCTCCACTTAAAATAGCCAATCCGTCCCCACCCAAAGAGAGTGATCCAAATCCCATCATTTCTATGACTACTGAATGCCCTGAGTTTAGTGAGCATAAGGAGATCACTCCCTCAGACCCAAACACAGTTACACAGATCTTAGCCACGAAAAGCCCACAAAAGAACCTCCTCTCGGCACTCTTCACGAGAGCTCAGACGTGAACCCTAGTGATGTTCCAAAGGTTCAAAGGCAAGATGAAGATCTTCTAGCAAAGGGTATGATCCGGGAAAGTCTCAGTCCGTACGCCGTTCCAGCGTTATTGGTCCCAATGAAAGATGGAAGCCAGCGAATGTGTATCGATTACAGGGCCATAAATAAGATCACTATCAAGTACAGGTTCCCTATTCCTAGATTTCAAGATCTATTGGACGAGCTATATGGCGCCCAGGTCTTTTCAAAAATAGATCTCAGAAGCGGGTACTATCATATTCGGATTCAAGCCGGAGACGAGTGGAAAAATGCATTCAAAACTAAAGGAGGTCTCTATGAATGGTTAGTCATGCCTTTTGGACTAACTAATGCTCCTTCTACTTTTATGAGACTAATGAATCAGGTTCTGAAGCCCCTTATCGGCAAGTGTGTTGTTGTCTACTTCGATGATATACTTGTATACAGCAAGAGTGAGGAGGAACATACTCAACACCTCACGTCAGTACCTGATCTGCTAGATCACGAGAGGCTCTATGGGAATCTTGCCAAGTGCCACTTCTTCATTAACAAATTAGTCTTTCTTGGCTATGCACTCTCAGCTGATGGGATACAGGTTGATGAAGACGAAATCAAAGCAATCAGAGAGTGGCCTACACTAGCTAGTATTCACGACATCAGAAATTTTCACGGCCTAGCTTCCTTCTAAAAAAGGTTCGAGAGGAACTTCAGTTCAATTATGGCGCCCATGACCGAATTATTGAAGAGCAAGGAGTTCAGTTGGACACCAACAGCATAGCAGGCGTTTGATTCCACCAAAGTTCAACTCTGCACCGCCCCTGTTCTTGCCCTACCAAGCTTTGACAAAAAGTTTGAAGTGGAGTGCGATGCTTCTGGAGTTGGAATTGGAGCAGTATTATCACAGGAAGGCTGCCCCTTGGCCTACTACACCGAGAAACTCAGTGTTGTCCGGAAGAAGTACAACACGTACGACAAAGAGTTCTATGCCATCATTCGTGCCCTAGAACATTGGCGGCATTATCTTATCGGTCACGAATTCATCCAGCATAGCGATCAGGAGGCATGGAAGTACATTCAGGGCCAACATAAGTTAAACCCGCGTCATGCTAAGTGGGTTGAATTTATGCAAGCTTATCACTTTGTTATTCAGCACAAGGCCGACCATCTGAATAAAGGAGCAGACGCCTTATCTCGACGTTATTTGCTCCTGTAAGTCCTTGATTCACGTGTGATAGGGCTTGAACACATCAAACATCTCTATGAGGAAGATGAAGATTTCAAGGAGATCTATGGAGACTGCAAGAGGCGCCCCAACACCCAGTATCACGTGGAACATGGGTTCTTATTCCATGGGAATCAGCTGTGTATTCCCAAAAGCAGTCTTAGAGAACTTCTTATCTTGGAAGTTCATGGAGGAAGCCTAGCGGGACACTTCGGTATTGAGAAGACTTATTTGATGTTAAAAGAACACTATTTTTGGCCCCACATGGTCAAAGATGTCGAGCACATGTTAGAAGGTGTTCTACTTGCAACTTATCTTAGAGTCATGTGCTTTCCCAAGGGTTATAAACGCCCTTACCCATCCTTGAAGGTCCTTGGGAAGATATTAGTCTCAATTTCATTTTGGGACTTCATAGGACTCAGCGTGGGAAGGAGTCAATCATGGTGGTTGTGGATCGATTCTCGAAGATGGCTTACTTTATTCCATGTCACACCACCTACGATGCAGTTAGAGTTGCAGAATTATATTTCTAAGAAGTAGTTCGGCTCCATGGAATACCTAGGACTATGGTCTCAGATCGAGCTGCAAAGTTCCTTAGCCACTTTTGGGTTACTCTTTGAAAAAAGTTGAGAACCAAGCTCAAATTCATCACGGCCTGCCATCCATAGACGGATGGTCAATCAGAGGTTACCAAGCGGACCCTTGGCTCATTATTAAGGTCCTTGGTGAGCATGAACAAGAAACGGTTGGATACTCTTCTCCCACATGCTGAATTTGTATTCAACAGGGCTCCAAGCAAGGCAACGGGTCATTCACCCTTCCAAGTTGTTTATGGAAGAAACCCTACTACACCTATGGACCTTACGTCAATCAATAGCTCCATAAGGTTCAGCCATGAAGCCAAAAAACGAGCCCATGAAATACAGAAGCTCTATGAAGAAGTCAAAGAGAAAATAGCTAAGTATACTATCCAGCAGATGAAGTCCTTCCAAGTTTGAGGATAAACTTTCCTCAACCTGGGGAGGATGATGGAGACCATCAAGCAGAACAATCAACAGCAGCAGCTCCATCAGCAAAGGAGGCATCCAAGGAGTGTTCACCAGCAATTGCAGCAGCAACACAAGGAGGAGTTCATATTGTTTCACACAATTCAGCAGCTAGGGAAGCCTTTCCAACAGACACAACAGGTTTCCAAAGCCCAGCACAGATAACAAGATATTCTGAGTGTTTCTCAACATTTCTAAGATCCAGCAGGAGGTTTATAGCATCACCAGCAACAACCACTACACCAGCAGCATCCATCCCGGCTTGCTACACACTTGTAAAGCAAGTCCTGGCATCTAGAGCCACTCAGCCCACCAGCATTGGTCATCCAGACCAACTTCGGTTCCCAGCAACAACAATCCAAGCAGCTGGCTTTCTTAATGTCATATCTATTGATTGAGGAAGATTCAGCTAAGATTTCCTAGGAGTTTTTTGTTCTTTGTCATGCAATTTTCAAGTGCAAGCCAAGTCCCAGTATGATCGAGCATGGCACAGTAAGATCTGCATCTGTAATGCATAACCCCAAAGGTTGTTTTATCGCTTTTCCAACCCCGCTCGGGGTCAGATGTCCCGATTGCCTTTAGGGGTTGTTTTGGTCTTTCCAGCATAATATTAACCTGTTGAGATTACTTCCAGGTTAGTATTGGCGCGAGACTTACCTCAGCAAGATTGTTTTTACCCCCTTAGAGAGGAAAGCCTCTCATTGCCTCATTTTGCCACCTTTTGGCAAATTGGTCCAATTAGGATTTAGCTAGCATTTCTCTTTTATTTTCTAAGAAAATGTAATCCGGATCATATTAGATAGCTTAGGATGTAATCATATGTATTTGTTTTAAGCTTTGTAAGTTAGAATTATATCAGGAAGATTAGGTAGAAGCTTATGCTTAAGCAACTGCTAATCAACTGTTAACTTTCTTTATATTCTGAAGTTTTCCATCAATGAAAGGCATCTCAGTGTTCATTCAATAGTATTCTCGAGTGTCTTATTACCTTTGAAAGTTTGTGAGTGTCCTATAACTCTCAATCTTGGTTCAATCAGTTCCTGTCACTGGATATTGGCAAAATCCAGCAAGTGTAAGCTGAGCTTGATCATCCATGCTTTAGTGTGTCTGTAGAGACATGTGTGTGAGAGTCCATAGCCCTTGATTACAGCTGAAGGTGTGTCTGTAACAGTTGTAAGCAAGCCTATCTTTTATGTTCTGTCTTGGGTTATCTTCTATTCCAGCTACTTGCTTTCAAACAGTTCTTATGTTTTAAGCATTCAGCTGTGTGTGTGAGTTGTATAGGGTATTCTAGTTCAATACTGTGATCTTTGGGAGCTAGCATACATCACCAAGAAGGGAGGATAGGTTCGATTTCAAGGTGGAAATACCAAACTTTGAAGGGAGTCTTGATCCGGAGGTTTTCTTGGATTGGATGTAAACCGTGGAAAGAGTATTCGATCTCAAGGATGTGAATGATGATAAGAAGGTCAAGTACGTTTCCGTGAAATTACGAAAGCATTCAAGCATTTGGTGGACAAACTTGCAAAAGAAGCGAGAAACCAAAGGAAAGGAAAAGGTACGTTCATGGGATAAGATGAAGAAGAAGCTTCAAGAGAAGTTCTTACCACCTAGCTACCTACGTGACAATTACTACAAACTTCAAAAGTTGATCCAAGGAGGAAAAAGCGTAGAGGAGTACACCAAAGAATTCGAGCATTTGCTTTGGAGGTGTGACCTCAAAGAGGACGAGCCACAAACTTTGGTACGTTATCTTATTGGTCTTGATGATTGGATTAGACATATTGTTAAGTTGCAACCATATAAAACTTTGGATGAATTCAGTTCTTTATCGCTTAAAGATGAACGGCAAAGGAGAAATAAGGGTAAAGAAATCTTGAATAAGTACCAAACTCCACAAAAATCAACCTACCCTACACGTCCATTCCCTACACAACAAAGACCATCCATATCTTCTAAATCACCCTACATCAAAAGCACCACAAATCAGCCACAAACATGATGTATGCTAGCTCACAAAGATCAGAGTATTGAACCAGAATACACCATACAACTCCACATACACAGATGAATGCTTAAAACATAAGAGCTGATTGAAAGCACTTAGCTGGAATGGAAGACAACCCAAGATAAAACATAAAAGATAGGCTTGCTTACAACTGTTACAGATAAACCTTCAGCTGCAATTAAGGGCAATGGACTCTCACACACATGCCTCTACAGACACACCAAAGCATGGATGATCAAGCTCAGCTTACACTTGCTGGATTTTGCCAATTTCCAGTGACAGGAACTGATTGAACCAAGATTGAGAGTTATAGGACACTCACAAACTTTCAGAGGTACTAAGACACTCGAGAATACTATTGAATGAACACTGAGATGCCTTTCATTGATAGAAAACTTCAGAATATAAAGGAGACTAACAGTTTGATTAACAGGTGCTTAAGCATAAGCATTCTGTCTAATCTCCTTGATCTGGTCTAAACTACAAAGCTTTAAACTAATACAGCTGATTACATACTAACTATCTCCAGTAGATTTTGTAAGAAAAATAAAAGAAAAGACTAAACTTTTCTCTGATTAAACCAAATGCCAAAAGAGTGGCAAAATGAACAAATGAGAGGCTTTCCTCTCCTAAGAGGTAAAAAAATTAGTTTACTGAGGTAATTCCCGCGCCAATGCTAACTTGGAAGTAAACTCAACAGGTTAATATCATGCTAGAAAGACCAAAATAACCCCTGTGAACAGAAATCAGGACATATGGCCTCAGAACTGGGGTTCTGGAAAAACTGATAAAACAACCCTACTAGGATTGTTTGTTTCTGATTTCTGAATCTTACTGTGCCATGCTCGATCATGCTGGGACTTGACTTGGACTGGAAAATGGCATGGCAAAGAACAAAAAACTCCTAGGAAACCTTAGTTGAATCTTCCTTAATCAATAGATATGACATTGAGAAAGTTAGCTGCTTGGACTGTTGTTGCTGGGAACTGGAATTAGTCTCGATGACCAATGCTGGTGGGCTGAGTGGCTGTGGATGCCAGGACTTGCTTTACAAGGGTGTAGCAAGCCTGGATGGGTGCTGTTGGTGGAGTGGTGGCTGCTGGTGATACTGAAAACCTCCTGCTGGGTGTTTGGACTGCTGAGAAGCCTGCTGAGTAACCTGCTGTCTGTGCTGGGATTTGGAAGCCTGTTGTTTCTGCTGGAAAGGCTTCCCTAGCTGCTGAGTTGTGTGAATCAACAAGAACTTTTCCTTGTGCTGCTACTGCAATTGCTGGTGAATATCCCTTGGATGCGTCTTTTGCTGATGAAGTTATTGTTGCTGATTGTTCTCCTTGATGGTCTCCATCATCCTCCCCAGGCGGAGGAAAGTTTGTCCTCAAACTTGGAAGGTCTTCATCTGCTGGATAGTATGGTCGAAGATATGCTACATTGAATGTTGCTGAGCCTCCATACTCTTCAGATAGATCCAACCTATAGGCATTGTCTCCAATTTTCTCAAGTACTTCAAAGGGGCCATCTTCTCTTGGTAGTAGCTTGCCTTTTCTCTTGCAGGGGAACCTGTCCTTTTTTAGGTGGATCCAAACTAGATCTCCTGGTTGGAAATTCACCTTCTTCCTATGCTTGTTTGCTGCAGTAGTCACCTGTTCCGTATATTTGCAATTTTTCTCCTTCACTTGCTGATGAAGCTCCTTAATTTGATTTGCTCTTTAACCTGCTTCAAAACTAAATTTGACAGAAGTAGTTAGTGGAACTAAATCCAAAGGGGAAATTGGATTTTTACCATAGACTACTTGGAATGGGGAGTAGCCTGTGGCCTTGGATGGTGCTTTGTTGTAAGCAAATTCAGCATGGGGCAATAGAGAATCCCATCCTGCTTTATTTTTGTGGATCAGTGCTCGATAGAACTCCAAGTGTTCTATTAGTAACCTCTGTCTGACCATCAGTCTGTGGGTGGCAAGTGGTGCTGTACTTGAGTTGAGTGCCCAATTTCTTCCATAGAGTGACCCAAAAATGGCTCAAGAACTTGGTATCCCTGTCAGACACCATTGTTTTTGGGACTCCATGTAATCTGACAATCTCTTGGAAGAATAACTCAGCTACTCTTGTGGCATCAATGGTGGTGTGGCATGGGATAAAATGTGCCATCTTTGAGAATCTATCAACCACCACCATGATTGAATCCTTCCTTCTCTGAGTTCTTGGCAAACCAACAATGAAATCAAGGCTGACATCTTCCCAAGGACTGCTGGGAACTGGCAATGGGGTGTACAAGCCTTGAGGTAGGCTATGTGACTTTGCCAATTGACAGACATTGCACCTCCTCAGTAGATGCTCCAGATCTTTCCTCATCTTTGGCCAACTGTAGTGCTCTTTCAACATCAACAATGTCTTTTCAATTCCAAAATGCCCTGCTAAACTCCCTCCATGGACTTCTGAGATTAGTAGCTCTCTGAAGCTGCTCTTAGGGACACACAATCTGCTCCCTTTGAATAAGTAACCCTGGTCTATGTGATATGCACTCGGGTTGTCACGACACTTCTGGTATACTTGTTTAAAGTCTCGATCTTCCTTATACAAAGCTTTCAAATGCTCAAATCCAACAATTCTAGAATCAAGCATATGAAGCAACATGTACCTTCTACTTAATGCATCTGCTCCCTTGTTTAGCACTCTTGATTTGTGGTGGATCATGAAGTGGAACTGCTGCATGTACTCGACCCAAGCAGCATGCCTGGTGTTGAGCTTGTGCTGCCCTTGAATGAACTTCAAGGCTTCATGAACACTGTGGAGAATGAACTCTACTCCAATGAGGTAGTGCCTCCAGTGCTGAATTGCTCTAATGATGGCATAGAACTCTTTGTCATAGGTGTTGTATTTCTTCTTGGCATCATTCAACTTCTCACTAAAATAGGCAACTGGCTTGCCCTTCTGGGTTAATACTGCTTCCATGCTAACTCCTGAAGCATCACATTCCACCTCAAAAACTTTGCTGAAGCTGGGTAGTGATAGGACTAGTGCTGAAGTGAGCCTCTCCTTGACTTCTTGAAAGGCCTTATGGGCTGCTGTTGTCCAAACAAAGGACTTTCCTTTCACCACTTCAGTCATTGATGCAAGAATGGTCTTGAAATTCTTAACAAATCTTCTGTAAAATGAAGCCAGGCCATGGAAGCTCCTGACTTGATGAATAAAAGTGGGCACAGGCCACTCCCTAATTGCTTGAATCTTCTCCTCATCAACCTGAATACCTGCTGCTATAACTATGTACCCCAAGAAGTTCAGTTGGGATGTAAAGAAGTGACACTTCTTGAGATTTCCCAACATCTCCTCCCTGCTCAGAATAGTTAAAACCTCCTGCAAATGCTTGACATGCTCTTGCTCAGTCCTGCTATAGACAAGAATGTCATCAAAGTATACCACAACACTCTTGCCTATGAATGGCTTAAGGACCTGGTTCATAAGTCTCATGAATGTGGATGGGGCATTAATCAGGCCAAAAGGCATGACCAACCATTCAAACAGACCTCCCTTGGTCTTGAAGGCTGTTTTCCACTCATCTCCCTCATACATCCTTATCTGGTAGTATCTACTCCTTAAATCAATCTTAGAAAATACTGCTGATCCATGTAACTCATCCAACATATCTTCAAGCCTAGGTATAGGGTACTCATACTTGATAGTGATCTTGTTAATGGCCCTACAATCAATACACATTCTCTGACTTCCATCTTTCTTAGGCACTAACAAGGCTGGGACTACACATGGTCTCAAACTCTCCCTAATCATTCCCTTCTCCAATAATTCATCCACCTGTCTCTGTATCTCATTGGTATCTTCTGGTGTCATCCTATAAGCTGGCTTATTAGGTAACACTGATCTAGGCACTAATTCAATTTTGTGCTGGATATCTCTTTTAGGTGGCAAACCAGGTGGCATTTCATCAGGAAATACATGCTGAAACTGCTAGAGTAAAGGTAGGAATAAGGGGTTGTCATTTTGTGGTGATGAGGGTTATCCAAAGTCTAAAAGGATCAAGTCCATCTATGTGCTAAATTCATGATGATCAGATAAAAGCAACACATCAAGACTAGGTTCAAGACACAGGGTTTTGGCTTTTCTAGTTAACTGTGAGGGTTTCATGGGGATAAGGACAATCTTTCTGTGGTTTAGGGTCAGGGTGTACGTATTAGCTCTTCCACAATGGTTTACTGATCTATCATACAACCAAGGTCGACCCAAAAGAAAATGACATGCATCCATAGGTAAGACATCACACCAGACCTCATCTTTGTATGACTGACCAATTGAAAAAGCAACAAGGCACCTAACAGAAACTTTGATACCTTTGCTTGAACCGAGCCACTAGATGGTGTATGGAGCTGGGTGAGGCTTGGTTGCCAGGATTAGTTTCTTCACCATGGTGCTAGAGGCTGCATTGGTACAGCTTCCACTGTCTACTATCACTGAGCATACCTTCCCTCCAATAGTGCACCTTGTATGAAAGATATTCCCCCTCTGCTCTTCTACTTCCTCTACTGCTGAGCTGCTCAAAACTCTTCTGATCACAAGCATTTCTCCCTCATCTGGACCTTCTTCTATAACCTCATCATCATAGATAGGGTCATGTTCATGCTCTTCATACTCCTGTTCTTCTCCCTGCACATGTTCAGGATCAACAAATAAAGCTGCCAGCCACTCAGCAAGAGTAACCATTCTCTTGTTTGGATATTTTGAGGCAATGTGCCCTAGTCCTTGACACCAGAAACAAATTCTTTCTGAATAATGTCTGCTTATAGGGGTTGGGGTTCTTTGTGGGGGATTTTGTGGCTGATTTTGTAGGGGTCTTGGGATTAGATTTTTGGCTTGAGGTGGGGGTGAGGGTGAATAGGCTTTTTGTGGGGGATTGTAAGGTTTGTAGGGGTTTGGTTTGGTTGGTGCATAGGGTTTGGCAGGATACCTGTTGCTGCTGTAGTCCTTTGCTCTAGATTTTTCTGATGTTCCACTTTGTGAGCCAAAGAGCTTAGCTCATCAAGGGAATCATAGACCTGCAACTCTACAACATTCTTGATACCTTCATTCAAGCCTGTAAGGTACTAATATAGGTTTGTACCTCATTCTCCTGCATATTGCAGTTTCAAAGCAAATGCTCAAACTCCTTGGTATATTCTTCTACTAACTTGCTTCCCTGCACAAAATGCTGCTACTTGTTGTAGTTCTCCTTCATGTAGTTATCTGGAAGGAACTTCTCCTTCAGCTTCTGTCTCATCTCAATCCAGGTGCTCACCCTAGCTTCCCCAATCTCCATTCTCCTTCTCTGCAGATTAGTCCACCAAGTAGAAGCATATTTTTTTAATTTTAAGGCTACTAATTTCACCTTGTTTTCTTCTAAAACCTCTTTCAAATCAAAAACACCTTTCCACTGTCTGTAACCAATCTAGGAAAACATCACGATCTAATTCTCCTGCATACTCAGGTATATCAATCTTGAAATTAAGTTTCTCAGCCCTCCTATCTTCCCTTCTTACTTCTCTTTCACTTTCACTATTTTCCTCAGGCTCACTGATTCTAGGTGATCTGATTATCCTTCTCCTTCTCCTATGTGTAGGTCTAGGACCTCGACCTCCTCTCCCTGTCCTACTGAAAGGATTCTCACCTTCTCCTTCCTCCATCTCGTCATCAGTCTCCTTATTTAACTCATGTCTATGCAATCTCATGTAATAATTCAACTACTCACTCAAGAACTTCATTTTCTGTTCTACTTCTTCCTTCTCTTTCAGAGTTTGTTCTAAGACTTCCTGTGGTGTTTTACTAGTTCCGGCCATTTTAACTAAAACAAGCAAACTAATGGAGACCATCCAGCAAGTCCAACAACAGCACAAGTGTCACCAGTAAGTTCAAACAAGGAAGAGGAGGATCATCTAGCAACAGCACCAGCAACTTCTTCATCATCTTCATCATCCAAGGGAGATCAGGTAGCAGTTTCAGCACCAGCAATAATAGCCACAAGCCTTGCTAAACCACACTCAACAACTGTTGGAACATTTCCAGCAGAAACAGTAGGCTTCCATCCAGCTCAACAGCAGTTCAGGAGTTCTACAGCAACCACCAGCCCACCAACTTCATTCATCCAGACTTGCAACCAGCACAGCCAGTCACCCCACCAGCATTGGCCATCCAGGTCAATTTCAGTTCCCAACACAAACAGTCCAAGCAGGCCTCTTTCTCAATTCTGCACCTATGAATTGAGTGAATTTCAGCACAAGTTCCCCAAGAGTTTTTTTTTTCCTTGACATGCATTGTCAAAGGACAAGTCAAGTCCCAGCATGATCGAGTAAGAAAGCATCAAGTTATAAGCACCAGAACAAGCAACCCTGCAAGGTTGTTTGTTATCAGTTTTTCCAGAATCCCAGTCCTGTGGCTAACTTATTTTGATGCAGCTACAATGAGGGTTAACTAAGTCTTATCCAGCCTTCCTTAAGTTATTGAGGTTATATCTAGCTTAAGAAAGCCCAGGAAAGTAACTGAGATAACTTAGTTTTACCCCCCAAGCTAGGAAAGGCTCTGATTGGCTGAAATTGCCAACCCTTGGGAGTTTGGTCCAATCAGAAGCAAGCTTTGTTTTTCATTTCATTTTCAATTGTATCCGGATGATATTAGCTAGACTAAGATGTGATATAATGTATTTGATTTAGTTCTGCAGCTAGCATAGAAAGGGAGATTAGCAGGTTGCTTAAATTAAGTGCCTCTAATCAAACTGCTTTAGATTAGCTATATATAGTGGTGTATTCAGCTACTTAAGAACACAATCAGTGATATTTCAATAGAATTCTGAGTGCCAAAGTTGAGCCTCTCGTTTGTGAGTATCAGTAAACTCTCAATTGGTTAAATCTATTTCAGTATCCAGGAGCTGGCAAGCCTGGTGGTGTGTGTAGAGCTTGCTTGCTTCAATGGTGGTGTGTCTGTAGCTGTTGAGGTAACTAAGACCCTGCCCTTGTGATCATTCTGTGGTGTGTTTGTATCAGATTGAGTATAAGTCTATCCTTTTGTTTCCTTATTGGGTTGTCATCCATTTCAGCTTATTGCATCCAATTAGCTTTGTTTTAAAACCTCAGTTGTAAGTGTGATTCTGTGTGGTGTATTGTAAGTTCTATACTCTGATCTTTGGGAGCTTGCATACATCATCTTGGTATCAGAGCATTGTGTTCTTTCTTGCAGTGTGTTTGCTTGGTTTAGTTAAAATGGCCGGAACTAGTAAAACACCCCAGGAAGTCTTAGAACAAACTCTGAAAGAGAAGGAAGAAGTAGAAGAGAAAATGAAGTTTTTGAGTGAGCAGTTCAATTATTACATGAGATTGCATAGACATGAGTTGAATAAGGAGACTGATGATGAGATGGAGGAAGGAGAAGGTGAGAATCCTTTCAGTAGGACAGGGAGAGGAGGTCGAGGTCCTAGGCCTAAACACAGGAGAAGGAGAAGGATAATAAGATCACCTAGAATCAGTGAGCCTGAGGAAAACAGTGAGAGTGAAAGAGAAGTAAGGAGGGAAGATAGGAGGGTTGAGAAACTTAATTTCAAGATTGATATACCTGAGTTTGCAGAAGAACTAGATCTTGATGTTTTCCTTGATTGGTTAGAGAAAGTAGAGAGGGTCTTTGATTTGAAGGAGGTTACAGAAGAGAATAAGGTGAAGTTAGTAACTTTAAAATTAAAGAAATATGCTTCTACTTGGTGGACTAATCTGTATAAGAGGAGAATGGAGATTGGAGAAGATAGGGTGAGCACTTGGAGAGAGATGAGGCAGAAGTTGAAGGAGAAATTCCTTCTAGATAACTACATGAAGGAGAACTACTTCAAGTTGCAACATTTTGTGCAAGGAAGCAAATCTGTGGAATAATATACAAAGGAGTTTGAGCATTTGCTTTGGAAATGTAACATGGAAGAGAATGAAGTGCAAACTTACATCAGATATCTTGCAGGTTTGAATGAGAGTATCAGGAACATTGTTGAGCTGCAGGTCTATGATTCCCTTGTTGAGCTGAGCTCATTGGCTCACAAAGTGGAGCAGCAGAAGAAAGCTCGAGCAAAGGATTACAGCAGCAGCAGATACCCAGCCAAGCCTTACACTCAAACCAAACCCAATCCATACAACAAGCCTTATATTCCCCCACAAAGTGCCTATCCAGCCCCACCCTCACCTCACTCCAGATATCCAGCCCCAAGACCCCCACAAAATCAGCCACAAAATGTCCCACAAAGAACCCCAGCCCCTGTTAGCAAAGCCTTCCCAGAAAGAAGATGCTTCAGGTGCCAAGGACTTGGGCATATAGTATTTGAATGTCCCAACTGGAGAGCAGTCACATTGGCTGAGTTTCAAGCAGCTCTTTTGCTTGATCTTGAACCTTTTGATGAGGAAGAGCAGTATGAATAGCCTCATGGAGACCCTGTGTATGATGAAGAGGAGGGTGAAGCAGGACCTAATGAAGGATAGATGCTTGTGATCAGGAGGATCTTGAGCAGTTCAGCAGTGGATGAAGCAGCAGAGCAAAGGGAGAATATTTTCCACACCAGGCGCACAGTTGTTGGGAAAATTTGTTCCTTGATCATTGATGGAGGCAGCTGCACCAATGCAGCCTCTGAAACCATGGTGAAGAAGCTCAATTTGGCTACCAGCATTCATGCAGCCCTCTATACCATACAGTGGTTGATCCAAAGTAAAGGTATCAAGATTTCTTCTAGATGCCTTGTTAATTTCTCAATTGGTTCAGCTTATAAAGATGAAGTGTGGTGTGATGTGCTTCCTATGGATGCCTGTCACCTATTGTTAGGAAGACCTTGGATGTATGACAGATCTGTTAGTCATGATGGGAGAGCAAATACATATTCCCTTTGCCTAAGCCACAAAAAGATCACCCTTACCCCTCTTAGACCATCCTAGCTCACAAAAAGACCTAAAAACCTTATTGGATAGTTATTTTGTGGGGGTAGGTCTTCCTCAATATCAACCAAAATAAGTCCACTTTGTTCATTGAACTCATGTTGTTCAGCCTATCCTAAACCAGTATCTGCATGTCTTTCCTGAAGAAATGCCCCCAGGCCTACCCCATGAGAGAGACATACAGCACAAAATAGATCTTGTTCCAGGATCTGTTTTACCCAACAAACCTGCCTACAGAATGACCCCAACTGAGAGAAATGAGATTCAAAGACAGGTTGATGAATTATTGGAGAAGGGTATGATAAGGGAGAGTTTGAGCCTATGTGCAATACCAGCCTTATTAGTACCTAAGAAGGATGGCAATCAAAGAATGTGTATTGACTATAGAGCTATTAACAAGATAACTGTTAAGTACAAGTATCCAATCCCAAGGCTTGAAGATATGCTTGATGAACTGCATGGCTCAATGGTGTTTTCCAAGATTGATCTGCGAAGTGGCTACTGCCAGATCAGGATATGTGAAGGGGATGAACGGAAAACAGCTTTCAAGTTCAAATGAGGGTTATTTGAGTGGTTAGTAATGCCTTTTGGCCTGACCAATGCACAATCCACATTCATGAGGCTAATGAATCAGGTTCTAAAGCCATTGATTGGTAAGTGTGTTGTTGTCTACTTTGATGACATACTTATTTACAGTCAATCTGAGTTGGAGCATATTAACCACTTGAAGAGTGTGATGGAGATATTGAGCAGGGAGCAGCTATATGGGAATTTAAAGAAGTGTCAATTCTTTACAAGCCAAGTCTATTTTCTTGGCTACATTGTGACAGCAGCAGGTATTCAAGTGGATGAGGAAAAGGTCAAGGCAATCAGGGAGTGGCCTATTCCCAGCTCAATTCAGCAAATTAGAAGTTTTCATGGTTTAGCTTCATTTTACAGGAGCTTTTTGAGGAATTTAGCACCATCCTAGCCCCTATGACAGAGCTAGTGAAGGGCAAATGTTTCTCTTGGACTCCAGCAGCACAAAGAGCATTTAAAGAAGTTAAGAGGCAGCTTACATCACCACCAGTCCTGTCTTTACCAAGCTTCCCTAAGGTTTTTGAAGTAGAGTGTGATGCTTCAGGTGTTGGCATAGCAGCAGTCCTGACCCAGGAAGGCAAACCTGTTGCCTACTTCAGTGAAAAATTGAATGATGCCAAGAGAAGATACAACACCTATGATAAAGAGTTCTATGCCATCATCAGAGCTCTTCAACACTGGAGGCACTAACTAATTGGAGCTGAGTTTATATTGCACAGTGATCATGAAGCCTTGAAATTCATTCAAGGGCAGCACAAACTCAACACCAAGCATGCTGCTTGGGTAGAGTTTATGCAAAAGTTCCATTTCAAGATCCATCACAAGTTAGGGAAGATGAACAAGGGAGCTGATGCTCTTTCAAGGAGATATTTGTTACTGTAGGTCCTAGATGCAAGGGTACTTGGCTTTGAGCAGTTGAAAGCCTTGTACAAAGGAGATGAAGATTTTGGTGAGATTTTCCAGAAGTGCCAAGAACACCCACAGAGTCTATACCATATAGACCAAGGGTTTCTTTTCAAGGGAGCAAGATTGTGTATACCCAAGAGTAGTTTCAGGGAGCTACTACTCTCAGAGGTCCATGGAGGGTGTCTAGCAGGCCACTTTGGCATTGAGAAAACTCTTCTCATGCTGAAGGATCACTACAGTTGGCCCAAAATGAGAAAAGATGTGGAGCACTGGGTTAAAAGGTGTGCAGTGTGCCAAGTAGCAAAGAGCCACAGCCTACCTCAAGGGTCAGACACTCCATTGCCGCAAGACTACAGGCCCCTGGGAAGATGTGAGTCTGGATTTCATAGTTGGTCTGCCAAGATCACAAAGAGGAAAAGATTCAGTGATGGTGGTGGTAGATAGATTCAGCAAAATGGCACATTTTGTTCCATTCCATACCACCAATGATGCAGTAAGGGTAGCTGAGCTATACTTCCAAGAAGTGGTGAGACTTCATGGAATCCCTAGGAGCATGGTGTCTGATAGGGATGCCAAATTTTTGAGTCATTTCTGGGTGACTCTCTTGAAGAAGCTAGGAACAAAGCTCAAATACAGCACAGCATGCCACCCACAGACTGATGGGCAGACAGACATGACCAACAGGACACTAGGAACTCTATTAAGATCACTGATAAACATAAACAAAACAGGATAGGACACTCTTTTGCCTTATGCTGAACTTGCATTCAATAGAGCCCCCTCAAAGGCAACTGGCCTTTCCCCATTTCAGGTGGTATATGGGAGAAATCCTATCATTCCTTTGGATTTATCTCCACTAACCAATTTTGTAAAGTTCAGTTATGAAGCAGGTACACATGCAGAGAAGATCAAGAAGCTTCACCAGCATGTTAGAGAGAAAATCATCAAGTATTCTGAGCAAACAGCTACTTCAGCCAACAAGCAAAGGAGAAAGGTGGTTTTCCAGCCAGAAGACCTAGTGTGGATACACCTAAGGAAGGACAGGTTCCCAGCAAAGAGGAAAGGAAAGCTCGTTCTAAGAGCAGATGGCCCATTTGAAGTACTGGAGAAAATAGGAGACAATGCCTACAGATTGGATCTTTCAGAAGACTATGGACGAAGTGCTACTTTCAACATAGCAGACTTAAGGCCCTACTTTCCAGCACATGAAGAATTTCCAAGTTTGAGGACAAAGTTTCCTCAACCTGGGGAGAATGATGGAGACCATCCAGTAAGTCCAACAACAGCACAAGTGTCACCAGCAAGTTCAAACAAGGGAGAGGAAGATGATTTAGCAACAGCAACAGCACCAACAACTTCTTCATCATCTTCAGCACCCAAGAGAGATCAGGTAGCAGTTTCAGCACCAGCAATAACAGCCACAAGCCTTGCTAAACCGCACTCAGTAACTGTTGGAACATTTCCAGCAGAAACAGTAGGCTTCCATCCAGCTCAACAGCAGTTCAGAAGTTCTACAGCAACCACCAGCCCACCAACTTCATCCATCCAGACTTGCTACACCTTGGTAAGGCAAGTTCTGGCCAGCACAACCACTCACCCTTCCAAAGATGGCCATCCAGTCAATTTGGTTCCTCAAAGACAAACAGTCCAAACAGGCCTCTTTCTCAATTCTGTATCTATGAATTGAGTGAATTTCAGCACAAGTTCCCCAAGAGTTTTTTGTTCCTTGACATGCATTCTCCAAGGACAAGTCAAGTCCCAACATGATCGAGTAAGAAAGCATCAAGTTACAGGCACCAGAACAAGCAACCCTGCAAGGTTGCCTGTTATCAGTTTTTCCAGAATCCCAGTCCTGTGGCTAACTTATTTTGATGCAGCTACAATGAGGGTTAACTAAGTCTTTTCCAGCCTTCCTTAAGCTATTGAGGTTATATCTAGCTTAAGAAAGCTCGGGAAAGTTACTGAGATAACTTAGTTTTACCCCCCCAGCTAGGAAAGGCTCTGATTGGCTGAAATTGCCAACCCTTGGGAGTTTCTGACTTCTGAATCTTACTGTGCCATGCTCGATCATGCTGGGACTTGACTTGGACTTGAAAATGGCATGGCAAAGAACAAAAAACTCCTTGGAAACCTTAGCTGAGTCTTCCTCAATCAATAGATATGAGATTGAGAAAGTTAGCTGCTTGGACTGTTGTTGTTGGGAACTAGAATTGGTCTGGATGACCAATGCTGGTGAGCTGAGTGGCTCTGGATGCCAGGACTTGCTTTACAAGGGTGTAGCAAGCCTGGATGGGTGCTGTTGTTGGAGTGGTGGTCGCCGTGATACTTGAAAACCTCCTGGGTGTTTGACTTCGAGAAGCTCGCCGAGTAACTTCATTGTCGCGGCCGGGATTTGGAAGCCTGTTGTTTCAGCTGGAAAGGCTTCCCTAGCTGCTGGGTTGTGTGAATCAACAAGAACTTTTCCTTGTGCTGCTACTGCAATTGCTGGTGAAGATCCCTTGGATGCCTCATTTGCTGATGAAGTTGCTGTTGCTGATTGTTCTCCTTGATGGTCTCCATCAAAACCACCCCCAAACCCACTGTCCCAGAACCAAAAATCCTTGCCCCAAGGAGATGTTTTCGCTGCCAAGGTTTAGGTGACTATGCTTCGGAGTGTCCTAACAAGAGGGTAGTATCTTTGGTTGAATACCAAACGTCGTTATATGTACAACTAGAAGGTGATAATGACGTGTGTGAGGAAGAAAATGAGGAGAATAATGTAGAAGAAAATGAGTATGTAGAAGAACCGGATGATGGAGAGTTGTTGTAAGGAGGGCCTTGAAGGTAGCTCATGTGTCGAATGACCAAGTACAAAGGGAGGCTATCTTTCACTCTCGTTGTACCATCAAAGGAAAAGTATGCTCATTGATCATGGATGGAGGGAGTTGCACCAATGTCGCCTCTACAACAATGATCAAGAAGTTGCAATTGGAGGTTAGCCCTCATCCCACACCTTACACTATACAATGGCTAAGCCAAGGCCAAGGCATTCATGTGGACCAAAGAGCCTTGGTAAGTCTTTCTATTGGCAAGAGTTATAAAGATGAATTATGATGTGATATTATTCCTATGGATGCATGTCATATTTTGTTGGGAACACCATTGTTATTTGATTGGAGTGTCATACATGATGGCAGAGCCAACACTTACACTCTCACCCTCAATCGAAAGAAGATCACTTTGACACCTCTAGCACCATCGTCTATCTCTCGGCCTATGGAGAATGAAAGCAACATTGTGACGTTTATGAAGGCGGAATATCATGAGTATGAAGAGCATAAAAGTCTTATTCTTACAAACTTGGAGGAAAGCAAAACGTCACCAAACAACCATCAATTCTTGAATTCTCTTTTGGAGCGATTCTCTCATATGTTCCCTAAGGAGATGCCTCATGGTTACCACCAAAACGAGAGATTAAACACAAAATAGATCTTGTCCCAGGATCTATGCTACCAAACAAGCCAGCCTATAGAATGAATCCAACGGATGAATCTGGAGTGCTTGGACTTGAGCATATGAAAGCATTATATGAAGAGGATGAAGATTTCAAAGAAGTTTATGAGGTATGTAAGAAGCATCCCCACCAACTCTTTCATATTGAGCATGGATTTCTTTTTAAGGAAAATCAATTATGCATTCCCAAGAGTCATATTCGTGAGCTATTGATATTGGAAGTGCATGGAGGATCTCTTGCTGGTCTTTTTAGAATAGAGAAGACATATCTTATGATGAAAGAACACTATTTTTGGCGAAGAATGATCAAAGATATCGAGCATATGATCAAGCGTTGTAATACGTGCAATCTTTCTAAAGCTCATGCTTTACCTCAAGGATTATATACGCCATTGCCTATACCTCAAGGTCAATGGGAAGATGTAAGCTTGGATTTTGTGGTTGGGTTGCCAAGAACTCAAAGAGGTAAAGATTCTATTATGGTAGTTGTTGATCGATTCTCAAAGATGGCACACTTTATAGCTTGCCATACTACATATGATGCGGTCAAAGTAGCAAATCTATATTTTCAAGAAGTTGTGAAGCTTCATGGAATTCCTAAATCCATGGTTAGTGATCGTTATTCAAAGTTCCTAAGTCACTTTTGGTTGACCTTATGGAAGAAATTGGGAACTATGTTAAGGTTTAGTACGGCTTGCCACCCACAAACAGATGGACAAATTGAGGTCACTAATAGGACCTTAGGTACATTACTAAGGTCATTGGTGAACAAAGACAAGAAGGGTTGGGATAATCTTCTATGTCATGCTGAATTAGCTTTCAATTGAGCACCAAGCAAAGTGACGGGATATTCACCCTTTCAAATTGTCTATGGGAAGAATCAAATTACACCTATGGATTTGACGCCTATAACTACTACTATGAATTTCCGTTTTGAAGCAAGTAAACGAGTTGAAGAGATTAAGAAGCTACATAGTGAAGTAAGGGAGAAGATTACATTTGAAGAAAGAGAGGTTTCCTTTGAGAAGAAAGGGTAAACTTGTCCCTAGAGGAGATGGACCATATGAATTATTGGAGAGGATTGGAGATAATGCTTACAAGTTGAAGTTAGGAGATGACTATGAAGGAAGTGTTACTTTCAATGTAAGTGATTTGAAACCTTACTATGGTCAAGAAGATGAGTTACCTAGTTTGAGGACAAACTCTTCTCAACTAGGGGGGAATGATGTACATTTGGAGGCTAAAGTAAATCAAGGAAGTTATCAAGAAGGAATTCAAGCTTCTATTGAAGAAGAGGTTAAGTCATTATTATCAAATCATTCGATGAATGACATCAATGGCTATATGGGATTACTTTGTTCAATATCTCAGGATCTATGATTCTATTGAAGACGAAGTCTGAGAGTCAAATGAAGATCTTCGGAGTATCTTTCTTATGGTTTTTGGATCGTAAGATTTGGAGTAGAATTGAGCAAGTTATCATTGTTTCTTTATAGCTAAGTACATAGGAGTTTTATGTAATAGTTTGTGATGTCATCTTTGTATTGAATGATGTAAGCTTGTAATATTTATTTCTTGATGGGAGGGTCACGCCTAAGAGGCCTAGGATTACTATAAATAGACCCTTTGGGAGCCTCTTGTAACACACATTATTCAATATCAATCAAATACAAATCAAAACACAATATGTTGTTTTCTCTCTAGTTCCAAACTAGAATTGTAGTTCTCTTGAGGGAGGAATACGCTCATCTCTACTCTATTCTAGGGTTGGCATCCTTAGAAGGTGAAAGGTAGAATTGGAGGAATCGTTGGAGTGGTGTGTGATGTATTTTGGCCCACGCCAACTACATCCCAAGAGGCCCAATACATTTTCAAGGAGATAGAGCAAGCTATAGAGGAAAAGCATGAGCATAGAGGCCCATAGGCCCATACATATTGTGTGCTCCTTATGGCAAGAGGATGTCCAAACATCCTAAGGTCTACAAGGCCACGCCAAGCAAGCCCAAGAAAGGCTCCAAAGTCACGTCCAAGAGGCCCAAGTTCATCACATTTGATCCTTTGGATGTACTTTTTATTTTATAGCTTTTATTATTTTTGGTGTGTTTTATTTTAGGAGTTTAGATTAGAAAATTCTAAATTGTTCTAGAATGTTCTAGAAACATGTGTTAGGCGTGTTGTAAGAGTAGAGTAGGCGCCAAGTTATGTAATCCTAGATTAAGATGGCTTATTTTGTAACTAATCCGTCTTGGATTAGGAAAGCCAAATCAAGCTAGGATAAGGTGATTGTAACCATCTCCCCTTAGGATAAGGAATCCTAATCCAAGAGGAAGATGGAGTAGTAGGCGTGTAGAAGTCTTGGCTTGCACGCCAAGTTAGGGTTACTAGAAGCCCTAGGAGTGAGTCTAGTATAAATAGCCTAGGCTTGTAATCGTTTCAATAATTCAATTCAGAAATATGAAACCCTTTAAGCTTTTAGCTTTCCCTCGAGTGTTAGGATAAACCCTCAACCCCTCTTCTATTGTATCTTGGTTTGGTACCCAAGTGGTTAGGAAGAACGTGATCCTAGGTTGCGGTCTAGATCAAGAAACCCTAGGTTGTCCTTCTTGTGGATTCAAGTAGGAAATCTAGTTCTATCCCCATTATCTTTCTATCTAATAGAAGATAATATCTACCCCCCATTTTCCCCAATCCAACACCACCCTCTCCCTTCCATACTCCCTCAATTCGTCCACCCTTCTACTCTCTCACAAAATAGCTCAACCAACTCCCTCTGTCCATAACAAACTCATAACAACTTTCTCTCTCCTCCAACAACCTCTCAACTCTCATCCTCCCTCCAAACCTCACGCCAACTCTCCTCTTTCTCTCCCATCCTTCACGTCAAACCCTCCCCTTTCACCATCCAAGAATCAACCTTTTCCCGTTCAAGATTCAGCCCTTCTTGAATCTTGAAACCACAAAAGCCCTCACGGCAAAATTCCCTCTCCCCTTTTCCCTTACCTCACGTGAACCACCCTAACCCTAACCCTAATTTCACGTGAAGCATCCCACTCTTAGATTGGTTGCACGCCTCCCTATGATGTGTAATTGATCAACCATACTCTTGATCCCATTATACATTAGTGTGCCTATATCTCCATTGAAGAATCCAAAGCCATTATCAATCGTTGAAACCTATCTTGGTGAGTTTCAAACGTTGCTTCTTTGATCTTTCTTGATCATCTACATTGTTTCCATTCATCAATCCTTACATTCAATCATTCATTCATAAAGAACCACCTAAAGATCCTATCCATGTTGTGTGATTTGATCATTTTGATCCTATCATACATCAACAACCCTTGAATTATGAATACAGTTAAGCTAGCTTTCTCTCTTGAGTGTTTGGATTAACCTCGCCCCTCTCTTCTATTATATCTTGATATGGTACCCAAGTGGTTAGGAAGAGCTTGATCCTAGGTTGCCCTAGGGTTTCTTTCTTGTGGATTCAAGTTAGATTCCTAGAACTATCCGTTTTTATCTTCCCGTCAATATAGTTAAGATAACTACATTTTTTGTCTTTCTATCAATATAGTTAAGACAAACCCTACCCCTTTATTTCCACCCCCTGCAACGTTTACCTTCTCCCTTTTGTCTCACAAAACGTCCCCTTCCTCTCTTTCTCTCTTCATAACAAACTTCCAACAAACTCCCTCTTTCTCTTCCTCTCTCAAACCACACGCCAACCTCACCCAATTCCCTCTTAGAACTCACGTCTCCCTCCCCTCTTCCCATTCAAGAGTCAATCTTTCCTGATTCTTGAAATCACAAAAGTCCTCATGAAAAATAGCCTCCCTTTCTCACGTGATTCCCTCCTTTTTCCCTCCATATTCACGTGGTCTTTCTCTCCCTCCCTATCTTGGTTGCACGTGTAATTGTGTATTACTGGATCAAGGATCTTTCTTTGTCCCGTAATACATCAGTTTGACTTTGGTTGTGTTAAGAAGTCTAAGATATGTCTTTTAATCATGATTAGGTGTTGAGATGTCAAAGTTGCGAGTCATAGGTTGAGTTGATTACAACTAGGGTGTTGATGCAAATTAAAAATTTAAACGAGTTGGGACAGTTTTGTAGTGTCGTGTTCAAAAATTCACCGTTAATTGTGTAGTTCGTTTTTAATCAGAAACCTTGGTCCGAGTGTTCTTTCATAAGTTAGTTGCAATAGGAATTTTGTGTATCAAGTGTTTGAGGAGTATAGCCTTAGTTATGGACTATTAAACAGAAACATGTCGAAAGATAGACCTACCTGCTGTGTGCTATTTTTAGACTTTTTAGAGTGAGAGTTAGGTTTTGTGATCAACATGAAAGTCGTAGTAGATTCCTTGAGGTTTCCAGAAAGTTAAGAACCAAGTCTATTGGATGTGTGGAAGTCGAGTTATTACCATTACAACAGAGGGGTAGAAATCTACTATGTTTCCTTTATTAATAAAAGGGTTATTGGATATTAATAATACCAACTTTAGGGGTATTGGTCGATAATAATACGAACAATTTTGTTGGACACCAGTAGTATCAACTATTGACCTATTTTCCAGTAATAGTACAACACTTAGTAGGTTTTTGATTTAGGAGAAAGTTGATATATCACCTAATTGTTTGAGCCAGAGGCTGCAACAGGTTGAAAAAACGTTAACTACCACATTTTTTTGCCACTAAGCAACATTAACCAACTTAGCAAAACAATACTGTAAAAATAAAACTTTAATTGTTTTTAACTAAATTGGTCAATGTTGCTTAATTGACAAAAAAGAGTGACAATCAACATTTTTTCCACTTGGTTTGAGAGAGGAAGAGAGAGTTGGAGTTTGTTATGGAGAGAGAAGAGAAGCTGCTTAAGGTTCTTTTGTCAGAGAAGAGAGAGTGGACGAACTAAGAGGGGGAAGATGGGGGTTACGTTTGAGGGCGTAGAAATAGGCTAGGGTTTTGTCTTAACTATATTGATAGAAAGACAAAGGGTGTGATTATCTTAACTGTATTGACAGAAAGATAAAGACGGATAGTTCTAGGAATCTAACTTGAATCCACAAGAAAGAAACCCTATGGCTAACTTAACCTTCGACCGCAACCTAGGATCAAGCTCTTCCTAACCACTTGGGTGCCATACCAAGATACAATAGAAGAGATCAACGAGGTTTATCCAAACACTAAGGGGGGGGGGTAAGCTAAAAGCTTAATTGTATTCATAATTCAAAGGTGTGTGCCTTTGATATGCTACGTGCCTAGCTATTTATACTAATAGAGTCCTATATGGACTAGAACTCTCTACTTGGCGTGCAAGCCATAATAATTAGACTAGGATTCTCCTACTTGGCGTGCAAGCCAAGGAATCCTAATGCTAGACGCCTAAACAACCTTCTCCACCTTGGATTAGGACGCCTTATCCAAAGGGGAGTTAGTTGTAACAAACTTATCCTAATTGAATTGGCTTTCCTAATCCAATATGGATTAGTTATAAAATAAGCCAACCTAATCTAGGATAACTAACTAATCTTGTTGCCTAAACCATCATATCACATGCCATACAGACACACTCCTATGACTTGATGATCAAGTTTATATATAACTTACTTGGCATCTTACATTATTCTAAAATCAAATGAAAATCATAAATCATACCAAAACAGTTAAAACTAAAGTTAATAAAATTACATCTAAAAAGGATCAAAAAGATTCAAAGCTTGGAATCTTGAATTGATGTTGGACGTCTGTTGGACTTCTTGGCGTGATATTGGCCCAACTAGGATGTTTGGACATCCTCTTGAAACAAGAAGCACACCATGTGAATGGGTCATTGGGCTTCTGATTTATACCTTCCTTCCTTGGCCCAATTGAACTTCATGTAATTGAACTGATTCTTTTGATAAAGGATCCTATCTTTATATTTGTACTTTAATTGGACCTTCTTGCTTGGGCTTAGGGGAATAGGCGTGGGATGATTTCCATCATTCCCCCCTTGTTGAAAGAAGTTTGTCCTCAAACTTGGAAATTCAACTTTGAAGACCTTGGTTAGCCCAACTGCAATCTCAACGTGGACTGTGATGGCGTGAAAGATTCGATCTTTCTCACACTTGCTATGCATGAATGTGTCCATGACACACTTGTTGATGAAGGACTTCAGAACCTGATTCATAAGTCTCATAATAACAGAAAGAACATAAATTAGGTCACAAGGTGTGACTAACCATACAAGGAGACTTCTTGGGATTTGAGCAACAGTAATCCCTAACTGAATCTGAACCAAGTTGCTCTTGTGATGGACAATGAGTTAGAGCTCCGTTGCAGAATTTTCGTGGCTAGGGCTTGATGGGATGACTTCCTTGTGTTCACTAAACTCAGGGCGTTCAGTGATCATGAAAGATATGAGCTTGGAATGATTCTTTGGAGCCAATTGTGATGCCTTTAGGGGAGCTAACGTAACCCTCTTGTTTTTCACCATCAATTTGTATGTGTTAGCTCTTCTATCATGTGTAACACTCCTATCAAATAACCATGGTCTTCCAAGCAGAATATGACAGGCATTTATACGCAGTACATCACACCAGATTGAATCTTGATAAGACTTTCCAATAGAAAAGCTTACCAAACAGCGTAGATTCACCTTTAAGCCTTTACCCTAATTGAGCCACTGGACAGTGTATGGCGTAAGGTGTGGGTTTGTAAGGAGTTGTAACTTATTCACCATAGTTGTTGAAACTGCATTATTACAACTTCCACCATCGACGATCAAAGAACAAACTTTCCCTTGCACAGTACAGTGGGAATGGAAGATAGCTTCCGTTGTTGCAGATCTTCAGGAACTGGGGAACTATTCAAAACTCTCCTCATAACCAACATCTCGCCATGATCTGGTTCTTCCACGACCTCTTCTTCAGATTCAGTATGAGTAGCGTGGGTTTCCTCTTGTTTATCCTCCGATTCAGGTTCAAAGAGAGTGTTTTGAAATTCCATGAGTGTGATGGCTCTCTTGTTAGGGCATTCAGTAGCAATATGACCGAGCCCTTGACACCTGAAGCACCTCTTCTTGTCCATAGGTATGACCTGTGTGGGTCTTGTTACGGTTTGGGGCATTGGGTTGGACGTTTTTGTGGCGATCGATTGGGAGGGGGTTTGGCTTTTTTGTGGAATGTAGGTTTAGGCGAGTAGGTGGTTCTTTGAGAACTAGGGTTTCTATTGTACGCCTCTTTGCCTCTTATTTTCTTTTGCTGTTCCACTTTGTTAGCCAAAGTACTCAATCCATCAAGAGTTTCATAAGGTTGAAGGTCCACCCACATACCTTATGTTGTCCTTTAAACCAGCAAGATACCTCACAAGAGTTTGAGGTTCATCTTCTTTCAGATCACACCTCCAGAGTAGGTGTTCGAATTCTTTTGTGTACTCTTCAACAATTTTGGACCCTTGGGATAGTTGCTGCAGTTGAAAGTAATTGTCTTTGAAGTAGCTTGTAGGAAGAAACTTTGAATGAAGTTTCTTTTTCATCTTTTCCCAATAATGGATCTTTTCTTTCCCGGCATGCCGTCTCTTCTTCTGTAAGTTAGTCCACCAAATACTATCATGCTTTCGCAGTTTAAGAGAAATGCACTTCACTTTCATATCAACAGCAATATCTTATAAATCAAAGACTCGTTCGACAATTTGAATCCAATCAAGAAAGATTTCAAGATCAAGATTACCGTCGAATTCAGGGATGTCCACTTTGAAGTCGAGCCTTTCTTCTCTTGGTGCACGCCTAGATTGACGTGACCTCCGGGTTGAGCTAGCAGAATGCTCAATTTCGCTAGGACTGTTGGGGATGTCCTCTTCTTCAAAATCTCGGGGTGTTCATAACTGTAGATTCATGTATCGCTTCAGTTGATCAGAAAGATAAGCGATTCTTCCTTCCAGTTCAACCTTTTCTTGCTTCCATTGCTCATTGGGATCATCACCTTCGCTGCTCTTGCTTCCAGACGCCATAGGGTGGGTCTTGGAATGTTAGGTTGGCACTTTGGATTTGAAGGTTAAGTGTTTGGATTAACTCTGTGTAGTTCAGGGTTGCACTCCACACCAACGTAGAGCTCTGATACAAATTTTGATGTATTACGGGACCAAAGAAAGGTTTTTAATCCAGTAATAATCAATGACACGTGCAACCAAGACAAAGATGGGAGACTTCACGAGATTGTGGACAAAGGAAAGGGTAAATTCTCGTGAGACAGGTTCTAAGGGAGGCTATTTTGTCGTGAGGACTTTTGTGAATTCAAGAAACAAGAAGATTGAATCTTGAAGGGGAAAGAGGGGAGGTTGTGACGTAAAGTTGGAGGAGAGAGGGGGTTGGCGTGTAGTTTGAGAGAGGAAGAGAGAGTGGGAGTTTGTTATGGAGAGAGAAGAGAAGGTGGTTAAGGTTCTTTTGTCAGAGAAGAGAGAGTGGACGAATTGAGAGAGGGAAAGATGGGGTGATGTTTGAGGGGGTAGAAATAGGCTAGGGTTTTGTCTTAACTATATTGATAGAAAGACAAAGGGTGTGATTATCTTAACTGTATTGACAGAAAGATAAAGACGGATAGTTCTAGGAATCTATTTTTAATCCACAAGAAAGAAACCCTAGCGCTAACTTGAACTTCGACCGCAACCTAGGATCAAGCTCTTCTTAACCACTTGGGTACCATACCAAGATACAATAGAAGAGATCAACGAGGTTTGTCCAAACACTCAGGGGGGTAAGCCAAAAGCTTAATTGTACTCATAATTCAAAGGTGTGTGCCATTGATAGGCTACATGCCTAGCTATTTATACTAATAGAGTCCTATATGGACTAGAACTCTCTACTTGGCGTGCAAGCCATACTAATTAAAATAGGATTCTCCTACTTGGCGTGCAAGCCAGGGAATCCTAATGCTAGACGCCTAAGAAACCTTCTCCACCTTGGATTAGGACTCCTTATCCTAAGGGGAGTTAGTTGTAACAACCTTATCCTCATTGAATTGGCTTTCCTAATTCAATATGGATTAGTTACAAAATAAGTCAACCTAATCTAGGATAACTAACTAATTTTGGCGCCTAAACCATCATATCACACGCCACATACACACACTCCTATGACTTGATGCTCAATTTTATTACTTACTTGGCATCTTACATCACTATACCCTAAATGTAGCAAACCCCAAAAACTGTGTGATACTGTTCAATTGAACAGTAATTTCGTTACTGTTCCAATGAACAGTACATTGGGGGCATTTTGGTCCAGGGCTCAAATGATGTGGGCTTTTTGGTCCAAGACTTCAAATGATATACGTGTCTGCTTGCATTTTCTCTTGGCGCCACGCGTCTAGATCAATTAAGCCAGACTCTCCCTCTCTCTCCTTTCTGAATCTGATTGTGATTGCAAAACAGAATTCATATTTTCCTAATCTTTTTCTCTCTGTTAATTGCATTATCAAACAGAATTGAAAAGTAGCTAAGCTTTATCAAACTGAGTCATTTGTTCTTTCTTCGTATTTGAAGAAATTGAAGTATGCTTTTTCTCTCTGGAAAAGATGTTGCTTTGTTTATTTTAGAATTTCAGAATCACAAATAGGGCTTCTAATATTCTATCGATGACACCAGCGGCAGCTAAAAGAGGTGCAGGACAAGATTATACAGTGGATGGTAGATGAGATGGAACTTCGTGTTGTCCATTAATTATACTCTTGGTCCCTTAAAGCCGTGGGACTGGTGGACTGCTTGGCTTGTGAAAGATGTGGTCTCTGACAGGTAATTCATAATCCTAATCTTATCTTATCTTATCTAAGGATGCTAAATATCAATTATCCATGATATTTTAGATTGAGTCACTTATTAAGCATATATAGGCGTTTTAGGGTGTATAAAATTTATTGGTAAAAGCAGTTGGGTAAGTTAATTTTTTTTAATTTTTGATAATTTTTGGTAAATTTTGGTAATTGTTGTCAAAATTTTCTTATTATATTAAAATTAATTTTTTTAAACTTTGGTAATTTTTAGCAAGTTTTGGTAAATTTTGATAAATTTTGGTAAAAATTGGTAAATTTAAGTTAAAACTGTGTAAATTTGATTTACACATGAAGTTGTGGATATCTTACCGAGACTGCTCAAATCATGTGGCATTCCACCAATTGTTTATCTTTTTAACATAATATCTGCATTTATTCTGTAGCTAAGCCATATGTTGGAAATCAGAAACTTTCGGGATGCAAAGGGCAATGGGGAAGATGGGAATGCATGATTTTGCCAAGGTTCTGATGAAATTATGAAGTAGGGCTGTCTGGATAAACAGATGATCTTTTTCAATTGACAGTCAGATTCAAATGAAATTGCCAGAATTCTCCATCAAGTGTAACAACTAACTTCCTTCTCTGTTAAGCTAAACAGAATTCTCAGATTTGCCTAATTTATTTTTCTTTGTTAATTTGCAGTTTAATTTGTTGTTCACTTTTCAATTTCATTGTTCAAGCGGTAATTGAGTTTGATTATTGGCAATTGCAGACACTTGTAAGTATCTGATGCTTCTTCTGAATATGTGCAATTGCTTATGTTATTCTCTTTTAATTTGAGGTGTATCTATTATTTTCAGTTTCAACTATATGATTTTCCTTTGAATTTGAGTGCAGGTGTGGTCTATTTTTTTTTAGTTATTATACTTTGAAATGCATAATCGAGTATGATAATTGACAATCTTCGCTGTGAGATTTCTAATTAACTATTTTTGCCCTAAGATTCGACAGTTTGAGCCCTTCTCTTTCTGAACATTGGCACATGACCTTGATAGATGAGTAAAGAAAGGGACCAATGTTCATCCATACTCACGGGTATGATACATCTTTGGCTAATTAATATCTGATTTTTTCGCTTTAGTTCTATAAGGCACTTTATCAGTTTTCAACATTTGAAAATTATAAAATAAAATAAAGGAGTACCAAATTGATGATTTTAGACGTAGGTAGTAGTAGTAGTAGTAGTAGTAGTAGTAGTAGTAGTAGTAGTAGTAGTAGTAGTAGTAGTAGTGCAACCATCTTCTGATTGTGAGTATTCATGTCATCAAGTGTACTTATGATTTTCGAAATCATGTGATAAAATATTTAGAATCTCTTCATGGTACGGAAGCCCATGGAAAATGACCAGTTCCATTGAGATGTTGAAGTTTATCTGTTGAAACTGAGTCATGTCTTATTAGTTAGTGTTTCTTTTCTGCTTTGCGATTTTGACATTCGACAATTAACTTTTCATATGGTTGGGGTTGTAGCTGTAGCCTGCTTTCTGCTATTTAAAAAGCTGCATAAACAGCCGTATTTGCTTTCTAAGTATCATATGTTATTTCTATAAGGGTGCCAAAACTCGCAACTTTGCAAGGTCTCCTAGAAAGCAAAAGTCCAGATAAATGCATTTGAGCGATGATACGTGTCTTTTTGCTCCTTATGAAATTAATATGTATTATCATATTTAGAATCTCTATTCAGTCCTCCAAGTTAAATTTGGCCTGTCAAGTAAAAATTTACGAGTCCCAGTTTCTATCTTAATCCCTCTTTGGCTATTAGCGTACCTGTGTCTGTGAGACTATGCAATTCCTTGCTTCCTTTTAAATTTTCCCAAATGACATTATGAATCCGATCTCCGTAGTTCTTGAGAGGTTAATCATACAGTTAACTCTGATATTTATGTCTTTTATTGGTCATTAGTTTCTAAAGTTTCTTACTCATCAATCAAGGAAAGCTAGCCAGCAAAGATCCTACCTTTAAAATGGTTAATTCTATCTTCAACTCTAATTCTATGCATTTTACCCAAAATATCCCAATCCTCTTCTTCGTCACATGCTGATAAAATCACAAGTTTACCAGGGCAACCCTCAGTAAATTTCTAGCAAATGCAAGGTATATATCAGTGGATTCACAAAAATAGAGAAATCTGTTTTACTATTTTGCTGAAGTTGAATCTAACCCTGTTTCTAAACCCCTTGTTCTCTGATGGAGGTTACTTTACCCCTTTTTAAATTTTTTTATTCATCCATTTTACAAAATTTGATTTTTTTCCCTCAAAGTTATAACTTTTTTTCTACATTGCACGACCTGGGTGTTCATCTGTTGAAGCAGGAGCTTTCTCTGAGAATGGGCCATTCAGGCCAAATGGAGATGTATTGCTCAAGGATGATTATAGCTGGAATAAAGGTGATTGTAGGAGTTAGGTTTTCTTATTCTACTAACCAATCTTATTATGACAATCTTGATGATGAGCTATGCAACAACTTTCTTTTGTGGAAGTCAAGTTGGTTGTTCTGTTATTTGAAATACTTTCTTTTACTCTTTTAAAGATGGGATAGTAGGTTGCTTGGATATAACTTTCCTGTTGATGAATTTTGTGTCCTCTTACCTTCATTGAAATATGTTTTAAGTCTTTCCTACAAAGAATGTATCGCATACACTTCATATTTTGGTTCTGCTCCGTGGAGACTTTACTCTGTACTTGCTTTTGACGATTAATAGCTATTTAGCTTATTTAGTCTTTCAGGAAGGAAAAAAAACAGTTCACAATGATGTGTATAAAGATCTGACCATGCATTTTTAGTAACTAATTGGTGATTCAATAGTGCTAGATTAAGTTACTCACTAATATCCTAAAAAGCAAGCCATAATTGTCTGGTCTTTATGTATGTTTAATAGTAAATTAAATATGCTTTGTTCACTTCTTTTGCAGTCTTATATTCTTGCTCCCTCTAACTAATACTTTCTTGTATTCCTCGTGATTAGTTTTTTTTTCTTTGGGTCACTATGCTCTTTGATTCTCATATTGTCCATCCAACACGAGTAGGTCTAAATCTATTGTTTATGATGACGGGATTTGGCACTCATTGAACATTCCTCTAACTGTGGAAATTGTCTATGTCTTTACTACAACCATATTTTCTGCTTTTGCTTTATGGGCAACCTACTTGCTTACAAAGGGTGTGTTTCTTTCCATAATTTATTACATTGGCCTAGCCCTGTATCCAACAGATGAATGGAGAAAGGTGCTTTTATTTTATTTTTATTTTGCTTCAATGTGGTTAGCTGAGACTAAATCCTCTCCGGTTTCAGGAGTGAAGGGCTAAGGTGCAAGATTAACTGTTGCATTATCATTAGGCATGGTAAACACAAATTCTCTCCTTTTTAGTCGTTTAACGTTATTGTTGTTTTTGTAGTATTGTTTTTCTTTCCATCATATACTATTTATTAATTTTTCTACACCCATGCTTTTGTTTTCCTATTACCTACTGAACTTTTTTTCTTTAAAATTTTTGTTCTGGTTCATTTTCTGTGATTTCTGTCTCGTTTCTTTCCTCTTGTTTTTCAAGTATGACTTGTGGCTGTGGGGCTGGTGGAAGTGCCTTCACTGAATGCATGGGATATTTTATCTTGGGATCTTTCAGAGTATGAATTTATGAATTTAAAGATCCAACAAGTTGTCCTGTATGTTGATGTCCAACCTATGTATTAAATTGATGTCCAACCTATGTATTAAATTGATGTCCAACCTACATATTAAATTATCAACATGGATGTAATGAAAGACATGTAAGTAGTAGTTTGTTGTGAAAGGAGGAAAAGGTAGGTGAGAAAGGAATCATATGATCTAATGTTCCACTCCCCTCTGCTCATTTTTGTTGCAACTATTCCAGATTTATTGCTGCTGTTCATTTTTTTCCACTTTGAATACTTTGACAAGTATGTAATTACATATAGTATTTGTAATATTATCTTTGTATTACTTTATCAATGATGATTTTAGGCAAAAGAGTGCATTCTGTTAACCCTAGAATTTGAACAAACTATTTAATTCACAATGTAGAGAGTGTTGACCGCGCTCGTTGCGCGCTCGGGTCCACTAGTTATTCTAAAATAAAAATAAATTATAAATCACACCAAAACAATTAAAACGAAAGTTAATAAAATTAAATCCAAAAAGGATAAAAAAGATTCAAAGCTTGGAATCTTGAATTGATCTTGGACGTGTCTCGAACTTCTTCGCGTGATATTAGCCCAACTAGGATGTTTGGACATCCTCTTGAAACAAGAAGCACACCATGTGAATTGGTCCTTGGGCTTCTGATTTATACCTTCCTTCTTTGGCCCAATTGAACTTCATGTAATTTAACTGATTCTTTTGATGAAGGACCCTATCTTTATATTTGTACTTTAATTGGACCTTTTTGCTTGGGCTTAGGGGAATAGGCGTTGGCTGATTTCCATCAACTAGGTTGGGTTCTGTTTGAAATTTGAGGACAATTAACTCATGAGACATTAATATCCATAGTGAAACATTAAGCGGGTAAATTTTGTTACTTCCCTGAGGCAAGGTGTGCGCACGTGTCGAAACTGTCTGAGGATCTCGTGTCCTGTTCTTTGTTTGGGATTGACCATCCAAATTCGAGACTGTAGACGCTGAAAATTTGTCATTTAATTCACCTTTATAAATATTGTAATTTATTTTAACTTTATTTATTTTAGGATAATTTAGAAAAATGCCAAGAATTTTAAAATGCAAAATGATGAAGAATATCCCCAAAATCAAACCAAATCAAATCCCTCTTTATCTTATTTCATCGTTCGTCATTCTTCCAAATCAAATAAAATCATCATTTATTTGATTTAATCCTCCCCAATATACTCCCATCACCACCATAAATAAACCAACCTTGACCACTATAAATACTGTTAGGTTTTAGGTTATCTATTTCCTAAACAGATACACATTAATTGGCGGAATATTCATAACGATTATAAACAATTAATCACAACAATTGCAGAGGCTTTAGTAATTATACCTAATCGCTAATTCCGGTTGAAGAAGAGGTTGACCTTCGAGATTCCAATGTTGAAATCCTCCACTGAAAAATCCACGCAGCACTCCGGGAACCCGATTGCTAGATTGACCCGATCGAGACGAATCTCAATCTAAGATGTATGTATTTGGTATATGAGAATGTTTCAGGAAACAGAGAATGTTCCAGGAAACAAGAACTACAAACTAAAAGTGAACGGAACTCAGTAAATCACCCTGGTATCTCTCTAAGAGTCTCGGGCAGTTGGTATGGAATAATCTCTCACAGAGACCCCTTTATGCAACGACGTACTTCTTAGGCCCAACACAGACCGTGTTGGACTCCAGAAGGTCCATTAACTCGGCCCATGGAAACCACGGACCGTGGTGTCCCAACACGGATCGTGTTGGGTCAACACGGTACATGTTGAACCCAGTTCGGTCCGTGTTGGGCTGATTTCTCATAAAAATCAGTTCCTAACATTTCTAAACATAATACAATATTACTTCGGTTGCATACATTGTTCTAGGGCACTGACTTGTGTGACCCAGTATGACCAAATAATATAGTTGTAATTAAACACGTTCAATTACTAATTATAGAAGTCTCTAGAAAGACATATAATTACTATATTACTTTGGTTTAATCTACGTGTATATCGAACATTGTCAGGACATTCCCAACAATCTCCCACAAGTGTTCGATTCCTTGAATTCCCTTCTCACTTACTATCTCAAGTTCGGATAAGGTAAGCTGAAGTCATCCTTATGTAAGACCCGAACGTTCCTCGATCTTCGAGTATAGTCTTTGAAAAGCAGATGATCAACTATTGATTCAACTGAGCTCGGCCAAGCATTTTGAGTCCAATCCCACCGAGTGGCCAATAAGACAACTGTCCTAATAGGGAGGACAATGTCATCTTGTTCAGACATACGTTCTCACATGATCCCACTGTAACCCAAACACCGCCTTTATAGCCTACTGTTACGAAATGCGTTTGACGGGTTCCAAAGTTACACAAGACCATGCAGTTTGTGTATTGAACTCATGATTTAACAATTTTTTTTGAGTGGTGAGAGCTCCTATGACAATTCCCAACTTAAAGAGCTCCCACTGGGGGTCAGTTCGGTAGTTGTTCTCAAAACAATACCCATGTGATTGATTTATGACGTCAATACATCAATATGATCATGAAACTCGATCATCACTTCAATCCTACGTACTAATTGTGTTGATATCATCACTATCCCTATGTGATAATACAATTAGGAAATAAGTCGACTGACCAGAATTAGCGTCATCAAGTTCACCAATGGGGTTTCAGAAATTAGACCTCATCCAATTTCCCATTTTGAATCCGCTAACCCTTCTGGACATTTACATAATTCTAAACCACAATTAATGTAAATTTTGGAATCTTATTCTTAATGATGAATCAACAAGGTCATAATTCATGAACAATTCATGTAAATTTGACTTGTCAATATTCCAGAATGTGTTCAATACCTATTGCCCATGCATGGCTATCATGCTATAACTACAACAGGTTTTTAGTACATAATACTTGCAATGAACCTCTGTAACGCCCCAAAAATTCGAATGTGAAGAACGTCAGAGTCAAACTGACGTTAACGGAAATTCAGCGGAAGACTTAATTTTAATTCGGGCGTCACTGCCGTATCCTCGAAGGAATACAAGGCAAGAAGGAAAACTACAACTATTTGAAATCGGAAATAACAATTGAACAACCTTAGACTTCAGAATAAACTTCCTTAACTGCAAACTGTCAAACTTTAAACATAACTCCAAAACTAAAACTCTAAACGTCCTCACTGTTAGTTCCCATTCCTATCACAGAGGCCTTCACTTGAAAACAAAACATTTACAAACATGGGGTGGGAAACCTCAATAATGTCCACCCCTAACTGTCAAAACAGTTTAAAATTCATTTCAATTCATTTGAGGGAGGGGAACAAGTCAAACCTTTCGCAACTCATTTGAATCCCAACCCAGAACTAACCAGAGTTCAAAAATAACAACACTTAAGGACCAACAGTATAAACCTTCAACTCAAAAAGCACAACATTCCAGAAATCTCAACTGACATTTCAATAATTCAGAATCAGACATAAAAAATCAGAGTAATCAAAGTAAGTCAGATAACGAATTCAACATAACTTCTCAAACCAGATAATCCAACTACTAGAACGAGATTCGAAGCAAAATATCCAACTCAGAATTAGAAACAGAGTCAAACCATCAAGGTTAGATTCAACACCCAGAGTTATAGTAGTTCCTTTATCGAAATTAATTCAGTATTATTATGCGGGTGACCTTTCAAAGATCTCTGCTTTTAGAATCAGAATTCAGACAAGGGACAGGACATTGAGTCTCCAGAATGTCCCGATTTTGGATGGTCAATCCCAGACACGGAACAGGATACTATATCCTCATGCGGTTCCAACATGTGTCTACACCTTGCTTCAGAGAAGTAACAGAATTTACCCAAGTTTTCACACAACCTAACCAAAGAAAATCTTTCTCTAAGGTAGGTCACGATATTTCCAATAATGAACTACATCACAATATTTTCCAACAACCAAGGCAGATCAGAACGTTTCCAACAATTAAAGCAGACAACCAATTTATGCAGGAAAATCTCCTTAAAGGATTCATGCCTCATAAAACAAAAAAAATTCACGATACAGTTTAAGGACATCCGAGGGAATGTTAGGGCATAAACATTAAACCACGAAGTCTTAGGCTTCGCAAACCATAGTCCAACACCCTTTTTCTCATCAACCTTTTCTCATCATCCTTTCATTCTCAATTCAACTAACGAATGACCATCACAAACATTCATACATACAACTATCAAGTACAATTTACCATCTCAAGTCATATCAGTCTCAGTACAACATTTCCAAAGCCAACCTTTTCCAGAACCAACAATTCCACACTTTCAACAAATGAATCAAAAGACTATCCATATTTTACTAAGCAAAGAACACAACTTTCTCAATCAAAATAAACAGTCAAGTTTCAGCCACGGTCCCCTTTGGGATTTCAAGCTCCGAGAATCAAAGTAAAAACATCATTAAAACATGTCAAACATTTCCAAATAAGTTTCACTAGACAACCTTACCGTTTCCATATTTTAAAGTGGGCGGGCCTTCCCGTATTGACCCTTGGAGTCAAAAAAGACTCGCCAAAATATTCACAATACTTTCCAATCTTAATCAATCTCACGGATGGCCATCGCAATCATTCTTTTCTCATCACAATTCACGGATGGCCATCGCAAACATACTTTCTCATCATCATTACAATCACATCCCGGATCGCCATCGCAAACATATTTTGTCATCATTGATGTATTTTGGCTCACGCAAAATACATCCCAAGAGGCCCAATACATTTTCAAGCAGGTAGAACAAGTTATACAGGAAATAATGAGCATAGAGGCCCATAGGCCCATCCATTTTGTGTGCTCCCTATGGCAAGAGGATGTCCAACCATCCTAAGTTCTTCAAGGCCACGTCAAGAAAGGCCCATAGTCACGTCCAAAGGCCCAGTTCAAGATTCATCACATTTTTAATCTTTTGGATGTGACTTTTATTTTATAGCTTTTTATTATTTTGGTGTGATTTAATTAATTAGGAGTCTAGATTACTCTAGAATATTCTAAAGTGTTCTAGAATATTCTAGAAGGTGTGTGTGTGTGTGATAGGCGTGTGATATAGTTAGATTAGGCGCCAAGTTAGTCTTGTAATCCTAACTTATCTCTTTTAACCAACTTCCCCTAGGATAAGGAGTCCTAATCCAAGGAGGAGATGGAGTGGATGGCGTCTAGTATAAGGAGTCCTTGGCTTGTATGCCAAGTAATGAGAGTCCTAGTAGGAAAGATGGCTTGCACGCCAATCTTGACAGTCCTAGAAGGGTTAGGACTTAGTTAGTATAAATAGCTTAGGCTTGTAATCGTTTTGACAACTCCCAGTTTAGAAATATGAATCAAGCCTTGAGCTTACCCCCTCGAGTGTTTGGATAAACATCATCCCTTTCTTCTATTGTATCTTGGTCTGGCACCCAAGTGGTTAGGAAGAGCTTGATCCTAGGTTGCGATCTAGATCAAGTTAGCCCTATGTTATCTCTCTTGTTGATTCAAGTTAGAAACCTAGATCTATCCGTTCTTATATTTCTGTCAATACAGTTAAGATAATTACATCCTTATCTTTCTATCAATATAGAAGATACAACACTACTCTCATACCTAGTCAACCAACGTCACTCTCCCCCCCTCTCTCTCCCCCAGTCGTCCACCCTATCTCTCTCCCACAAAATAGCCTACACAAACTCCCTCTCTCTCCATAACAAACTCCCAACAACCTTTTCTCTCTCCTCCAACAAACTCCCTCAATCAATATTCACCCTATCTACACCTAGGCCTCACGCCACCCCTCCCAAATACTCCCCTAGATTTTCGTCCACCTCTCTCCACAATCACCCATCAAGATTCCCTCTTCCCAATTCAAGAATCAATCTTTATTGTTTCTTGAATCCACAAAAGTCCTCACGACAAAATCCCTCCCATTCCTCCCTCTTACTCACGTGAACTACCATAACCCTTTCCCTAATTTCACGTGAAGCCTCCATCTTTCAGATTGGTTGCACGTTCTCTTGATGTGTAATTGATCAGGGTACAATCTTTGATCCCATTATACATCATAATTTTGGTATTAGAGTGCAACCCTGAATTCCCAAGAGTTAATCCAAACACATAACCATCAAATTCAAAAGCTTAATCTGCAATACCAAACACATAAACTTCAAATCTAATCACCAACCTGGCAACCCTAAACTCCACAAACAACCCAAACACATTATCCCTCCTACCCAACGTCACCTTTTGACGTCCCTAACCCCAACCATGGCTCACAAGATGTTCCTTATGAGGAGAATTCTCAATGACTCCATTGTTTTAGAAGATCAGCAACAACGAGAGACCCTCTTTCAACCCCATTGCACAGTCAAGGGAAAAGTCTGTTCGTTGATCATTGATCGTGGAAGCAACACCAATGTGGCATCAACTACTTTGGTGGACAAACTTCAGCTGGAAACTAGTCCACACCCGAAGCCCTACACCATTCAATGGCTCAATCAGGGTGAAGGATTACAAGATACTCGACGATGTTGGGTAAGCTTTTCCATTGGCAAATCTTTTCAAGAATCTTTATGGTGTGACGTTTTGCCTATGGATGCTTGTCATATTCTGCTGGGAAGACCGTGGTTATTTGACAGGAGCATAACGCACGATGGAAGAGCCAATACTTACACTTTCAGGGTCAACAACAAAAAGATAACCCTAACTCCACTCAAAGTCTCCCAACCGTTCCCACCCAAGAAGGATGATCAAAACCTCGTCAACTCTATAACCACTGAACGCCCTGAGTTTAGTGAGCATAAGGAGATCATTCCTTCAGACCTAAACACAAACCCTACCACGAAAACCATAGCCACGAAATCCCCTATCCTCTCGTCACCCCTCAATTGGGACAACCTTCTCCTGTGTTCCAAGAAGAGATATTACCAGGATTGCCGCTCCAGCATGATCTTATTCCTGGATCTATTCAGCATGACGAGGCAGCAGGTCACGTAAACCGTAGTGACGTTCAAGGGGTTCAAAGGCAAGGTGACGATCTTCAAACCAAGGGTGTGATTAGGGAAAGCTGCAGTCCATGTGACGCCCCTACTCTTGTGGAGACAAAGGAAGTTGGAAACTAACGTCTGTGCATCAACAAGTGTCCTATCAAGTACATGTTTCCTAGAATTGAAGATCTAATCAACGAGCTAGATGATACCCAGATCGTTTCAAAGGCTGGTCCAAGAAGTGGGTATCTTGATCCAGTTCGACTTCAAGAAGGGGACACTTCTGTCAAAACCAAAGGAGATCTCTATGAAGGGTTAGTCATGGCTATTCGACTAACTAATGTTCTTTATGCTTTAATGAGATTGATGAATCAGGTTTTGAAGCCCCTTATTAGCAAGTGTGTTGTTGTATACTTTGATGACATGCTTGTGCATAGCAAGAGTGAGAAAGATCATACATTTGACCTCCAATCTATTATGTAGATCTTAGCTCACGAAAAGATGCATGTGAATCTATCCAAGTGTTACTTCTTCATCAACAACATAGTCCTGCTTGGCTATGTACTCTGGGCTGAAGTGATCCAGCTTGATGAAGAAAAGGTCAAAGCTAGCAAGGAGTGGTCTACTCCAACTAATATTCTTGGTGATCGAATCTTCCACGGCTTGACTTCTTTCTATAAGAGGTTTGTGAAGAATTTAAGTACTATTCTATCACCTATGGCCAAGCTACTAAAGTCTAAGGAGTTTTCATGGGCTTCAACAATCCAACAAGTGTTCGACACCAGCAAAAGAAAACTCTGCACCACACCCATCCTAACCCTACACAACTTTGATAAGAAGTCTGAGGCTGAGTGTGATGCTTCTGGAGTTAGTATTGGAACTGTCCAATCAGTTCTATCTCAAGAGGGTCGTCCTTTAACTTATTACTGTGAGAAGTTCAGTGACCCTAGATTCATGGAAGAGAATGGAAGCCAACTCCGCTTTTACAGTAAGGAGATCTCTTTCAGTCCATCAAGTTCAAAGCCAAATTCTTGGTAATGCTGGAGATCTGTCTAAACTTAGTCTCACCTTTGGGGACCCAAGGTTCATGGAGAATAACGGAGGGCAGCCAAAACCATCTACTGAGGAGATCACAGTTCACGTGAAGGCACTGGTTCACGTGAGAGTTACAGGAGCAATCAAGGTTCACGTGGAGGTCCAGATCCATGTGATTATTATAGTTGGGTCAACGAAAGTCTTTGAGCTTGAACCATCAAGTTTGAGGACAAACTTCTTCCAACAGGGGGAGAATGATGTATTTTGGCCCACGCCAAATACATCCCAAGAGGCCCAATACATTTTCAAGGAGGTAGAACAAGCTATAGAGGAAGGAATGAGCATAGAGGCTCATAGGCCCATCCATATTGTGTGCTCCCTATGGAAAGAGGATGTCCAAACATCCTAAGCTCTACAAGGCCACGTCAAGAAAGGCCCATATTCACGTCCAAAGGCCCAAGTTCAAGATTCATCACATTTTTGATCTTTTGGATGTAATTTTTATTTAATAGCTTTTTATTATTTTGGTGTGATTTAATTAATTAGGAGTCTACATTAGTCTAGAATATTCTAAAGTGTTATAGAATATCCTAGAAGGTGTGTGTGTGTGTGTGTGTGATAGGCATGTGATATAGTTAGATTAGGCGCCAAGTTACTCTTGTAATCCTAGTTTATCTCTTGTAACCAACTTCCCCTAGGATAAGAAGTCCTAATCCAAGGAGGAGATGGAGTAGATGGCGTCTAGTATTAGGAGTCCTTGGCTTGTATGCCAAGTAATGAGAGTCCTAGTAGGAAAGATGGCTTGCACGCCAATCTTGACAGTCCTAGGAGGTGTAGGACTTAGTTAGTGTAAATAGCTTAGGCTTGTAATCGTTTTGACAACGCCCAGTTTAGAAATATGAATCAAGCCTTGAGCTTACCCCCTCGAGTGTTTGGATAAACCTCACCCCTTTCTTCTATTATATCTTGGTCTGGCACTCAAGTGGTTAAGAAGAGCTTGATCCTAGGTTGCGGTCTAGATCAAGTTAGCCCTAGTTTGTCTCTCTTGTGGATTCAAGTTAGGAACCTAGATCTATCCATTCTTATCTTTCTATCAATATAGTTCAGATAATTACATACCTATCTTTCTATCAATATAGAAGATACAACACTACTCTCATACCTCCCCAACCAACGTCACTCTCCCCCTCTCTCTCTCCTCCCAATCGTCCACCCTATCTCTCTCCCACAATATAACCTCCACAAACTCCCTCTCTCTCCATAACAAACTCCCAACAACCTTTTCTCTCTCCTCCAACAAACTCCCTCAATCAATATTCACCCTATCACCACCAAGGCCTCACGCCACCCCTCCCAAATACTCCCTCATAATTTCGTCCACCTCTCTCCACAATCACCCATCAAGATTCCCTCTTCCCAATTCAAGAATCAATCTTTATTGTTTCTTGAATCCACAAAAGTCCTCACGACAAAATCCCTCCCATTCCTCCTTCTTTCTCACGTGAACTACCATAACCCTTGCCCTAATTTCACGTGAAGCCTCCCTCTTTCAGATTGGTTGCACGTTCTCTTGATGTGTAATTGATCAGGGTACAATCTTTGATCCCATTATACATCAATCTTCATCATAATCACATCATATTCCGGATGACCATCGCAAACATCATTCCAAACTACCACGCGTAACCTGGTTTCTTGACAGTCTCACTCACAGGTATTCGACCTGGTCTTCGCGAGACTGCCCGAACCCGCATTTTTCTCATCGCCTTTAATTAGTTAGGTTTTATGTCTCATATCATTCCAATATCAATCAACATTTCCAATTCAACATTTTCAAACCAACATTTCCAAACCACAATTCCAAATCAACACACTTTCAACCCAAAAACCAAGGAATTAGGGATGGCAACGAGGCGGATCGGGGATGGGGGAGTATACCCCCGTCTCCATCCTCGCTCCCAAAACTCATCCTCATCCCCGTCCCCATCCCCGCTTCGGGGAATGATTCTTGCCCCATCCCCATCCCCGCGGATTCCCCATCCCCAACGGGGATCCAAAGGGGATTTTTTAAAACTATCCTAAATTTTACTAAATTTTAATCGGATCCGATTTTTAATCGAACCCGGTTTTTAATATGTTCAAAATACAACGTATTTAACTTGCTCAAGTAATAATACATCAAAATCAAACAATAATACATCAACAATTGAGAATAAATTGGAAAATTACTACTTTGTCTTTCCCATTAATATATATATTAAATTTGAAAAAATGTTATTTGGTAATTTTAACATTTTCGAGGTTGGGGATTCGGGGATGGGGACGGAGAATTCACCCAGGCGGGGAAAATGGGGACGGGGATGGGGAAAATTTTGTCACCATCCCCGCCCCGTCCCTGAGCGGATTTTGGAAAATCGTCCCCGTCCCCGTCCCCGTCCCCAATGGGGGCGGATATTTTTCCCGAGAGCGGGGCGGGGCCTCGACGGGTTTGGGGATTCCACGCCCCATTGCCATTCCTACAAGGAATGTCAAATCTTTATCAAACAAAGATCAAAAACTTTCTCAATCAAGCAGACAGTCTAGTTTCATTTAAAGGACCAACACTTCCAAACCATAGTTCCAAACCAACAAACTTTCAACGCAAACCAAAGGACTGTCCATACTTTATGAATCAAAGAACATAACCATCTTAAACAAAATAGACAGTCAAGTTTCATTTACAGTTCTCATCAAGATGCAAGTTTCTAGATATCAGTATAATCAACAAACATTCAAGGGCATCCAAAGGGATTAGGGCATAGACATTACACCACGATTATGGTTTCACTAATTAATAGTATCTTATGAAGTTCGGTCGTCAGACTTTTCAACAAAACCCAACCCAATTTCTCAAAACTTGCAGAATAGAATTTAGAGTTTAAAAGACTGTCACGTTTTACTTAACTCAGAAAAGAACTCACAGACATTCAAATCAGACAGTCTAATTTTACAGAAAATCCCCGTGCGGAATGCAAGCTTCATAAAACATATTAAAATCACAAAACAGATAAAACAGTGATGTATCCTAGACCTAAGGACCTTTAACTCAATAGGCTAGGAAACATCATAGGAACCCAAGGACCTCACGTATGACTCAATAACCCAACAAAGGAGGGAAAAACAACCACAAATGATGTAGTTATCTCGGAATGGCGAAACCAAGCTTGAATAAACCATATAATAGCAAAGGACTCACGAAGGACATTCAGAATCAGATCAAAGGACCTTATGTTGGTTCAAAGAAGCAACGCCAAAGGAAGAAAACATCAACTACGAATGGAGATTGATGTGTTTAACTCAAATGGCAATTAGAACCAGGTTCACACACACCATATAACATCAAGAAACTCACAAAGGTTTAGGAACTCACTCAAACAGATCTTAACTCAACACGAAGGAGTGGAAATGATGTATATAAGCTCACCAAGGCACTGATTCAAGCAAGCTTATAACACCACAAGAACACCAATATCTCGGGACAACAAATAACCACAACAATATGATGCAATAAGCATCAAGGAGCGAAAAACAAATGAAAGAAAAGATAGAGACAAGTATTTCCTCACTTGTTACAGTACTTAAACACCTTCAAGTGTAAAGAATACCCGGGCAAGCTTGAAGGATCTCGTTTGGTTACAGAATTTAATCACCTTCCAAAGAGATCACAACAAGTCCACACAACACCACTAGATTGCCACATCTAGATACTCGAGTGGAAGACGAGAGTTTGAGAAACTCACAAACGAAGAACCTCTCGGTTTCTTGGGGTTTTGTATTTCATATAAGTTATTGAGTTTCAAAATACAAAAGTTCATATATATAAGGCTCGGCTGGAAGCATGCAAGCAACCAAGCACACAAGCACACAAGTAGGTGAAAAGTAATCTAGAGTGAGGTTTCCTAATGACGAAGAAACAAGGGAATCGTCGTAGTTAGATCCAAAAGAAAAATTTACTAAGACTTGTTTAGTTACCTTGATGCCGTTGTGATCGTTGAGCCAATGGAGCGAATAGGGTCGAGGGTGCGGCAATAGAGGCAAGCCAAGCTTCTCGACCATAGTGATAGATGCGACATTCGTTCAACTTCCTCCATCGATGACAAAAGATCACACTTTTCCACCAACGAAGCAACGCGTTTGGAACAACATTTCCCTTTCGGCCTTGTCGAGAAGAGTCTCTTGAGTTTGCAAAGCTCTCCCCACAACAAGTGCGCCTCCACGCACGGGTGGGGGGGGTAAGGGAACGACATCTTCCTCATCACTAGTATTCACATCTTCTACCAACACTTCGGGTTCCTCTTGAGCCTTTCGAAGCTCATCATCGATGTCGTGGACCTCTTGGAGTGTCAAAGCCCGACGGTTTGGACAATCGACTTGAAAATGGCCATAACCGTGACACTTAAAGCACTTTCGGCCTTCCGTTCGTCGAGGAGGTTCCGTTGGAGTCTCCGTAGCAAGTCCCTTTCCTTTGTCAATTCTTGGGGTTGGTGTGGACTTGGGTGTCTCGCTAGACTTCGGAGTACTTGAATCCGGAGGGGGCCGGCTAGAAGGCGAGTAGACGGGTTTAGACAAGGGCTTAGTGTTGAACCTTTCCATTCTTCTTCACTCAACTCGAAGAGCCAAACTACACAATTCATCCATGGAGTAGTATGGTTGGACCTCTACCCTTTTTGCAATTGTTGAGTGTTCGGTCGTAATTTTTGTGGTTTTATAAGTTAAGGTTGTCGATCTCAGTGATGGGTGTGAGGCTCGACTAAGGGTAATCGGTTTGTGGAAGGGGTTTTTCTCACAATGCGGAAAGCAATAAATTATGTAACGAAAGCATTTAAATCTAACTTAGGCATGAATCAAAGAAAGCAATTAAAAGCATGAAATCAAATAAAGCAATTAAAGCAAGGAATGGAAATCTAGAATGAACAATGAAATTAGAGACTAGAAATTATACCTTTGATGACCAAAATCTTCTAACCTTCAATCTACCTTTCCAATTTCCCCCGAACAAACAAGAAATTATGGATTGGATTACCAAGGATCTCCCAAATTCTCACTAGGAAGTAGAATTGGAATTCCTTGACCCTCCTCCCCACTAAAAGATGGATTTGATGTGGCTAACCCTAGAAAGCTTTGAAATCAAGTCAACAATGGAGATTATAGAGAGAGAGAGAGAGAGAGAGAGAAGAGAGAGAGAAAGCTTGTAAAACTTTAATAGAAACTTGCTTGAATTGAGAAAGTTTGAATACAAATGCTAGAAATCAAAGAAAGCTTGAAGAACAATGAAGAACAATTGAAAACTTAAAGAACAATTAAAGAGAGATTAAAGCAAATAAAGGAAAGCAATTAAATCTAATTCTACTTCTAAATTACCTAGGCTAATTGATTTTTTAGATTAATACAAGTGGGTATTTATAGAAGAAGGAAAAATACAACCCAAACCCTAAGACTTCCGCAGACAATGTGGCTTGGGCGAGCCATGGGATTGCTCGGCGGCGGCGCATACGGCGCGGCATTCAGTCCTCAGCATTATGTCGCAGGCGAGACAGTGGCCTTGCTCGGGAGAGCCATGTTGCTGCTCGGGCGAGCAACGCTTCTGGGTAGCTTTTCCCTGCCGACTTCAAACGCGCATAACTTCTTCATCCGAACTCCGTTTTAGACCCGTAAGTTATCGATCGAAAGCTCTCAGTGTGTACTTTAAGCTCCCAAAATTTGAGACCAATCGGAGTTGTAACGAAGGAGTTATGACCCAAAGAGTGAAGGCACACGTATTTCAAACCTTTGAGTCTGTACCGTTCCCTTGTTTTGCGCCAATCTTGACATGGAATTTTCGGCTTCGATTTCACCTCGGCTCTCGGCTCGGGTTGACTTGGTTTGACTCGGCTCTCGGATCGGGTTGACTTGGTTTGACTCGGGAAATAACTCGGGATTCCCTAAAAACCTTCAATTAAGCCTAAACTTCTTCTAACTCCTTATTTTCCTATAAAACACCAAATCATTATATCTAATATATAAGTAGGGGTTAAAACAAGCAAATATACCCTATAAAAGAGAAGAAATTCGGCAAGGAACGAGACCGAACATGGAGTTCAAACCATTCAAGAAACGCATCCTGGTTTGATCTTTTGGCTCTTGAAGGCCACTTTTAATAAGTAGTTGCTCGAATTCTGAAATGTAATCATCGACGGTTCGTTTTCCTTGGGTAAGAGAATACACTTTCCTCAAGACATCCTGCCTGTAGGTGTTTGGCAAGAAGCGGCGATTCATCACTTTATTAAGCCGTGTCCAAGTAGAAATCCCTGTCTTTCCTTCACAAACCCATTGTACCTTCATATTCTCAAACCAAAGTGTAGCGGCCTTGGTGAGTTTCAAGCTCACGATCTTATAAGACTACCCATCATCATATTCCTTGGTTTCAAAGATCCTATCCATCAATTGGATCCATTCGATGTAGTCATTCGGGTCATTGGAACCATTGAATTCGGGGATGTTGATCTTGACGTCTTGGAAATCGTCACGAGGAAGTCGATCATGCACGTCTCGACGAGGGCGGCGTCGATGGAAGTCTCCATCTCCATCATTCGACTCAAAGACAGGAGGAGGAGGGATAAGGACTTGGGCACGCCTCGGACGTTCAACCCGGGGTGGGACTGGTCGCTCGGGAATGAAATCATTCATCCGTGCCATAAGGGCATTCATGTTGCGCTCGAGAGTAGAGAACCGGTTGTCGAAAGTGGTGAACCGATCATCAATAGTGGCAAATCGGTCCTCAATAACTAGATCCCGATGACTTTGTCGGTGGCTTAATTCCTCTCGCTCGGAATTAACTTCTCCGCCCACAACGAGGGAATAGGTAAGGGACGGTATGTTTTTGGGAAAATTTTATGGAGTTTTGGGTTTTCTTGTAGTTGGCTTGTGTTTGGCTAAGGGTTCTTTGTGTTTTTCTCACTTGGGCATTTTAGCGAACACCTTGTGTGCACAAATTTCCAACTCTTCCTCAAAGCTCCAATATGCATCAAAAACACCAAATAAAACACAGTACAAAATATTCCAACACTCTTGGATTGCAAAGGGAATGGGGATCACCAATATTTGCATACAATCCACAAAAATCAACACTAGAGAACACACTAACAAGAACAATAAAAAAACTCAAGCTAGATGAAAAACCTTGAGCTCTGATACCAACTGGAGCGTGGTGCGGTGGGAGAGATTGAAGACTTAGCTTGAGTTGTTATTGTAGAAGAGATGAGAGAAATCCATAAACAATAGAATAAGGGGAGAAAGAGGAACATCTCAATTACCCATGCTTGAACTTCTCAACAATAGCCTTCAACTTGAATAATAACAAGAATAATAATCAATATCGACCAATATCAATAAGCTTGAACACCAAAGGGATTGGATATGACCTTGGATAAAGGAGAGTCCACCACCAAAGCCTAACAACCCACCATGACCATCATAAAGGAAACATCCACCAAATGATCAATAAAGGGATGACTAGAAACACCACCAAAAGATTGGATAAAGTAATCTAGATTTTGAGAGAAAACCTAGGGAAACCCTAAACAATGGAATAGCATGTTCATAATCATCAAAAACTGCCTAGAAAAGGGTGCTAAACAACGTATTTATACTAAACAGGAAATTAGGTTAAAAACAAAACAAAATTACGAAACAGCGCGTTCGTCACAGAAGGATGGCTCGGGCGAGCCAAAACTGACTCGGGCGAGTCAGTCGTCTGTTCGCTATATCCATTCGCTGGCCGGGAGGGGTCGCGGGCGCGACCAGGGCATCGCGGGCGCGACAGAAAGCTAGCTCGGGTGAGTCAGTCTTCTGGGCTGCTTTTCCCTGCCGACTTCCAACGCGCATAACGTCTTCATCCAAACTTCGTTTTAGACCCATAAGATATCGTTAGACAGCTCTCAGTGTGTACTATAAGCTCCCAAAATTTGAGACCCATCAGAGTTTTATTAAAGGAGTTATGACCCAAATAGTGAAGGTACGCGTATTTCGAAGCTTTGATCGCCTTCCCCTTGCAAGTTATTAACTTGGGTTACTTCCGAGACTTGATACCACCTCACCCTTCATTTCCGGGATGAACCAATCCGGTCCCGAGGCCTCCGAGGTCGTTGACAAGTCCCGAGCCTCTCCTTACTCCAACAAGGATGGCTCGCCGACGCCACGATAATGTGATGCTCACCACCCTGTCTTATGTGAAGGTGTAACGATTCCTGAAAACGAGTGGGTAAGCGGTTTTAGTCCGATGATGACGGGTCAGGATTTCATTCACCTTATCTTTAACCGCAATCCCAGTTATGAAAGCTTGACACCGGACCCGATACTGAACCCGATACGGTTCTTACTCCCCCTCTTGAAAAAGAGTTTCCCTCAACTCTTGGGGGTTATATCCGAAGGACTCTTCATCAGTCAACCCCATGAAGCTCCAAACTTCCCGAGCGCTTCGAACAATTATGCTTGACAACCCACAATCTTCAAATCCCACAATGTACCCATCATCCATATGCAAGTAAGTAGAAGAAGGCTTGTTTTGTGGAGGTGAAGGGTTAAGGGGTGGTAGGGGAAATTTATATGGTGCTTGGGAATTCTCAACCTCAGTAGGCTCGCTACAAGGCATAGACAAAGCAAGAGGTAGTTCAACCTTGCCAAGAGCACGCTCTTCCCGTGTTTCGCTCATCATGAGAAGGTTCCTCAATTCACTACCCATCTCGGTTTTGGAAGTTTTGATTTCTTGTGGAGAAATGGGAAGTAACTTGACTTTCTTGCCTTTATGGGTGAATGTATAAGTGTGGTTCAACCCATTGTGTACCGTTTTCTTCTCATATTGCCATGGTCGACCCAATAAAATGTGACAAGTGCTCATAGGGACAACATCACCAACAAGGGAATCGTCGTAGTTAGATCCAAAAGAAAAATTTACTAAGACTTGTTTAGTTACCTTGATGCTGTTGTGATCGTTGAGCCAATGGAGTGAATAGGGTCGAGGGTGCGACAATAGAGGCAAACCAAGCTTCTCGACCATAGTGGTAGATGTGACATTCGTGCAACTTCCTCCATCGATGACAAAAGATCACACTTTTTCACCAACGAAGCAACGCGTTTGGAACAACATTTCCCTTTGGGCCTTGTCGAGAAGAGTCTCTTGGGTTTGCAAAGCTCTCCTCACAACAAGTGCGCCTCCACGCACGGGGCGTAAGGGAACGACATCTTCCTCATCACTAGTATTCGCATCTTCTACCAACATTTCGGGTTCCTCTTGAGCCTTTCGAAGCTCACCATCGATGTCGTGGACCTCTTGGAGTGTCAAAGCCCGACGATTTGGACAATCGACTTGAAAATGGCCATAACCGTGACACTTAAAGCACTTTCGGCCTTCCGTTGGTCGAGGAGGTTCCGTTGGAGTCTCCGTAGCAAGTCCCTTTCCTTTGTCAATTCTTGGGGTTGGTGTGGACTTGGGTGTCTCGCTAGACTTCGGTGTACTTGAATCAAGAGGGGGTCGGCTAGAAGGCGAGTAGACGGGTTTAGACAAGGGCTTAGTGTTGGACCTTTCCATTCTTCTTCGCTCAACTCGAAGAGCCGAACTACACAATTCATCCATGGAGTAGTATTGTTGGACCTCAACCCGTTTTGCAATTGTGGAGTCCAAACCATTCAAGAAACGCATCATGGTTTGATCTTCTGGCTCTTGAAGGCCACTTTTAATAAGAAGTTGCTCTAATTCTGAAATGTAATCACCGACGGTTCGTTTTCCTTGGGTAAGAGCATTCACTTTCCTCAAGACATCCTGCCTGTAGGTGTTTGGAAAGAAGCGGCGATTCATCACTTGCTTAAGCCGTGTCCAAGTAGAAATCCTTGTCTTTCCTTCACGAACCCATTGTACCTTCATATTCTCAAACCAAAGCGAAGCGGCCTTGGTGAGTTTGAAGCTAACGATCTTATAAGACTTCTCATCATCATATTCCTTGGTTTCAAATATCCTATCCATCAATTGGATCCATTCGATGTAGTCATCCGGGTCATTGGAACCATTGAATTCGGCGATGTCGATCTTGACGTCTTGGAAATCGTCACGAGGAAGCCGATCATGCACGTCTCGACGAGGGCGGTGTCTATGGAAGTCTCCATCTCCATCACTCGACTCAAAGACAAGAGGAGGAGGGATAGGGACTTGGGCACGCCTCAGACGTTCAACCCAGGGTGGGACTGGTCGCTCGGGAATGAAATCATTCATCTGTGCCATAAGAGCATTCATGTTGCCCTCGAGAGTAGAGAACCGGTTGTCGAAAGTGGTGAACCGATCATCAATGGTGGCAAATCGGTCCTCAATAACTAGATCCTGATGACTTCGCCGGTGGCTTGATTCCTCTCGCTCATAATTAAATTCTCCGTCCATAACGAGGGAATAGGTAAGGGACGGTATGCGTTTGGGAAAATTTAATGGAGTTTTGGGTTTTCTTGTAGTTGGCTTGTAGTTGGCTTGTGTTTAGCTAAGGGTTCTTTGTGTTTATCTCACTTGGGCATTTTATCGAACACCTTGTGTGCACAAATTTCCAACTCTTCCTCAAAGCTCCAATGTGCATCAAAAACACCAAATACAAACACAATACAAAATATTCCAATACTCTTGGATTGCAAAGGGAATGGGGATCATCAATATTTGCATACAATCCACAAAAATCAACACTAGAGAACACACTAATAAGAACAATAAAAATCTCAAGCTAGATGAAAAACCTTGAGCTTTGATACCAACTGGAGCGTGGCGCGGTGGGAGAGATTGAAGACTTAGCTTGAGTTGTTGTTGTAGAAGAGATGAGAGAAATCCATAAACAATAGAATAAGGGGAGAAAGATGAACATCTCAATCACCCATGCTTGAACTTCTCAACAATAGCCCTGAACTTGAATAATAACAAGAATAATACCCAAAATCAACCAATATCAATAAGCTTGAACACCAAAGGGATTGGATATGACCTTGGATAAAGGAGAGTCCACCACCAAAGCCTAACACCCCACCATGACCATCATATATAAAAGAAACATCCACGAAATGATCAATAAAGGAATGACTAGAAACACCACCAAAAGATTTGATAAAGTAATCTAGATTTTGAGAGAAAACTTAGGGAAACCCTAACCAATTCAATAGCATGTTCATAATCATCAAAAACTGCCTAGAAAAGGGTGCTAAACAACGTATTTATACTAAACAGGAAATTAGGTTAAAAACAAAACAAAATTACGAAGCAGTAGCGTTAAATCGCGAAGGATGGCTCAGGCGAGCCAAAAGCGACTTCGGCGAGTCGATCGTCATTATTATATCCATTCATTTGTGGGAGTCGCGGGCGCGACCAGGGCATCGCCGTGCGACAGAAGCTAGCTCGATTGCGGACCGTCGACCCAAAAGGCCGTTTCCCTTTTGATTCCCCTACCTAGCCGAACAAAACCCCTCCCTCATACCCTAATCCAATTCTATTTTCCTCTTTTCCCCCTTCTTTTCATTCGTCCCCCTTTCTCTTCCTCTCTAGTTCTCTCATTCGCAGACCTCCGAACACCCATGCACCCCATAACCGACCTCCATCTCCTTCTTTCTTCTACTCTCTTCTCTTCATCTCATCTCCATCTCTCTTCTCATTTCTTTTTATTTCTCAGATTATCGCACATCTCAAATTCTCACTCAATTTCTCTTTTCTTGACAGATTCGGTTAGAAATGGAGCAAGTACCGCGACGACATCACCATCGTCATCATCCTTAAGTAACAAATTGCATCTGGACCGTCCAAGATTGAGGATATTGAATGGTAGAGATTTGAAGGGAGAGGCTGAGTTCGATTATAAAAGAGGAGGAAGAGCAGAGTTGCGATTTATGGTTGGTTTCGGCCTCCATCCTTCGGGTTAGTATTTAGGGTAGAATTAGGTTTATTTTCGTATGCATCCTCTGGGTTTTGAATATGGGATTTTGGGATTTTAATGTTGGATAATTTGTTCTGGGATTTGATTTAGGTTTGTTTCTGTTTTGTAATCGATCTTAGGGTTCGAATTCACTGTTTCGATACCCTGAGATTCGATGTTGGATGTTTGGTTCGAATTTGAATTGATGTAATGATCGGATTTCTAGAAACTTATTTGGTTTTGATTCATGTGTAACTATGATTGTTCTAGGTTGAATATGAGAATGTTGATTTTGTTCTTGGTATTAAATCTGGGTTTGAATGTTCTGGGTTGATTTTGTGATAGTTGGTGCTTGATTCGTTTTGATTTGGTGTTGTTCTTTTTCCTCTATTTCTGTCCGTCTCTCCCTTCCTCTGTTTTTCAGTCTTTTCTTTGGCCCTTTGTCTCGGTCTAGACAATAGATTGGTCTAGGGTTCTAATTTGGGTTTGTTTTGGTTAGGGTTTAGTTTTAGTCGTGTTAGGGTCTGGTTGGTTTGGTTAGGTCAGTGAAAGATTAGGTTTCTAGGGTTTTGGTAGGATCAAAATGTGCGGTTCTTGTTAGCTCCTTATTAAGGTTCTGTTTGTGTTCGGCTAGGGCTTGATTAGGGTCTAGTGACGGTCAGTTTGGTATAGTTTGTTTTAGGGTTTTAATTGTCAAGGTTAATTGAGTCTAAGGTTTAGATGTCTTTAGGCTATAGGATTCTTGTTGGTCTTAGTTTGGTCTTTAATATGATTAGTGGTTAGGGTTAAGGGAGTGATTAAGGCTCCTTTGGATGATTAGTTATTGGGGTTAGTGAATTAGGGGGTAATTAACGGGAAAAATCTAATTCCCACCTTAGTCCTTCCTTCAAGTGGGGTGCATTAGGGATTGGAAGCTCTCTAATGTACTAATCACTTGTCAATGGAAGGCTAAGGATGGGATAGTTAGCCACTCTCTCATGAACGTGAGATAGAGGCTAACTAGGGAATCTTGTTCGATTAACCTGACAGACCTCTAACATATAGGTGTCTGTGTACCGCAAGTGTACTGGTCTGTGTAGTAATAAAATATCGTTCTCTATCAGGGATTTGTGTTCAATCACGCACTAAACTAGTTCGCTACAAAGAATCCTAAACATTATTTCTAACTATTTAGCCTAATCAAAGATAAGAACTGATTATAAATTGACCCTAGGCAAGAATCATTATGTCTAACTATTTTCAAACCTATTCAATCTACGCAATCCGATTCAAGACTCAAACTGTCGTTCTATTCTCAAGAATCTAAAACCAGGTACAGACTCAGACTGTCGTTCTATTGTCAAATTATCATGACATACAATGCACACAGATTAAACGAATAAAAAGATAACCTAACACCAAAACTGTATTCAAATACAATCAATTGACATCGAGTTTATCCCCCAAACTAAGAAAATTAGCAACTCATAATTCTAAAAGTAAACAACACAAAATCTAAATAACAACAAGAAAGCATTAAAATGGAATAGAAATAAACCTGTAGACACCGGATTTTGTACCGTTATTAGTTTTAGTTATTTGTAAAAATAAGCTAGCCGAATAGTTTAGTAGCATGCAAACCCATCTCTTTTCTAGCCCGACAACGAGCATAATGGCCCAAATGTTACGGGCCTGAGCATAATAGCCCGAAAACGAGCAGGTACCCGTCTGGGTTCCTTGGGCCTGAGCATGGCTCAGCTCAGCAGGAACCCGTCTGGGTTGCTGGGCCAAGCGCAGCTCGGTCCATAGCTGAACTCGACTGAGTTTTGACGCGGCGGCTAAAACCTAAACCCTAGAATGCACCCCCTACTCCCCCATTCCACTATAAATTAAACCCTTTTTTCCCTTCCATAGACACACCAAGGTATGCTAGAGTATTGACACTAGCATATTCTCTCCATCTCTTCTCTCCCTTTGCATGCTGCTTCACTAAAGGTTAGCATAGTTGATGTAAAACATGTAGTAATCTATTGAATTCTTTTGTTTTTATTTTCAATGTTTTGCATGATTTTAATGATAAAATTGTGAAATTCATGTTTAATTCCTCCCTTTTAGCTTTTGTCTTGCTTTAATTTAATTCTAGTAGAGTCTATTCGTTGAATAGGCGGATTTGATGATTTTTATTGTCAAATCCGTAACCTTACCCACGAATCCATCTTTGGATTCGCAGGCCGGAGTCTATGTTTTAATGGTTTGTTGTTTTTCTCCTAAAATTCAACTGGCGACTCTTTTTCTTGTGCTTTGGTGTTTACCCCTTTTTTATGATTTTTGACCTAATTTGTGTTTAACGCCAAAGGTGATCCGGTTTGGTTCAATCCATGAACCCAGGCGGGTTCTTGCCCTCTTTTCACTCTCTTTTGCTTCGTCTTTTTATCCGGAAAAACTCGCCGACAGCGCAAGGAACCCGGCTTGGTTCCTGTCCTCTTTTCTTTCTTTTTTTTCCTTTTTCGTGAGGTTTTGCAGCCACGAACCCGTCTTGGTTCAGCATGAACTCAGACGGGTTCTTCTGTTGTTCTCCCTTCCTTTTTTTGTCTCTTTCTTTCTTCTTTTTTAAAAAGGTGAATCTAGGCCGGGCGCATAAATCGTTTTTAACCTGCTAACGAAAGCATTCTTAAAGGTTCAACCTTATTTAAGGTTAAGCAATCCTAGTCGGCTCCCAATCACTTTTAAGTAGCGCCGCGAAAAAGGTCGATCAATTTTTTCGGGGTCTACAGATTGACGACTCCACTGGGGACTTAAACTTAAAAAGAGGGTAAAACTTGAAAGAATTAAATTTTAGTGTTTTTTTTGTAAAAAAGGAGCAATTAGTTTATTTCACATTTTTATCATTTTTTTTAGGCATATTGCATACCAGGCTACTCTTGGGCCTTTATGGCTGGGGAGCACAAAAGCGTTGGTTTAGGTTTTAAAACTAGGAATCAATCCCGAGAGCGGGAGGTCACTACTTGTGGGATGCACTTACATTGCCAAGCATTTGATCTCTCCTCTCCCCGTGTTACACTCTAAAGGTTTCCTTGAAACCCAAAGAGCAACACCCCACACATTTTTCCTTGAATTCTATATAAGGAAAATGCACCAGGGCGAGAACATGTGGTACCCTATTCATCTCCCTAAACCTAGAAAAAACCCTGAATCTAAAGCCATGGTTAGGCTCATCCCGCATCTGTATGTTATGTGATTTAGTCCCGTAAAAGTCGAGTCCAAGCGTCTAGCCCAAACATGAGTAGGACGTCATTCTAGCCTGCGTAGGATCAAAAGAGAGATGGACTGGTCCAAACCCAGACGGGTTTTATAAACCCAGACCGGTTTGATGTGCCGGGCCTAGTTGGACTCACTGTGGAATCTTGTCCGTGCCTATTTGAAAGGGAGGAATTACAGTCCGAACCCAGACGGGTTTTGGGCCTGTTTGTCTTCTCCTTCCGCTTCGGGCCTAACTGTTCGATGATGCAGTCAGCCCAATCCACTTACTATTGATCCTATTCGGCCCTTTATGACGCTCCTTGAGTCAGTGTCAGTCCTGTCAGTCATCATGCTAGGTCCATATAGAGTTAGGACATGCACTCCCATAAAAGTGGGTGAGTCACCCTTGTGTCAGCATGTAGGCGTCATGTCCATGTCCTAGGTTCATATAGGTCCACTAAGTCATGCATACATTGGGCGGGTGGCGTAAAAGTTTTTTCGAGCACTAATCAGTTTCCATGCAGGCAAGATAACAGACCATCTCCGAGCCCGCATCCGTGACCCACAAACCGGCAGACTTATTCACAATCCCAACTACAGACCGCCTGCCCAATCCAGTGAGCCCAGTGAATCCACGATGGCTACTAGCGTGCCTAGCCCCCCTCAGAAAACTGTTGAGACTAATTCCATCCAACTGAGGCCGTAAACCCTTCTTACTTTCAGTTTAACTTGCTTCACTTAGAAAAATCTGGACGAGATCTCAAAAGTTTTTGAAACCTTTTCCTTCAAACCTTCTGATTTTGAGACAAGTTATGAAAGTTGTATCTGACTGCTTTGACTATCTTAGAAAGTATAAATGTGCGTGCCGCAAATCTTTGGGCTAAGTTTAGTTGATTGAGCCCCATCCCGTGAGTCCACATTGCCTAAATTTTGAATTGATCACTTTTATCAATTCCATGATCCCTTGAGTGACTCACCCATTAGTTGCATCTCTAGAACTTGTTTTGCATCTTGCTTGAGACTACATATTTGCATTGCACGCTGTGACAAAGTGATTAAGGCATTCGATTTTATTTTGATAAGCTACATAGCTAAATAGCCTTCCTTACATTATATTTACCGTTCTTTTTGCCCCGCCTAGCCTTTGTTTATCCTTTTTTCATGATTGAACCCTGACAATACGAGCCTTGGCCTCTGATATCCAGTATCCCTTTGCCTTGCTTGGTTGGATGAGAGTTTGTTTTTTTTTTTTGAAGTTTGGGAGAATCTGAAAGTCCCATATCTTGAGCGATTGGTATTTGGTTATGCTGCTCATATATTACATCAAAGTCGAAGATTCCATAGATATTCTTCTCCCCAATCACCCACAAAAAAAACAAAAAAAAAACAAAAAAAAAAAGAAAAGGGTTTCAAAAATAAAAGGGTGATTAGGGAGATTCAATTTAAAATTCAGAAAACTTTGACCTGGTTGTATTCAATTGAAATGTTTCAGGGTGAAAGGTGAAATGCCTTGCATACATTAAGCAAGAAGGAGAGTTTAGAGTGTTTTATTCGATGAAAATCAATCCAAGCATGGCTCTTAACTCCTCATTCCCAAATTTTACCGCTCCTTACCCTAACCTAAGCCCCGTTGCAACCCGAAAAAGTCTTTTTGATTGTCACTTGTGCATTGCATACCAGTAGTGGAGAGTGAGGTTCTTACCAAGCTTATGGTAGTTTGTCTCTATTGGTTTGAGTATGAGAAAACACACATACATTTTCAAAATTGAGTGTTTGAGTGTTTGTTCTTTCCTATGTGAGGTTTGCTCTTTTTTAACTGACCTACGTCCATAACTAACCGCGCGCATTTGCATTATTCTTAAGACTGTTGGCGGATTTATGCCTCTGAAGTACTTGTTCTCTCCTTTGGGATTCGAAAATTTCTTCCTATCTCTTTCGAACTGAGTTTTGATCTTGTCCATATTAATCTTTGTGCTTGCTTGTTGAGCTGATTTTGTTTCGACCGAAAATTCCTTATCACAGAATGTTTCAGCAGCACATAGAAAATCCCAATATCAAATGTCTTCGCCGGCCCCGAAACTGCAGCTCGAACGTACTTGTAGCGTTTAATTCTCATCCTTTTTATTATTTTGGTCTTTTTTTTTCGTTTGGGGAAGTGGGAGTAATCCCACCATGTAGATTGCATATCGCATTGCATTATTGTGCATAAGGGTACATGAAAAGAAGTGCATTACATAGCATCGTTACTGCATAAGCGTCACATCAGTAGTTCGAACTAGTAAAAATAAAAGAAAAAAAAAGAGAAAAAGAGGAGAGCAAGGCGAGACGGGTTTGCATATACCGGCCCAAGAAACAGGCTTCGTATTTGCAGGCCCAACGCAGGGAGGAGACCTCAGACGGGTTCCTGCTTTCAAACCGGCCCAGATGCTGGCCCAAACGCAGACGGTTTCCTGCGCTCAATAATTGCGGCGAAATTGGGCCTTGTATTTGCAGCCCCAACGCAGACAAGTTCGTGGGCTTTGCAGAATATCAGACGGGTTCCTGCTTGGCCCAAAATGCCGGCCCAACGCATTGCAACCAAAAATGGGCCTTGCATCTTTTTTGGTCCAACGCAGGAAGAAGGGACCTCAAACGGGTTTGTTGTGCAAAAACATCAGACCCAAGAAATGGGCCTTGCATCTGCGGGCCCAACGCAGGAAGAAGGATCCCAGACGGGTACCTTGCGCCAAAATACCGACCCAAGCCCATTGCAGTTAAAGTGGGCCTTGCAATTGAAAGCCCAAGTCGACGCGTTCACAAAGCCAAAATGGGCCCAAATTCGTCGCTCCAATTCAAGCCCAAAACAATGGCAAACTTAAGCCCATTTCTGAGAACTAAAGCACAACTGACAGGTAAATTCTCTGACTCGTTCTGATTTTCATATAAACTGATGCCCTCCTCCTCTGTCTTGCAGGACAATGCACGAGATACGTCGGTCGTCAGGCGGTTACAAAAAGACGAACCCATCTTCAGTGGCCATCATCGGGCCCTCACAATGCGATGACACCCTTTTCAGCTTCCAGACACAGGTCTTGCACTCCACGGCGAAATGAAGTGCACGACCTTGATCTACCTCACGGTGAAATGAGGCAGATCAATTCGGTCAGCTTTACGGAAGAAACTAAGCAGGCCAACCAACATCGGCGCAGGACCAAGCTTCCAAGCGTCACCTCGGTCCGCCTCACGGCGAAATGAAGCGGATCAACCCCGACCGGCTTTACGGAAGAAACTAAGCGGGTCAACCCATCTTCAGCGGCCGTCATCGGGCCCTCACAATGCGATGACACCCTTTTCACATCAGACCGAGTCTTGCACTCCACGGCGAATGAAGTGCGACCTTGATCTACCTCACGGCGAAATGAGGCGAATCAATTCGGCCTTACGAAGAAACTAAGCGAGCCAACAACATCGGCGCAGACCAAGCTTCCAAGCGTCACCTCGTCGCCTCACGGCGAAATGAAGCGGATCAACCCGACCGGCTTTACTAAGAAACTAAGCAGTCAACCCATCTTGGTCGCCGGGCCCTCACAATGCGATGACACCCTTTTCAGCATCCAGACACAGGTCTTGCACTCCACGGCGAAATGAAGTGCACGACCTTGATCTACCTCACGGCGAAATGAGGCGGATCAATTCGGTCAGCTTTATGGAAGAAACTAAGCAGGCCAACCAACATCGGCGCAGGACCAAGCTTCCAAGCGTCAACCAGGTTCAGAACAGGCTTCTGATTCATATCCAAGATCATCAAGACTACTTTGATCATCGTTTTACTCAAACTCGATCAAAGTGGGGGCTATCTGTAGACACCGGATTTTGTACCGTTATTAGTTTTAGTTATTTGTAAAAATAAGCTAGCCGAATAGTTTAGTAGCATGCAAACCCATCTCTTTTCTAGCCCGACAACGAGCATAATGGCCCAAATGTTACGGGCCTGAGCATAATAGCCCGAAACGAGCGGTACGTGCAGGTTCCTTGGGCCTGAGCATGGCTCAGCTCAGCGAGGAACCGTTGGTTGGTTGCTGGGCCTTGATTCGGTCCATGTTGAACTCGATGAGTTTGACGGCGGCTAAAACCTAAACCCTAGAATGCACCCCCTACTCCCCCATTCCACTATAAATTAAACCCTTTTTTCCCTTCCATAGACACACCAAGGTATGCTAGAGTATTGACACTAGCATATTCTCTCCATCTCTTCTCTCTCTTTGCATGCTGCTTCACTAAAGGTTAGCATAGTTGATGTAAAACATGTAGTAATCTATTGAATTCTTTTGTTTTTATTTTCAATGTTTTGCATGATTTTAATGATAAAATTGTGAAATTCATGTTTAATTCCTCCCTTTTAGCTTTTGTCTTGCTTTAATTTAATTCTAGTAGAGTCTATTCGTTGAATAGGCGGATTTGATGATTTTTATTGTCAAATCCGTAACCTTACCCCCGAATCCATCTTTGGATTTGCAGGCCGGAGTCTATGTTTTAATGGTTTGTTGTTTTTCTCCTAAAATTCAACTGGCGACTCTTTTTCTTGTGCTTTGGTGTTTACCCCTTTTTTATGATTTTTGACCTAATTTGTGTTTAACGCCAAAGGTGATCCGGTTTGGTTCAATCCATGAACCCAGGCGGGTTCCTGCCCTCTTTTCACTCTCTTTTGCTTCGTCTTTTTATCCGGAAAAACTTGCCGACAGCGCAAGGAACCCAGCTTGGTTCCTGTCCTCTTTTCTTTTTTTTTTTTCATTTTTCGTGAGGTTTTGCAGCCACGAACCAGTCTTGGTTCAGCATGAACTCAGACGGGTTCTTCTGTTGTTCTCCCTTCCTTTTTTTGTCTCTTTCTTTCTTCTTTTTTAAAAAGGTGAATCTAGGCCGAGCGCATAAATCGTTTTTAACCTGCTAACGAAAGCATTCTTAAAGGTTCAACTTTATTTAAGGTTAAGCAATCCTAGTCGGCTCCCAATCACTTTTAAGTAGCGCCGCGAAAAAGGTCGATCGATTTTTTCGGGGTCTACAAAACCGTGTTTGAATTGACGGAATCGATCTCTTCGTGTCACCCGAATCGATCTCTTTCGTGTTCTTTGATCACGAACAATAACCTAATCTAATAACAATCTTTTGGAATAAGCTGTAAATAAATTGATCGAAATCTACTCTAAAAGCTACCTAAAAATCTATCTGAAAACTAATGTAATCGGAAGAAAATCGCTGGCTGCGGATGATATTCTGAAACGGCGGAAGTCGAAGCCCTTTTATAGTGACTGGATTAGGGCACAAAAAGCGGCCTGCGTTTTGGAAACGCTGGATGTGTTTTGCCCAAGTAGCGGATTTCTCCGTGAGAGGGCGCTGGCTGCGCCTCCAAAACGCAAGCTGCGTTTTCTCTTTTCTCGGCTGCCAAACTTTCTGGATAAGGCGCGGCCTACGTTTTAAAAACGCTGCCTGCGACTTGCCTCTCTGCTTCAGCTGGGCTTGGGTCGTGTTATTTTGGGTCGTTCTTCCTTTCTTCTTCTTTCCTTCTTCATTCATTTTTTTATTTTCCATGATTTTTGCTATTTCTTCTCCAATTCTTCATGCTTTTTGATATAATTCTACCGATTTCTGTAAAACATACCAAACTCGCGAGCAAGTGTATAAATCACGGAATTTGGCATAAAAATACTAGATATCGGATACAAAAAACATGAAACTAATATGATTTGAGCCCTAAAAACTCTATATAAAATTATCTTATCAAATCCCCCCATGCTTAGCTCTTGCTTGTCCTCAAGCAAGCCAGAATTAAAAATAGATGGGTTAGGGCTCAAACAGGAGAAACCAACTGAAAGAAGAGAAAGAGGCGGAAAGAGCTTTCGAAAGGATTCCAAAAACAAAATCTTAACACCCCCTCAGGCTAACCAATCTAATACATCAATTCAATAAAGCAATCAAAAAGATCAGTCTGGACAAGATCAAAACACAGTTTGAAAGAGAAAGGAAGAAAATTTCGAAACCAAAAGGAGAGAACAAGTACTTCTGAAGCATAAACCTGCTAACAGTCTTAAGAATAATGCAAATGTGCGCGGTTAGTTATGGACGCAAGTCAATAAAAAAAAATGAGCAAACCTCACATAGAAAAGAACAAAATCACTCAATCACTCAAATTTCAATATGTATGTGGGTTTTCTCGTACTCAAACCAATAGAAACAACTACCATAAGCTTGGTAAGAACCTCGCTCTCCACTACTTGTATACAATGCACAAGGGACAATCAATGAATATAACACTCTAAACTCACCTTCTTGCTTAGTGTATGCAAGGAATTTCACCTTTCACCTTCTACGATATTAAACATCTCAACTGAATACAACCAAGTCAAAGATAACAAATTTAAATTGAATCTCCCTAAACACCCGTTTCTTTTTGGAACTCTTTTTCTCTTTTTTTTTACTTCTTTTATTTTCTTTTTGGTGGGTGATCGGGGAGAAGAAAACTATGAAATTACAACTTCGACTTCGATATATAAATGAACAACATAACCAAACACTAATTATTGAAAAGGTGAGACTTTAATTTATCCCTATTTGAAACAATAAGCATAATTTCTCCCAAACTTCACGTTTTTGTCCAAACACACCTAATGAACGGTTCCTTCCGAAAAAACGACAAACTCTCATTCAACCAAGCAAGGCAAAGGGATACTGGATATCAAAGGCCAAGGCTTGCATTGTCAGGGTTCAATCATGAAAGAAGGATAAACAAAGGCTAGGCGGGGCAAAAAAGAATGGTTAAATATAGTGTAGGGTAGGGTATTTGGCTATGTAGTTTAGTAAAATAAAACGAATGCCTTAATCACTTTGTCACAGCGTGCAATGCAAGTATGTAGTCTCAAGCAAGATGTAAAGCAAGTTCTAGAGATGCAACTAATGGGTGAGTCACTCAGGGAATATGGAATTGATAAAAGTGATCAATTCAAAATTTAGGCAATGTGGACTCACGGGATGGGACTCAATCAACTAAACTTAGCCCTAAGATTTGTGGCACGCACATTTATACTTTATAAGATGGTCAAAGCAGTAAGGTCCAGTCCATCTTGATTTTAGTTTCCCGGGGAACAACCTTAGCCTTGAATTGAACATGAGCACCATGTCCCCCTCTCGAAATCTTGTTCGCATAATATGTTTGTCGAGCCAAGACTTTGTTCTTTCCTTGTATATTCGGGAGTTCTCATATGCTTCTAGCCGTAGTTCATCAAGTTCTTTAAGTTGCAAAATTCTCTTTTCTTTAGCAATCTTAGGGTCGAAGTTGAGGGCCTTGATGGCCCAGTAAGCCTTGTGCTTAATCTCAACTGGGAGATGACAAGCTTTTCCGAATATCAACCTGTAGGGTGTGGTGCCTAGGGGAGTTTTGAAAACAGTCATGTAGGCCCACAACGCATCATCGAGTTTTAGGGACCAATCTTTCCTTGATCTATTAACTGTTTTCATGAGAATGCTCTTTATTTCTCTATTCGAGAGCTCAACTTGACCACTAGTTTGGGGATGATAAGGTATGGCCACCTTATGTTTGACTCCATATTTGGCTAAGAGGGTTTCTAGTGGTCGGTTGCAGAAGTGGGTTCCATTGTCGCTAAGGAGCGCTCTAGGAGTCCCAAATCTAGAAATGATGTTCTTTTTGAGGAACTTGATGACTGTTTTGGTGTCATTAGTTGGTGAGGCTATGGCTTCTACCCACTTAGATACATAATCCACAACAACTAGAATGTAGATGTTTTTATGGGATGGTGGAAACGGTCCAATGAAGTCTATTCCCCATACATCGAATAATTCGACCTCTAGCATCCCGGTTTGAGGCATCTCATTTCTCCTGGATATATTTCCTGAGGGTCCCAACTGTCAAAACCAGAAATTCTGAAAAAGAAACCCCTCCCGTCCCACTCTATGGGTATAAGCGATGAATTCCTACATGTTCGTTCAAGAAAACCATAGGCGCGGGCAAATTGGGATACGGTCATGTTCCTCTCTACCCCCAAAAGCTAGAAACGAATACACCCATGCCTCCCTTGGAGGTTTACAACTAGGGTCGACAAGAATTCAAGGGTAAGTCCCCTATAGGTCGGCTCTTCTAACCTAGCTATGTTGGTCATGTGGCAACGACCTAACATCCAATCAACATCATCCAACATACCACAACTACGCAAGAAAGGTTCATGCATATATTTGGTGGGGAAGAGGGCTCGTTTGGAGAGGGAGTCGTACCTTTCTTGACGTCCCCTTCAAAGTTGAAGGGGTTTGGGTCTCTCGAATCTTTTGAAGGTGCGACTTTCTGTTTTCCTTTCTCCGCCGCTGTGGCTTTTCTCTACCAGCTGCCTCCGACCTCGTTATCATTTCTCGGTGGTCCGGAGAAGCTAGGATTGTTAGTTCTCACCATCTAAAAACACTCACAAAATAAGTAAATTCACCAAGACAAATCATGGGTATCAAATAAGCATGTGCATAACATATAAACTTAGTATGATCAATCCCCCCATGCTTATTTAATACTAGGGATTGAAATCAATATATATCTAACCTAAATTCTTACAAAAAATAGAGCATAACACCACAACATAATCACAGCCAAAACCTAGACCTAAATTCATCAATTTTATCATCACATTGCTCTCTAAACACATTCAACAACATAATTCTCTCATTTTTGGAACAAATAGATTAAATATCATCCAACTCAACCCAAGCCCTAATCAAGAAATTAATCCAAGAATTCAAACCTAAATCTAGAAATTTGAATCTAGGATATGATAATTGGTATAAATTGAACAAATTACTCAATAAACTCAAGCATTCAACCAAAATCATACCAAGAACGAAGTGTATAGTCAAAGAACAAGGAGAAGAGTTGAGAATTCCATACCTTGAGTTTGAAGAGGAATGGAGTTTGAAGACTCAAAGTATTAGAGTGCAAGAGAAAAGAGAAAAGAGAGAGGAAAGAGGTGTGAGGTGGCGACGAGGGTGGTGGAGGCGAAGGTGGCGCGCTGGTGGTGCTTGGGGAAGGAGGGGTGTCGAGAGGTTAGGGCAAAACAAGGAGGGGATTTTGTTTTGAAAGAAAGGGGAGGGCCGACTAAATTAAAAAGCCGGCAAAATTTTTGGGCAAAAGGGGAAAACGCGTTTTGTTCAAATTTACGGGCGCAGTGAAAGTTCTGAAAACGCCGTCGCGTTTTCCTAGCTGATGTTGGCAGCTCGTTTTTTCGCTAATTTTGCTTGTTTTTCTCCCTTTTCTTTGTTCCCTCCTTATTTTCCCTACAATTTGACACATCAAAAATCCCAACAAACATCTACCAACATAGAATTCATTAGGTTAGAAATAAAAATTCAATATAAGCCATGAATTTCTCGAATTTCTTCCTTTTTCTACACACTAAAAGAAAAACATTAGTAAACTTCAAAAATAAATTAATTGCTAGGGATCAAAATCTGATAGCTAAAATAATTGAACCAAAATAAAATATAAAAAAAAGGTGGGGAGGAATAAATATGTAGATAATAGTGTACCTCCACGGGGTTGCTTTGTTTAACGTCGTTAGCTCGACGCTATGGACCCTACTCATCGGGGTCCTTGAGTAGTCTCTTTGTTGACTGAAGGTCGGGATCACCAACCAAGTATGGTTTCAATCGCTGCCCGTTGACTTTTAATGAACCAGTATTCTCATGCCAAATCTCTACCGCTCCGTGAGGGAAAGCGCGAAGCACTTTATATGGTCCGGTCCATCTTGATTTTTGTTTCCCGGGAATTAACCTTAGCCTTGAATTGAACATGAGCACCATGTCCCCCTCTCGAAATCTTGTTCGCATAATATGTTTGTCGAGCCAAGACTTTGTTCTTTCCTTGTATATTCGGGAGTTCTCATATGCTTCTAGCCGTAGTTCATCAAGTTCTTTAAGTTGCAAAATTCTCTTTTCTTTAGCAATCTTAGGGTCGAAGTTGAGGGCCTTGATGGCCCAGTAAGCCTTGTGCTTAATCTCAACTGGGAGATGACAAGCTTTTCCGAATATCAACCTGTAGGGTGTGGTGCCTAGGGGAGTTTTGAAAACAGTCATGTAGGCCCACAACGCATCATCGAGTTTTAGGGACCAATCTTTCCTTGATCTATTAACTGTTTTCATGAGAATGCTCTTTATTTCTCTATTCGAGAGCTCAACTTGACCACTAGTTTGGGGATGATAAGGTATGGCCACCTTATGTTTGACTCCATATTTGGCTAAGAGGGTTTCTAGTGGTCGGTTGCAGAAGTGGGTTCCATTGTCGCTAAGGAGCGCTCTAGGAGTCCCAAATCTAGAAATGATGTTCTTTTTGAGGAACTTGATGACTGTTTTGGTGTCATTAGTTGGTGAGGCTATGGCTTCTACCCACTTAGATACATAATCCACAACAACTAGAATGTAGATGTTTTTATGGGATGGTGGAAACGGTCCAATGAAGTCTATTCCCCATACATCGAATAATTCGACCTCTAGCATCCCGGTTTGAGGCATCTCATTTCTCCTGGATATATTTCCTGAGGGTCCCAACTGTCAAAACCAGAAATTCTGAAAAAGAAACCCCTCCCGTCCCACTCTATGGGTATAAGCGATGAATTCCTACATGTTCGTTCAAGAAAACCATAGGCGCGGGCAAATTGGGATACTGGCCATGTTCCTCTCTACCCCCAAAAGCTAGAAACGAATACACCCATGCCTCCCTTGGAGGTTTACAACTAGGGTCGACAAGAATTCAAGGGTAAGTCCCCTATAGGTCGGCTCTTCTAACCTAGCTATGTTGGTCATGTGGCAACGACCTAACATCCAATCAACATCATCCAACATACCACAACTACGCAAGAAAGGTTCATGCATATATTTGGTGGGGAAGAGGGCTCGTTTGGAGAGGGAGTCGTACCTTTCTTGACGTCCCCTTCAAAGTTGAAGGGGTTTGGGTCTCTCGAATCTTTTGAAGGTGCGACTTTCTGTTTTCCTTTCTCCGCCTCTGTGGCTTTTCTCTACCAGCTGCCTCCGACCTCGTTATCATTTCTCGGTGGTCCGGAGAAGCTAGGATTGTTAGTTCTCACCATCTAAAAACACTCACAAAATAAGTAAATTCACCAAGACAAATCATGGGTATCAAATAAGCATGTGCATAACATATAAACTTAGTATGATCAATCCCCCCATGCTTATTTAATACTAGGGATTGAAATCAATATATATCTAACCTAAATTCTTACAAAAAATAGAGCATAACACCACAACATAATCACAACCAAAACCTAGACCTAAATTCATCAATTTTATCATCACATTGCTCTCTAAACACATTCAACAACATAATTCTCTCATTTCTGGAACAAATAGATTAAATATCATCCAACTCAACCCAAGCCCTAATCAAGAAATTAATCCAAGAATTCAAACCTAAATCTAGAAATTTGAATCTAGGATATGATAATTGGTATAAATTGAACAAATTACTCAATAAACTCAAGCATTCAACCAAAATCATACCAAGAACGAAGTGTATAGTCAAAGAACAAGGAGAAGAGTTGAGAATTCCATACCTTGAGTTTGAAGAGGAATGGAGTTTGAAGACTCAAAGTATTAGAGTGCAAGAGAAAAGAGAAAAGAGAGAGGAAAGAGGTGTGAGGTGGCGACGCCGGCGAGAGTCGACGGCGACGAGGGTGGTGGAGGCGAAGGTGGCGCGCTGGTGGTGCTTGGGGAAGGAGGGGTGTCGAGAGGTTAGGGCAAAACAAGGAGGGGATTTTGTTTTGAACGAAAGGGGAGGGCCGACTAAATTAAAAAGCCGGCAAAATTTTTGGGCAAAAGGGGAAAACGCGTTTTGTTCAAATTGCGTACCTGAAGTTTCTGGACGGGGCGCAGCCAGTGCCTGGAAAACGCTGGCTGCGTTTTCCTAGCTGATGTTGGCAGCTCGTTTTTTCGCTAATTTTGCTTGTTTTTCTCCCTTTTCTTTGTTCCCTCCTTATTTTCCCTACAATTTGACACATCAAAAATCCCAACAAACATCTACCAACATAGAATTCATTAGGTTAGAAATAAAAATTCAATATAAGCCATGAATTTCTCGAATTTCTTCCTTTTTCTACACACTAAAAGAAAAACATTAGTAAACTTCAAAAATAAATTAATTGCTAGGGATCAAAATCTGATAGCTAAAATAATTGAACCAAAATAAAATATAAAAAAAAGGTGGGGAGGAATAAATATGTAGATAATAGTGTACCTCCACGGGGTTGCTTTGTTTAACGTCGTTAGCTCGACGCTATGGACCCTACTCATCGGGGTCCTTGAGTAGTCTCTTTGTTGACTGAAGGTCGGGATCACCAACCAAGTATGGTTTCAATCGCTGCCCGTTGACTTTTAATGAACCAGTATTCTCATGCCAAATCTCTACCGCTCCGTGAGGGAAAGCGCGAAGCACTTTATATGGTCCGGTCCATCTTGATTTTTGTTTCCCGGGAATTAACCTTAGCCTTGAATTGAACATGAGCACCATGTCCCCCTCTCGAAATCTTGTTCGCATAATATGTTTGTCGAGCCAAGACTTTGTTCTTTCCTTGTATATTCGGGAGTTCTCATATGCTTCTAGCCGTAGTTCATCAAGTTCTTTAAGTTGCAAAATTCTCTTTTCTTTAGCAATCTTAGGGTCGAAGTTGAGGGCCTTGATGGCCCAGTAAGCCTTGTGCTTAATCTCAACTGGGAGATGACAAGCTTTTCCGAATATCAACCTGTAGGGTGTGGTGCCTAGGGGAGTTTTGAAAATACCATGTAGGCCCACAACGCATCATCGAGTTTTAGGGACCAATCTTTCCTTGATCTATTAACTGTTTTCATGAGAATGCTCTTTATTTCTCTATTCGAGAGCTCAACTTGACCACTAGTTTGGGGATGATAAGGTATGGCCACCTTATGTTTGACTCCATATTTGGCTAAGAGGGTTTCTAGTGGTCGGTTGCAGAAGTGGGTTCCATTGTCGCTAAGGAGCGCTCTAGGAGTCCCAAATCTAGAAAAGATGTTCTTTTTGAGGAACTTGATGACTGTTTTGGTATCATTAGTTGGTGAGGCTATGGCTTCTACCCACTTAGATACATAATCCACAACAACTAGAATGTAGAGGTTTTTATGGGATGGTGGAAACGGTCCCATGAAGTCTATTCCCCATACATCGAATAATTCGACCTCTAGCATCCCGGTTTGATGCATCTCATTTCTCCTAGATATAACGTAACGCTTGACATCTCTTGTAAGTGTTGGCCAATAGAAACCTGCTTGAAGAACCTTGGCTACTGTTTTGTCGGGTCCGAAGTGTGCACTGAAGGGGGTAACATGGAGATGGAATAACACATTTCGTACTTCTTCTTCGGGTATACAACGTCTGTAAATTCCGTCACCGCAAAGTTTGTATAATAGCGGCTCTTGCCAAACATATCTTTTAACATCGGAGAGGAATTTCTTTTTCTGTTGATATGTTAAATCAGGTGGGAGAGCTCCGTAAACTAGATAATTCACATAGTCTGCGAACCATGGGGCTGAGTGTCGGTTTATAGCTAAGAGTTGTTCGTGCGGGAACCACTCATTGATTGGTAGATCATCTTTAACTGAAGAGTCAGGCTGAAGCCTCGATAGATGATCGGCTACTACATTTTGCAGGCCGGGTTTGTCTCGAATTTCAATATCAAACTCTTGAAGTAGTAGCACCCCACGAACAAGACGAGGTTTTGAATCAGCCTTCATCATTAAATGCTTGATAGCTGCGTGATCTGTGTAGACTATGACCTGAGAGTTGATCAAATAGGGTCTGAATTTGTCTAGGGCATATAGCACTGCTAGAAATTCTTTTTCAGTTGTTGCATAATTCACTTGAGCTCCGTCAAGAGTTTTGCTAGCGTAGTAGATGACATAAGGTTTTCCATCAATCCTTTGCCTTAGCACTGCTCCTATAGTGTGATCGCTTACGTCACACATAATTTCGAAAGGTAGACTCCAATCCGGTGTTTGCATTATGGGAGCTGAAACCGAAGCCTGCTTTAATTTTTGAAAAGCAGCTAAGCACTCTTCATTAAATTCGAATGGAACGTCCTTGGCAAGAAGGTTTGTAAGAGGCTTTGCTATTTTTGAAAAATCCTTGATGAATCGGCGATAATAACCTACATGTCCTAGGAAGCTTCTAATACCTTTCACGCTTACTGGCAGGGGAAGCTTCTCGATTACTTCAACCTTGGCCTTGTCCACTGAAATTCCCTTGCTAAAGATCACATGTCCTAAGACTACTCCTTCTTGCACCATGAAGTGACATTTCTCCCAATTTAGAATTAGGTTGACTTCTTCACACCTCTGCAGTACCTGTTTTAAATTCTACAGGCAAAGGTCGAATGAGGTTCCATAATCTGAGAAGTCGTCCATGAATACTTCCACAAAATCCTCAAGAAACTCAGCGAAGATTGCCATCATACATCTCTAAAATATGGCAGGTGCATTACATAATCCAAAAGGCATCCTTCTGTAGGCAAAGGTTCCGTAAGGACAGGTGAATGTCGTTTTTTCCTGATCTTTAGGATGAATAGGGATTTGGAAGAATCCCGAATATCAGTCCAAATAGAAAAAATAGGAGTTCTTTGCTAAGCGCTCGAACATTTGATTTACAAATCGAAGCGGAAAATGATCTTTTCTAGTAGCCTTGTTCAACTTCCTGTAGTCGATACACATCCTCCATCCAGTAGCGGTCCTGGTTGGAATTAACTCGTTTTTCTCATTCTTGACTACGGTCATACCTCCTTTCTTCGGGACTACATGAATAGGACTAACCTACTCGCTGTCTGAGATGGGGTAAATTATCCAAGCCTTGAGAAGTTTCAGTATCTCTTTCTTTACTACTTCCTTCATGTTTGGGTTGAGTCTCCTTTGATGTTCGACGGAAGGTTTATGATCTTCTTCATGGAGAATTCTATGCATGCAGAAGGAAGGATGTATTCCTTTCAGATTGTCGATGACATACCCAATTGCCTTTCGGTGGGTTCGTAGGACTTCCAGCAGTGAAGTCGTTAACGACTTCCTTTGTCAAGCAGGAACTCACAATCACGGGATAAGTAGAATCTGGCCCGAGGAACTCATATCGTAGTGTATCTGGTAGCGGTATTAGTTCCACTTCAGGGGCCTTTGATTCTGCGCTTTCGGAATCGTTGGTTAAGTGATACTCCTCTTTAGGTTCGCTTGTTACCTCAAGTGCGGCATCTAATAGCATTACGTAAGCGGCGATGGCATCTTCTTCTTCCTGTACTGAGCAATCATTGGGCAAACATAGTTCAAGTGGATCACTTGACCTATCATTAGGGGATGCGTTAGTGTTAATTCCCTCAATAGAATCTACTAAATTGCAATCATCACAAAAGGAGGGAAATTTCGTAGCATGCTTTAGATTAAATTCAATCTTTTCCATTCCCACATTAAAGGTCATTTTTCCATTTTTAACATCTACACAACATCCTGAGGTTGCTAGGAGTGGTCTTCCAACGATGATGGGTGTTCGAGAGTCCTCATCCATTTCTAAAATAACAAAATCCACAGGGACGAAAGTGTCTCCTATTTTAGTGGGTACGTCCTCTAAAACTCCTACTGGGTATTTTATAGATCGGTCGGCTAGTTGTAGAGCAATAGTGGTAGGTTTTAAATCTCCTATCCCCAACTTTTTATACATAGAATATGGCATCAATTTGACACTGGATCCTAAGTCGTATATGGCTCGGTCAATGTGCAAGGTACCAATTTCGCAGGGAATGGTGAAGCTACCAGGATCCTTAAGTTTGGTAGGCAGTTTATTTTGTATGCCAGCACTACAATAATCATTTAAGGCCATTATCTCATGTTCTTCTATTTTTCTTTTGTTACTAAGGATCTCCTTGAGGAATTTTGCATAAATAGGCATTTGCGTAATCACCTCATTGAACGGGATAGTGACCTGAAGTTGTTTTATTATTTCCATAAATTTCCCAAGTGTTTGTCATGTTTCGTACTAACTAACCTTTCAGGGTAGGGTGGTAATGGTACATGGACTCTTTGGTTAATTATCGGAGGTTCCTCTTGTTTCTTCTTCCTCCCCCTATCGGTCTCATCTATAGGTGATTCTTTTTCTGGCTCAGGGTCTTTATCAGCAGTGCTATCAGTTGGAAGTGGCTCAGTTGAGGTACCTTCAGGTGGTTTTCGCCTAGGTTCGTCTAATTGTTTTCAACTCCTAAGGGTCAGGGCACTACAATCCCCTGATATGCTATCGGTAAGGGAGGTGGAAGAATCATTCGGGTAAGTCACTAGGGAGGTCAATTTTTCGTTTAGGTGAGTCAAGGTCTCTATCTTTTCTAAGAGGCTTTTAACGGTTCCTGCTTGTTCTTGTTGGTTTGACAGAGGTTTTTCACCATTATTCCTAAGTCGGGTTTTTGGTCAATATGGTGAATCTGTTGGGTTTGGGTATTACAGGTTATTTCCTTTGAAAAAGCAGAAGTTGCATGATTGGTCGAATGACAGAGTTCACATAATAAAGGTAAGGGTCCAGGCGAGTCGTGGTGGTCCATTTTTTTTCCCTAAAGAATCGAGTTTAGCAATTAATAATGAAATAACATCTAAATCTTGCTTACCTCCCGCTCTAGGGCGGGGTTCTGACCACTGCCCTGAGTTGTTCGCTAGGTTCTCGGTCAGAGTCCAGATTTCTGGAATTGTTTTTTCCAAAATATTGCCTCCGGCTGCTGAGAGGATGCTTCTTCTTGTTGACTCGCTTGCTCCATTGTAGAATGATTGGATGAGAACCCATCGTTCGAATCCGTGCTGAGGACATTGTCGAATAATGTCCTTGAATTTTTCCCAAGCATCGTATAATGACTCATCCGGCTCTTGTGTGAACGTGGAAATCTGATTCCTTAGGCTGGTGAGCTTGCTTGGAGGAAAGTACTTCGCCAAAAAGGTGTTGGCTAGTTCGTCGAACGTTGTGATTGAGTTTGGTGGAAGTGTGTCGAGCCACTCCCACGCTTTGCCTTCCAACGAGAACAGGAAGAGGCGTAGTTTGGCAGCGTCCTCTGACATGTTGTTGGCCTTGTAAGTGTCACAAGCTTGACGGAAGAGTCGCAAATGTTGGTTCGGATCTTCGCTGGTCAACCCATGGAATGGTGATTTTGACACTAGGTTGATCAAAGACTGTCGTAGCTCGAAGTCGTTTGCTTGGATGGTGGGAACGTTGATTGCTGATTGCGAGTTGGTGACATTGGGAGGAAGATACTGCCCGAATGTCTTTGGTCGCTGTTCTCCCATCTCTTTTTCTTTTTCCGATTCCAATTCTAGCTCCTCTTCGTCCGTTTCTTGATTTCTTGAACTTCTTTCTCCAGTCTTGCTCTTTTCCTTCTCTCTCGAAGTGTTCGTTCGATCTCAAGATTGTACTCGAAAGAGAAATCTTTTTGCATAAACCTGAAAAAGACAAAAACAAGAACACCAAGCGTAATAAAGATAAATAAAGAAAAATAATAGAAATTAAATAACCTAGACACGCAGAATGCGGTTCGTCCAATGGCGATTGGGGAAACAAATCCCCAGCAACGGCGCCAAAAACTTGATAGACCTAAAACATATAGGTGTCTGTGTACCACAAGTGTACGGGTCTGTGTAGTAATAAAATATGTTCTCACTCAGGGATTTGTGTTCAATCACGCACTAAACTAGTTCGCTACAAAGAATGCTAGGTCGATCCAAAGGGTGTCGTAAAGTTTTCTAATTAAACTAAGAAAGCAGGAAATTTTAGGGGTTTTATCAATTAATTAAAAGTGTTCAGGGGAGTCCACTCTAGTCAATTAATCAAATTATCAACAATTCCGGTGCAAGTAACAAGATAATTCAGAGTCTATAATCTTTCTAGGCCCTATCACTTCGATCTTTCGATCCTAGGTGAGTTACGGTGATTAACCTAAACATTATTTCTAACTATTTAGCCTAATCAAAGATAAGAACTTATTATAAATTGACCATAGGCAAGAATCATTATATCTAACTATTTTCTAACCTATTCAATCTACGCAATCCGATTCAAGACTCAAACTGTCGTTCTATTCTCAAAAATCTAAAACCAGGTACTGACTCAAACGATCGTTCTATTGTCAAATTACCATGACATACAATGCACGCAGATTAAACGAATAAAAAGATAACCTAACACCGAAACTGTATTCAAATTCAATCAATTGACATCGAGTTTATTCCCCAAACTAAGAAAATTAGCTACTCATAATTCTAAAAGTAAACATTGCAAAATCTAAATAACAACAAGAAAGCATTAAGGTGGAATAGAAATAAACCGTGTTCGAATTGACGGAATTGATCTCTTCGTGTCACCCGAATCGATCTCTTTCGTGTTCTTCGATCACGAACAATAACTTAATCTAATAACATTCTTTTGAAATCAACTGTAAATAAATTGATCTAAATCTACTCTGAAAGCTACCTAAAAATCTCTTTGAAAACTAATGTAATCGGAAGAAAATCGCTCGCTACGGATGATATTTTGAAACGGCGGAAGTCGAAGCCCTTTTATAGTGACTGGACTAGGGCACAAAACGCGGCTTGCGTTTTCGAAACGCTGGCTGCATTTTTCCCAAGTAGCGGATTTCTCCGTGAGAGGGCGCTGGCTGCACCTCCAAAACGCGGGCTACGTTTTCTCTTTTCTCGGCTGCCAAACTTTCTGGACAAGGCGCGACCTGTGTTTTAAAAACGCTGCATGCGCCTTGCCTCTCCGCTTCAGTTGGGCTTGGGCCGTGTTATTTTGGGTCGTTCTTCCTTTCTTCTTCTTTCCTTCTTCATTCCTTTTTTTATTTTCCATGATTTTTGCTATTTTTTCTCCAATTCTTCATGCTTTTTGATATAATTCTACCAATTCCTGTAAAATATACCAAACTCGCGAACAAGTGTATAAATCACGGAATTTGACATCAAAACACTAGATATTGGATATAAAAAACATGAAACTGATATGATTTGAGCCCTAAAAACTCTATATAAAAATTTCTTATCATAACCCCCAAGATCCACGGTGGATTTCGGGGAAGTTAATCTAGATTACCTTCGAAAGAGGGAATCCCGTAGCCATTTTTCTAAACAAGATTCTCATATGATTTATCCTATCCTTTTACTTCTTAACCACAAAAGTCACATAACCATGAATTCTATGGTTGCCTAAAGCTCCCCAAACCCTTTTTCTTCCTTTCTTGTGTTTTCTTTGTGTTTGCTTGAAAACATTCTCTCAAATGATGATGAACCCCCAACCTAGTAGGTGAGAATTCGGAATAGAATTTTAGGTTTAGAAGCCCCATCCCTGAGAGAGAACAAAAAAACCGAGGTCCACAAAACCATTGTTACACAAAATGGTGCCGTTGCCGGGGAGTTGCGCCTTCTAGCCTTTTAGTTCTTTCCTTAAGTTTTCCCTCTAAGTTTTAAAAATCTAAAAATATGAATAACGAAATGGCATTATTTGACTTCCCTCAAAATGAGGAAGAATTGTTTTGTGATTATCGTGATAGATTAAATGACTATCTTGCTTATTGGCTTCCTCATGGATATGACTTTTCTTATCGGGAAGTGTTGGTTGTTATTAATGAGGGTGTGAATTTACAGACTCGTAATTTGCTTAATCATTTCAATTTTAATTTGGAAAATGATTTTGATGCTTAGGAATTTCTTGATTGGTTGACCGATGACTCTCATAGATTTAAGGAGAGTTGTCATTCTTCGGGTTATCATTTTAATTATCCATGTTTTTTATATACTCGATTTAGATGTATGGATGATTGTTCCCCTTCCCCTTGTGATGATTTGCATACTCAATCTCCATTTGTGGATCAACCAAGGGAAATGGGATATGAAGATCCATATGTGAGTACTCCTTCCTCTCCTCTGTCAATTCCTATGCTTGTCCCCTCCCCATGTGATCAATTTGAATCATCTACTCATGTTTCCGACTCTTTCACTCATGTTGTTGACTCGACCTATATTGAATATATCATGAATTGTATGCAACAAATAGATAGAAAGCAAAGTGAGTTCGGTGAAAGGCTTGATTCGCTAGCTTCTATAATATCTGAGTATGCTCACATGATAAGACCTTCCTCTCCCGAGGAATGTACTTCAAATAGAGTTGAGTCTTTTTCCCCATTATCCCCTGATATTCATGTTGATTCCCCCTATGTGTGAAAATGGTGATAATGACTCTCTTTCTCTGTCTTTGACTTATGTGCCTCATTCTCATTATGTGGAAACTATCTCTCATGATGCATATGTGTGTGATTATGAATCATTTTGTATGGATTATGAACCTGAGTGCTTCACTTTCACCCTTGATATTGATAATGATGAAATCTTATGCGATGTTGAGAGTGTTGCCTTGGAGAGTAGTCCTACTTTTTCTTTGCATCCATGTGATGAGGATAATGAATTAGACGATAATCATGGGTTGGGACTTGTTTGTGATGATATTGTTGAGAAAGTTAGCAACCCTTCTATGTGCTTTGAATGTGTTCCTCATCTCCCAATCTTGTAATCCCCATTTGTTCGGTCTCGTTCCGAGCCGATTTCTTCACTTTTATAGGGCATTTTTGCTTGTCTTTAATAATTATTTTAGTAGTTTTATTATGTTTTTACTCTTTTATTAGATTTTATAGCATTTTAATATTTTTGTTATTATTATTATTAAAATAAATCAAATATGTAAATATTAGAAATAAATAAATAATCCTAAATCCTATTTCTACCAAGCCCAATTCCATTCCCTCTTCCTCTTCTTAATCGGCCCAACCTGATTTCCATAAAACCAAGCCCAGCTCCAGAAACCCTAATAACCCGTTAACCCTAATACTCGAATACCCTAACCCACAAAACCGCCCCATCTACCCGCCTAACCCATGTCCCTCTCCCTCTCAGCCGATTAAACCCAATTCCCCCAAAAACCCTAAAACCCCAACTCATTTCCCCTTTCCTTTCTTTCCCGTTTCTTCATCCCTTTCTCTCTGTTTCTCTTTCTCTTTTCGCCCAAACCACCGAACACCACACTCCACCATAACCATTCCCATATCCATCTCTCTTCTCCTTCTCATCTCCTTCTCTCATCTTTCTTCTCTTCTTCATCTCATCTCCATTCTCTTATCTCTTTCTCGTGATATTCTCACTCAATCACTCATTTTCTCTCATTGTTCTGTTGCAGATTCGGTTGAGAAGAACGCGCACACCACCATCGTCATCATCTACCTCCTAACTGTCCAAGTTTATCTCCACTATCCATTTGGAAGAGAATCGACGGCTCGGATCTGAAAAGGAGGGACGAACTCGAGTATAAAAAGGGAAGAAGAGAGCCATTGGAAGAATCAATGGTTGATTTTGGGAGTGACGCCCCAAGAGCCTCCATCTAGGGTTAGAATTAGATGTTAGGTTTAAGCTTTGAATACTGTTTTTAATCTCTATTTTCGCTCCTTTGTAATCGATTCTGGGTTTGTTTTTGAATGTTTGAGATGTTGATTTCTTGAAATGTATTTAGTTTCTCGGTTTTGTTAATGATGATTTAATTGTTCTTGATGTTCTGGGTAAACTTGTGTTGACGTTGGTTCGATTCTTGTGAGTTGATTCTACTGTATTTTTCCTCTGATTCTGTCTCTCTTTTTCTCCCTCTGTTCGGATAATGAGCAGTAGGGAGTGGGTTTGATTGTCTTCCTTTTCTCTATTTTTCCCCTCTCTGTTTTCCCGTCTCTGTTCTTGTTTAGGTAGTAATCTTTTTCTTTCTTTTTCTTCTTCTTTCTCATTCGGTCAGTAGGTCTAAGCATTAGTATCGATTTCTCTGTTTTCTTTCTTTTCTTTTGTTTCCATGTCTCGGTCAGTCTAGGTCTTATTAAGATTAGTTAGGTGTTAGTAGGTTTATTAGGGTCCCTATTAGTTTATTAGGGTTCTTGGTCTTGGTCAGTTTATTAGGTTAGTTTAATGTTTAGTTTTATTAGGGTTTTGTGTAAGTGAAGTTTCTAAGGTTTTATTAGTTTCGCCACAAAACATCCAATCCATCTTTTAGTGAGGAGGTGGGCTAAGAGTCACAAATTCCACTCTCAAGTGGGGATTTGGGGATTCTTAGTAATCCAATTCACGATTTCTTGTTTGTTCGGGAGAAATCCAAGTAAATTGACGATTAGTGAAGAATTTAGTTCATCGAAGGTATAGTCTCTTGTTCCTAAGTTAATTATTAGTTGTAGTTTTATTGTTTTCTTATTCCTTGTTCTTAATTGCTTTCTTGATTTCATGCTTTTAATTGCTTTCATCTTTTATTGCTTTCTTAATTATTATCATGTCTAGGTTAGTTTATTGCTTTATTTACATAATTTATTGCTTTCCGCATTGAGAAAAACCCCTTTACACAAACCGATTTTCCTTAATCAAGCCTCACACCCATCCCTGAGATCGACAAGCTTAACTTATAAAACCACAAAAATTACAACCGAACAATGGTGCCGTTGCCGGGGATGGCGTTATATGGTAGATTAGGTGATTGGTTTGTATGTAAATAGTTTAATTGCTTCCTTGATTATGCTAGAAAAGTGTAGTAAAAAAAACTGAATATCAGAAACAAAAAAAAAAAGAGAAAGAAAATATATCGAAAAAAATAGAAAAAAAGAGATGGCATGTTTTAGCTTCCCTCAAAATGAGCAAGAATTATTTTGTCATTATCGTGATAGATTAAATGATTATCTTGCTTATTGGGCCCCTCATGGTTATATTTATTCTAATTGGGAAGTGTTAGTTGTTACTAATGGGGGATTGAATTTCGAGACCCGTTCTCTTCTGAATTACTTTGATTTCAATGTTGAAAGTGAGTATCGGGCTTGGGAATTATTTGATTGGTTGTACACGGATACTCGTCGATTTGGGGAGACTTTTTATTCATCGGGATCTTGTTTTGGTAATCCGTGTGCTCTTCATGCTCAATTGCACTATGAGAAACATTATGATCTTTCCCCATGTGATGATGTTGAGTCTCGTCATTTGTGTGTGCATTGTGAATCTCCGTCTCATGCTTCCGAATCTTGTAGACTAGATAAAATTGGTGCTGAAATAGTTGGTTTACAAGATAGGATGAATAAATGCATGCAAGAATTTAAACACGTGCTTAAACCTACGGTGGAAACTTATCTTGCACAATTGGTTGATTCGAATGTTGAAATAGGTCATTCATCGTCTTCGAGTCCTGAAATGCATGACGATTCTTCTGTGTATGATTATAATTATGATGATGACTACTGTAATGGACATAGTTTTGTAAGGAGGATTAGTGATTCCTTAGCTCTAGCCCCACCTAGTGAGCATGAGGAACATGATGATTCTGTGTGTGATGATGAAGAACTTGATGACTACATGCTTGATGATGAACCATTGTCCATGCCTTTGTGTGAAGAAAAAGTTGAGATTGATGAATGCCATGATGCTTTTGATATAATTGAGCATGATTTTGTTGAGAGTGAAGTTGTATCCTTTGTGATTGAATGTGTGCTAGATACTGATTTATTCACTTTCATTGAGAATTATTGCATTAGCGAGGCATTAGCTACCCTTTCTTGTAAATCCATTGATGTGAAATCTTGTGATGACGAACTTGAGTCTATGGGGATTGATCCTAAGTGTTTGAACTTGGTTTGTGACAATGATATTTTTGATGGTGATATGCTTTATGAGTCGTTGTTTGCATGCAAGTCTTTGCATGAGCATGTTCACGAATGTGTTGTATTGTACCCTCCCGTTGATTTGTATACTCAATCTCCATTTACGAGTCAATGGGAAGATCCTTTTGTCATGTCTCACTTCACCATGCCTAGGAAAGTCTTGTACATTCTTGTAGTTCATTCATTCTATGACTATTCTAAGGCATTTGATAAACTATTAAGAGCACTAATGTTTGTTGATGTGCTATTGCGAGTGTGCTCTTACCACCACCATTCTGAGATGGATGAGAGGATGCATGATTTGTTACTCCGGGCGTTGAATGGTTCTGACTTGGTGCCCGATATCGTGAGGTGAGAAGGAATGACCTTATTGATAAGAAGTCTTCTAGGTAATATCCTTCCTCACCTTTCTTGTACAATTAGTGAGTTAGTTTTCTTTTCTTCTTTTATTTTCTTTTTGTGTGTGTCTTTTTCTTTTAATTTGGGGTGCTTGCTTACCTACTTCCGTTTCCATTTGAGTATACGGCAACCTCTTTGTGTGGGAGTGGGAGGGTAGTTTGCATTCCAGTTTTCGAGTCAAAGGAAAAAAGAGTCGTTTTGTAAATATTTTAGTATGTTTTCTTAGTTCTTTAGTCCTTAGTGTCTTGTATAGTTTGTTTTTCCTTTTTGATCTTGCATGTGAACCATCATACATAGTATGTTTTCTTGTTTATTTCTAACCTATGTCTGATGTTCTTTGGATCGTGGATTGAGTGCTTTTAATTGAAGATCTTGAGGTAATTACTTTCCACTCTCTCTTTATGTGAATATATCGATGATCCATGTTGCATGCTTGGTTTTATTTTTGGGTGGCGAACCCCTTGAATGTGAATGTTGGGATTATATTGTTGTTGGAGCCGTGTGGGCTCGGGTCGCCACCGCTTTTTACGTGATAAGTGTTTTGTATATATGCTCTTCTTGGTTTTCTACCTTGCTTCTTCTCACAATGGGGACATTGTGGTCCCTTGTGTTGGAGTTGGGGTGATATCTTCCATTGTTCATGGGTAGATCACCTAGTTTTTGAGTCTTTGTTTTTGTTTTTCGTAGTTTGTGTCTAAAAATTGAAAATTTTGTGTGTGAAAAGAAAACAAAAAGGGGAGAAATGTTGTGAAAAACCCAAAATTTGTTTTTCTTTTTGAAGATGTTTCCGTTCACAGTTGTGTAGATAGTTGTCTAATCAGCTGATTCAATCAGTTAGAAGCGGTCGGTATGAATAATGATGAGCCTTAGGAAGGATTTTTTCCATGACTTATCTCTATTAGACCTCTACATAGAATGGGAAAGCGGAATCCTCAAATCTTACACGCTTTGATTGTGTCTTCTTACCTAAGTTAGACGGTTTTAGTTGTTTAATTGCTTAAGCTCTTAATTAATGCATTAAATAATTATTGTCGGGCCTACCTTCATGGGTTGGTTTGGGTGGATCGGCACCCTATGCCCCTTAAGTGCAATGACTCACGTATGGAGAAACCCAGCAGGGAGGGTAACCCTTTGCGAACGCCGGTGATTAAATCCCACAAAACCCGACACCGATGCTCTAAAATACACAAAACAGATTGAGTGGAAAGAAAAGAGCATAGGTTTTGAAAAAGAAAGAAAAGAGCGAAGAAAGAAAAAGAAAAAAGAGTTGAGCAAAAGAATGGTCAGGAAGAGCAAGAAAAAGCAGAAAAAAAAGAAAAAGAAAGAAAAGAGTGAAGTAAGAAAAAGAAAGAAAAGAGAGGTTGAAAGAAAAACCAAGAGTGAAGTAGGGTAGATAATCCCGAGCTTGAGCATGAGAACAACTCTGATTGTCTGGTTTAGGATAGGAAGGACCGACTAGAGCCCACTTGCACATATGCACGAGGTGTTTTGCTAATCAGGAAGTGTTCTGGTTCAAAATCTCAAAGATTGGCAGTTTTCCAACCTTCGTGTCTTAATTTGTTTATACTTGTTTCTGCCAATTGATTGTTGAGGCGGGTTGGGGAACTAGGTGCATGATTGGGGATGGGAATATTTTCTTTGCTTTTGTTTTGTTTCATTTTTCGGTTTTCACTTCTTTTTCTTTCCCCTTTTCTTTTCTCGTGGCTTTTGTGGGTATAGTTGCTATAAACCCTCACGAGACCTACCTCGTCCACCCGCACGGCTAATGGTTTAAAGGGCTTGATGCATGTGCTAAATGCATCCGCGATTCCTGCGAAAGTGAGTTAGGGTTTTTAGGTTTTCTTTTTAGTCCTTTTCTTTGTTTTTAGTTTGCTCGGGGCGAGCAAACCCTTGTGTTGGAGTGTTGTTCGGTCTCGTTCCGAGCCGATTTCTTCTCTTTTATAGGGTATTTTTGCTTGTCTTTAATAATTAATTTAGTAGTTTTATTATGTTTTTACTCTTTTATTAGATTTTATAGCATTTTAATATTTTTGTTATTATTATTATTAAAATAAATCAAATATGTAAATATTAGAAATAAAAAAATAATCCTAAATCCTATTTCTACCAAGCCCAATTCCATTCCCTCTTCCTCTTCTTAATCGGCCCAACCTGATTTCGATAAAACCAAGCCCAGCTCCAGAAACCCTAATAACCCGTTAACCCTAATACCCGAATACCCTAACCCACAAAACCGCCCCATCTACCCGCCTAACCCATGTCCCTCTCCCTTTCAACCGATTAAAACCAATTCCCCCAAAAACCCTAAAACCCTAACTCATTTCCCCTTTCCTTTCTTTCCCGTTTCTTCATCCCTTTCTCTCTGTTTCTCTTTCTCTTTTCGCCCAAACCACCGAACACCACACTCCACCATAACCATTCCCATATCCATCTCTCTTCTCCTTCCCATATCCTTCTCTCATCTTTCTTCTCTTCTTCATCTCATCTCCATTCTCTTATCTCTTTCTCGCGATAATCTCACTCAATCACTCATTTTCTCTCATTGTTTTGTTGCAGATTCGGTTGAGAAGAACGCGCACACCACCATCGTCATCATATACCTCCTAACTGTCCAAGTTTATCTCCACCATCCATTTGGAAGAGTATCGACGGCTCGGATCTGAAAAGGAGGGACGAACTCGAGTATAAAAAGGGAAGAAGAGAGCCACTGGAAGAATCAATGGTTGATTTTGGGAGTGACGCCCCAAGAGCCTCCATCTAGGGTTAGAATTAGATTTTAGGTTTAAGCTTTGAATACTGTTTTTAATCTCTATTTTCGCTCTTCTTTGTAATCGATTCTGGGTTTGTTTTTGAATGTTTGAGATATTGATTTCTGGAAATGTATTTAGTTTCTCGGTTTTGTTAATGATGATTTAATTGTTCTTGATGTTCTGGGTAAACTTGTGTTGATGTTGGTTCGATTCTTGTGAGTTGATTCTACTGTATTTTTCCTCTGATTCTGTCTCTCTTTTTCTCCCTCTGTTCGGATAATGAGCAGTAGGGAGTGGGTTTGATTGTCTTCCTTTCTCTATTTTTCCCCTCTCTGTTTTCCCGTCTCTGTTCTTGTTTAGGTAGTAATCTTTTTCTTTCTTTCTCTTCTTCTTTCTCATTCGGTCAGTAGGTCAAAGCATTAGTATCGATTTCTTTGTTTTCTTTGTTTTCTCTTGTTTCCATGTCTCGGTCAGTCTAGGTCTTATTAAGATTAGTTAGGTGTTAGTAGGTTTATTAGGGTCCCTATTAGTTTATTAGGGTTCTTGGTCTTGGTCAGTTTATTAGGTTAGTTTAATGTTTAGGTTTATTAGGGTTTTGTGTAAGTGAAGTTTCTAAGGTTTTATTAGTTTAGCCACGAAACATCCAATCCAACTTTTAGTGAGGAGGAGGGCTAAGGGTCACAAATTCCACTCTCAAGTAGGGATTTGGGGATTCTTAGTAATCTAATTCACGATTTCTTGTTTGTTCGGGAGAAATCCAAGTAGATTGAAGATTAGTGAAGAATTTAGTTCATCGAAGGTATAGTCTCTTGTTCCTAAGTTAATTATTAGTTGTAGTTTTATTGTTTTCTTATTCCTTGTTCTTAATTGCTTTCTTGATTTCATGCTTTTAATTGCTTCCATCTTTTATTGCTTTCTTAATTATTATCATGTCTAGATTAGTTTATTGCTTTATTTATATAATTTATTGCTTTCCGCATTGAGAAAAACCCCTTTACACAAACCGATTTTCCTTAATCAAGCCTCACACCCATCCCTGAGATCGACAACCTTCACTTAAAAAACCACAAAAATTACAACCGAACACCATTCATTCATTGATTAACACTCTCTCAGCCAACCATGCATGCCTTGAGTCTCTAGGTACCTTTAGAGGGTATGATCCCCTCCTTGACCCATATCATGTCTACCTAGAAGACTCGCCTAGAAAAATCATTCTCCTTCACTTATTTCATCATTCTAGCGATTTTTCTAAGGCTTTTGATAAAATGTTGAGAACACTTACCTATTATGACTCATTGATTTTTGTGTTCTCATACATTCATGGTTCTGAAATGCATTCGAGGATGAATGATATTCTCCTACGGGCGTTGAATTCTTCCGATCTTGAAGGCCCAAATCTTGAAGAATAAGGAGTGGTTGATGCTCCATTGGTAATCGAGGTTATCCAAGCGCTTTCTTGCTTTTATTGAAGACTTTATGGTAACCTCGTTCCACCCTTTCTCTTTTTGTAATTATTTCATTATTTTTGTTTGTTTAGTTTATTTTCTTTTTGCATGCTTGGTTTTTACTTTTCGGTGGCGCACCCCTTGGTATGCTTTATGTTGGGATTTCTTTGTTGTTGGAGCCGTGTGGGCTCGGGGCGCCACCCCTTTTCTATGTGCTAGGTGTTTGTATATATGGTTTTTATAGTTTTACTACCCTTCATGAGACACCCTTTCCACAATGAGGACATTGTGACATTTTAAGTGTGGGGGAGAGATCTTCATGTTTGGGGTAGCTCACCTAGTTCTTTTTAGGTTCTCTTTTGTTGCCTTTCTTTCTTGGAAAAGTAGTACGAAAAAAAAGTGAAAAAATGCTAAAAAATTGAAAAACAAAAGTGAAAAAGGTTGTGAAAAATGAAAGAGAAAAGGGAAAAAGTTGTGAAAAACCTCAAAAGTGTTTCGTTTTTCTTTAGGTGATGTTCGTGTCCATGATAGTGTAGATAGTTGTTTAATTGACTTAGTTAATCATTTGGAAGCGGCCAATATTTACAATAATAGGCCTTAGTTTGAATTGTTGTCATGACTCACTTTAATTAGATTCCCTTCATTGAGTGCTTAGCAAGGTTCCTGATTTATTTCACGTTCTGGTTGAAACTGGGAGATTCTAGGGATTCAAGTCCGAGCTTTTCTTTTTGGTAAAAAGAAAAAAAAAAGAAAGAAAGTCGAAAATAAAGAAAAAGAAAGCAAAAGCTAAATAACCGGATTAAGTGGGGCGTGTCGCTGAATGACATCAACCACCATACACTTAGCCAACCTACACGGGCCTGGTATCAGTGGTACGACACGGATACCTCTTAAACCTCCTCCTATATCGCTTTGCGACAGAGAGGTGAATGGAAAAGACTGTGTTGGGAGGGTAAACTCCATTTTGGGCCGTCCAATTCCCGAAATTAAGGCTAATACCAACTTTAAAATGAAAAAAAAAAGAAAAAGCAATTTTGTTGGTGAAACCAACGAAAAAGAAAAGAAAAGTTTAAGTGTTGATAAAGTGTAGGGCCTCTCCTTGCATCACCTACGGCCCTCACCAAGCCAAGGGAGACCAAATGCGGGGAAGGGCAACTCCTTTCTTTCCTTGTTCGTTTCGTTTGTTTTTGAGCTCGGGCGTGAGTCTTTGGGGTCAATCGGAATCAGTTAGAACCCAATTGAACTTGTACACGAGGAATACGCTTTTCATGAAATGCTTGGGGTTGAAAATCTCTAAGAATGACAACTCTTCGACCTAAGTATCCTTGTTTGTTTATATTCTCCCCTTCCTTGTGATTGATAAAGTCGGTTGAGCAATTAGATGCCTTGTTATGAATGCGAATATCTCCTTCTTTCTGGATTTAGTTTTGTTTTTCACTCTCCATTCCCTTCTCTCTTCCATTTCTTCTCTTGGCTTTTGTTGGTAGAGTCGCTACAAACCCTCGCGAGACCCACCTCGTCCACCCGGGCTACCGAGGGGTTTAAAGGGCTTGGTGGATATGCTAAATGCACCCGTTTCCTCCCACGAAAGTGGAGTAGTTAGGTAGTTTTGTTTTGTTTTGCTTGGGACGAGCAAAAGTTTAAGTGTGGGGGTGTTTAAACCTGATTTTGCATGATTTTTCCCCTCTATTTTATGACTTTTAGCGTGTTTTTAATAATTAAATTAGGCTTTTTATTATGTTTTTAGTAATTTTGTAACTTTATTAGATTTTATCATTTTTAGCTATTTTTAGCACTAATTTGAATCAAATTGAAAAATGAAATAAAAACCTAAGTCCTAATTACTAAATCCCTTTTATCAGCCCAATTCTCCCTTTTTATTTTCCTATTCGGCCCAATCTCTCCCCCAACACAAAACCCAACCTAATTCCCACCTATCCAATTGCCCAGACCCGTCAGCCCTAAAAACCCGACCCGTTTCCCTTTTAATTCCCCTACCCAGCCGAACAAAACCCCTCCCTCAAACCCTAGTCCAATTCTATTTTCCTCTTTTCCCTCTTCTTTTCCTTCGTCCCCCTTTCTCTTCCTCTCTGGTTCTCTCATTGGCAGACCACCGAACACCCAAACACCCATGCACACCATAACCGACCTCCATCTCCTTCTCTCTTCTACTATATTCTCTTTATCTCATCTCCATCTCTCTTCTCATCTCTTTCTATTTCTCAGATTATCGTACGATATCTCAAATTCTCACTCAATTTCTCTTTTCTTGACAGATTTGGTTAGAAACGGAGCAAGAACCGCGACGACATCACCATCGTCATAATCCTTAACTAACAAATTGCATCTGGACCGTCCAAGATTGAGGAGATCGAATGGTAGATATTTGAAGGGAGAGGCTGAGTTCGACTATAAAAGAGGAGGAAGAGCATAGTTGCGATTTATGGTTGGTTTGGCCTCCATCCTTAGAGTTAGTATTTAGGGTAGAATTAGGTTTATTTTCGTATGCATGCTCTGGGTTTTGAATCTGGGATTTTGGGATTTTGATGTAAGATAATTTGTTCTGGGATTTGATTTAAATTTATTTCTGGTTTGTAATCGATCTTAGGGTTCGAATTCACTGTTTCGATACCCTGAGATTCGATGTTGGATGTTTGGTTCGAATTTAAATGGATGTAATGATCGGATTTCTAGAAAATTATTTGGTTTTGATTCATGTGTAACTATGATTGTTTTGGGTTGAACATGAGAATGTTGATTTTGTTCTTGGTATTGAATCTGAGTTTGAATGTTCTGGGTTGATTTTGTGATTGTTGGTGCTTGATTCGTTTTGATTTGGTGTTGTTCTTTTTCCTCTGTTTCTGTCCGTCTCTCCTTTCCTCTGTTTTTCTGTCTTTTCTTTGGCCCTTTGTCTCGGTCTAGACAGTAAAGTGGTCTAGGGTTCTAATTTGGGTATGTTTTGGTTTGGGTTTAGTTTTAGTCGTGTTAGGGTCTGGTTGGTTTGGTTAGGTTAGTGAAAGGTTAGGTTTCTAGGGTTTTGGTAGGATCAGAATGTGGGGTTCTTGTCTGGTCCTTATTAAGGTTATGTTTCTGTTCTGCTAGGGCTTGATTAGGGTATAGTGAAGGTCAGTTTGGTTTAGTTTGTTTTACGGTTTTAATTGTCAAGGTTAATTGAGTCTAAGGTTTAGATGTCTTTAGGCTTTAGGTTTCTTGTTGGTTTTAGTTTGGTCTTTAATATGATTAATGGATAGGGTTAAGGGAGTGATTACGACTCCTTTGGATGATTAGTTATTGGGGTTAGTGAATTAGAGGGTAATTAATGGGAGAAATCTAATTCCCACCTTAGTCCTTCCTTCAAGTGGGGTGCATTAGGGATTGGAAGCTCTCTAATGTACTAATCACTTGTCAATGGAAGGCTAAGGATTGGATAGTTAGCCACTCTCTCATGAACGTGAGAAAGAGGCTAACTAGGGAATCTTGTTCGATTAACCCCCGAGATCCATAGTGGATTTCGGGGAAGTTAATCTGGATTACCTTCGAAAGAGGGACTCCCGTGGCCATTTTTTAAACAAGATTCTCATATGATTTATCCTATCTTTTTACTTCTTAACCACAAAACTGACATAACCATGAATCCTATGGTTGCCTAAAGCTCGCGAAACCCTTTTTCTTCCTTTCTTGTGTTTTCTTTGTGTTTGCTTGAAAATCTTCTCTCAAATGATTATGAACCCCCAACCTAGTAGGTGAGAATTCGGAATAAACTTTTAGGTTTAGAAGCCCCAATCTCTGAGGGAGAACGACACAATCGAGGTCCATAAAACCACTGTTATAGGCCATCGCAATCATTCTTTTCTCATCACAATTCACGGATGGCCATCGCAAACATACTTTCTCATCATCATCACAATCACATCCCGGATGGCCATCGTAAACAGACTTTCTCATCATTGATGTATTTTGGCCAACGCCAAATACATCCCAAGAGGCCCAATACATTTTCAAAGAGGTAGAACAAGCTACAGAGGAAAGAATGAGCATAGAGGCCCATAGGCCCATCCATATTGTGTGCTCCCTATGGCAAGAAGATGTCCAACCATCTTAAGTTCTACAAGGCCACGACAAGAAAGGCCCATAGTCACGTCCAAAGGCCCAAGTTCAAGATTCATCACATTTTTTATCTTTTGGATGTAACTTTTATTTAATAGCTTTTTATTATTTTGGTGTGATTTAATTAATTAGGAGTCTTGATTAGTCTAGAATATTCTAAAGTTTTCTAACATATTCTAGAAGGTGTGTGTGTGTGTGATAGGCGTGTGATATAGTTAGATTAGGCGCCAAGTTAGTCTTGTAATCCTAGTTTATCTCTTGTAACCAACTTCTCCTTGGATAAGGAGTCCTAACCTATGGAGGAGATGGAGTAGATGGCGTCTAGTATTAGGAGTCCTTGGCTTGTATGCCAAGTAATGAGAGTCCTAGTAGGAAAGATGGCTTACACGCCAATCTTGACAGTCCTAGGAGGTTTAGGACTTAGTTAGTATAAATAGCTTAGGCTTGTAATTGTTTTGACAACGCCCAGTTTAGAAATGTGAATCAAGCTTTGAGCTTATCCCCTCGAGTGTTTGGAAAACCTCACCCCTTTTTTCTAATGTATCTTGGTCTGGCACCCAAGTGGTTAGGAAGAGCTTGATCCTAGGTTGCGGTCTAGATCAAGTTAGCCCTAGGTTGTCTCTCTTGTGGATTCAAGTTAGAAACCTAGATCTATCCGTTCTTATCTTTCTGTCAATAAAGTTAAGATAATTAATGGAGTCAAACCTAATTTACTAACGTCTTAACGGTCAACACCTTTGGATTTTTCAAGGTTTTACATCATTACCCCCTTAAAAGAAATTTCGTCCTCGAAACATAAACTCAACACCGGCGGTCTGCTAAACGGAACTAACGGTGGCGCTAACTAAAAACTCGGGGTTTTACATCATTACCCACTTTAAAAGAGTTTCGTCCTCGAAACTCAGAGCAGCTTCTGTGATGAATAGGTGTGCATGCCTCGATCCTTTATCCTACACGGCTTCTTAGATGACTTCACTTGTGGCATATACCATTTTATTAGAAGCCCAATCTTTCTGCGAAGCAGCTTCTTTCAGCAAACCAGAATCTCCTGTGGCTGCTCCTCGTAGGTCAGGTCCTCTTTAAGCCTCCAAATTTTCATCGGAGGTCTTGTTATTGTGTGAGGCCCTCATTGGGGTTGTATTCCTTACCCAACTCGGGTTTTCAAGTCTTTTAGAGGAGCTAGAGTCTCGTGCTCATAACAAAATGCATGCACTTGCAACACATAACGAAACAAGGAAAATAAACACATCCCATTCCCTAGAGATATTGCTTATAGTTGTTTTCACCATGAATGTCCCTGGTTGAAACCATCGACTTATAACTATGTTTAAACCCAACTTTACCCTAATCTTCTTCATCATCGATCTTCTAAAACCCCAAAATAAGATCTTTAGAACACACGAAACTGATAATTACTAACACCCAAAATGTTATACGATCCCACTAATTCCTCCCCATAAACAAACCTTTTCTTCCGTACCAAGGTATCATAAAAAAAAATAAGGGTGGTTTCTCAACAGTTTCCATCTATAACCCTAAATAAAACTAGGATATCTAACTTTCCTCTAACTTATCTATGAGGTTCTACTTTCTTCCATTATTAAGATCACTATTATATAAACCAACACAAGACTATCTGCCGATATCTGTACCGATATGACATAGCTTCCTTAAGACAACCTTATTATCCGTATGAGAAATAGAGGTTCCCAAAAAAATAGTCTTCACGCGTCAGGTACTAACATGATGCCTCAAATGATAATTAAGCCTTATTGTTTCATCAATTAGAAACACCAAAAGCTAAGCTCGACTACCTTTCACAAGATCAGTAATGTAGTTAATTTATCAAGTCACCCTTTAGCTCCAAAACACTTAACTAGGCCAAAAGAGAGTTCTCACTTAACTTACAGATAAATAAGAACTAGCACTTTCCCATCATTACCCTCTCAACCAACTCAAAATGAGTTTCGTCCTCGAAACTTGAATAATGCTACACCAATCAATGCCTCAAATAGGAATCAAGCTTAACCCGATAAACCTTTATAGTATCTATTTGACTCCAAATATTGCCATTTGAAGTTATACTCAACTGCAACTTAAGATTTTTCACGTACTCAAACCATCCAAGTCATTCTTAATCACCACTGCTATTTTGGAACCACTAACTGTGGTACTAATCACGTCCACCACATTTGTTAAGCACAAAGAGTATAGGGACCTGTGTTAGACAGTAACCTGATTCGTACACCTCGTCATTTATCTTCCATTAAAGGTAATCTCCATAACCAATATAAGTAACCAGACATGATCCAACACTTCACTCAGCTCCTCCAATATCTTAAACAGTAGATACTCATTACGTCTAATTTCTTCCCTAATAGTTCTAGATAATTGTAATGTGGTTCATAGACCTCGGCTTTTATCGTTCTTTCTCAGGGAGCTAGGGGCCTTAGCTATAACTACTTGACTCTAGGTAGGGTTTACGATCATGAGATAATGAGAGGTTTAGGGTAAAAACAGAACAAACACACTATGGTTCGGTCAAAAAGGGGAAACAATGGGTGTCGGGAGATTTCGGGATGCAAACGGCAATTAGGTCAAAGGTTTCACAACTAGGAGGCAATAAGATAGTAGAATTAAATGATGATCCCGTTAAGATAAACCCACCGGATTTCCCTTTTCAAGGATAATCCGGATTAATTTCCCCAAAGTCCATCGATAGACCCGGAGGGTTAAAGAAACAGGATTCTCTAGTTAGCTTCTATTCGCTTTCGTGAATAGAATACTAACTATCCCCATTCCAACCTTCCAACTCAAGTGTTGGATGTATTTGGGGTCTTTCGTACCCCAAACGCATCCTACTTGAGGGAAGGATAGGAGTGGGAAGTTGATTCCACTACAAATTACTCCTAAAATTGCTAAACTAATCCTAATATACCATTCACAACCTTAATATCTCCCTAACCCATTAGGGTTCTATCCTCTAAACATCCTATCTAACATGCTAATAACATTAATAACTTCATTCATGCTTAAAAGGATAATGAAATTAACAATAAACAACAATCAACAAACACCAACCAACAAATACCAACAATTCAAATAACAAAAATAGAGATTAACAAGTAAATAATGAACTAAAGAGAGAAGAGTTAAGAAATGCTCATTGATTTCGTTGCCACAGGAAAATACTCCAGAATAATAAAGCTCCAATGCTCCAATAATAAGAAATGTCTTCAAAACCTCAATACAATTCCAATAGAATCTAGTGCAAGAACAATAATCTAAGTAAAACTCTCACTAATCACTCTAATTGAAAGCTAAAATGAGATAAAAGTATGATAAAGTATGTGCTAAGATATGCTAATAGATGATTTTCAGCTAAAAGACCTATAAGCAATATATAAAAGCCTAGTTTGTTACTCAAAACTCGTCACTTTACTTAACAGACAAATCGCTTCTGCAGGGGATCGTGGGCATGGTCTATGAGACCGTCCCACTGTCCTGCGTAGTGAAGTGCAATTTCTCTCTTCTCTTCGCAGCACCGTGGGTACGGTCTGGCAATTTAGGGCAGACAAGTTTTCGCTCCTTCGCACCGTCGTGGCTACGGTCTCCCAAGACCGTGGCCACGGTCTTGCTCGGCTACTTCTTCCCTTGCACAAGTCAGGAACCCACCGTGGCTGCAGTCAACATGACCGTGGCCACGGTCCAACTTGGTTACTTCTTCCCTTGGACAAGTCATGAACCCACCGTGGCTGCGGTCAACATAATCGTGGCCTCGGTCTAGCTCGGCCTCAACTTTCCTTGCTCCTGACTTGACTTGATCGTGGCTGGGGTCATCATGACCGTGGCCACGGTCCAGCTCAACTTCAAAAGGGCTTTTGGGCGTCTTGACATATCTGACCTTTCCGCATTCCTTCGCCTTTGACTCGACCAAGACTCGGGAAATCTCGGGATTCCCAAAATAGGTGCAAAATGGCCCTTTTTACCATGTTTTGAGTTAAAACTCCGAAATATACTAAATTACAAAAAACGCATTAAAAGTTATTACATTAAGCTACGAAGCAAGTCAAAAGCCTAAGGATTTAGACGGTATTTAGTCACAAAATTGGGTCTAAACACCCCCCCACACTTAAACTTTTGCTCGTCCCCAACAAAACAAGACAAAAACTAACTAAACTAACACTAACACCTCTGTCGTGGGAGAGAAACGGGTGCATTTAGCGTTTGCACCAAGCCCTTTGAACCCCCCGGCAGCCCGGGTGGACGAGATGGACTTGTGAGTGTTTGTAACGGCTGTGCCCACAAAAGCCAAAGAAAAAGGAGAGAGGGAAAGTGAAAACAAAACCGAAGAAAACAAAAGGGAGGAAAAAGAAAGGCTTTGATTCAAAAGATCTCGCAACCTAAACTAAGAAAACGTTATTAAGCCTCCAAAAGCAACCATTAGGAGCATCTCATAGACACCTATCTCAAATAAAAGCCAATCTTGAAGATTTTCAACTCCCTACACCTTATGCCAAGCAAAACCCCATGTGCAAATGTGCAAGTGGGTTCTAACCGAAACCAAAAGACTCTAAAGACTCGTGTCCGAACTCAAAAAAACAACGAAACAACCAAGAGAAGTGTTACCCTTCCTCGTATTTGGTCGCCTTTGGCTTGGTGAGGGCCGTAGGTGATGCAAGGAGAAGCCCCACTCTTTTAGAAGCAAAAACTTCCTTTTCTTTTTGGGTTGGTTTTACCAACGAAAATGCTTTTTCTTTTTCTCTTTTTTTTTTTCTTTTTAAAGGTCGGTATTAACCTTACTTTCAGGAATTGGACGACCCATATATGGGGTATACCCTTCCAACACGGTCTTTTCCATTCGCCTCTCCATCGCAAAGCGATATAGGAGGAGGGTTAAGGGGTATCCGTGTCGTACCACTGATACCAGGCCCGTGTAGGTTGGCTAAGTGTAAGGTGGTTAATGTCATTCAGCGACACGCTCCACTTAATCAGGTTATTGTATCTTATAACTTCTTTTTCTTTCTTTTTGAACTTTTTGCTTTTGTTTTTGCTAACAAGAAAACAACACAAGCTCGGACATAAACCCCTAGAATTTCTCGGTTCCAATCGGAACGTGAAAGGAATCGGGGGTCTCACTAGACACTCAATGAAGGAAGTCTATTTAGGGTAAGTCTTGACTAGAACCCGAGACAGGGTCGAAAATGCTCAGACCGGTTACTTTTAAAGAAGATTAAGAACGACTTCTCAATTTCGACAACAAGATCCAAGAAACAAAGCAAAACAAAGCGAAAACAAAACTAAAAGAAAAACTTTTAAGGCTTTCACTCCCTTTTTTCTCTTTTTTCAAACGAAAATTTTTCAAATTTTAGGCAAAAACTAAGAAAAACATCTAGGTAATCTACCCTTGAAACAGAATATCTCCCCCCCCCCCCCACACTTAAAACGCCACAATGTCCTCATTGTGGGAAGATGTCTCATGAAAAGGGTAGAGAACATACAAAAACAAACAAACAAAAGCAACTAGCAAGGAAAAATGGTGGCGACATGAGCCCACACGGCTCGAACAGCAAAATATTCCCATCACAAACACTCAAAGGGGTTCGCCACCCAAAGAAAATCAAGCATGGGACGGATCATGATGATAATTCAGATAAGAAACAGCAAGGTGGAAAGATAGTACCTCGAGCTCTTCATAAGCGTTGAAACTTTGATCCGAAGTCATAGTTTTAGTGAATCAAAACGATATTAGAGCAAAAGACGACTTTACAAGCGACAAAATTCACATGTGAGATCGAAAATAAAAACGAAGAAAAACTAACTAACTAGACTTCGAAACAAAAACTACAAAGAAGAAAATAAACTATAAACAATATGTACATTATCAATTGCTTACCTTATCCCCGAATCTCACTCATTGAGGCGGGAAATAAGGGTGAAACTCAAAACGAACTAACCAAAACAAACGATTCAATTCATTAACTTCAAACAACCAATTCTTACAAATCCAGCCATAACCAAAATACATTCAAAGCATGATGAAACAAACCATCCCTCGCCCACAAAGTCAATCATCATACAACCAAAAGACACCCCCGCTACAATCAAAAAACAAACAACACAAGCCAAACCCGAGCATCCTAGAAACAACCCCAAAACATGCCAAAACATACTAAAAGAATTCGAGCTGCCTACAAACGAAAACCACCAGACCTAGCATCCAAAACCGGATGAAGCATTCCCCCCACACTTATATTTCACAAAATAAAGTAAGTAAAAACAGTGATAAAGATCGGGTGGGGGTGGGAATGCTTACAAACGGTTCTCAAGCGGATCCTCCCGGAGGAGGACGGGGTTGGTGCTCCGATTGGATGCTAACAAGGATCTCTTGTTGGGTCTCAAGCAGCCCTTGCAAGTTCTCGATCAGGGTCTGTTGGTTTTGAATAAGCTCCCGTTGCTCCTGAAATTCATCGTGAAGCTCCTAGAGTTGTTCATTGATACGCTCCAAGTCGGCGTCCCTTGCTTGGCTCGGTCCGGCTTCGTGCTCTTGTTCTTCTTCATCCTCTTCTTCCACTTCCTCATCCTCTTCGTCACCTTCCTCCTCGGGTTCCCCGGGACTACCCACCACAAAACGGCTCCCAAATGTTTGGCCACACGACCAATTGCGTTAGTTGGTGACATCTAATCGCTTCTCGGCATGTTCGTCGCTCAAATGAACCACGACGCTATGGGAATCGTTTCCGTGGCGGTAAAGTGTTCGCGTTTTGTTTTTCTCCAAGAATTCCATTTTCCGTAGGTGAACACCGTCGATAGGATCAGGGAAGTACCGTGGAGTCCACTTGGCAAGATAAGACTCGAACCCTTGCTTCTTAAGAAAATGGCTGATCATGTGACCCATGCCAAGGGTCATGTTTCGGGTTTCAAGGCTTATCTCCCGAAGACAGTGAAGGATGCATGAACTGGTGTTTACCCGGCGACCATTGATCGCGTTGTGGAGGATGAAGAGGTCGTCTTTCCGAATGCTTGAACGTCCGGTGTCACGGCCGAAGACGGAGCTTGTAATGAGACGGTAAAAGATGCGAACACTCAAATTGCAAAAGTCTCTGGCCTTTGAATTGCTTGGACAATGGATTTGTAGTCTTCGAGTCCGAACCTTGGGATACCGTCTCCTCCAACAGGTGAGGGCTCTCATGGCTTCTTGCTCATCAAAGTTGACACATTCCCCGTAGAAGATACCATCTTCAGGAAGGCCGAGAGCATTGGAAAGGTCCTGAACCGTACACTCTACCTCCTTTTTGGCCATAATGTAAGAGAAAGTGGCATTGGATGTGCCGTCTTCCCGAACCACTAAAGAACTCAGAAATTCAAGCACTGGTTGCTCGATGATGGGCTCGTTGATTGTGGCAAAAACGTCCCAACCCATGACTTTAATGAAAAAGTCCATGCTGGGTTTACAATAAACATCCCGTGTCGTCTCCTCGTGATACAAGTCCGGAGCACAAATTTTTCGCTTTTTCAACCTTTCATACCTCCCCTTATGTATATCATACCTGAAGCTGACTTTCACTTTCGGGTCACATTGGATTAAGGAGGCGGGTTGACCCTTGTAGCGGGTCCTGTCGGGTTCTGTTGAAGTGGACGAGGCAGGGGTCGGCTCCGGCTCGGACCGGGCACGCTTTACTCGTCCCATTGAAGCAAACAGAGAGTAATATACAACAACAAACAACAATGTCCCAAAATCCCAAAGAACAACAAAATTCCAACCAAGAATTTCACCAACTACACTCTAATCAACAAGGTAACACCCAATTTGGCACCCCCAAACTCAACCAAGAGCATCCAACAAAGACGCAAGTAATTGTGCATAAAAATCTACCCAAATTAACAACAAAAACGAAGTTTGATGCACCGATTAACAAGAGTTACCTGAGTTGAAGACTTGGAAGCGTGTTCTTGGCAAATTCGAGCCCCACAAGGAACAAAAACCCATAAATTTTTCTTGAGGCACCCCGAAAATGGCGAGGAACAGCAGAAGCGACACATCTAGGGAAAAAACGAGTGAGAAATTGGAGAGTGGGGAAGGATTTAGTGAAGGAATTAGTAATTTAGGCAAGGGATTTAGGGTTTGAGGTTGGGAGAGAGTGTTTCGAGTGAGAGGGAAAGGAGGAAATTGAAAGAGAAATGAGGGAGAAAATGATTTAAGCCCAGACAGAAATCGCAGCGCATCGACACACTGTGGCCACGATATCCTGGACCGTGGGCACGGTCTCACTCAGGAAGGAAATGAGTGAAAATTGTTGTCTTGAGACCGTGGCTACCGTGACACCCACCGTGGCTACGGTCAAGCTCGGGTAGAATTTTGAGGAACAAAGGCTGCTTTGAGACCGTGGGTGCGGTAAAATGGACCGTGGCTACGGTCTCACTCGGGAATGAAAACTGGGCAAAATGTGCATAACTGGACCGTGGCCACAGTAAAGACCACCGTGGGTACGGTCTTCTTCGGTCACTCCTCTGCACCTACAAGACTCAAAAACTTGGAAAAATTGTGAAGTCCTAAAATTCTAATCTCTTATTATCCACTCTCTTTTCTTTCTCACTCAACAACTTTCAAGGACACCTTCCAACACTCGAAACCACTTTGAATCACGTCCTCATAGAACCTCTTTTCACTCTCGATTTTTTTCAACTTTTTCAATTTTCCACTTTTTTTTTCTTTCTTTTTCCTTCTTTTTCTCAAACTCTAACAAAACAAAAATAAAATGCTAAAACAAAAGAAATAAAATTATGAGAATGAAAGAAAACACTAAAAGAAGGGGAAGTAGCTTGTACCTCTCCCGGGTGTTTGTTTTAGGTCCTAGCTTGACCTACTCCGATGCTTTCAACCTATGAAGTATGGCTTAAGCTTTGATGAGTTCACCTAGAAACAATTCCTCTGTGCATTCTTTAGTTCAACCACCCCGACGGGAAGAATCATTACTATTTCAAAGGGCCCGGACCACCTTGACCTCAGCTTCCCATAGAATAGTTTGAGCCTTGAGTTGAAGATAAGGACCCTATCACCCACCACAAACTCACGACAGTTCAACCTTTTATCATGCCATGCTTTCGTTCTTTCTTTGTAGATCTTATTATCTCATAAGCATGACGTCGCAGCTCCTCTAGCTGTTCTAATTGAAATAAACGACTTGTTATGGCCGCCTTGATATCGAAATTCAATTTCTTGATCGCCCACATTGTTTTGTGCTCAAGTTCTACGGGAAAATGACATGCTTTCCCGTAGACAAGACGATAGGGAGTAGTCCCAATCGGTGTTTTGAAGACTTCATCTAATTTCTCCGCCCAATCCTTCAGTGAAGAGCTGACCATCTTCTCCAAAATCTCCTTGATGGCACGATTTGAGATTTCTACTTGCCCTTGCGTTTGAGGATTATAGGGGAGTCCCTTTTTGTGATTGATACCATACTTTGCTAGGAGGAACTCAAACTTCTTCTCGATGAAGTGGGATCCGTTGTCACTAATGATAACCCTTGGAATGCCAAATCTTGGGAATAAAATCTTCTTCAAGAATCTCGACACGGACTTGCCATCGCACTTCACGCATGGGATAGCTTCGACCCATTTCGAAATATAGTCTACCGCCACTTGGATGTATTGACAACCTCGTGATGACGGAAACGAACCCATGAAATCCAACTCCCATACATCGAAAACCTCTACCTCAAGGATGAAGTTCAATGGTGCTTCAATTTTCCGGGAAATATTTCCGGACCTTTGGCATTTGCTGCATTGCTTGACATGAAGATGGGCATCACGAAAGAGGGTCGGCCACCAATAGCCGGCTTGTAAAACTATCGCCACTGTCTTTTGAGAACCACCGTGACCTCCAACCGGGAATTCATGACAATGTGTCAAAACAGATTTTACCTCGCTCTCGGGTAGACATCGCCTATACATCGCGTCGTTGCACAACCGGAATAGGAATGGATCGTCCCAAAAGAAATGTTTCATGTCGTGAAAGAACTTCTTCTTTTGATGGTGGTTCAGATTTTGAGGAATCACCTCACTATACAAGTAGTTTGTGATGTCGGCATACCACGGGTGAGAGTGCTTGATAGCCATGAGTCGCTCATCCGAGAAAGAATCTACAATCAGTTGGGTATCCATGAAATCAACAAGAATCCTCGATAGCTGATCGGCTACTACATTTTTCGTGCCGGCCTTGTCGCGAATTTCCTAATCAAACTCTTGCATAAGCAAGACCCACCGTATAAGCCTCGGCTTCGTTTCTTCCTTTCCCATCAAATATTTAATCGCGACATGATCCGAGTAAACCACCACCTTGGAGAACATAAGGTATTCCTGGAATTTGTTGAGAGCAAAGACGATTGCCAAAAGCTCCTTCTCCGTGGTCGTTTAATTCTTTTGTGCACTATCAAGCGCACGGCTTGCATAGTAGATGACTCTTGGCTTCTTCTCTATTGTTTGAGCCAAACACGCTCCCACAGCGAAATCGCTTGCATCGGCCATGATTTCAAAGGGTAGTGTCCAATCCGGAGGTTGAACTACCGGAGCGGAAATCAAGGCTTGCTTTAACCTATAAAATGACTCAAGGCACTCGTCAGTAAAAGAGAATGGGGCATCCTTGCACAAGAGATCAGTTAAAGGTCGAGCGATTTTGGAAAAATCCTTGATGAACCGGCGATAAAAGCCGGCATGGCCAAGGAATCTACGCACCCCCTTGACAGAAACTGAGGGTGGTAGGTGCTCTATAACCTCAACTTTAGCCTTGTCCACTTCGATGCCCTTAGAAGAAATTAAATGACCCAACACAACACCTTCTTCCACCTTGAAGTGGCATTTCTCCCAATTCAACACTAAGTCAACTTCCTCACAACGGGTTAGAACTTTCTCCAAATTCAGCAAACAATCATCAAAGGTATTACCATAGACAAAAAAATCGTCCATAAAGACTTCTATGCATTTCTCAATGAAATCACTAAAGATAGCCATTGTGCAACGTTGAAATGTCCCCGGTGCATTACATAACCCAAAAGGCATGCGACGATAAGCAAAAGTATCATACGGGCAAGTGAAGGTAGTTTTCTCTTGATGTGAGGGGTGGATTGGAATTTGAAAGAAACCCGAGTACCCATCCAAAAAGAAAAATTACGAGTGACCCGCCAACCGTTCCAATATCTGGTCAATAAAGGGAAGGGGAAAATGATCCTTCTTTGTTACTTTATTTAGTTAGCGGTAATCAATACACATCCGCCAACCGGTGACGGTCCGGGTACTAACTAGTTCTTTCTTTTCATTTTCAATCACAGTCATTCCACCCTTCTTGGGTACACACTGAACCGGGCTTACCTATGCGCTATTTGCGATGGGGAAGATGATCCCAGCAGCTAGCAACTTTACTACTTCCTTTTTAACCACCTCTTGCATATTGGGATTTAATCGACGTTGGGGTTTCCTAGTAGGCTTTGCATCCTCAATCGAATGCATGCATATAGAAGGGGACAGACCTTTCAAATCTTCTATCTTATAACCTAGTGCACTCCTATGTTTTCTAAGCAAATCAAGCAACTTGGACAATTCAGAATCATTCAATTTCGCATTCACCATGACAGGATAACATTTCTCATCATCCAAGAAAGCATATTGGAGGGAAGGGGGCAAAGGTTTAAGCTCTAAAGGAATAGAGGATTGAATTTGAGAAGAAGACATACCCTTGTAGATCACATCTTGAATCTCCATGCACTCCATATAAGGCTCATCAATAATAATCTCCTCATGCATGGGTTATGAGTCAAGAAGGTTGGTGAAGAAAGTAATATCGGTGTCGTCGGTCTCAAATTGGAAAGACTCCAATAGGCAAGCTCCCAAGGGATCGTCGCAAGTAGACTCAAGTAGATGAGAGAATTCAATATACTCATCAACAAGAAACTCCATCATATCAATAGCATAGCATGAGTCCCCATACGAAGGACCTTTCAATGACCCCTCAAGTTGAAAAATGATGCTTTCATCACTTACATTCAACGACATACTTCCATTCTTCACATCTATTATCGCTCCCGCTGTGGCAAGGAACGACCTTCCCAAAATGATAGGGATATTGTTATCTTCCTCCATCTCCAAGATCACGAAATCACAAGGGATCAAAAATCGCCCCACTTGGACCGGGATGTCCTCCAATATTCCCAAAGGTCTTCGCAGGAAACGGTCGCCCAATTGGAGGTTAATTGTTGTAGGAGCTGGATCGTCGAGATTCAACTTCTTGCAAATCGAATGAGGCATGACGCTTACACTCGCTCCTAGATCACATAAATCACGGCCAATCCGCATGTCACCAATGGTGCATGGAATAGAAAAACTTCCGGGGTCGGCTAACTTCTCCGGTGATTTGTTATCAATAATGGCACTGCAATCCGCTGTCAAATGGATCGTAGATCTCTCTTGAATCCTCCTTTTGCTTGTGAGAAGCTCCTTCAAATGCTTCTTGAAAGATGGAACTTCGGAAATAGCATCAAGAAATGGAATGTTCACTTGAAGCTTTTTGAGCATCTCAATGAACTTTGAAAACTTCGCATCGGACTTGGGCTTTGCTAACCGCTCGGGAAAAGGGACCGACGGTAGCTTTGGCTTCTCAATGGTTTGGATCGGCTCTTCTTCCACCATCTTTCCTTTCCCTTTCCTTACCTTCTCCATCTCCTCTCTTTCTTTACTAGATTCTTCTAACTCCTCCTCATGCACTCCATCATCTCCCTAACCCAAGACTAACTCACTCTCCCGCTTCTCTATCAAATCTTCCTCCTCCGTGACATCTACCACATCACCCTCTTTGTCACCCAAAACATCCTCTTCCACCATCCTAGGGCCATAAATCTCCCTACCACTCCTCAATGTAATAACATTAAGTTGTCCTTTCGGATTTGGTTGGGGTTGGCTAGGCAAAGATTGGATGGGTTGAGATTGTTCTGCCGTTTGAGCCAATAGTAATTCAAGGTTCTTGATGCGTGCTTGATCTCTTTCTCGAGCGAAGGCCATCTTTTCTTGAGATAGGGCTATCTTTTCTTGGGATAAGGCCATCTTTTGTAGGGTTTGCTCAATGGTTTCTTGTTGTGGTGGTTTGGGTGCTTGGGAAGGTTGACCTTGGTGAGGGTTTGGGTGGTATTGGGGGCGGTTTTGATTTGGGAAACTGGGGGGTGAGTTTTAGGTTAGTGGGGCTTTTTGGTTGTACGCATAATTCCCACGAGGACGAACGGGGTTTTGATTGGTATAGGAGAGGTTATTGTTGGGATAGATAGCTTGGACTTGCTCGGCTTGATACTCTTCACACCGCATCAAAGAATGTGGCCCTCCACAAAAATCACATACAAGAACTCGGGCATCCGGAATAAGCATAGGTACTTCTTCAGCTGCCTTTACTTGCCTCGTGGTCTCTTCCAAAGCCGACTTTTGTTGCATCTCAAGAACGACATTCATGAGAAATTTAATAGTAGGATTGCTTTCTACAGAAGGACCATCTCTTGGACCACGGCCACCTCCCCAATGAGGAGAGTTTTAGGATAACTCATGAAGAAACACATTTGCTTCCTCCGCCCTCTTCTTGAGGAACATGCCCCCCGAGGCATGATCGATGGATTCTCGCAAAGAGCTACTTAGTCCGGAATAAAAATGATGAAATAATAGCCAATCCTCAAGATTGTGATGTGGACACCTCCGTTGGAGACTCTTGAATCTCCCCCATGCTTTGAATAACGACTCATCGGACTCTTGCTTGAAGCACATGATGGCTTGCCTCAACCGACACGTCTCATCATTGGGGAAAAACCTTTGAAGAAAGTCGCGGCTAAGGGCATCCCATGTAGAATAGGTTCCGGGCGGACACTTGTTGAGCCACAATAGTTCTTTCCCATTAAAAGTGAGAGGGAAAAACTTCAGCTTCATGTATTCGGCGGAGACTCCATTCATTTGTACGAAACCGATGCGTTGCTCGAATTTGTTGATGTGGTCAATAGGATTTTCGTGCTCTCCTCCATGGTACGGAGTGTTCTCGAATATCTCCATCAAATATGGCTTGAACTTGAACGATGCGTTCGGTGGCAATGCAGGTAATATGATGGGATCGCCTCCCGTACCCGACGATGGTAAGGAATATGATGCTAAGGTACGGGGTGGATCCTGCTCTCCGTCAGAGATTGGAATTTCGATCGTCTCTTGCTCCCTTTGTTGTCTTCTTCATCTCGAGCCGGCGTTAGCTTGGCGAATAATGCTCTCCGGGTTCGGATTCGGTGGAGTTATAGGAGTTTGGCCTCGTCGAGATCGAGTCCGCACGCACAAAAGGAACAAACAGAAGAATCAAATTTCCAATAACCAAGGATAACAAAATCTCTAGCAAGTAATATGATCTTAAACAACCTAAAGAGAAAGAGCTAAGCTAGGTGCGTTTGCTCCCCGGCAACTGCCACATTTTGTGTAACGTGGTTCGTAGACCTCGGTTTTTATCGTTCTTTCTCATGGAGCTAGGGGCATTAGCTATAACTACTACTTGACTCTAGGTAGGGTTTTTGATCATGAGATAATGAGAGGTTTAGGGTAAAAGCAGAACAAACACACTATGGTTCGGTCAAAAAGTGGAAACAATGGGTGTCGGGAGATTTCGGGATGCAAACGGCAATTAGGACAAAGGTTTCACAACTAGGAGGCGATAAGATAGTATAATCAAATGATGATCCCGTTAAGATAAACCCAGCAGATTTCCCTTTTCAAGGATAATCCGGATTAACTTCCCCAAAGTCCATCGACAGACCCGGAGGGTTAAAAAAACAGGATTCTCTAGTTAGCTTCTATTCGCTTTCGCGAATAGAATACTAACTATCCAAATTCCAACCTTCCAACTCAACTGTTGTTCGGGGTCTTTCGTACCCCAAACGCATCCTACTTGAGGGAAGGATAGGAGTGGGAAGTTGATTCCACTACAAATTACTCCTAAATTTGCTAACCTAATCCTAATATACCATTCACATCCTTAATATCTCCCTAACCCATTAGGGTTCTAGCCTCTAAACATCCTATCTAACATGCTAATAACATTAATAACTTCATTCATGCTTAAAAGGATAATGAAATTAACAATAAACAACAATCAACAAACACCAACAATTCTAATAACAAAAAACAGAGATTAACAAGTAAATAATGAACTAAAGAGAGAAGGGTTAAGAAATGCTTATTGATTTCGATGCCAAAGGAAAATACTCCAGAATAATTAAGCTCTAATGCTCCAATAATAAGAAAAGTCTTCAAAACCTCAATAGAATTCCAGTAGAATCTAGTGCAAGAACAATAATCCAAGTAAAACTCTCACTAATCACTCTAATTGAAAGCTTAAATGTGATAAAAGTATGATAAAGTATGTGCTAAGATATGCTAATAGATGATTTTCAGTTAAAAGACCTATAAGCAATATATAAAAGCCAAGTTTGTCACTCAAAACTCGTCACTTTACTTAACAGAAAAATCGCATCTACAGGGGACCGTGGGCACGGTCTATGAGACCGTGGCCACGGTCCTGCGTAGTGAAGTGCAATTTCTCTCTTCTCTTCGCAGCACCGGGGGCACGGTGCCCCTGGACTGTGGGTACAGTCTGGCGATTTAGGGCAGACAAGTTTTCGCTCCTTCGCACCATCGTGGCTACGGTCTCCCTAGACCGTGGCCACGTTCTTGTTCGGCTACTTTTTCCCTTGGAAAAGTCATGAACCCACCGTGGCTGCGGTCAACATGACCGTGGCCACGGTCCAGCTCGGTTACTTCTTCCCTTGGACAAGTCATGAACCCACCGTGGCTGCTGTCAACATGACCGTGGCCACGCTTTAGCTCGGCCTCAACTTTCCTTTCTCCTGACTTGACTGCACCGTGGCAGGGGTCATCATGACCGTGGCCACGGTCCAGCTCAGCATCAAAAGGGCTTCTGGGCGTCTTGACATGTCCGGCCTTTCCGCATTCCTTCGCCTTTGAGTCGACCAAGATTCGGGAAATCTCGGGATTCCTAAAATAGGTGCAAAATGGCCCTTTTTACCATATTTTGAGTAAAAACTCCGAAATCTACAAAATTACCAAAAACACATTAAAAGTTATTAAATTAAGCTACGAAACAAGTCAAAAGCCTAAGGATTAAGGTGGTATTTAGACACAAAATTGGGTCTAAACAATAATAGACGTCACCATCAATAGAAATTGCCAAATCAAAGAAAAAAGTTGCTCTAATAAACATGCGATAATGAAACGAACTCAGTTGGGTGGTACTCAACAGAATTAATCAAATAATATTCCAACAAATTGAGTAGATGTAAAATAGAATATCCCAGAAAATGCTTAGACAAACCAAGTAGATGATATTCAAATAGAACTTAATCAGGTTGGACTCAAACAGTGTGGTGGGCATCAGATACCTGCAACTTTCCTCATGGGCTATATCCATTTCTCATACGATCGACTCAGTTCATGTATACAATCATAAACAAAAGGTGTGCAATACGGAATAGACAGTTGCGTATGTGGACTCACATGTAAACATGTATCAGGATGAAAGTAAGCATATATGAGACCATGAATCGTGAATATACAACAGAAACTCACTCTGAACATTCAAGGGAGAAATGTTAAAAACAAACAATTATAAATCAAGTATATCTCCATCCTATAGTGAATAAAACTCTTTCAAAGTAACACTTTGTCATTCTTAACAATCTAATCATCCAGACAACTTTTCAGCTTGTAGATAACATAATAATAATTGTAACATTCCACTTCAATAACAGCGCCCTCAACCAATACATAACTAGTAAAAGAAACTTTTTTTTCCCTCCACATGTTTCCTCACATTCCTTGATTCATAACTTAATACAACTTAAGATCCCTATAATTACAATAACCTTGAAAGATCTTGCTTAGCTCAACATTACCTTAAAAGTATTCAATTACTCCAATACTCTAGGAACCAAAAAATAAATTTAATCCTTAGCTCGAAGTCTCATAATCGATATCCGAAAGTCTAGTTTAAACGTATGATCATTAACAAAATATTCATCTGAACTTTTATCTCAAAATCAAGTTCCTTTTTCCTTAAAAGTGATCCTTGAAACTCCATATCCTGACCAAAACCAATCATAATCCCAATATTACTCTAAAGCCCTTCATCTGCTCTCAATACTTCAATGAAACAATGTTCATTCAAACATACAGGAAGTCTCCAACTTACCGTACCACCTAAAATCAAATTAACCACGAGATTAAGCACAAAAACTTTCACTTCAACTATACCGCTCAATTCAAGCATTAACCAACACTTTCCTTACAAAGATTCCTTTAACCCAAGACCTCGACTTAGAACGAATTGCATTGAATCACAAACATTAATCTAACCCCAAAACCAAAAATTGAAATCAAAGGCCAACTTCACATAGGAATTTTCAAGTATTCCCCAGGTCCATAAGTCAAAGTTCATCCCCAATCATCATTGTGCATACACCAAAACCCAATAAATACAATTTGAAGCCTTAACTAAACCCAAAGTGCTTAATATGGATACCCGAGAGATTCAATCGAACATAATATTCCCAAGTACTCAACATTATACTCAAACAATAATACTAGCTTCATGCATAATATCTCTAGGTATGGGAAAATAATAAATCGAAACAAAAGTTAAGAAAAATAAAACACATTAATCAAAACATGAAGAACAATTAAGCCGATGCAACCCCACCCACACCTACACTCACACTCTAATTTTAGCTTCCTAAGGTCTAACTAAACCTAAAAGACACTTAGGAGCTACTAGGTCGCAACCCAGAGCTCTGATACCATTTTGTAACGCTCCGAAAATTAAATTATAGAAAAGTCAAAGTCAAACTAACGTTAACGGAAAAATTTAGCGGAAGACTCAAACTCTTATTGGGCGTCACTGCCGTATCCCCGAAAGAAGGAAAACCACAACTATCTGACAACGGTAAACCAACTAACAAACTCATACTCAGAAATAAAACTCAAAGCTAACTTCAATTCTTTCAGAAAAGAAAAGCAACATAATTAACAACTTCTAAACACGTCGTCCTCACTTCTTATTCCCGTCCCCAGCATATAGATCTTCACCTAAGAACAAAACATTACAAAAATTAGGGGGGAAACTCAATAATGTCTACTCCTACCGTTAAAAACAATTCAAATCCATTTCAATTCATTTAAGGGAGAGGGAACAAGTCAAACCATTTCACAAACATTTAACCCTTATAACTCTTTTCCTCAACCTAACCAATTCGTATTTTATTATGCGGGGGGGATACCAAATCCCCTATAGTAACATTCGCCTACCAAAGGCATCAATACATATCATCTATCCTATATCAGGGATGAAACCCTGATCTCCTAACACATAACCCATACATGATACCAAATCCTGGTCTCCGAGTTATCGCCCGCAAAAACATTAGCCTACCAAAGGCATGAAAACAATCACCTACGAGCATCAAAACAATAGCCTACCAAAGGCATCAAAAATCATCTATCCTATATCAGGGGTGAAACCCTGATCTCCTGACACATAACCCATACAGGATACAAAATCCTGTCTTCGGGTTATCTCCCGCAAAAACATTAGCCTACCAAAGGCATCAAAACAATAAACCCGCTTAATGTTTCAGTTTGAATTATTAGTGTCTTATGCAAAGCTCAGCTCACAGCTCTCAAGTCAAACCTTACCCAGGTTATTAAAACTAAAAACAAAACTACTTATAAAAGACCATCTCAATTTCAATAACTCATAAATCAACCATTACAAATAAATATCAAAAACAAATGGCCACATTTTCAACATAAAGTCCCCTTTCGGGATGCGATTGTCAAAACAGTTTAGACAACATTAAAACACATTTAAAGAGCATCCCAGTGGGGATTAGAGCATAGACATTACCTGGTTAACTTCACTTCACAGCAAAAACGAACACACTTGAGCTCACTAACGAGGCGAGTTAGGTCGGGCCTAAATTAGAAATAATTATTCTAATCAAAATGTTCCCTTCGAAGTTAGTATTAACTACCTTCTACCTAACCCTACCCTAGGAACACTATAGGTTCCTATCAATCATGAATTCACACTTTAAATTACCTAACACATTCTAAGTAATTACGTAACAAGATCAAAACATCATTTTCACTCAACAATATTTTTATTAATAAATAACATCAATATATAAGACAGATTACAACATCAACATAAAAAGGGTCAAAACTTGACTTCCCAACATCCTATGGGTCTGGTTTTGGGCTTTTCGGAAACCTCGGTATGTCTACTAAAACTCTCATATTGAACTGGCGACCAAAAACACCCACTAAGGTCCTCAAAAACGGTCATCAATCCAAGCTGTCCAGATCTAACTTAGGTCTGGTAATCGGGGTATAACTCGACCTATACAACTCCAAAGTCCGATCCGCAAAATTCCTATGAAACCTAACATCTAAGGGAACCTCCAGTCCAAAGGGTTAGATCAAATGACAACTATACTTATCGTGGTGACCCGATCTTTAGACTCTATCGAAATTGACCCGTTACCGGTTTCCATATAATTGATTATTTCGGTTCTAACTTCCACCATTCGATCCTAGGGTCCTACTTTGGGCTTAAAACAGTGTCTAAGGTTCAAGGTAGTTAATCTAATCCAACTAAGGTCCAAACATCAAACTGCCTACCACCAAAACCAAATTGTAAAACATAAATTCAACTTAATTTAATATTTTCTCTAACCCTAAAAGCATACATGAAATAACAATAACATTATTCTAAACATGAATTCTACAATAAACTATTTCAACGTCCTATAATAACAACATGGATGATTATAAAACATGAATTTTCCTTAATCAAGGTACAGGAAAGAACAAGAGAACATGTGAATAAAATATAAAGAACATATGAACACTTAAACTAATAAAATAGAAAAATCATACTTTAGTAACAATAAATAAAGAACTCATATTAATAAAACTCTAACTCACTAGTACCCCTAAACATGAATACTAACCTTAATAAATTTAAACATAATTTATAATCTACTCAGCACATGCCCTAATTCTTATACTTGTGTTGGATATATTTCAAGAGTATAAGATAATTATATAGCCTAAAGAATAAAGTATATCAAGTATAAGGATCATATATAAGGGAAACAATAAAAATATGATCAACACGGGTAAAACAGGAAGCAACATGAGTCGTGTTGCCTTCCAGAAAGTAAGAAAACAATTCCAGGGCTCAACACGGGTCGTGTTGGCCCAACACGGACCGTATTGAATTCAACACGGGTCGTGTTGATTGCCAGGAATGTTTTAAATGCTAACGGCTATATGATTTCGTGTAATTAGTTTTTGATATTATAATTAAGCACAATTATAATGATATTCCAACAGCTATATGACTTGACTTGGTCAAGGTCATATTAAGTTTGTGATCCTCCATTAAAGTCACTTGATTGTCCTTTGACTAGGGCATCCTAAGTGTGTTGGTATTCTCCTATAAAAAGGAGACATCCTCGGCTATTTGAGACACACCGATCTAAGCAATCACATCTTCATTCTTGTCTAGACTGCAGCTATACTAGAGTGAATCAAGAGAGAAACTACTATTCTTGAGTGTTTACAATTGCTAAGTTTTATCCCTTTGAACATTTACGGTATCGTAAATAGTTCTTAAGGAAAGTGAGTATTAAGCCACAACTCTTAGCGTTATCCAAGCGAGTGTTCATTGTTTATATATCGTTACTCCTTTTCGTCCAACAATCTTAAGAACTATTTAGGAATTGCCTCGCTACGTGATATGTCTAGCAACTTCCAAAAGCTAGAGCGCTTTGAAGGAGTGGATTTCCAACGTTGGCAAAGCAAGATGCATTTCTTGCTAACTACTCTCAATGTGGCATATGTGCTTAACATTGAGATTTCTCCCAAGGTGAACCAAGAACCTTCAGTCGAGAAGGTGACAACCGAGGAGTCTCCAAAAGAGGATGCAATCGTCAAGATGTCCACGGGAGTTGGAAGCAACGATCAAGTAAAGGGGTCCATTGAAGATGCGGAGGCCACTCGGCAAAGGCTCAAGATGGAGAATGACGACTACATTTGTAGAGGATGCATTCTCAACGGGATGAGCGACACCCTCTTCGATGTCTATCAACATGTGGAGACAGCAAAGAAGCTTTGGGAGATGCTTGAAGCTAAGTACATGTCGGAAGATGCGTCAAGTAAGAACTTTCTTGTTAGTCAATTCATGAAATTTAAGATGGATGATAATAGGAAAATTCTAGACCAATTCCATGAGATTCAACGTATTTTAAGTAACTTCAAGCAACACAATTTGAACATTGATGAAACCATAATCGTATCCTCTATTATTGACAAGCTACCTTCTTCTTGGAACGAAACGAAAAGGGCTCTGATGCACCTGAAAGAGGCTATGTCTATTGAAGGTTTGGCTAATCATCTTCGGATTGAAGAGGAGTTACGCTTACAAGATGGTACCAAAGAGCAATCTAAGGTCCAAATGGTGCAAGAGAATAATGGAAACAAGAATAAGAACAAGAGCCACAACAAAATTAGCAAGGGAATTCAAAAGTCTAAGCAAGTTTGTTGGAAATGTGGCAAACCGGGGCACACAAAGAGAAAGTGTTACCAATGGAAAAAGAAGCATGGTCTTTTGAACAAAGATACATCTAAGGGCAAGAGAAAGGAGAAGGAACCCAATTCCTTCGTGGCCATGATTAAGGATCATATTAACATGGTATCCATTGGTTGTAATGATTGGTACATAGACTCGGGTGCGTCAAGGCATGTTTTCATTGACAAGAGTTTATTCAAGACTCTCAAACCGGCGGATGATGGTGTGAAACTCTACATGGGCAATAACCATCCGGTCAAAGTTGAAGGCATTGGGCAAGTCGAACTTGTTTTCACTTCTGGTAAATCTTTGCTTTTAATTGATATGTATTTAGCTCCAGAAGTATGTAAGAATCTTGTATCTGGTTATCTCCTTAGCAAGCTTGGTTTTATGCAAGTTTATGATGGAGATAATTATGTACTTTCCAAGGGTGGGACTTTTGTAGGGAAGGGATATGCTTATTGGGAGATGTTTAAATTGAATACGAAAAGTAATAAAGATGGCATGATTTCCGCTTATATGCATGTGTCTACTTTGAATAAGTCTTTTCTATGGCACGCTAGATTAGGACATGTGAACTTTTCAAAGTTGAAAGAAATGTCTAATCTTGATTTGATTCCTAAGTTGAATGATGACATAGGAAAGTGTAAGACATGCATGCTTAATAAAATTACCAAAAGTTCATTCTCAAGTGTAAAAAGAACTTCTAAATTGTTTGATTTAATTCATAGTGATTTAGGAGATTTTCATAGTACACCTTCAATAGGTGGTAAGAAGTATTATGTGACATTCGTTGATGATTATTCTAGATATTTTCAAGTTTATCTTTTGAGTTCCAAAGATGAAACACTTGAAAAGTTTAAAGTTAACAAAACTAGAAGTGAACTTCAATGTGAGACCTTGATTAAAACTTTAAGGTCCGATAGGGGAGGGGAATATTATGATCCAAAGTTTTTCCAAGAAACGGGCATTGTTCATGAGACAACCGCCCTGTATACACCACAACAAAATGGGGTTGCGGAAAAGAAAAATAGAACTTTAAAAGAAATGGTGAATTCTATGTTGTCAAACTCCGGTTTAATTAATGGATTTTGGGGTGAAGCCATGTTAGCGGCTTGTTATATTTTGAATAGAGTTCCATTCAAAGGGAATTCTAGTACCCTATATGAGTTATGGAACAAAAGAAAGTCAAGTCTAAAGTATTTTAAGATTTGGGGTTGTAGGGCTATTGTAAGAGTCCCGGAACCTAAGAAAAGAAAATTAGGTGAAAGAGGAATTGAGTGCATCTTTATAGGCTATGCTCAAGATAGCAAAGCTTATAGGTTTTTGTGGTTGAGCCAAATGAGTACATTTCGGTGAATACCGTAATGGAATCAATAGATGCAATTTTTGATGAGACTAGGTTCTCTTCAATTACTAGACCTAAAGAAATAACTCAAGATATTGTTTCTCTAATTGAGCCTCAAGATGAAAATCATGAGGGTATATCCATACAAGATGATCTTTCAACTCATGAGGTTATTCATGATGAAGAAGATGAAAGTATTGAGTTAAGAAGGACTAAAAGATGAAGGAAACCAAAAGAATTTAGTTCGGAATTCTATGTTTATTTAGTAGAAGGTTCAAGGGACTCAATTGAAAGTGAGGCCCTATGTATGTACAACATAGATAAGGATCCTAAAACTTTTAAAGAAGCTATGCAATCTCATGATGCTTCTTTGTGGAAAGAAGCGGTACAAGTTGAGATTGATTCAATAATGAAAAACAATGTTTGGATATTAGTTGACCTTCCTACGGGGAGTAAACCAATTACCTCTAAGTGGATCTTTAAAAGGAAAAGGAAAGTAGATGGTGCCGTTGAGAGGTATAAAGCTCGTTTGGTTGTAAGGGGCTTTACTCAAAAGTAAGGTATGGACTACTTTGATACATATGCACCAGTGGCTAGGATAGCTTCAATACGTGTATTGTTAGCTTTAGCTACTATCCATAAGCTAGTTATCCATCAAATGGATGTCAAAACGGAATTCTTAAATGGAGAACTAGAAGAGGAGGTGTATATGGAACAACCCGAAGGGTTTGTTGTTGAAGGTCAAGAAAAGAAAGTTTGTAAACTTATAAGGTCCTTATATGGACTTAAGCAAGCACATAAGAAATGACATCAAAAGATTGATGAAGTAGTGCTTTAAAGTGGTTATAAGATCAATGAATCGGATAAGTGCATATACTCTAAGTTTGAGAATGGAAAAGGGGTGATTATTTGCCTATACGTTGATGACATGTTGATCTTCGGGACTGACATGGAACAAGTTAATAAGACCAAAGAATTTCTATCCTCAAAGTTCTCTATGAAGGACATGGGTGAAGCGGATGTAATTCTTGGTATTAAGATCATTAGAAATAATGATAAGATAAGTTTGTCTCAAGAGCATTACATTGAGAAAATATTGAATAAGTTTGGAGGTGATAAGGTGTATCCGGCAATGACACCTTATGATCCAAGTAAGAAACTAGAGAAAAATTTAGGTTCTCCGGTTAATCAACTTGAGTATGCTAACTTAATTGGAAGTCTCATGTATGCTATGACAAGTACAAGGCCAGACATTGTTTATGCAATTGGCATATTAAGTAGACTTACAAGCAATCCGAGAAATATGCATTGGTTTGTAATTCGGAGAGTATTAAGATATTTAGCAGGTACTAAAAGTTATCAACTCACATATAAAGGAGAACCTTCGGTATTAGAAGGTTACTCGGACGCGAGTTGGATTAATAAAGGAGATTTCTCCTCTACCAGTGGATGGTTAAGGAACTTATTGTTGGAAATACTGGTTTGGTATAAGCCAATGGCTCCAATCACAATTCATTGTGATAGCAAAACTACACTTGATGTTGTGTATAGTCATGTTTTCAATGGCAAGTCAAGGCACATTGGTTTGAGACATGCTTATATACATCAACTTATAAGGGATGGAGTAGTGACTTCAAGATATATCAAGTCAAAAGAAAACTTAGCGATCCTTTAACTAAAGGATTGTCTAGAGATTTGATAAAAGGTACTTCAAAGGGGATGGGTTTAAGTGTAGCTCAAATATCTACTAATCACAACAAATACTCAACTTTATGAATTGGAATACCACCAATTTCTATAGTTCAAATGAGTACGGAGTTGCTTAAATTAGTAGGAAGCATCAATTTTATCCCAAGGACAAGTGATGCTTAAAATCTGTAATGACAAGAGGATGAGTATTAGTACTCTTAATAGACTTTGTGGAAAGCCTAATTGCAGGGGTGGTATAATTACAAAGTCTACCTATGTAAGTGTAATGTGTGGCCGCATAAAAGAACTATGAGCTAAAGTTCCGAAACACTTATGAAGGATAAGGACACAAGGCCGGATAATAGTGTCGAGGTATTTTACACCCAAGATTTAAAATATATGTGTGTTATGAGTATAGTTGGTCAATATAAATCCAAAATTCAAAGCTATGTCCACTTTGCGATATGGATACAATTTTGGCTCATATACACTAATTGAATTGTTCAAAGAGTAATCTACTTTTCATTACGCATATGTTTTGTGACTTTCTCTGGTGATTACAAGTTAAGGTATATCTCAAATAGCGTGGGTATAAGCTCCTTAAGTAAAGTTATTTCAAGGGTTTTACATACTCTTGAAATAGCGGGGGATTGTTGGAAATATTTCAATAGTATAAGATAATTATATAGCCTAAAGGATAAAGTATATCAAGTATAAGGATCATATATAAGTGAAACAATAAGAATATGATCAACACGGGTAAACAGGAAGTAACACGAGTCGTGTTGCCTTCCAGAAAGTAAGAAAACAATTCCAGGGCTCAACACGGGTCGTGTTGGAACAACACGGACCGTGTTGGTCCAACACGGACCGTGTTGGTCCAACACGGACCGTGTTGGTCCAACACGGGTCGTGTTGATTGCCAGGAATGTTTTAAATGCTAACGGCTATATGATTTCGTGTAATTAGTTTTTGATATTATAATTAAGCACGATTATAATGATATTCCAACAGCTATAAGATTTGACTTGGTCAAGGACATATTAAGTTTGTGATCCTCCATTAAAGTCACTTGATTGTCCTTTGACTAGGGCATCCTAAGTGTGTTGGTATTCTCCTATAAATAGGAGACATCCTAGGCTATTTGAGACACACCAATCTAAGCAATCACATCTTCATTCTTGTCTAGACTGCAGCTATACTAGAGTTAATCAAGAGAGAAACTACTATTCTTGAGTGTTTACAAGTGCTAAGTTTTATCCCTTTGAACATTTACGGTATCGTAAATAGTTCTTAAGGAAAGTGAGTATTAAGCCACAACTCTTAGCGTTATCCAAGCGAGTGTTCATTGTTTATATACCGTTACTCCCTTTCCTCCAACAACTTGCACCCACAGTACCATGACCTAACATTAATACTTCAAACATAAATTTACAACATCAGTTAATCACATGGATTATCAAAGAACCCAACGTTACTCACTCAAGTCGCATGGACGCTTATGATTCATATGGTACTGGACTCGCACACACAAGAACAATTCTTGTTGATGCTTATAACAACAACACCCTAATTAATCAAATTTAGCCTCAAATTATAAAGAAATCATACTTAATAGAGTACAACTCAATCAAGAATAGAGCAAAACTCAACCCAGAACAAAATAAGATGTGAACGAATCAGGGGTTTACGTGGGGGTTTTCCGGTGGTCAGGAGCGGCGATGGGTGGTCGTCGATGTCACTAGCGGCATCCGGGGTCGACTGTGAGCAGCGACGGAAACCACGACAAACGGAGCAGCAACGAACCGAAATAGAGCACCGACGGCCACATACTTCGAACAGGGCAGGGTCGCGACTCCGGTGAGCAGCGACGGTGCTGCGGGGTTCGTGGGCATCTTCGAAAGGTGGCGGCGGCTCGGCGGTGGTCCGAAGATGGTCCGGTGGCGGGGGACGGTGGAGAGAGAGAGAGAGAGAGGAAAAGAATAAGGAGAAAAAATTGAGAGAATGTGCGTGTGTTTTGCGTTTAGGGGGGTTTCTAGGTTTAATAGCTTAATTAACATCTAATTGCCTCTCTAGTTAACCCTAATCTGATCTAACCCTACTAACAAACATCTAACTGGCTAACTATACCTAGGTCTCCACGATTCTAGTCATAGAAGAATTACTATACTACTAATGTACTGATAAAGACTAATACTAATAATACTATCCCTAATATTGATACTACCAATACTAATGTAAAACTAATACAAATCTCATATAACAATACTACTCCCCTTATCTTCACGTAATAAAATACAGTAATTAGTAATAAAATAATGATGATGATAATAATAATAATAATAATAATAATAATAAAATACAGTAATTCCCAATATACCCTTGTTAGTATGTCAACGATCCTACGAGCTCAAGTGTTAGCAAAGTAATCACAAACGAAAATTTAACAATTAACGGAGTCAAACCTAATTTACTAACGTCGTAACGGTCAACACCTTTGTATATTTCGAGGTTTTACATCATTACCCCCTTAAAATAAATTTCGTCCTCGAAACTTAAACTCAACACCGGCTGTCCGCTAAACAAAACTAACGGTGGCGCTAACTAAAAACTCAGGGCTTTACATCATTACCCACTTTAAAAGAGTTTCGTCCACGAAACTCAGAGCAGCTTCTGTGATGAATAGGTGTGGATGGGGAGGTAAACGGTCCTTAAAAGGAAGCTTAAAATGAAGCTAAAAATGTTTATGTACAAGATATCGGCCAAAAATCTCTGCAGAAAAAACCGACGAAAAGGACATCAAATGTACTATCTATCATGAGGGGTCCCTAACATGAGATTTTATTAGACAAAAACGCAAAATGAGATTTTAATATCGAGGGGATATTGATTTTAAGTTGAGTTGAACTTTTGACAGACATCAAATTAACATCGATTGTTCCGCAAGAAGTCAATCTATTTCATATATTGTTCCGCAAAGTTCAAAGTTCATAGAAACAGGGGCTTTTGCGGCGGGTTTTCGGAGGGGTTCTGGCAGCGGAGCAGGGCGGCGAGGTGGCCGGAGGTGGGGGGTGTGGTGGTCGAAAAGTGACGGGAACATGGTGGTGGTTGTGTGTGTGACCGGGGAAGAAGCAAAAGAAGTTAAGGAGGGGGTGTATATGGTGGTTTGTGGGTGGCGTTTCTGGTGGTCATCTGTCGGTGTGGGAGATGTGGTGGTGAACGGAGAAGAGGGAGGAGGGGTGAGGTGGAAGGTGTGGTTGTCTGCGGTGGTTGGGCTGCAGCGAGAAGGAGAAGAAGAGAGAGTATATATAGAGTGAGAGGTGGGGGGTACGTTGCATGGCATGGGGTCGGGGTGGGTCTTTTTTTTGTGGGGTACAAAATGAAGAGGGAGGAGGAGAGAGAAAGAGAAAAAGAGGGAAAGGGGACCTGGGAAAGAGAAAGGAAAAGAGAAAGGAAGGGGGATCCGAGGGAGAGAGAGAGAGAGAGAGAGAGAGAGAATGAGTGGGAGAGGAATCCGAGAGAAAACTGATAAAATAATATCCCAAACTAATCCCAAATAAAATTAGTCGGTACCCAAAAATTTGCTAACTGATATTTTTCAGTCACTAAAAATACTAAATAATGCACCTGCGGTCCTAATAACTCCACTTGTTTGCAATACATAATTAAACGGAAAGTAACACACGTCAGAGAAATTTGACGGTAAGATTAATAGAAACTTTCCGGGTTTTACATCATTACCCCCTTAAAAGAAGTTTTATCCACGAAACTTAAAGTCAGGCCTAATGAGTCGGGTAACTAACTGACGGTGTAGCTAACACAAAAATAGGGGTTTTACATCTTTACATTCTTCAAAACAGTTTCGTCCTCGAAACTCGACGCGCCTTATGCATTGCATAAGTGTGGATACCTCGATCCAATATCCTCCTTGATCACTTTCATACGAAAGATGTTAAAAGCAACAAGCACGCAATTTCAACACAAAAAGAAACACAAAAGGAGACACACATCCCATTCCCCTATCCTACACTCATCACTCCGAACGTAGCATCCTAAGCTCTAACTAAAAACCTAATAGACACTAAGGAGCTACCAGGTCGTAACCCAGAGCTCTGATACCATTCTGCAACGCTCCAAAAATTCGAATATGAAGAAGTTCAAAGTCAAACTAACGTTAACGGAAATTCAGCGGAAGACTTAACTTTAATTCGAGCGTCACTGTCGTATTCTCGAAATAATACAAGGCAAGAAGGAAAACTACAACTATTTGACATAGGAAATAACAATTAAACAACCTTAGACTTCGGAATATACGTCCTTAACTTCAAAACTGTCAATCTTTAAACATAACTCGAAAACTAAAACTCTAAATGTCCTCACTGCTAGTTCCCATTCCCATCACAGAGGCCTTCACCTGAAAACAAAACATTTACAAACATGAGGGGGGAAACCTCAATAATGTCTACCCCTAACTGTCAAAACAGTTTAAAATTCTTTTCAATTCATTTGAGGGAGGGGAACAAGTCAAACCTTTCGCAACTCATTTGAATCCCAACCCAGAATTAACCAGAGTTTAGAAATAACAACACTTAAGGACCAACCGTATAAACCTTCAACTCAGAAAGCACAATATTCCAGAAATCTCAACTGACATTTCAATTGTTGAGAATCAGACATAAAAGATCAGAGTAATCAAAGTAAATCAGATAACAAATTCAACATAACTTCTCAAACCAGATAATCCAACTACTAGAATGAGATTCGAAGCAAAATATCCAACTCAGAATCAGAAACAGAGTCAAAACATCAAGGTCAGATTCAACACCCAGAGTTATAGTAGTTCCTTTATCGAAATTAATTCAGTTTTATTATGCGGGTGACCTTTCAAAGGTCTTTGCTTTTAGAATCCGAATTCAGACAAGGGACGGGACATTGAGTCTCCGGAATGTCCCGATTTTGGTTAGTCAATCCCAGACACGGAACAAGATACTATATCCTCATAGGTTCCAACATGTGTCTACACCTTGCTTCAGAGAAGTAACAGAATTTACCCGCTTAATGTTTCACTTGGATATTAATGTTTTATAAGTTATCAGTCGTCAACATTTACCCCAGATTTCCTACAACCTAACCAAAGACAATCTTTCTCTAAGGCAAGTCACGATATTTCCAATAATGAACTACATCATAATATTTTCGAACAACCAAGGCAGATCACAACATTTCCAACAATTAAAGCAGACAACCAATTTATACAGTAAAATCTCCTTACAGGATTCATGCCTCATAAAACGAAAAAAAGTCACGATACAGTTTAAGGACATCCGAGGGAATGTTAGGGCATAAACATTACACCACGAAGTCTTAGACTTTGCAAACCATAGTCCAACATCCTTTTTCTCATAAACCTTTTCTCATCATCCTTTCATTCTCAATTCAACTCACGAATGACCATCACAAACATTCACACATACAACTATCAAGTATAATTTTCCATCTCAAGTCATATCAGTCTCAATACAACATTTCCGAAGCCAACCTTTTCCAGAACCAACAATTCCACACTTTCAACAAATGAATCAAAAGACTATCCATATTTTACTAAGGAAAGAACACAACTTTCTCAATCAAAACAAATTGTCAAGTTTCACCCAAGGTCCCCTTTGGGATTTCAAGCTCCGAGAATCAAAGTAAAAACATCATTAAAACTAGTCAAAACATTTCGAAATAACTTTCACTAGACAACCTTACCATTTTCATATTTTAAAGCGGGCGAGGCTTCCGTATTGCCCCTCGGAGTCAAAAAACACTCCCCAAAATATTCACAATACTTCCCAATCTTAATCAATCTCACGGATGGCCATCGCAATCATTCTTTTCTCATCACAATTCACGGATGGCCATCGCAAACATACTTTCTCATCATCATCACAATCACATCTCGGATGACTTTCGCAAACATACTTTCTCATCATCATCATAATCACATCAGATTCTGAATGGATATCGCAAACATCATACCAAACTGTCAGGCGTAACCTGGTCTCTTGACAGTCTCACTCACAGGTATTCGACCTGGTCTTGGCGAGACTGCCCGAACCCGCATTTTTCTCACAATCTTTAATTAGTCAGGTTTTATGTCTCATATCATTCCAATATTAGTCAACATTTCCAATTCAACATTTTCAAACCAACATTTCCAAACCACAATTCCAAATCAACACACTTTCAACGCCAAAACCAAGGAATGTCAAATCTTTATCAAACAAAGATCAAACACTTTCTCAATCAAGAAGACAGTATAGTTTCATTGAAAGGACCAACACCTCCAAACCACAATTCCAAACCAACAAACTTTTAACACAAACCAAAGGACTGTCCATAATTTATGAATCAAAGAACATAACTATCTTAAACAAATTAGACAGTCAAGTTTCAGATACAGTTCTCGTCAAGATGCAAGTTTCTAGATAGCAGTAATATCAACAAACATTCAAGGGCATCCAAAGGAATTAGGGCATAGACATTATACCACGATTATGGTTTCACTAATTAATAGTATCTTATGAAGTTCGGTCGTCAGACTTTTCAACAAAACCCAACCCAATTTCTCAAAACTTGCATAATAGAATTTAGAGTTTAAAAGACTGTCACGTTTTACTTAACTCATAAAAGAACTCACAGACATTCAAATCAGACAGTCTAATTTTATAGAAAATCCCCGTGCGGAATGCAAGCTTCATAAAACATATTAAAATCACAAAACAGATAAAAGAGCATCCCAATGGGGATTAGGACATAGACATTACCTGAACAACTTCTTTTTACTGCAACACTTACACACGGGAGCTAACTATCGCGTCGTCTCGCTCGGACCTAGAATTCGAATATAACTTTTAAAATTAATACTCGATCTCTACGAAAGTTAGTTACGCATGGATCCTACAATACCCCAACCTTAGCCTTTGAGCATAACTATTATGAAAACACAAACATCACAACACACATTTTCTAAAGGTATAAATAATAAAATCGGAACGACACAATTAAAACCATAACTTGATACTAATACTTCAATAATAGTATTACATAGGGTTTCGAACGTAACATTCATATTATAACACAAAACTTTATAATAGTAGCACAGAACTTTATAATACTAATAAAAAATAACACGAAATCTTATAATAATAATAATACGAAACATTATAATAATTTATAAAAACCTAATAATAATATAATAACTTAGTAATAACTTACAACTCAATAATAATAATATGAAACTTAATAACAATAATAATACGAACTTGATAATAATAATATGAAAACTTAATAATAATAGTAATACGAACTTCAATGACTTACGAAAACTAAATAATAAAATTATGAAACTAATTAATAAAATTATGAAACTAAATAATAAAATTACGAAATTTAAATAGTAATTTAAGAAACTAAAAATAAAATTACGATCTTAATA